>OW679197.1:167833871-168260158 GCA_940337035.1 Agriotes lineatus | reverse complement strand
ACATTAAATTTAAGTACCATGTATTAGGCAGGGAATAAATAGAAAGAATATAAAGAAGTTAATCGGGTCACTAACATTTCTCGCAGAAATACCAGATTCTAACAACTTGAAAACCTTCTTTATTTAGATAGTAGATACGTACTTTAATAGTACTTATCGTTTCCTGTAATATTGCCGACATCATTAAACATTGCAACAAGAGAGGACGTCTAGGTAAAAATAAGACTTTATTAACTAATCATGTCCCAGTGACTGGCGCTAAATAACGCGGAAAAATTCAACAGTCGAAGGAAACATTTTCCAGTTTAAAGTTTCTGCAACAATCGGAAAATAAATAGAAAAATTACTTATACATAAATTTTTGAGTCTACGACGTCGTTATCTAAATTTCCCTTGGTTTTGGCAACAACACACGTTTTCCTTTTCCCTAATGTATAGTATAAACATTTTCCTAGACCTGGCAACACTGCTACAGCCGCCTGCCTCGTGTTCACCGCAAGGTGTTCCCTTCCAACTGTTAAAGAGCAGCGGCGTACGCTCGAAGTTATAAGGCGTGAATAGGAACACAACCATGACCAGCCCTATAAATGCGCAAACTTGCACAGCTTATTTAAAGAGTGACAGAGAGAAACGTGATAAAGTAAGAATGCACAATCAGAAATTAACAAAATAATTCATTATGACCTGTATATTTAATAGACTTATATTTACTCATTCATACAACCCTAAAAATTTTAAAAACTGCACTTTTGAGTTAAAGTGGCATACATCTATAATAAACTCGGCTATAGTAGATGTATTCGTCCAATTCGGTTTTCCCCAAAGCATCCCCAGCATCAATATCTGTGAAATCTTCACTACGTTCTACCGTTTTGTATGAAGATCGAGATTCTACATGGTTTTCAAATATCCACAATTTGCTGTCGGTACACATTAAGATAATCGAATCGAAACGAGATCCTTAGAACTGTCGGGGATAGGTTGCATTCGAGAAATTCGTACAACTCAAATCTCAACACAAAGTTAAGTGTGCACTTCTGATTTCGTTTGAAATAAATTAAAATACATCGTTGATACACCACGTTCGTTATAAACGAACTAGTCTGAAACATTAAGATACATATCCTAAATTACCGAACTCAGTTGAGTAACTCCTGTAATTAGCTTTCGGTTTTTACTGTTTTATGTGTCTAGTTCTAAAATCTAAGCTATAAGTGTAAATCATATAGTGTTACTAATTTAGAACGTATTTAAATACCTTTTATTGTTCATTGAAATGTTAAACAGTGTTTAACATGATCGCGTCCTCGAATGTTAAGATACATTTAACATGCATCCACTCATTTAACATGCATCCACTCGCGTCCTCGAATGTTAAGATACATTTAACATGCATCCACTCATTTAACCTGCATTCACTATAGCAACATCACACATATTCATGGTAGTCCGATTTCGATTTAGCAGTTTTTAGTAATTGTTATTGATTCAAAATTATTGCCTCAATGAACAATAAACTAATGAACGCATTTCGAGGAGAAACCGTCTTAACATTTCACACATAAATTACCCCTCTTGCTTCGCTGCGCTCGCTCGAGTCGTAAAAATATGCTCGAATGTTAAGACTGGGTTACCCCTCTTAATACGTTAATTACTATTAAATGCTTAAGTATTGATCAAAACAACAGTAACTGTAAACGTTTAAGATGAATTCTGTAACGGTAATATGCAATTAAAAAACAATAGAAGGACGAAGAAAAGTTGCCTCTCTTAGCGCAGGCAGGTTAAAGTAATTTTGAACTCAGATTGTATGGTTTTGTATTAGTTCAAGAGTAACCGTGTTCAAAATAGTGTCTTGTTATAATAATTTGAAGAAGAGTCTCAAAAATATGCACATCTAGTTCGATAAAGCTAATGGTAACAAAAAGTAGTTAAATGAATGTTGACTTATCATCTTTTTTTTTGTATCGCAGCTAACGTGGGCTGTACATAAAAATTAAATTATCGATTCATCATCAACACACCATATTAATCCTACATTTCATTAAATGAAACTATATTTGTATAAAATATGATAAAGATCAAACTAAGCGGGAAATTCTAAAATTAATAATAGAAAGAAAAACATTCCACATATCAAATATGTTATAGGCGAGTCGCATTATACCCAAGTTCGTTCTAACCGATCTATACATTTTATCAGCAACTGGCTTCAACCATTGCAGTTTTGAAGTAATTTGAAGGGTGTCGCTATAATCATTAATGCAATTTATTCTGTATAGGTACTCCAGATAATACGTTTTCTTGCTCCTCACCTGTTTGCGTAAATAGAGCAGGACGGAAGGACCCCAAGTGATTCACCATTACTTCAGTAGTTCTCGAGCCAGCCAAATTGCATATACAACTTTAGGACTCACACCAAAGGAATGATGACCCATTCGCATCATAATTAATCCACGTGTTATGCTTAATCCACTAAAACACAACCGTGCCAGATTTTGTAACAGCCTGTAGAAAACGATTGGCGCTACGCAATACATTCGTAGAACAACAATAGAATTTTCCACTTAGCACGGTTTATTTCGGTTTTCGAGTCCGATTCAAACGTAAAAGTTTAAAACATTTGTTTTTACTGAAATTAATGCCGCAGCCATAAAAGTCGCAATTACATGCATATAAAACTGTTTACGTTACAGTACTGCACCGATTTTGCAACCCACGTTAATCATAAACCAGTCATTTTTGCCACCCCCTGTACTGGCCACAGACGCAAAACCAATGTATTCTGATGGATTTTCATTATCGCATCCTGTTGACAAGCTTGGCGGAATGACTATTGTGCCCGAGCTTGTTATTATCAGCTCTGGGTGGCACCGCTTATTAATTTATCTCGTGAAAACCCGGCGGATTTATCTGAGGGAAACTTCCACGTCAGTTTTCTGCAATAGTTGGAAGTTTGAAAGCTCGTGCTAGTGTGACGGCTGCCAGAAGCGCCAGTCGTCGTTAACTGCCTGAACTCCCATAAAACTAAAATATAATTGGATCCATAAATTTTAATTACTATAAATATTTTCAAATAAAAATGAATTTCGTATCGGTATTGGGTGGGTGTGTGGGGCTGTTAAACAAGTGACCAACTCGTGGGTCTAGAAACGTTATTAATGTACGTATAATACTCCATTTGGATTAATTTTATGAAAACACAGGCAATTTTTTTTAAATAAATAGGGTAAAGCTCCTTTACAGTTATTAAATACCATTTGCTCTTGTTAATAAATTAAGATCATTAGGTGTGAGGTGCACATCATCAAGAGATCTTTGTTTCTGCGTTACGTATTAAACGATTGTCTGCGCTTTCCTTCCATGTCGTTCTTTGCAATTGTCTTCTTTAATCAAATTGTCGTTTATCAAGTAGATAATATTCGCAGTTCTTCGCGGATACTCTATACCCTACTCTTCTTAAAAAATCCTACTTTCAGTTGTTGGGTTATTTTTATTGTACAGTTCTATATCCACATATCAACATCTAATCTAAGTGGCCATTGTCTAAAATTGTATGTTCGTCTTTATTAATGTTTTGACTCTTACTGTTCTGTAGATTATTTCATATATCATTTGATATTTCTACAATTTCTTTGTTATATTATCATTGCATTGTAACCGTTATGGTAGCCCATATAATTAAAATGGCTTGTCCTTTGTCCTTATTAACGATAACTACTGTTGACCTGCACCTTGTTTTCCATTGAAAACCGCAACCTTTATCTTACTGAGAAACTGAATTTCATACATTGTTGACTGATCTGATCATCCATATTGATCTCTAAAGGTCGTGTTGGCTTTTTTCTATTATTACTAGTGTACTAGGTGTTCAGGTCTACCCAATGTTTTTTCAACAACTACTTACACCAAGGTCAGATATGTATGTAGGTATGTTTAAATGGCAAGCAGCAAAGACGAGGGTGGCTTCCTGACAGTCTCCAACCAGCATATGTTAAAAAATATGAGTGGTACACTACACCGAACCCCTTGATTAATACCATTAACAGAGTCTTTCTTTGCTTCCCCAATGTTGTTTTCGTGTATTCGTAAACAGTTTAGTGGTTAGCACCACTGGAACTATTATGTTGTTTATTACTGTGGAATTAACTTCAGTAAAATACAACCGTTTGTGAAAAACAATAACATTCCTTTTATTACTTTAGAACACACGAACAAAATACAACATATACAAATCCGTTAATATTAATTTAAATTACACATACGAATTGTGAGTAGCCTGGTTTTCAATACTGAATTAGTATTTATTAATTAAAAGACTTTGGAAACTGACCTCGGTCCTCGACTCAGCAAGATGCGTACAAGTCGGAATATGCAGAAAACGTGATATTAAGTCAAGTGATATTACGCGAAGTGATCAAGTGATCTGATGTTACGTAAAAGTAAAAGTGATCCGAAGACCAAACTACTTGCGTTTATATAGGGTGTGCCTGAATGGAAGGGACATTCCCTATTCTTTTGAGTACAATAGGATTGTCCAGCTAAACTCCCTTTTTCTCTATTGTAGCACAAGAGGTTAAAATTACTTTCGTCGAAAAGGACTTTCCCTTTTCGAGTTTTTACAACTGCATTGTCATCCCGGCTTGAATTTCCCTTTTCGCGTAGCTATTGTTAGTTGGGGCAAAAATGGTTTCTTGGCCGATATCCCTGCGTTTACGACCTAGCTCCGGCTGTGATAGAAATTGCATCATGACGTTTAGACAAGTTAGTTTTGATTGTTCAATTCGAAGACACAAATCACATTTGACATTACAGGTCTTTCTTACTGCGGGCGTACAATTAACTCTTTCACTAGACCTGTCACATCGCGCATTTCACTTTTACTACCTGATTTAGCACTGCACTCTATGTTACATTTTTGTTTATGGCATTCTCTTGCACGAAAGACGTTTTCAGGCCATTCATCACCGCTACGCTACAACAACATGTTCCTTAATAAGTATGTTTACATTGTTCACGGTATTGACAGACTCTGTGTAAATATCTTTCTAGATTAAGCTCTTATTTTTTCTACTGGTTGTTCTGTAGCATAAGGATTAATTTTGTTATTCTACCACAAGTGCTTTGGAGCTAACGCTTTTGTAGTCCCACAATATTATTTTGCTTTCATTTCTATCGAAACATACGATAGTTCCTGGTAATGTTCTATCAATTTCTCTTCATCTTGTTTTTAGGGGTCTTCACCTGTTTTCTGTTTACTTCGCATTTCTCATTGGCTTCCTCGGCATTTTATTCAAAATGCTTTTCAAAAGCCAGACCCACAAAAACTATACAAATCAGAAATAAATGTTCCACCTTTACTACGGCCCCTCATAATCACGGACCAGTAGGTTTTGCTGAGCGTTGCCATACGGTAGTTCGCCTTCTTTTTGCAGCGTTATGGACGTTAAACGCATATAATTACAGCTTCCGATAATTAAGTTTTTCGTAAAGACGCGACGTGCACGTTCGTAAACACATAATTGTGAGCATGGCATAATTCACTTTGTACAATTAGTTATCCAAAAGCACTGAACGGGGTAACACTTGCTAACCTTGGGAAACAAATGAGTTCTCCTTTAATTAACTTTTCGAAGACGCTACATTTTTGCGTATTTTTAGATCAAAGAGACGAGCCAGTTTAGCAGCCCGGAGCTTTGTCTGTGCAAAAATGTAAAAGTATTCTGCTTAGACTAGCCCTATCAATAGTTTAACGAATATGAACAAAAAACAAACGTTTTCCGTCTCCCCTTTAATTAAACAGTTTTCCCCGCTAGTGCACCTAAAAATACTTCCACACCAACCGCCTCTGTTACTTTGAAATGACTGTTGAATTGGTTTAGAACTAGTTTAAGTCAGCTACAAGATAAAAATCTACAAATCATTCCCGTCAGTGCCTGAATAGTTTTCAAATTAGATGAACTATTACTTTATTATATTAATTCAGGTTTTTAAATTAAAATGCTTTCATCATCATCTTAATTAAAAGAAGGTTAAGTATAAATGAGCTATGCAAATGAAGTTTAATTATATTAAAAGGATAGAATAATGCAATAAAATTAAATAAAACATACATTTTCCTGTATTTTTGTAGACTATATTGTATGCTGTATTTTTAAAAACTTGGAAGTCCTGCGTCCTGAAATTTTAGAAGCTGATGTAGCGTAGCTACTAGCGTAAATATTTTTTTAAATCCAATATTTAAATAAACATTGCTAAAAATACCTACTGGGTGTTTTATTACTAACCTTGGATCTATGACTGCGTGCTTGTTTCAACTTTAAATTCCTATTTGTATACAATCAGCATAAATGTACCAAAACATATTAAAAAAAAAGTGTTTTCTACAAACTTTCTGTTTTTTTAAAATGTACACCTCTTTTATGGCTGTTAATTTGCAGAAAATAATATCGACTGTCAATTCTAAGAGGTTCTACAGGTTGGAAATAGCGGGATTTTGAAAAATACAGATTATTTACATGCGTTTCCTAAACGATGAAAAGTGGATTATAAAATACAATTTTAGAAAAACTTGGTGATAATTTTACTTCGCAAAGTGCTACGCACCACTATGAGGACAAACATAGACCATGCCTTCGTAAATTTCCATTTTTATAGGTCACATAGGTCCTATCTTTCACATATAGTGATGCTGTATCCCTGGAATTAGGTCATTCTAAGCGCCTGTGTGTGGAGCATGTTGCCTATTTTTGGGTATTTTGGCACTTCGTGTTAAGCCTTTTGCGCGTTTAACATTCTTGCCCTTGGTGTTATGCACTGACAATTAATTCGCCAGCAATCTTGCGGCCAATCGCCACCTAAACTATGCCATAAATTCATTATTTCACGTAGTTCTACTTCTATGAGCAATTTCCTGTCGTTGTTCTGCGGATGGCGAAGCCATGCCACAAATCGTCTTGGGAAACCCCTAGGAAATCATAATATCCTCGTATGGCGACTACAACCCACCGCCTATTAGGACTGCTTTTAATCACCCTGTATAAAAAGTAGAATAACCCACTAGAGCAGTGATTCCCAAAGTGGGCGATATCGCCCCTTGGGGGGCGCTGGAACGATCCAGGGGGGCGATAGTAGCCTCGGGTGCATTTGGGGGGCGGTGAATAAAAATAAGGGGACGGTGAAAGCTTAAAGAGGGAAGAGACGATAAGAAGATTTAGAAAAACCATTCACACATATTTCATCTGTTGTGTAACATAATGTATGTAACATTATTTTCCAAATAAACACACAAAATGCTAGTTACAGATTTATTTATTCCATGAAGACTATTTACCATTATTAAATGTTCTATTCTTCTCCATACCGTTTGTTACTTTAATTATTCAGTCTGTTTATTCTCCGCTTCTTTAATTTTACTTTATCACACCCTTTAATATACCATCCAGAAAGTAAATACCATTATAATAAACGGTTTTTATTATTCAAATTTGCTTTTACTCAAAATACAGGTTACAAATTCAGAAAAGATTTGTTTATTTTGAAAATATAATTTTCTCTAGCAGTAAAAGTTTATACAAAATTTCTGTATGGTATATTTTATTATAACAATTATCAGTCTCAAGAAGCTACCACTATAATATCTCTCCGTTTGTTCGCTTAAAGAATGTAGATTTCCTGGGGGCGCTGAGTAATTTTTTTTCTGAAAATGGGTGGTATGCCAAATAAGTTTGGGAACCACTGCACTAGAGTAAACCAGGATCAAATTAAAAACAAAAACGAACCTTTATAGTTAATGTGAAATTTAATTTAGAGCTACGTAATCCTATATCTAACAAATAAAAAAGTCAAACGCAGACAACGAATGAAACAAAAGGAAAATGTATTAGAAGAGATTACAAATAAACGTGATATGCTGCTAGGTTAGAGGTTAACCCAATAAAGATTACAGTTATCAGTTAACGTCGGCTTTTCTTTTTAGAGAAGGTGTTACAATGACCTCTATTACTCGATACACCTACCTTTTATCACAACGCAAACAAGATGTTTACTGAATGTCATTAGTAAAAAGACGTGGGTAAAACTTTCATAAAAATTCAGAGCAAAGGAAAACGTTCTGCAAAGAAAGCTTCAATATACGTTATCAAAATTTTTGTAAAAAGCTTAATGAGTTTGAAAGTTAATGTTCCTTGTACGTTTTTAAAATGCTTTTACAAGAAATACAGTTTTAGGGCGTTTAAAATTATCCCACAGCAAAGTGTACTAAGGTCTTAGCACTCTTCAAATTGTAATAGCAGCTAGGCTGGCACTTTTTAATAATTAAATTTTAATTAGCACAGCCCATTAGTTTTTCTTTTGGAGGTTCAAGGCCAGCTTGTGCATGTCCAGCAAGACACAATTGCGAGTTTACAGGGAGCTGTCCAAACAAGCATATAAATTAAGAGCCATTTTGAAAAAGCCCTCTCGTGACAACGCTGTTTTCACAAAAAGCGTATTAGAACGCACCCACGTTTATCTTCCACAATAAATATTTGCCCGCGAAACAAAACCTGTGTTGCCTACGCAAATATTTGATAAGAACGATATAGGGTTGCCAATTTAATAATATCTCCGCCGCTATCACGACGGAACACGAAGTTAAAAAGGTTTCCCACAAAGTTTTCATATTTGCTTTCAGCTGTTTTCCAATTTTAAAACAGTCTGCCCGAAATCGTTTAAACCGAATTCAGAGATGCTGTTATTATTGGACATACGCGGGTTGTTCTATATGAGTAACTGTATCGGTTTAAGAAGAAGCATGTACAGACACAATTGTTTGTCAGAAATAGTTGTCGACTGTTTTTATATATTTCATTTAATAAAAGTGCTTTCAATCCTTGATGTACAACAGCCGAATTGTCACTTTATTATACAGCTCTACATTAACTAAGTAATCTATCTTTGTTGCTTATCGACTCGATCACTTTTGTGTAGTTTTATGAATTCATATAACGTTATTGTTTATTTGTTGTTAAAATATTAAGAGATTAAGACAGGTTCCATTTTATTTAGCGCTAGCGCCCATGGGGTCTAGTGAAGATATTTTATGAAGCGGCAATTTTACATACGTATTATAAATGCACTCAGTTTTCGCAAGGCCTCTACGATAAACGATGCGTCCGCGGGTTACGTAAGGATAGTTTTTTTATCGGTTTCAGGATATTAATCCTTTGTTTACATATACAAAAGTAGGCTGGTAACTAGATCATAACTTATCTGTAGGGTTAAAGAATATTACCCTACATGGCAACCATAACCATATAGCAACCGATAAACTATTGAACAAATCACGGATGTTATGAATCATAACTGCCTTAGAAGTTTTAAAATCCTCGCTCTACGAGCTCGGAATTCAAAACATCTGCGGCAGTTATGATACTCATAACATTCCTAGATATGTTAATAGCTATAAGTGTCTAGTCAGACTCTCATCAACCGTGTAATGATTGATTTCCTTGTTTTTGTTTGCATAATTCCCGCATGCTATTTAATATCATATTTTAATAATTTAAGGTGTAAATCGTTTTCCGGATTTTTCAAAAAAATATATTATCAATAAAAAACTAAACTCAAAAACTATAACAAACAAAAATAGAGTTAATAAATACATCGAATAAATATAAACGTAAATATGTATATATACTCAACAAAATAAACTCCAAAAATGTAATCTAAAAAAATGTTTAGAAATGAAACAAACAGACTAAAATATCACTATTTTTCCAGTGAAAAAGTATTGCGTCGAACCTCATTTCTTGAATACTATATTGTTTGAAATTTTATTCGTATCTTGTTAAAGTGATTTAGTCTATGGATATTTACCGCAGCTACATCGCGGCTACATCAATAATATTTTTAACGATAACTTTTTTTGACTTCACAATATCCAGAAACATTTTGATATCAACTTTTCATCGTCCAGGTCATTTCCATAACAATTAATAACGTCTATCGAGTTCGAAGTATTTTCCATTTTCAGTGTAAATATTCCAGCTTCGTCAAATGTTTTAGTATGTTCTCTTGGAATCTATGTTTCACAGGCACCAGCGTTTTTTCTACATTTGCTTTGGGAAACGAACTCATATCGAGCAGGTCTAGCATCGTAACGCTTTGGAAAATCCCTCGGACGTGGCAGCTGTAGATCAACGAATCCTAATTTTGTGGAACATTCTGTTGTCTCTCTCCATAGTCAAATTCATCACGTCCTTTCTGAACAGATAGTAACTGGTGGAGCAGAAGTTGCATAAGCACGAGTCTCTGTACACAATTTACCTCAAATTTTCGTTAACATATTATTGCGTTTGTATATATACATCTTCCGTGTATTTTTAATTGACCCTCTTTGAAAAGCTGTCACCCATTTATTTTTTTTATTCCGATTCATTTCGTTGTACTTTCTGAATTTATTTATTACTAGAGATTCGTTAACATAAATTAAAAAAAGGAACATCGGCCGGGAAGCGAACCCGGGCCGTCTGCTTGGCAGGCGAGCATTCTACTATTGAACCAAGGATGCATCGTTGAATAAGGCGCTGCTATAATGGTATATGATATATTAAGGTTTAGTAGTAGGATTAAATATAATTTAATTTTACTTTACTTTTTCGTACTTTTTTGAAAATAAAAACCGGCTTACGATCTAAGTATAAAAATAGGCAAAATGTTAAGCTATCGTACAATTTAATCGGTCCAGTATCTTCGGAGGAGATACCGAACAATGTGGTATTGATTATTATCATTAAAGCCTTAGTAAATATTAATCTGGTATTTTCCTTCGTTTTTTTTAAATTAGGGTTGTGTGAGAAAGAAGCCCTCAAGGGTAAGTGGTATTCGTTTAATTTGCTGGTTATTCTAAATTTATCATTGTCGCAAGATGGCAACTGGCGCCTTTGATTTCTTTAATCCGACTCACGAACACAAATCGCCGAAAATTTCGTTAAACCACCTCTCATATACGTAAACCAATCATCGACGTGAATTCAGTTTTTAATTTTTTTCGCACTATTCATGTTGAGCTTCTACTATAAATAATTTTTGATTTACTTTGGTTAAATCCACTATCATCAAGTAAATAACACTTGTTGATATTTAGAAGAACAATGGACAGCTTAATTTTCTTGAATGCGTCAATTCTTCATTTCTAAACTAGCCATTTGTATCTACAAAAACTGTCGAATGAATGGGGCCTTTATAAACTGGGCACGATTTATGAATTACATATATTCTAATATTGTTAGCAAACACTGTATACGGGAGATGATTAATAAATAAACAACCAGCTGGCAATGTTATTTGAATAAAAATAATTGGTATGCTGTACTGGAGCTTCCAACAGTATCTTTTTATTTTACATAACTGCCACAATCCAGCGGTCATAAATCCTAGAGGCGGAAAGATCAGCGGCGTTAAAAAGCAATAACAACAAACGCATGAGATCATCGCCGATAATACTAATCTCTTTTTATGAAAGCTGTTTTCAATCATGCCAGATAACTAGCCGGCAAATAATCGCTTGGAGCAATGAAAGGCGGCTGACAGTCTGCGGCTGTAAATGCCAGAATTACCAAGAAACCCGCTTATGAAACATGTAATAAGCGAGTGGGAATAGCTACGACATTCTGCTAATTGCGGCTGGCTGGTTTCTGCAAAACTCAACGATTTATGCCTTCCCGGCGATACGGTGCACCTTCAGATATATGTTGGCTAGGTTCGCTACCAAACTCGAGCAGGTGCCAAGTTTGTAATTCTAAATTAAATAGCCCTTCCTCAATCTTCTGAGTAAGCAGTCTTCTGCTTGTTTATGCGAACTTCATGCCCGCTACTTTTGCGTGGCTACGTAATTGTTTTTTGTGCCGAGCTCTTTGTCTTCAAGACAAATGGCCGTGACGTGATCGCTGACGTCTTTCAAAAAACGAGTAGCGAGACTAAAATAATGACACAAAAATATCCCGGTAAAATATTGCTTATCGTTATCAGCAAGCGAACGATCTGAGGCCGAATTTCAAGACCAAATTGGCATTTTTAAACAACCATCTAAATGACCTTTTCAGCGATGTTACTTGTAGTGCTTAGAGTTTGTTTTTCTGAATATTCCAATATTAACAAAACTGACTAATACATTTACAGTATGGTGACGATTAATGTAAACACACAGCCATTATTTTATGTTTTTCCATGTCCACATTACTCAACTTACTTATTTATCTGCTTCCTGCTACCTTTCAGTGCCGAGGTTGGAGATTTTGCTCTACAGAATTTCTTCCATTCCACACAGAATTTCTTCCATTCCCCTCTTCTTTCGAGCTGCCTTGGCTGGATTAAAACTGCTGCCACTTTCTTAGTAGGTAGCTTCCCAATCACATAGTTCCGTGTTTTTCTTGGTCGACTATTAGTTCTCTTTCAATCAGTTTCCATTTGGTTGTTATACTACTATCTTGCATTCATATCAAGTATCCAAGGCCAACTCAGTTGTCTTCTTTTTATAATTGTTTCGACGTTTTCAACTTTCATATTGCCCCTTATCATATCAGTTCGTACTCGATCTCTTCTTGTCACTATCATTACCTTCCTTAGGTATTTCAGTTCGCAGAATTCGGATTGGATTTTGCTCTCTAGTTTCTCATTCAGTTCCCAGCTTTCACACCCATATGTTAATGTGGGTAATATAAAGGGTTCCAGAGATCTTGATGTTGTTTCCTTTGACACCCCCTTTTTACTAAAAAAACGTACACTTCTTAGACTATTAAATAGCCTTGTTGCACACGTTCTGTTTGAAGACATTTACTTTAATTGTATAAAAATCGATACTTTAACATCTTGGAGCAACCGATCTTCATCATGAACATCGCACCGTTACAGCGAGAGAACGTTGTGATCTAACTGATCATGCCTCAATAAGAAAAAGGGATATTGTGAAGGAATGTAACTTCAATTCGACAACAATAAATACATTTTTAAATTAAGAAAAAAACTGAATAAGTTCAAGTGAAGCGAAAAGAAAATTATGAAGAAAAAAAAGGAGAAATTGCAAAACACCGCAATAAAACTGTTTTGACTTACAAGATTTAATTTGTCCAAGTCTCAATTAATGACTCAGCGGTATGTAGCAGACTTTTGGAGTATGGAACAAGACCTGTTAGACTACTACTAACTAATCGGATAAGGACGGCTGTTATGGGTTAAAAACAGAAATCGGAGGCACTGCAGAAAATTGGAAGAAGGTGTTCTATTGAAGAGTTGTACCTTTAGTACCAGACCAGATATCAAATATCCTCTAAAGAAAACGTTTTGGGACTGCTTCTTGCACAAGGGGCCCAAACTACTAGTTTTAAGTGAAAGAACAATGCTAAAAGTATAAGTATCTGCTGGAACAGCACTTAGGTCAAAAACGGAAAAATTTTGTTCGAAAAACGAAACAATATTTCGACTGCATTCAGCTCCATAGTACATCTAGAAATATAATATTTAAACCCCACCAAACATATGTGGGCTATTTGTAGGGCCAGAATACTTAAAATAAATTGCACAACCCAGACAAAAATGGACATATATATGGCAGAGGAAGAGAAAGGATAAAGATACATACCAAAACATAGAATTGTCATACACCAATATTATAAAACTTTAGTTCTACATTGTAACGGTTTTAATTTGAAATGAAGTATTTTCTCTTATTTTGCCGTATGCTATCTAGGGAATTTTCGTGCATGTTAGCACTAATCTCCGTTATGAAAGCAATTATAAAAACTTGTTTTGTTCGCCAGTTTCGTTTGTTATTAACAGATTTTATCGGGATTTAGGCGACGAATATAGAAAATTTTGGTATCTACTTCGAAATGGTTTATATTAATTAAAATCTTCGACGATGCTACGTGTCGGTAGACCGGTTAAAAAATCTTACAATTCATTCCTAGGTATGTAATTAACTTGTTTGTAATTAGATAATTGCTATTTTACTCTCTTAGGTCCCTATTTGTTCCCCTAATTTAATTTATCGTCATCAATTGTGACTGACTTTGCTTCTAGTTTACATTTCGACCTAGTTCTCATCAAGAATATAGTTTCCGGTATTTGTGGGCAGTATTTTCGAGTTAGAGCTGCGTGGGGTTGTGGTTGGTAATAAAGAGACTGACTGATCAATCCGTGCGGATAAGAGGGGTATTTTGCATACTACTTCCCGAACAAAAGTTAGCAGGGTCTTCTTTCCTCGCTAATTTGGCAGTGGTTTCGCTTGATAGTGGAGATAGTGGGGAATCTCGTTAATCCATTCATGCGCGTCACTAATTAGATGACGAGGCAATTTGCACTGGTGCAAAATTATTGCATAATTGGGATCTGATTGGAGAAATTTAAGATTTGATTGGATTAAAGTGTGTGAGCGAAATAGTCAGTAATAGTACCACGAGACGACTGTGAATTATCAAAAACACCTTTGCGTTCTCACGAAACGGGTTGCTTAAAAACAACAAGAGGCGAAGGCGAGTGGTATTTCTACAAAGCAACCGGTGAGTTTGCAAGCAAAAGTATTTGATAATTCTTCAAGTCGTCGAGTGAGTATTCATGTATTATACAACTAGAACTAGACGATCGATTATAAGAGACGTACTGCCTGAAACACCACGAGGCGCGTAGCGTCGAGTGGTGTTTCATGAGACAATACGTCGAATCTCGAGAATTTTCGATTGTTGAGTTGTGTACAGGTAGACTATACCATGAATAAATAAAAAAAAGTAAAGTAAAATAGTTGAACAATTTTCTTGTGACTTGTCAAATTTTTTATTCATTTGTGGCTTTAATATTATTTTAGTATACCTGTCACATTTTTTGGTCAAGGCTATGCGATTTTAATAACTGCGATTATACAAAGGTTGGTATTACACCGGTTATACAAAAGTTTGTATAATCGATATCGACATAGTTACTAAAATAACTGTTGTAATACATAGAAACTCAGAAAAAGTACGCATTCTTATTGGTTTCTAACTTCATGAATGGTATAGTCAATATAATAACCTAAAACATATTGTTTTCTTAAAAGTGATTGACTACATTTTCTTTGTTTGCCAAGTATTTTACCTCCTAATTAACATCGTAGTTGTGAAGCTGTTAGTGTGATCAACCTTGTTCCTGGAGCCCTTATAATTACAACCTTGTTTAACCCAAGAAAATGCATTAGCTGCATCTTATCCTGCAAATTCAGACAGTCGAGCACCTTCTTTGTAACCTCAACACATTTAAAACCAGCAACAAAACTTCCAGCCGTTTCATAGCTAAAGCTAACTGTTTTAAGCGGTGGCAACATATAGGTGTTATGTACAAACTATATCCACTATATTTACACATAACATCTTTATAGTATATCTACATCATTTTCTCTCTGTTTACTATAATGAGAACTTTTTATTTCATTTTTTACCTTGTCTAATGTGTCTAGCCGTCAAGAACGGGTTAATGCCACCTCTTTCCCAGTAAACCATTTGTTTGCCGTCATAATTACAAATCAATATTAACCTATAGTACTGAAGTTGAATATGAGACCAATAAAAACTAGTATGTCTGCCAACGAACTTGAAAGGTTTGTGAACCAGAGCATTAAATATGTATCTAATAACACTTAACAAAATCGCTGCATGTAGTATAGAACTACACGATTATTTCACTCAAGCGGTTGCCGAAATGTTTTGACGAATTAGAGTGTAGCATTGTGGCAATGAAAAAATAGATGTAATGATTCGCTGCGGGAATCGGTTACAGTCAAGTAAATAGCCAAAGAAGCGAGGCGTGATCTTTAAGCGGTGGTATACACGAACAATATTATTGTGCAATATTGGTATTGATATTGTATAAAATAGTTATTTACGTACCTAGTGCACGAAATGACACTTTGTTGCATATTACAGCGTTACTAAAATAACGAAAGATATTCATAAACAATATAAAAAATAATGTCGGCATGTGAAAAGTACTTCGTGTACGTCGCAAATGGTAACGCAAATAACCTATTTTTAACAAGTTAAAAAGGCAAACTTTGCATATCATTTGTGATGTGCGAATGTCCTCTTTTTTCACGGCTGTAGAAAAATAGTAATAATTTTTGCTTCTTTGCCCATAACTTTATCAATGAGATTCAATAAGTACATGTTGCACAATAGTATTGAGCCGTGAACTATCGAGAAACGTCGATTCCCTGTCGCATCTTCCGGCTGGAGCAAGAACGGTCATATTCTAGATCTAAGATTGATCTCTTTTAGCAGGGATCATTTTTTTCAACAAGGCTCTGAAGTATGCGCATTTGATCTACTGTATCTAATAGAAAAATTAAAGTGGTGTTTGGTTGTGAAGTTACAAATAACACGGTAATGACCTTTTGACTACCAAGTTCCTTGGCTAAACTCATTGTATTGTGTAAGAAACCAAAACAACGCACAGAGAAAATGCGTGTATCAAAAGAATACCTTGGGGAAAACATTCAGACAACAATAAAAACTCACAATGATGTTATTGATATAAAGTCATCAGATAAAACATATTTGGATATTGTTGAAAACAGGCACTCGAATTTTGTCAAGTACTAATTTTATCAACCAGTAATAAATATCTACCTGATTATGTGGATACTCGCCGCTATTTTCATTCTTTTCAGTTGGAAGGTGGTGAAGATGTCTGCAGATTAGAGTGTTTTATAACAGTACAAGCCACAAAATAGAAAAAATAATGGATGGTTCTGTGATGTCGACTTTATTACTGAAGATATTAAAAACATTGTAGTTTAATATCTAACAAACTGTATGCATCAGCGACCTGAACTGTCAGTAAGAACGAAAATACGCGTAACTTCTTCGAGATAGAGTTACTGAGAAAGATCTATGGAGCAATTCTAGAAAACACCTCATATGGACTGTCCTATATATATTGTTATGATATCATATGAGAGGATATGGTTTGATAATAAAATATGATAAGAGAATTTGGTAAAGCATTGAAGTCAGTCTTTATAAAAGTTTAGAATAGAAAAGATTATTTGAATTAAATTTTAAATAGAGATTATATTTTAAGAAATGAGATTGGAAAGAATAAATTTCATATACTTTAATGTATAAAGTAAAAATGTTGGAAAGATAGAAATTATTTAATACTGATATCAGATACGACAGACCAAATTAAAATATTAAATTTATAACAAAGTATGTAGGTTTCAAATGTATATTAAAAATATAGTAAGCATCAATAATGAAATATGGTAGTTAAGCGAGTTGTTTTAAATTATTAAGAATAACAAACTTATAAAAACTGTACACAGAATTTTGAAAAAACCTTTTTGAGACAATAAAATTTGAAATTATGCCTTATTTGTATGAATAATTTTGGTGGTATGCAAATAAAAAGGCTGTTAACAAATCTACGTGGTGGAAAAATATGAAAATGTTATTTTGAAGTGATAGAAATACATGATCAGTGAAGAGATTGTGCATAACAGTTAATTATAAAGAAATAACCAGAAAACTACAATATTTAATTAAGATTTGGATTGAGCTGGTTTATTGGAACTGATACAATTTATGGGAAGGAGTGAAAAGGATTGGACTGGTATGGTACTGCAAGTGTAGGAGGAAGGACTGAGGAATCTTCTTGGAAAACGTTCGGGGTGATTGGTGGTGTTTGGAGGTGTCATTTTCATGCAGAGGTAGAATCGTCATGACATTGGAACCTGAAAGGAAGTAACATTAGTTGGAGAACATAAAAAAATAGTTTACTAGCAGAATAGGAGGTTGGAGTATTCAACTAATTGGATATTTTCTGGAAGATCTGACGGATGTAAATTGGTTTGACATTTGGTTGCAGTAGGACATTTTCGTGTGGTGACTAGTTGTACAAAGGGGATCTTCGATGCTGGGTGTGCAATTAGTAGAGTCAATAAGGTTGGTTAATAGTTTAGTTTAGAATAAAACTGAAATAGATGAACACTATTAATTACTTACAATAATTAAATGAAAAATGTATTACTTACTATAAAGGATAGATAAAGTCAGATATCATAATCATATTGAAAATAATGTACGTTGGTCGTATTTGATAACAAGTAATAGAATTATTTTGAATTCAGTCAAGATAAGTGACATTTAAGGTTATATGACAAATGAAATTTATTCTAAATATGACAAGCAAAAATAAGACAACTAGATAGAAAGAACCTAACCCTGATGATTGAGTTTTCATGTTCTAATTAATTTTAAAAGAGAAATTATTTGAAATTAAATTTTAAAACAAGAAATAAATACTTATAGCTAGCAGAGCAGGGCAATTGAATTGAATATTTATGCTACAGAAACAAAAAGTCAGTGTATAATTATATGGTCGCCTAGCGTAGTGTAATTAACACTGAGCTGTATCATAATAATATATATATACCGGGTGGTTGGTCATACCTCTGAAGATAGGCAACTTACATGGCTTATCACGGTTATGCATATTTCTGCTCACCATTTTTACGGGAAAAATGGTAGTAGTACTAAATTAAAGAGAATAGTTTTTCGCGTCGTTTAGTATTAAAAACTTATTGGGTAATGTTAATTGTAGATAAAAATATAAGTGAGGGGAATATCACTTTGTGGTTAACACAGGCCACTGGCCTATAATAAGAGGAAGAAGAAGAAGATTCCCCTCACTTATATTTGGGAATATCTAAATTTTAAAATTAATCTTTTTATGCACAATTAACATTATCCAATAAGTTTTAATACTAAACGACGCGAAAAACCATTCTCTTTAATTTAGTACCACTACCATTTTTTTCCATAAAAATGGTGAGCAGGAATATGCATAACCGTGATAAGCCATGTAAATTTCCCATGTTCAGAGGTATGACCAACCACCCGATATATGCATACATATCTCAAAAAGGGTAATTTGTCACCTCCACTATAGCAGAGGGCAACGAAACAGATATGAAATTCTAGTTTTAACTAGAAATGAACTATTACACTCCTTAACCTTATCGCCATCTTAAAGCAAATAGTACCAAATCCCTTCATTTTTTCATTTTCTAATTACACAACCGGCATATTTTAGACTTTCGTTGAATTTTTAATTCACTAATGAGTTAATGACTAACTAGAAGTACATATTATACCGCTTACTGACACTTACTTATTTTATCATCGTCATCATCTTCTTCTTCCTCTTTTACCCGTAGGTATCGAGAACTTATTTATTTAATGTTTTTTATTATCTTTCGTAATGTCGTTTTTGGAGAATTTCCCAAAATCGATGGAAACACCTGGTATATTATTCTGCATTTATTTACACCCCGAAAACATAATTTCATAAAATTCTACCCCTTGAACTATTTCATGAATTTTTAATATACATCTATAAAAATTGTAGAGTCAACTTGTCTTGTCTTGTGAAATTAGGGATAAATTTTTAATTTTAACCAACATGTATAGTGCTTAGGTTCTGCTGTTAAGCTATACAGGACTTTAAAATAAAATACATAAGAGGTAGTAATAAACAATACAATCTGCATCATTCTGTCGCAGCCAAGTCCAGTGGCGGCTCGCTATAAGGATCCAAAGAGCCGTGACTCTTACCATAACAAACCAGCCATTTAAGATTGTTTTATTCTGAAGGAAACATTTGTTGTATTAATTTCTCAACATTCTTCTCATTTTAAAGCTCAAACAAAGCACGAGTAATGTTTATTTCATAAACATGAACTGTACGATGAACGTTGCGTACACAGACGCATTAGAGCCAGATCAAAGCGGCCCCTTTTCGACACTACAGATTGCAGCAAGGGTTGAGCGGCAAGAAATAGGTCCAAAGATAAGAATATTAACATTCAATAGAAGTTCATCATCCTTTATTAGCCTGCAAAGTTTGGTAATTTTTTCACTTATACTAACTTTTGGCAGTGCATATGCGAAATATTTAAATCTGGGAATGTCGGAATTTGTGTATGAAGGGGTGGAAAATGTATTTTACATTCCGTGGTTGGCTCTATCATCCAAAGTCTCCACAATTACATTACATAATCACAAATTATCCAATACCAAATCGATGTGTATTATGATAGTTGCAGATCAGGACTGCCGATTTATTGTTTAAAAAATTAATTACGAGATAGGAAGGTATTTTGGATATAAAAACTATCTAATTAATAAAAGTACAAGGGTGAAATCAATCAGAAAATAAAACAGAATAGCTGTACAAAAATAATGTTCTATAAAATAAATTAAAATTATTATATTTGGATTAAGATGAATGGTTATTGAAGTTAACAGAGAGGAATTTATAAATAAAAGGTAAATAATATATTTAGAACAAACTATAAGTAAGTCTGAAATAATATGAAAGTTATAAGCTGAATTAATATTTCAATAAGTTACTTGGAATTTGTCAGATTAATTAAGAAAATATAATGTATGTAGTTAAAAGTAATCCAGGATGTTAGTTTTAAAACACTGTATTAAAATTGATGATTGCTATAGTGAATTTTATTATTATTAAGCATAACAACTTGATTTCTATAATGTGAATATAATTATTTTGCATCATCGATTTAAATTAACAAAATAAACCCTGTATTTAGTAGTCTAGTAGCTATTATTATAATATTGGCTTACAAAGTAGAGTCAATAATGTAACAGTATTTTTATTCGACATTTATTTTTATTTCTATTCAAGTTTTAAGGAATGAAAGAATTTTCTGTCATTTTAGTAACCGTAAGACCGCCCCCGTTGATGTTCCAACATGCCAATAATAAAAATTGTTTAGCTCTGATTGTACCTAACTATAAGGTTACAATGTCATGTGAGAATGAGTGCGTACAATCTAATCTTTGTGTAAGCCTTAAATGAATTAATTGGATACAAATCGATTTAAGCCCAATGTAACGAGAGGCCCGTGTATCAGTAAAATACTGGGCTTATCTTTGACCCAATATAAATGTAATTAAATACATGTAAGAAATCATTCATCGCGCGAATTGCTAATAGAATATTATCAGCAACGCCACACATGAAGCAGACTTCATGTCTGAAATGATTGTTTTAATTAATTTGCGATTACTCCGTGCTTCTGTGGTTTGCTCTTTATCAGCGGTCGCACTTGGCTACAATATCTGGTGTCTGTTTTATGATAGCAAACAGAAGGCTATTTAAACCTAAGCAGATTAAGTGCAAATTTCACGATTTTGTTTGTATATTTGCTCTAGTGGTCTAGTGCACTCAATAGATTAATAAACTTAAAAACATCTGATTTTCAATTAGAAGATTGCGATAAGGCGCGGATCAGTTTATCACCCATGTAAAAGTAAAGACACGGATTATTTGTAAGACTTAAGAGGATCAGATAATTACATCTTTTGCAGGTTAATGCACTCACCACTCACACATCTATTTCCATCTAAAAACATTGTTGGTAGGCCAAGTCAATACTTGTCTAAACCTAAACCTATTATTTAGATCGTCGTTCGAAGGTCAAAAGCGTATTTTTGTGGAAACACTGTTTGAAGAGCAAAACTTTTAATTTGTTAAAAATCAGCACTTGATAGCATTGTTTATTCAACGCAGCAGCCATAAAGTACAAATTTTATGATTGCCTCGTCATTAAGTTTTGCATTTTCGCGCTTACATTAGCCGCGGAACCAGCAGTTTCACAATAGACACATTTTACAAGCAGCGAATAGAGTGCTTAGCAACTGGGCTAAAATGAACCGTTCCTGCACCGACTACCGAACATTTGTTGATAGTATTTTATATTCGCAACTTTTGATAGCTGTTTGTTTGGAATTGCGAACAATAAAATTGGCAATTTATACAAAAACCATAACAAAACTATCGACTTTGATTTATCATTTTTCATAATGAAACTGACGGTTGCGAAAACTGTGGTCTGAGAGTTATCAACTTTTTAAGGTTGTGCATTATCACAGTTTTGCTCTATTTTCTTGATACAACAGTGTTACTGCTCGTAACATTTCGAGTTATCTCAACCAAAAGTGGAATAAAGGATGTTTTCCTAAACATTGAAAAATGGTTAGACGATTGTAAATTCTCCATTTTTAGCTCAAGCAATTTTGCTCTAATCTAATCGCACCTTTTACGTGTTTATAACAAGTAATATTATACATACTTATAATTGAAAAAATCGCCATCAACCATCATATTTAATTTGATCACATCGAAAAGTAAAGCTGTTAAAACATTGGCCACATAATCGGAGTAGAAAATGAAAACGAAAAAATCAAACCAGAAAACAATAATAATCTTGCAACACTTCAATATAAGCAGGATAGCGAGCTGTGAATACTGAATACCCAAAATAGCTAATAACCAATAGCGTTCAACGGGCCAGCTGAGCTACTCCGGAGGAGATATGGGTTAACACTACAATGATCAAAATAAATACGAGCGCCACCAACTTAATTATTCAACAACTCGCGAATCTAAGTTGGAAGATTGGTATGCCAACTTAAATTGAAGATATATATGTATCTCAAAAATACATTTACAGACGTGGACTCTTTGATAGGCTGAAAAAGATCTAAATGCAGATCCATTAAAGTGATATTTATATCCAATAAATGCAAACAACATAAGAGTTTCATACCGAAATAAAATCGTCGAAAACTACATTTTTTTTTAAAATTTTCAGTTCATGAAATTATTCAGGGGCGCTTGTCCCTTCTCTGATATATTCTATGACGTTTTTTAAAATTTATTCATGGGGTTTTCACAGTAATCTATACGAGATGCTAAAATTCGTTGTTCTATAGTAGGTGGTGTAGAAATAAAACACGAAGAATTTGTTAACACGTCTTTATTTTTAGATTAACAGCGGAGAATTGGATATAGTCCTATATTTTCTTTCATATGGAAATTCAAATGGCGAAATTCTAAGAAACCATTGGTTAGTATTGTCACTAGGTTGCAGTGTGTTGGTCATAAACTTCTTATTCTTTTTGTGGTGAGGTTAGGTTTCATGTCGACAGGTTGATATTTCATTATTTAAATCGTAGCGTTTTGCTATTATAAACTTGAAATGTGATTTTATAATTTGGTTTTAACTAGTTACGTAGGTATTGCACTAAGGACAATTTTATAATAGCCAGAACTACAATTCAAAATAACTAGGGTGTCAGCCAGTCCACATAAAACCTAACGTCATTACAAAAATAATAACCAAAGTTTAGCTACCAACACAATGCAATGTAGTGACAATGCTTGTTGTCAATGGTTTCCCTAGAGTGCATTTCCATATGGAAAAAATCTGGAAGGGGGTTTACATGGACTTTCCCCCGCTCGAATTTCATCGATTTGCAAAAAAAATGTGAATTACATTAATTTGCAAAAAAAAATGTAATCCGCTGGGATTCGAACTCCGCGCTCCTAGACGAATATTTCGAGCCGAGTTTCTAGTCTGCCTCTTGGGTCCCCGCTTGTACAAGTAAGCTACAGACGTGCTCGAATTGTGCGATTTTTTTCTGCGTTATAAAGACACCATACTATTCTGTCCCACTTGTGATGTTTACCCTGTATCTTTTAGGTCTCATTTTTGACCATGATAAAGCCTAAGCTATGTACAAATTATTACTTTTATCTATTTTCCAGTTGAAGCAAAAATAAACAAAGTTTTATTTTTTTAAGGTGCTGACCCTGTAAATATTGCTCTGGCACATAGATATAAATCTGCATGCAAAATATCGTTTTCCTCGAACAAATAGTTTTTGAACTATGCCGCCAACAGACAAGACAGATAGACAGACGGAATTGAGAAAAGGCAATTTAGCTTAATTCTAACTATCATAGTTATTTATGTATCAAGTACATAATGTAGGACTTTATTGGGCGCCTCTATTTTTAGCAGAGCGAGCGAAGCGTAGCGCTAAGAGGACGGTCAAATAAGGTCTGATTTTGTACGTTCGACTGCACTGCAGAAGAGTTCCTTATATCTACAATAACATTTATATTGGACACAATTCATGTTGCTATTGAAACATTTGATAATTTCGAAGTGTGCTTCTTCTAGGTTAATTGTGTTATCAATATCAAGAATAACTACCTATTGCTGTAAGGTTTTACAGATTAATTTCTTTTTAATATTTGTAAAGTTTTCAGTTAATATAATCTTCTTTCCTGATCTGAATAAAATGACATTTATTTTGATAATAAATATTGGAAATAGGCGTCCGTTTTAGTTTACTCTATGAATTAAAGTGGCACTCTATGGACGCTAAATGATAGATATTACAATACAGTGTTTATGGAACATTCGAACATCACGTTTAGTCATGTTAAAACATTTTTTTTGCCCCTCCCCCCTCTTTAAATACAGTAGCTCCTGCGCCACTGAACTTATTCCCGCAATACATTTTGAATTTTGCAATATTTATTTAAATTAAAGCTAAAGCAAAATTGCCAATTTTAGCCTAGTATTTTGACAATACCTTAAACTCTCATTTATTCCCAGTCGTATGCTTGCATAACTCTCAATACAGCAGAATTTACCTTCGTTACTACCGTTTTATTGCCGTCGTTAAAAACTAACTTTAGAATTACGATGACGTAAGTATCTAACGACAAGTCCCTACTTTATTTGCAAAGCATTTTGAACACCCCATATTTCAAAAAATATCTCAATCATCTATTCGTGGAATTCTCACGTGACTTGATGCATATTAAGAGATATGAACATTCACCGTTTTGTATTGAGGTATCATATTATCGTATCGCAGGATATCCAAAAATCCAATGGTTCTTGTTGGCCCAAATGTCATTCACACATGGTCATTCATTAATACTAGTTCAAAATTAATCGAAATCTAAAATTATACCTAATCGGATGCTAGATGAACGTCCAAAAATCCTTGAACCCACAACGTATGGTAACGATCCAGGCTAATATACCGAAAACTTCTCATTCACCCAAGCAGTTTTGAATAAAACATTATTGCAGTTTCATGACAAAACATCATTCACAAGATTTACACAAATTTTATTCACGATCTTGTGATTATTTCCCGCCGAAAGCTCCATACATGTGGGTGAATGTTCCAACTGCCACGGCATTTACGGTAATTATACAGCGAATGCGGCATTCATTAAATTGAATTGGTGCCACTACTGGAGCTCCAACACAAAACGTGGTTGTCACGCAGCCTTGAAAAATAAAAAATCTACAAAATATATTTTTAAAAGCGCCTTAGGTCCACACTCTCGTTCTCTCTTTGCACCCACGCTAATGCATCTGGGAGCAATTACGTCCGCCGACTTTTGTCCATTTCTCCACTACACGCCCCTAGCAAAAGCCTATCCATTATTCATCTACGAAAATAGTGGAACAGCTCATTCAAGTCAAATTCAGGGTTAACGTCCCGCGCAGTTCGCGTGCACATAGCACCCTGGGGTAAGGTAGGTCACCCCTATTTCGATCAATATCATCTCCACCCTAAACCACACGTAGCCTCGCTAACGAAACCCTTTCCAAAAGGCGACACGTCCTGACCTACACCGCCCGACCATACTGGTTTTGCAAAAATAAAAAATAAAACCGGTCGTTCAACCCACTTGTAAGAAGAATTCGACGACATGCCAAATTTTTTAAATGGAGCAGCGACACGCAGTCTGTTACTTCAAAGGTCGCGTTTCTGGTATTGTTTCAAGACTGGGTTTCAGTGCTACGCACGTGCTACTTTCTACGGCTTCCTGCGAGGGATTACTTTGGACTAACTTGTACAATACTAATTAAATTTGGGCATTACGGCGGTATTTTGCTATTTGCTCTATCCCGAATAAGTGCGATAACCGTATGCTGGATAAACTCTTAACTTGTTCGTATCACCTTGTTTGAATTTCTGAGGCGTCTTTAGATAAGACTGGTTCGGATAAGTTTTGACATTGACTTCTAGTATCAATAGTGTTAGCTGTTCAAAGGCTAAAATACACATTTGTCACTATGGTATTACAGAACTGTTTTACTTACTAGACAATAATATAAAATATTTCATGATCTCTAACATACCCAAAAATTGAAAACGGTTCGTACGAACTACTAATATCAAATGTATAATCCATTCATGCTATGCGCACTGCTATACAACTAAATGTTTTATTTAGTTTAGTTGCCGCACATTTCAGCAGATGACGCTTCTAAGAAAATTCGATTAAGGTCACTAAATCACGTTAGCTACGCTAACACAGGTAGGGAAACACCATCTGACAAGTTTAAAAAACGAGTTTGTCAGTGTCAAATTTACCATAGGCGCTACTAGTAAAGTCATAAATAATTTTTCTTATTAGTAATATATCCTTCGAATGCGATGCCACAATCCTTTCTCTAGGTTGTAAGTTATGCAGATCATCGTTTTTAACCGCAATTTAAAATGTTTTTCGTCTACTGACCCTGAAACTTGAAGATCTGAAGAAATATTAAAGGTATTTTTTACGATTACAGGTTATTTGCCTAAATTATGCCCTGAAGAGATGATTGTGATCTCGGATTCCCTAGTTCTCCCGACGAATTTTGTCAAAACGTATATATATATAGCATTATGGTTTGTATTTGCTACGTTAAAGGTTGCCTGAACAACAGCATAAAAGGGTATACGCTGTTTCAAGTTCCTGAAGGTAATTTAAACTGCAATATTTAGCAATACTCTTTAATGAATTACTTATTGCAAATTAAGGACCAAGAAATAGCATGAAACGGCAGGAGTGGTTGAAAGAAATAAATAGACCACTAGACGACATGCATCATTTACGTGTACGTGAGGTGCCGAATTATTGGAATGCAGCGAGCGGTATAAAATATTTGCTGAAGCTTTATATTTGTGATAATTACTTATTTCTAAAAAACTAAAGAGATAAAAGTTAATAAAAACCTTCAGCAACTTATACTCTTATTTTATTGTAACAATTATTGTTAAAAATGCTTTTTATTTTAATTTATTAATTATTTAGGCTATGTTAATATGATTGAAATTGTTTATATGCTTGGTAATAAATTATTTAATAGTCGTCAAGAAGTATATAAATAATTTCAATCATATTAGCAATACCGTAAATAAAATACTAATTTATTTTCTGGGTTTAAATTTCCCGCGTTCCCATTTAGTTGCCGCACATCTCGGCAGACGGCGCAAAACGATGACAACTTTTATTGAGAAGTTTCCATTCTATCTGATTATATTTCCTATGAATCCATTCTACACACTGCAAGTATTTCATCAACATTGTTTAAACAATTCTCTGTTTGGTTCCAACACTAGATCATAAATTTTTAAACATAGCTTGAATAATACATTTTCATTTATGCTGATACTAAATGAGAGTCTGAAGGCTGTAGATAGGTTAACGAATACATTATTTTACTTCCTCTATTTCTATTACACTTCACAATTGTAGTTCATCTTGCTCCTTTCCCGTTTGTCTGATACTGTTTATAGTCTCCTCTGTGATCTTTTCCCAGCATCTCTAATTTCAAATAGTGTCCATCGTTCGTTCGTACTACATATCTGCATCCTTGTGATTGCTCTAAACCGTCTCCTGATCTTGTTGAGTATTCTATATCATCTTATCTTTCCAACTACGCGCTTTGGGTCATTCATTTCTGCAGTTATCTGATCTGTTTGTCTTTCAACGGTTAGGGCTGCACTGCATTTCACTAATACATACATAGTCTTTGTATTTTTCTTTATTTCATCTGTGTAGTTCCACGATTTAGCTTCAAGTATACCACAATATGTGTAACCTACATCCAAAAATCCCTTGGAAAAGCAGGTAACCTCTAGAGTGCGCGTCCTCAGGTAGCGGATCGCCACAGATAAAATGATGGTAATGCAGAGCAGCAGTAACCATCAGTATTGCACTGGGAATAGAGAATAAACCTCGAAAAGATCCAATGTTCAATTCTTCTGCGTGGATTTTGCAAACAACCTTGTTACTAGTACTATTGTTTTTTTTTGTGTTCTGTCCAGAAAATGGGCCAATTTACTGAAGTTTTTACCAGTAAATCTACACGTAGCACGAATTAAGACCCGATAATATAAAAAGTCATGATGACAAGCACTTGCACGGTAGCCATAATTACCAAAACAATTAAAATGCTAATGAAGGCATGGTCTGAAATATGTCTTTCAAAACACAAAAGTGAAGGTCAGACAGCTTCCATAGTGCTAGCCTCAATTTGCTGGAATGTTACACAACGTTATTAAATTACACATGCATTTTCCGGATTGGCTTCAAAATTATGGCTATTTTTGTTACCTTAAAAATAGAGTCCAGTCGAATTTAGATCTACTTGCACACGCCGGAATTCTCAGTAAAGCCGGCATTGGGCACAGCAAAAATAGTTTTCGAAGAAGATGCTCATTAGAGCAATGAAAACAGGTGAAACAAATGAAGACTTTGTACATATGTTGGGTATTAGAACTATTTAAAAACATGAACAACATTCAGTTCGACGTTTCATTTGAGGTAGCAGCTTCTGCGTGACGAAAATGAGCTGTGGCTTCCAACAACTTCTAGGAATTGTACTACGACATAAGAATGGGAGATTTAAAAAATAAGAAGCCTACAATTTCAATTTTAACTATCACGCAATGATAATAATTCTACGTAATTCAATCAGCTCAATAAAATCATATCGTATCTGTAAAAATGCCAGTGGGTGGTTTACGTCTAAAGGTTCTGGGTGGTCGACAAATACCGTCCAGGTAATCAAAACTCACGCTTTTAAAGTACGCCGTCACAAAAGATCCGCGAATTTTATATCCAATAACCCCGAACACGTGCCATGACCATGTGTTATCAAAAAGGTTGCATTCAAAGAATAGAAATGATTTTTTTATGAATTGTAAACACATGTAACAGGGTAAGCAAGCCATATTCTTTGTATCGGTAAATTTGTTTTCGCTGCTACCCCCCAACTGTCACAGAATGGGCTTTATCGATGACGTTACAAAGGGGGTTGTTAAAAATAAAAAATACATTCCGTATTTTTCCACTACACATCTTTACATAGTATTTTTAACAGCAATAAATCGCTTAAGTTCAAGAATAAAATGTGGGAAAATAAGCGCAGCATATGTAAAGGTTCTTCTACAACTACGAAACCAAACTTTGCGAGACCATTCTACAGTTATGTGTTGTATTGTAATATTTCCTTTTGTGTTCTTTGAATTGTTTGAAAATATCCTATCATTGTAATTGTTTTCGTATTATTATGGGCTTTAGTCCAACCACTGAAATATGATACTTTCTAAATTTAGCACAGAATCAAAACGAGTCCATAGCTAAATCAATGACCGAGGGTTGTTTTTAATATCGATGGGCCTGTTCGGGTAGTTATCCGAGAATTCCCATATGAGATGTGAAGCCCGAGGCGACTGGGGTGGCATTTTTACAATGCGAGGGCTCTTCTGTGTTTTAGCAGTCTGTGGGCAAGGTCGCACGCGTGTGAACGCAAAAGCTAATCCACCGCGGCTGTCATTCCACCGCGACTATGTGTTTTTGAAGTGAATTGAATTGTGTTAGTTATATCGATTATAACTTTTAAGAGAGCGGATGAAACGATGAGGTCTGTAGAAAGGAATACTAGTATTTGCGTAGCTTTACAAATGTAGTTATTGTACAGCTGAGTCGAACATTCGTTATTGTTCGTACTGATGCTGTGCATTGTTATGGTTCACCTGACGTCAACTCGCCGTAAAGAGCGCTCCAGTGCCTGGATCTGTGGCCATTCAGCGAGATGGCCCACGATCTCTGACCTGTTACGCACCTTACTTATCAGTGATCCCAGTGAGCGCGACTGGGTGGCTCGGAAAGCACGTTTCCCAAAGATGCCTTGTGCCATGCGATCACCGCAATTGCGGATCACATTGATAGGGGCTCGACCCATTGATGCAGTTAACGTTCAGTTAATGTGTACTAGATGCGGTAAGCATCCGTATTTTCAGGATTATTACAGGCACATCATCGGAGGTGCACCGAAGAAATACCTGACGATGTCTTCTTCAAGATGCGACGTGGGAACGCCGCAGGGCGCCATAAAACCCCCTGTAAGTATTATGTAATGAGCACATTACTGCTAAAAGCTGAATGTTTGTTGTTTTGCTTGCATGCATTGTGGAATTGGCTGCGTTTGTGTTTGCGGTCGGGCGTGTGTGACTACCTGCTACTACTCGCCGTTCGCCTTGCACCCCCAGTATCATGTTTCTGATTTACAATCCCCAGATCACAGCGGCGTTATGAAATTTCTGGTAAGTCGCCAGTTCTTGTAAATTTATGCATGTGAACCGATCTGAATCCAGGGAAAAATAAATTAGCTCGAGGCACCGAAAATATGTGCCTATATATGCAACTTCAGCAAACATGTGTGTTTTACTTCAAGCCCCGTTCTGTGAAAAAAAAACAAATAAATGGTATTGCTCGAAAACAATCTATACTTCTATACATGGAGGTGAAATGACGTCTTCGGTTTACTCTGAAACATACATTAGCCTCCATCGCCCTTGAATAAGGCTTTTTACCCTTTAAATTGATATAAAAATAAGAGTTGTTATGCCCATTAGAGTTCTGAGAAAACCAAAGAAACACGTGTATGAAGTCATCGAAGCTACAATGGCGGATATGTAGATCAAAACACTTGAAGATATCATGTGCGATACTCGTACAATGTGAAAAGAAATCATCTTTTGCTTCCCTGCAGTGCCTGACAATTATGAAGCTGAAATTACGCCCTGGGTATATTCACGACCATAAATCGGTCTTCATCACACTCTCAGAAAGGGTTCCACGCTTGCAATTTATATCAAAACAGAAAGTGTGAGCCTCGTTAGTGTTTTACTCTGCAAATAACTCCTCTAATTTATCTCAAACCAGTCCTGAGAAAATGAAAGGAACACGTGTGTGTCCCTAATAGCGATTCGCGGAAATTGGGAGGCTTTGCGCTTAGCGCCCAGTCATTACCAAAATTGGAACGCGCAAATGATGGCAACGTGGTCCCACAGACAATCTGGTTACAACCAGAAGTTATGTTAAATAATAGCATTGCCCCTTACTCTAGGCTGTTGTAGTGGCTGTGTTTAATTGTGATTAAAACACAGTTGACATTGAAAGTGACCGCAACCTTGACCTTTCTTGCTCACTGTTGTGCGACCAACGTTCAAATTACCGCCTTTGTCCGCTGGTTCTAAATAATTTTTGATGGATTTTATTGCAATTTAACTAATCAATGTAAATTTAGGATGCCTAAATATAAAAAACATGAATACCAGAAACACCAAACGAATACAGCATCTAAATGCTTGATAGGTCAACAGGGAAGAGATTTAAATTTAGTGATGGCAATCTTCCATCTAACAGTAGTATAAACAATGCCTGATACAACCCACAGAAACTACCGCGTGTCCTAAAAAGAATTACATTCTAGTATGCTTTGAATTTCCCAAAATGCAATACCACTGACAATCTAGCTGTACATATAAATTTACATGCAAACAAAATTCAAAACCTACTAGATGTAATTCTTTTTAAAACACCCGGTATACTGTACAGCGTGCTTCAGATTGATCATCGCTCAGGTATAAAAATATGTGGAATTCTATACATAATTAAATATTCAAATCTATAACTTATAGGTGTCTGCATTTATGACATATATTTTTTTATTTTGAGTTTTAAATGCAGGACGATCAACTTTATTCGGTACTAGTGAATCACCCGAGCTAGGCTTCGGTTTGCTAATTTATGAGAGATTCATTAATATAATTTAAAAAAAGGAAGCATCGGTCGGGAATCGAACCCGGGCCGCCCGCGTGGCAGGCGAGCATTCTACCACTGAACCAAGGTGCTTCGCTGAATAAGACGCTGCTATAATGGTATAAAGTGAATCACCTGAGCAAAATTTTAAGCTATCATACAATCTAATCGGTCCAGTATCTTCGGAGGAGATAGTGAACAAACATACAAATATACAAAGAGACCACCGATTGTATGGCATAGAATTTCACCAACCTGTAAAATAAAAATATTAAAAATTCGATCGTTTTAAAGGATTTCTAATCGTTATCTACGAATAAATAATTAAAATAAAAAATTAACACGGCTTTTTACTGGACATCAATCAGAAGAAATCAATGTCCAGAACCGTTTCAATATTTTTAATTTTTCTGGGTGGCGAGAAACAAAAAGGTTTCGCGGATTATCTATATTATTTCTGCATATTTACTTTATTTAACAGGATCTATAGAGTCATTGGACGATAATGATCCTAGTGATATTGCAATACTGCCATTATTTATTATGTAACACTACTACATGTTGGCTTTGCTTTTTAAGGCATGTCTAGGTAGATAGATGCACAGCATAGATTTGAATAATTATTACATAATTTGAAATTGGATATTTAATTCCCTAAAGCGTTAGTCTTCTGATGATAACTGAAACTTGTCTGAATGCCTGTTCTAATCCGTTTTGGAAAACGTCCATAGATGAATATTAAACATCGCTTTACTTGATCCATAAATTCAAACATTGGCGATGTATACAAAAAAACTCATTTCAATCGCAGATTAGAAATTAGAATGGAGGCGGGCCTTACGATTTATAAGTGTTGATAAAAAAATTGGCGAAATACAGACTTTAAATGCTAATACATACGTTGTTTGCCACAACTCTCGGTTCCTGTAAACTCGTTGATTATTCTAAAAGTTGCACTATTATTGTTATAGATAAAGTGAATCAACGTTGAAAATATGTCTAATATATTTTTTTAATTTTACTTTAGCCAACAGTCTTAATCGATGAACTTTAGTCTACAGTCAACACCAATGGTCTCCATTTAAAAAAAAAGAACTAAAGTTAATGATTTGCGAATCACTTCACCCATCAATAATAACATGTTTATTCGGTTTTTGCCAATCAAACAACTTCCTGGTTATATATTAAATTATTAGCATGGCGTTTTATTTTTATAAAAATAAAACTACTGTTCCAATTCCGTATTTATCCTGATTTGCCATATATCAACACAAGATTAAAGGTTTTCCAATGTTATAGCAATCAATTTATCAGGTACTTTTCATGCAGATTGTGGTTGTACATGTAATATTGCGTATGCAAAATGAGCCACAAACCTGAATCCATTTAAAATGTAAAACTGCTGTTAACATAAAACCACAAGCATCATGCCATACATAAAAGCTTGTTTTTCTAAAGATCAAGTCACGTGAATGACAATGTGCTTTGGAATTTCTCTAAAAATGTTGTACGATAGTTTTGTTTAAGCTATACTTGGACTTGGGACTTGGAACAATATTCATATTTCATACATCCAATTTATTTTTCAAACTGCGTAAGGATTTATGTTTCATTACCACTGGTCCTGTTCATTATACACATTTCCAATTTATGCGATTTTATTAGTTACACAATAGGACGAACAATGTTTGTTTAATTAATGAGTTTGATGATAGCCTCACAAACAATACATTAAATACCTTCGTATATATGGATGATATAGTCACTCTGTGCAACAACTCATATTACAAGCTATATCGTGAAACTCGAAGGAAAATTCAAGAAACCACGTCACGCTGGTTCGTGCTACGTATATTTGTCAAATAATGGGTTTGTGTAGTTCTATCCTTGGCCTAAATTTCACTAAATGCAAATATGTATTATTTGGAAAACTCGACACAGAGCAGAGTTGGCTATAGCTAATTTAGAGCAACATCTGCATAATTTTAATAAGTGCAAGATTTGCATGCAAACTACAATGGATTCACCCCCAATTCGAGTCTCCCCCGACGCAGACTACGCCCAAAATGTGCAAAGGGCATGACCGGAAAATAGAAATCAAAATTGATTTTCGGGTTTGCAAGTTGGCAGCCCCTCGAGTTTTCAAAATGAAAGCTTATACTAGCCATGGGCATGGGTGACTACATTTTACATTGCGACACGTGTACATGTAGGTATGGCAAATAATTTAAAAAAATTGATAAGGCAAAAATATTAAGTAGGTACTAGATATAATAAATCATACTCAGAGACAGCGAGTCTACAAAACAATTACCGTCATCGCATTGTTATCTCGGTTATCAGCGTACTTGGCCGATGAAAAATACCAAGATTTATCTTACATAACAATAACTGAAAAATACATAATACATAGGTACTGTGTAGCTAATGTATAATAACAGCGGAAAATATCCTGGGCGCTATCAATTTTATTTCTGTTCTTTCTAAATCCTCGATTTATAATATGCCATTTAAAACGCAAAAGCAAATTTAGAACGTGCCTTTTTTCAGAAAAACTATTATTACTTCTTACTTCATTTTTGGCACTGGCCGGTTTTCTATTCCGGAAGGCGCGATTATTGGTACCTCAGTATAAAGCGGAAGCCTGCACTAAAATCCGTCACACATTTGCAAAACCGCAGTTAGCATTTCAGTTCCCAATTATTTTAAGCAAAAGGTAGGCGCCAGGACTCACCTTTTCGCCTGCCGAAGGGTCCCAGAAAGGCATTGTTTTTCCCAACAATGTTATCGTCGATGTATTTTAAAAGTTTGGCAACGTCCTCGCTTTTCTTTGGGGCATTAGTGATGGAAGAGCTCTTTGGCTTCACAAGGCGCAAGGGGTAATCTTCGGGAAACGTGTACAGCTTTCGATTTCCATAGGATTTTCTGATGGTTGTAGTAGATGTCATTTTTTATTCATTATAATTAACAAACTTTAAAGTTCGAAACACCGGTAATTACGAGTTCACCGTTTTTCTCACGTTAAACGCGCTACTGTTACAGATACAGATTGACTGTACGCGTGAGCAGCATAAAGGAAAGCAGTCAGCAGCAGGACAGATCGATATTGTTCGGAAAGCTCCGAACTGAAGCAGCAGGAATAGCACGATTTTCCTGCTATACGCCTGCCGCGTATGCAACCATGAGTACTTACGTTCGCTATACTAGGAAAATAGGAAATATACAACATAGACTCGTAAGCTTCCAAATTTATAACATTCAAAAATGAGGTCACAAACTAAAAAAATCATTTAAATAATTGCTCTACTGTAGTAATATATGTTGTCAAAACAGAGTCTTAGGGAAGACACTATTGTTAAACAGGTAGTTTAAAATTATTGGAAGGTAGTGTAATAATATAAACAGGGGTATAAAATTCAATTTTAAAATAGGATTAAGGGTTTACAATAAGTGAAAATTATTGAGATCAATTTGAATTGGGAATATAAATAATTAGTATGTAATTAGAAAAGAAAATAGAATTTATAATTGAATAAAATATGGCTAATTGAGAAACAGATGGATTCCAATATATTGTAATACCTAAATATGAAGTTTGACAAATACTTAATCGAAATAGATTATTGCACATAGTACGTAGAAATCAAAAATAAAGATATAGTGTGTTGGAAGGAGAAAATATAATATCGTTAAGGACTTTGTTTTCATTATTAAGATAACAAATTTTGAAAAATGTAAAGCTGTAATTAGTTTGGTGTAATTTAAAAGTATGAAATAAACCCTATATTAAAAGAAAAATGTTTGGAAATTAAGAAGGGTTTTTTTAAATTAAACATGTGTTTTGTTAAAAACAAAAAAAACGTGTTTGTTTATGTTTAAAACGTGTTTTTTTTAAACGTTTTTAATTTCGGACGTTGGGGATCCACCTACTTGTATTTAGTAGGGAAATTCTTTATGAAACTGAATCACTATCATGAATAAACGTAGTAAACATATTAGTTCCAATTCAACGTTTTTAATTCTGTACCTACTGAAGTTGTATTTAATAGGTAGTTCATCTAATTTGGGAAATCTCCTATAAAACCGAATCAATATTATGAATACATGCAGGAAACATATTGGTTATTGGTTTCAATTCAACTTTCAGTTACTGCTTGCATTTGTGGCTGCACGCACACACAGTGTTTTTGCATATTAAAATTTGTTAAGAAAGACTAAAGAGTTTCATTAAAATCCAAATCATGACTGGAAGGAAACTTGATCCCGTCTGGAATTATTTTATAAAACTAAAATCAGACAACAATAAATGCGTTAGAGCAAAATGTAAAAAATGTGGCAAAGAAATGGCAAACTTGGTGGCGCACTTGAAAACGCATACAGAAAAATGTGGCAGTAATAACAGTGGTCAAAAACAATCTAATATTGAAATTGAAAGTGATGTGGATAGTAATGATGAAGACGTTGTTTTAGCACAATTAGCTAGGAAAAGACCTATTGGTAAGTAGGCTACTTAACCGGTATTAGTTCAAATCTACGCTAAAATATTGATGTGAAATGTTAATAAACTTAATTTTATTTTCATATTTTAGGTAGCCCACTTCAAACAAGTCAAAACTAGTGAGCATTTTTAAAACGCTTAATAAAAACATCCTTTAGCTTGACGATACAGAATAGCTGTTTTTATTTTATTGTATTTTTTGGTAATGTTCTTAGTGCTTTTTCTTATATAAATAATTATATTTCTGTGTAACTACGTTAAAATACATGACTATTATCTATAGTATTGAGTTATTTTTATTTTTCATTACATTTAAGACCGAAAATTTAGAAAATCATGTTTAAAACATGACAGTTTAAACATGTTTTAAACACTTGTTTAAAACATAGGCCTTGTTTTAAACACATTTTAAACATTTGTTTAAAACAATTTGTTTTAAACGTGCCAACCCTGGTTGATATTAAGACAAAATTTGTGTGGTGAAATGGAAATAGAATTTAATGTAAGAAGATGAGATACAAAACGAAGGAAGATAGCAAGTAGGCCTATATGGTGATAAACTAAACTAAAAGCAGAACTAATCTACCAAGGAGAATAAATAGAGAAAAATACTAAGTTAAGTTTATTGAAGAATTACATTTGGCATTGTATATCGATTGATTTGGATTTCTTCGAGCTGTTGGCACGAAGGGAGAGTTTTGGGGGAGAGATCGTTGGTTCTTGGTGCTGGTCAGTGAAGTGATTTAGAGGAGTGTTTTTGGATGCGGTGTTGGAGTTGTATGACTACAACTGGAGTTTGTTTTGGGTCCATGCTGTGAGGCAGCTTCTGTTCCTGATTCTAGTCAGTTTTGACATATTGGGTGTCATTGGAGGCTTTCTCTGTGGTTGTTGACTGGAGCAGTTGTGGTCGTTGGCGGAGTAGAGCAAGTTGGTTACATGGATAAGTTGGAGTGAAAGGTGGGCGAGTTTAGGTATTTGGGCAAGCACTGAAAGAAAATATAGACTAAAAATCTGGTGCGATACACGCACACAACTTCCTTTTACAGTGATCTTATAATTAACCAAAAATTTTATTTTAAATTTTTAAGCATTTGTCAAAAATTTTCAAAAATGACCAATTCTACAAAAACGGTACAAAATAGAGCGTTAGTTGAAACGACAAATTTTATCTAGAATTTTAAGTTGAATTTAAAAATATAATAATATGCCGGGTGTTCTATTTAAAATAGGAGTTAAAAAAAATAGTAAAAAAAAACAAAAGAAACCCATTTTAGAAGTATTCAACTGGAAAATCACCTATCTCACATTAATACACATTAAAAATGTAATAATAATGTGAAGTTTGCAAAAAATTGTTAGAGCCGTTTTTGAAAAAATCGAAAAAAACTGAAAAATCACTAGAGTAAACACCTACTTCCGGTTATGCGATTTTCTTCAAAAGCTTGCTGTCGCATCCACATGAGATATTCTGTTCAGAGACACGCAGACAAACAGACAGACAGACAGACAGACCAATGAAAAAAAATATGTTTTTTTGATTCAGGGGACTCTAAAACGTGAAGATCTGTTGAAAATTCAATTTCGAATTTTTGGGGTGAATCCAATACTTCCTTTATTGTAAAAGGAAGTAAAAAGGTGAATTCATTATTAAGGAATTACTTACTGTTTGATATTGTGATGTGGCGAATGTAACGATCTGGTATTTGTCATTTGTTTGACATATTATTTGACAGAAGTTATTTTTGACTTGTAATAAAATTAAAATCAGAACATCAAATTTCAGAATAAGCAATCTAGATAAAAAGAATAACTATTAATATTGATATAAAATAAACAGGGCAATTTAAATTGATAAAAAAATATAATTTATAAACATAGGAATGCTTTACGCACCATAGGGATTTCAATGGTAATTTTTTCACATGAAAATATTTGCTTCCCTAATTATTTTAGAGCAAACTTGTAGGGAGGGTTTTTGTAGAGAAAAAAATTCTGTATCCATTTATGCCAGAATTTGTTGTCATTTTACATTTCGGAAAACCGAAAATTTAAAGAAATAAAATTACCATTTTTAGACAAATCAGTGGTGCCTTGAAATTATTGAAGCATCTCAAAGCATCAACAAATTTGTTTGCTATTTATTTGTTTGCATCTGTCAAATGTAGCGGCAACCATGGCACTTATTGCACCTGATCTGCTTCCAGCATACCACCACTTCGCAATTTGCACTGATTTTTGAAAGAATGATAATTCTAGTTTCTTTCATTATTAGGTTTTCTGACGTAAAATGACAAAAATGATGGAATAAGTGGATGCAGAATTGTTTGCTCTACAAAAAACCTATTTACAAGTTTGCTCTAAAATAATTAGGGAAGCAAATATTGTCATATGAAAAATTTACCATTGAAAACCCTATGGTGCGTAAAGCATTTCTACACCCTGTTATACTAATAGGTAACACAAAGTAAGAGCCCGAATCAGTTCAGCAGATTACCTAATTCTGCTACTGGTTTAATCACTATTTCTCCTTCTTCTTATATTCTCATTGAGCTTGAAATTATTTACCAAACTAAACTAATTCTAATTAGCTCTGCTATTTTAAAAGGGGCAACAACGAACAACAAACTCCTATAGGGTTTGTAAGGATCAGGCTAAGAAATGCTTCGGGCATTCCAATTGACCAGAAGGATTAATAAAAATTGGGCGCCTTGTCGTTACTTACAACATATAAAAACAAAACTAGCTACTTAAAATTACGCCACTGCCTACCTACATTACTCGTTCAGCTAGAGGGGTTGCAAGAGAAAAACAAACAAATAATAGCAATAGGGGCATTTATTTAATACCAAAAATCGCAGCAACACATGAATTACTTGCATTTGCCCTCAGACCATGAGACACAAATAAAGTGGCAGAACAATTGCCTATCAAACGAAATAATAAACCATAAATAGGAATTTACTACCAAATAATCAATCTACAAAATGCTAATTATAGCTTTATTCGCAACTACAGGACAACATCTGTGCTATCGCAATTGGCATAAACGCACAACGCCTAAAGCGCGGCTCATAATGCACATGCTTATTTCAGCAATTCTGAAGTATTTAAATTCTCGCTCATAAAAGATTGAGCCAAAAGGTTGATTAAACTCGTTCAGTTTGATTTGCTAAGATCTTAGTAAGAACTGACATAATTAAGACGAACGCCTTTGTCGAAGAAAACAGCGCTGATCCAACGATCGGCAAGTGGAATTATCCTGTTGTGTTGCATTTATCCATGAAGACGCTAAGCCGAATTTGGCTGCTAAATTCTGAGAATCCCAAGGTCAACTAACCACAAAATGTAGTAGCACATGTCGGGATCCGATGCAGAAGCAGAATCGGGGAACTGAATTACTAATTTTTACTTCCTTTTACAATAAAGGAAGTATTGGATTCACCCCAAAAATTCGAAATTGAGTTTTCAACAGATCTTCACGTTTTAGAGTCCCCTGAACCCAAAAAACATATTTTTTTTCATTGGTCTGTGTGTCTGTGTGTCTGTCTGTCTGTGTGTCTGTGAACAGAATATCTCAAAAACGAAAAGAGGTATGGCGTTGAAACTTCATATATAAGTTTTGTGTACTATGTAGATGAGACAGCAAGCTTTTGAAGAAAATCGCATAACCGGAAGTAGGTGTTTACTCTTGTGATTTTTCAGTTTTTTTCGATTTTTTTAAAAACGGCTCTAACGATTTTTTTTATACTTTACATTTTTATTACATTTTTAATGTGTATTGATGTGAGATATGTGATTTTCCATTTGAATACTTCTAAAGTGCGTTTCTTTTGTTTTTTTTTCTATTTTTTTTATTAACTCCTATTTTAAATAAAACACCCGGTATATTATTACATTTTTGAATTCACCTTAAAATTCTAGAGAAAATTTGTCTCTTCAACTAACGCTCTATTTTGTACCGTTTTCGTATAATTTGTAATTTTTGAAAATTTTTGACAAATGCTTAAAAATTAAAAATGAAATTTTTGACTAATTATAAGATCACCGTAAAAGGAAGTTGTGTGAGTGTATCACACCAGATTTTTAGCCTTCGTTTGACCCCAAATTAGCCCATACAAGACCATAACCCACAGTAAACAATATTAACTTATTCTAGCCCGTAACTGCTGCAGTTTAGCCCGTAGCTTCTTGATTTTAGCCCGTAGTAGCTGGCCAAACGGTGTTCTCGGCCTAATTATTGCAGAAGACGCCTCGCAGCAATTTCAATCATTGGCAGCGCAAGGCAACCAGCCTATGTAGAATGCGTCTTACGAAAACAACTCCTAGCTGTTTTGCTTGTTAAGCATCAAAAATGACTTCAGTTTAGCCCAGCGATTCAAATCCGCGAGAGGGTGCTTCTCGAAGAATTAAAACTCTTCAAGCTATTCTGCTGTTTTCACAGCCCACTAGGATCGAAAATGCGACAAGCCTCAACACGAAAATGTTGCAGGTGGCTATTTCTGAATGGGAACGCTGGCCGCGATAAACTTGAATTCGTTTGCTACAAAATATAGCTACAAGGTGGTCCGAAAGTCAGTGTTAAATACATTAACGCGCTTTTGAAATAAAATTGAAACGGGACGTTACAGGTTTATATTGCATTATCCTATCTATAGCGAATTTGCACCTTGATATGAACCATAATGTCTTCCTCTCCCTCTCTCTCTCGCTGTCTCATAACTTACATATTATATTGCTGTGTTTAACGTTTTACTTGAATAACAACTAAGCTTATGCCGTAGATCACTAACACTTGCTATGATCTCGCTATAATATAATAGATTGTTACTTAATAAAAACTCAATCTCATGGTTCTTTTATTTTTATTTGATAAATATGTAACTTACCTTAGCATTTTTACATCCCTAGTCTGAAAAGCGAAGGAAGTATTGTAATCACGAAAAAATCGCCTTTCGGATTTCTTTAGATCTTTACGCTTTAGGGTCCCTAAATGACGGACAACGGGTTTTCTCAATTTCGTCTGTCTGTCTGTCTGTCTGTTGGCGGTATAACTCAAAAACTATTTGTTGGAGGAAGATGATATTTTGCATACACATTATATAATTATGTACCTGGAATGAAACCGTGAAAATTTCAGACAAATATATACAGGGTGAGCACCTTAAAAAAATAAAATGTATATTTTTGCGTTAATTTTGAAACAGAAGGAAGTAATAATTTTCACATAGGTCAGGCTTTACACTTGCCGAAAACAGGACTCAACAGATACAGGATAATGTCACAAAAGAGTCGAAACGTTGCAACAATAAGACCGTTCCCTTAAATAGAGGCGTGCGCCGCACTCATTTCAATTAGGCTCGATGGCGCAGTTCAACTTCTCGCTGCAGTTACGATCGTTAGGCAGATGCGGTTCAAATCCTAGCGGAATACATTTTATTTAATTTGCAAATTGATCTAATTCGCGCGAGGGAAGTTCGGTGTAAACTCATTTAGAAATTTTTTGAGCATGTGTTAGAATTAACTGCTTTAATCCGACTCTTATCTTAAGTTACTGTCATAATTTAAAGTTAATGTAATATGAATGATCTGAATAACCTTAAATAAACCAATCACAAATAGGGGCAAAAACATTCATTTATTAGTCAAGTAAATAAAAAAGTTGAGTAGTCACATTGACATAATATTGAAATTTATTAATAATCTGGTCGCTATGTTGATTCTTATTTATACTCGACAAATCAAATTACCTTAATTTTAAATTTTAGTAAAACAGTCCTGTAAGCAACTCCTTAGAAAATGGCTGATATCTTTAGTTACTGACGCTTACAAATCAACAAAACAATTGATACATGGAAAATTAAATAAAAATTATACGGATTTTTTATCAATAAAAATGCATTTTTCTTTAATTAAATATGTCTGAGCTCTACCTTTTTACGCCGCTTCTGTACAGAAATTAACTTTAACGGACTCACGATACGGCGCTGCTTTCGTGTGTTGCGGCAACTCTCAACGAAATACGCTTCCTAGCGTATCTCCAATTCTTTTGAACTGCTTGCAGATGGCTCGGTGGGCTGACTTCAGTTCGGATGTCTCACTGTTGACTTTCTCTGCTCAGTAAACTGCTTTAGTACGCAATCAGTTCGACGACTAATTCAAACACTGTTTGAAGTTACTTTTTTGATATTCTAAATCAATCCACAGTGCGTGGTAATTAACAACGACGCTCTAAATTAAGACTTTTACAATAGATGCGTATTTAACGTCCAACGACCATTCAACAATTACATTTAAAAGAGCTATAATTGTTAAAAAACTCATAATTTAAACATTTTCATTTCTTCTTTTTTATTTATTAATATCCTTTAATCGTTATCATCGCCATAGCGACTAATTGCTTGAAAGCTTGTAAGCAGCAGCTTTCTTTGACCTAATTAGCAAAAACTGCTGTCAACACAACCTTTCAAATCTGCTATTTTTCGGTTATGACTGACCTTTTTAATAAAACACATCTTTTGAAATTCCACGTTAGTCCAGGTTGCTATCTGCCATTCCATCTCAGATAAGTGAAACTATTTCAATACATTATTTGCTATATTTCACTGATATGATGCTTTTTCAGATTGCAACTGTCACTGCTCGGGCAATGATTTGGGATAGGGCTACCAACACTGTCGGGTTTAGCAATCATTCTTCGGGCTTCGGGTTTTCAATAAAATTCTTGGGGTTAACTAAAAGTTCATACACACATAGATTGCGAACAATTTTGCTACTATGTAAAAGCTAGAGAGCAGAAGTCATTTATAGAAAATTCTTAAAGAGACAAAAAATATAATTGTGGAAAATAGTATTTAATTTTTTTTCAGAAAAATGTAGTTTCGTAATAGTTTGCGTAAATTCTAAGATGTATTTTAAAAATTTATTTTATGGAAATGTAAGAAGTAGTTTTGTTGGGTAACAGGTGAGCTGGATCCCTCGCCGATAACGTTTATTTTCATGCTTAAATATAGAAGCCAAGTTGTATTTCTTATGTTTTATTATTAGATTTAGTATTGTATTTTATTTAACCAAATGTTCGTAAATCCGGTCCTGAGCTGAACGTGTATTGTGAATTTCGGGTTTCGTGATTGTAGCAAGAAACACACGCTGTACGCGGGATGCGGGGATTCTCAAATCAAATTTAACAATAAAGGCGATAAAGCGCACCCAGCCTCTTCTGAGCGCTGCATGGATTTATTCGACTCGAATGTATAGTACGCGAATTCACCCAGGATTATATAAGTTAATTCGAAGCGGCCTGAAAAAGCCTGGTAGCCAACGTTTGCTGCAAACAGTGTTAAAGTGCAGAGAACCAGCGTTTGTAAATTCCTGACACGCATTTTCCGAGTGTACATGTAAGTACACCAATTGTGCTATATCTGAAGCTCATATAAAGCATCCGTTTTGAGAAGCGCTAATTCAACTGTCCTTACAAGGGTTGTCATGTGCGCCAGGAGCGGAAGATGTAATCGAGGCGTGCCGTTTTTAAGGGTATGCAGCAGCTAGTTCCAAGTAAAAGGTTTTTATGCCTGCGTGATAAGGTTGCGTTTAACTGGAACCTTTTTCAAAAGCGAAGAAATGTGTTTTATCAGCGAATAATGTGTGTAGCTTGCACGTGAATTTAAACAGGGCCGGACTCAAATAAGTATCAGCTTCAGGCAATTTTGACATTGCGTTTTGGTAAAGACATTTTGACATTTGCGTTCTTTTAAAAAGATCATTATTTCAATATTCTTTTTATGATGTTCATGTATGTTTGCAACATGCCATGTAGGTTGGTTGAGAATTTAATTCTATTTTCTTTTATTTCTTTTGTGTTTTTAAATGTGTCTTTTATGTGTTTTGGAATCAATAGATAAAGTAAACAAATCGGCTGTTCTTGTCCAATGACTGAGATATTAAGAGATTTTCTTGTTCTTGAGCAAAAAAAAGGTAAAATTTTAAAGTTCAAGTACTTTAAAACTTATTTATTGTACAAAAAATGGAACATTAAAATCCTAGTACTTTAAAGTTCAAGTACTTTAAAATTATACGTCGGTTGTTGACATGAAATTTGAAATGATCTACAACTTTTTATTTAAAATTCATTAAACTTGCAGTATGATATAAACCGTTGTATTCACCACGAACGAAAAGTGTTTTAAAGGTCCTCGCAAGTAATTCCGTCCTCGGCTGAACTTTCTCGTCTTTAAAATGCCACTTTTCATTCTAGATAAATAAACTACTATTAAATCAAAGTTTTTAACACATGACATTTAATTCTGTTTCAGATTCCCTTTTCTAATAAAAGGTCAATATTATGATCATTACAAAATCACCAGGGAGTAAACTTTTTGCTTTAGTTTGCCCATTTATACTGAAATGTATTGTTACAGTATCAAATTGATTTAACGACACTCACGGATGAGCGAGTGCCGAATGCTAAACAAGTCAGGAAAACGTGCACACTTACCCTGGAAATCGTAAGAAACAGGCTAAAAACCGCGGCTTAAATACGCTCAGGGGAGGGGCGTCTTCCTAAACGAGACACCACAGGGCAAGCGTGTTGATATGTATAGGGTGTTACCAAATAAAAGGGCGCCACAAGGTCCAAGCAAAGAGACCCACGCTTAACCGAACCTTGAAAAGCAAACGGGGCAAAACATACTCAAATACTGCTTCTGGAAGCCACAGTGCAGCGACAAGCGCGCCAATCTACCTTCAACGCTCATTCGCCACGTCCGGGCTTCACCTTACATCGATATTGACACAGTGACTCAGTCACCCTGTAAACAAACATGCACAAGACAAAGGAAAAAGCATAAGTCGTTAATCAGTTAATACATCTATTGGGCCACTTCACATGACCGAAAAACTTACAGTTGTACCGACGTGGTCGAAACGTAAATCAATTTGGCACAGTGAAATGAATAAATACTTAACGGAATAAACCCAGCTGAGAAGCGCCTTAACTCATAAACAACAAAGTACAACTCGTACAACAAAGATTAACTTCTACCAGTGAGTGTACCTCGCCTCGACTGAATGTCAAGGCGGACAATAAGTCAACTTCGATTATATTGAAATGTCGACAAGCACGTTTACTACATAAAGGTTAAATCTGCACTTGAATGTACTTGGTTTTGAATGAAATATCGGGCGGCAATTAAGCAAGCGTTATGCGTTAATGCGATACAAAAGTCAGCTCGCGGCAAACAGGTTTGTTACACAAATGTTAATTTGGTGTTGAATGTACTATGCTTGCATGAAGTATCGGACGGCAATTAAGTAAGCGTTAATGCGATACAAATATCAGCTTGCGACAAACAGGTTTGGTACACAAAAGTTAATTACAACAAAGTGAACATTACCTTAATAGTGGGTCAGCCTCAAGACGCGGCGGCGTAAGTTGGCGGACGTCGACAAGTCGCTTTGCTACTGTTGAGATGGTGCAGGTGAAGGCAACGGCGTCCAAGAGAATATCCCCAGCTTAATCGCGGGACCAGATGCGTTCTGCCCCCTTGGCAAATTGAAACATCGGTATGGCAGCTAATTAGCTCACTCGAGAGAGAATCCCGCTCAAAGAGACGGATTAAAACAGGCCACAGGCCTCCGAAAGTACTGAGTGGCTTAGGCCGGCACACTGAACATCACCAACACCTCGAAAGAAACACAGCAGCCCACACGCGACGCTAGTCAAGAAGCAACTTTCGAAAACCAACGCTCAACAGGGCTTCGCGCTCAAACTCGCCGTCCGCCAGGCCACAGGTGTGACCAATAGCAAAACAGCAACTTCGCGCGTCGACAATGAGGCCGCTCGGTGCGAGAGGGATCGACTGATGTTTTAAAAGTTTGAAGATAGGTATTTCACTTGCTCTCATGACTTTTTCAGATAATCATTTGAGTTTGGCTCTCACTTTAGTTATTCCGATTGTCAGTTAATACCTACAAATTAAAATCTAAGCTCTGATGTTACCAAACAACTATCCCAACTAAATCAACTTATATGCTCGAACCTCTTTAATAAACTATTTACAATTTAACAGTAACTGTATCTAATGCATCATTCATTAAACAATTCTCTAATATTTATGTTTTGCTTTTAATGTATAAATCCTACCTTGTACTTTTTAATTGCTAATTAATGTATTCTTTCAAAATAATTTCCTACCTAGAAATACTCTTATAGATAATTATTTATCAGTCTCAAGAAGCTACCACTACAATATCTTTCTGTTTATTCTCTTAAAGAATGTAGATTTCCAGGGGGCGCTGAGTAATTTTTTTTTTCTGAAAAGGGGGCGGTAGGACAAATAATTTTGAGAACCACTGCTCTAAATGGTTAAATATGGGCAATCGTCGCTTTCTGCACTCGGCTTGTTTTGTCCATAAATTATTAATTAACAAAACAGCAGGTTATCTTTCTGACAGATTGACATTTAGAACTGATACTCATAATATCAACATCCGGAATAAAGGGCTATTAACCATCCCACCTCACAGATCTGTATTTTTCGAACGTTGTTTTTCATATAGTGCTGCTAAAATTTATAATTCCTTGCCATCCTGTAGCAAAGATCTTTCTATTGCTTCCTTTAAACGATACTTGTCATCTTATTTTTTTGAACGTCACGACAGTGCTTGAATGAGAATAAAGTATAATTTAAAAAAAATCATTTTAGTGTTTGATTAATTTAATATTAGTGCATAATATTGGCGGGTGCGTCGCGGATTCAATTTCAGACAATTATATTCAATTTTAGTTTTTAATTTTCAATTTTGAACTTTTGCCATTAAAACAATTTCTTTTCGTACTTATTTTTTTGTCGGTTGAGTGTAAGAGCAAATGTAATTTATTGCATCTGAACTTCGCCATTGCCACATAATTTTTTTAATTCTTATATCTGAATGTATTATTTATTTATTTATTTGTTTTGGCAATAAAGTCCTTTATTATTATTATTAATAATAATAATAAAAACCACTAGACTAATGAACAGAAACAGACAGCCAATTCCAGTCTGCGTAGTTGACTTCATCAATAATAATAAAGCTAAACAAATTTACAACATTGATAAACTTTACCATTCAATGGTTACAGTTGAACCAAGGAAAAAGTCGCAAGAAATACCGCAGTGTATAAGATGTCAAAGGTTTGGACATACTAAAAATTATTGCAGCTAGACGCAAAATGTGTGAAATGTGTGAGAAATTATATGTACGAGTGCACAAGAAAAATGAAAGACCCACCAAAATATGTGAATTGCGGAGAAACGTATTTCGCCAATTATAGAGGCTGTCATTATTATCATGAACTTGAGCAAAAATTAACTTCACTAGGGAACGACAAAACCAGCGAATAGCCCAACCTGTGAGTCAAAATGTTCGTTATTTTTAGATAGTAACAGGGCAGCACACAGCCGGATTACAGGAACGTCAACCCATAGAAACAGAACAAACACCAGCAAATTCACTTACTAATAAAGTTCTACAGCTACTTACTCCATATATTGATGTAATAAAAAAAATCCTTATAAAAAAAGTGATCCCACTGTTCTTCAACATTCCATATTTTAAATAGTAATTTCAAGAATCTAACGCTTCTAAACTGGAATGCAAATGGCCTTAAGAGGGGAAGGGAGTCTTTATTGCCTTCATGGAAACACACAGAATAGATATCGCATGCATAAGTGAAACCCAGTTAATACCAAATGAAAAATTCAAAATTGCTGGATACAATATATTGTGGTGATTTTTATAATTAATTATATGACTCTTGGTCTACTGTTATAATGTGCCTGGCTACTATTTTTAATTCAAATTTTTAAATTATTAATTAAATTACTATCTGCAATATTAGGTCGCTACATCCAAAATTAAATTGTTACTGTGCTAATAATTATTTAAAGTTCTTATAAACATTTATTTGTCCGCACTCTGTATGCTCGTTATTTAAGTGACGGCAATTTTCTCTGATATTTCTACCTGATGGGACTGACATTAATTCCAAGATGGTTCTCTGGTGTTGAAAATAAGTAACCAATCTCTGTGTTCTATTTAATTGTTACTAGCAACCCAGTAAGACAAATGTATCATTTAAAAAAACAAAAAAGACCGTTTTTCAAATAGAACGTGTATTAAATAAAAACTGTAACCAGACCTGGAAGGTGTCAAAGTAGTACGCCGCATCGGAACATTCTGGAAGCTGTCAAAGTGGTTGCCTAACCGATCGAGGTTTTAAGGCGCAGAGGGTTGCAGCTCCGTTTGGCTGCTGAAACAGCGTACTGACACTTCCGGTTTTCGCGAAATCACGTGATTTCTCGAAAACCGGAAGTGTCACGTGACCTGACATGACCATTCCAAACATATAACTTTCATAACTTTTTTCTCTATCTCTTACGGTTTGGCTGCTGAAACAGCGTCCCGGACAGACAAAACAGCGTCCCGGACAGATAAGTCTATTAGATAAAGGATATCCACGCAGTAAACGCTGCTGCTATGCCAGAATAATTGGAAGTAAGTATACCAGGTCAAGAAACAAAACACTTCTAGAGACACCACTACCGGATGTTAGAAGCAAACCGCCGCTACTCGAACAGAATCACAAAAAGACACTTTTTAATTGGCAAAATTTGACCTTTAGTTAGTTTCTAAGATGATCTCGGTGTACCTGCAGCCTCGCTGCTCACGATGCTCAGGACAGGATGTCGTTACCGGCCTGCTATAAGCAAGGCAGGAATGTAGATTCGAACATCACCTGGATATTGGCTTGCACTTGGATGACCATTTGGATAGCTGAGGGCCCCACTATAGGGCTGCAGTGCACCACACGTACACTGCTCGTCTATGCACCTTATACACGCACTACAAAACTGACTGGACTAAAAAATCATTTTGAAATACTCTGGCTTGCACCGGACCAAGCGATGTCTTGTTCTACCTGTTGCGTAAGGTCAATACAAAGGAAAACTTCCACAAATCACCCTGGTCACACTCTCTCAATAAAAAACACTTTTTGGTAAACTTGGGTATTTAATTGCACATAAAATATTATATTTTGGGAGCTTAGCAAAGAGCACAACTGAACTCTTCAAGAAGCTGCTCCCAATTCTTGTTTACAGTTTTGTTTTAGTTGCATGAAATGCCAAGCCTACTCTGATTTTAATTTGTTTTCGCACAAAAATAATGCTATTCTAAAAATATCATCCTATCAATTATTTACAAGGAATGCTATTTTATAATAAATCTGAACTTATCACATTTACTGGACATTTTAACCATTAGTATCTGTATTGTTGGTTATGTTATAAATTACTAATAATTATTATTTTACATATAATGCCACTAAAATGTGATCGTAGCAATATACAGGGTGTTAATTAAGTACGTAGACAAACTTTAAGGGGAGATTCCTTGATCAATTCTAAGATAAAAAGTTCATACAAACATGGGACCTAAACGGCTTCGTTTTCAAGATACAAGGTATTGAAGTTTAAACAAAAAATTATTTTTTTTTCAAAAATCTGGAAAACGCCTATAGGTATTCTAATGAAACTTGGTGTATGATAGTATTTCATAAGGTGGCATTGTTTGCTCAAAATAAATTTAATTTATTTCCACCAATGGCGTGCATCGGGGCCACCTCAGATACCTTATTTTAGAAAAATCTGATACGCCACTGTTTTTTAGTCAACGCGACAAGTTTTTTAGCTTTACCCATTGACATTATACAAAATATGTCTTTTTAATTTTTTTGATAGAATAAACCTTTTTTGAGAAAAATGGAAAAATCTGTAACAGCAATTTCGTTCATTGGACTTGAATGGGATCTAAACGGCTTTGTTTTCAAAATACAGCTTACAGAAGTTTTTAAAAAATATTATTTAATAACAAACAATCTTACAATAGCTACAAAACTTTTGGCTAAAAAACGGTGGCGTACCAGATTTTTCTAAAATAAGGTAACTGAGGTCGCCCCGATGCACGCCACTGGTGGAAATAAATTAAATTTATTTTGAATAAACAATGCCACTTTATGAAATACTAACCTACACCAAGTTTTATTAGTATAGCTCCAGCCGTTTTCGAAATTTAAAAAAAAAAGTTTTTGGGTTAAACTTTAACACCCTGTATTTTGAAAACGAAGCCGTTTAGGTCCCATGTTTATATGAACTTTTTATCTTAGAATTGATCAAGGAATCACCCCTTAAAGTTTGTCTACGTACTTAATTAACACCCTGTATGTATAGACAAGACCGTCAAGCAGAATGTGCTTCTAGAAGTGTGGCTGTAATAATAAAGAAGAATATTTATCACTCGCAGGCAGAACTGCACAATCTCTCTTCGTTAAAAGCAATAGGAGTCAAAATTGAAGAGGACAATAGAAGACCGGTTAAAGTAATCGCAGCATACAAACAGCCGAACGTTAAGCTGAATTTCAATGGCATTGAGAACTCTTTACATCAGTGGAAGCAACGATACTCATTGGTAATCTCAACTGCAAAAATACTATATGTAACTGTAGAGTAAATAATCCTAGTGGAGTATGACTTTATAAGACAGCAAATGACAACACTGTACAAATAATAGCACTTATTGAACCAACATATTACCCCTACAGAGGAAATTCCGAACCCAACATTTTAGACATAATGCTCATTAAAAACTTTCCCAAACCAATCCATCAACAAGTTCTGTCAGAAATGGACTCCGATAACGTCCCAGTAGTGATACGTTTTGAAAGCAAGTTAATTAAATATTGTCTGCCACTTAGACTAATAAACAGGAAAGTGGAGTGGGAAACGTTTAAAGAAAATTGGAAGATAATTACACATGTCCGAACAACATGCAAACAACCTCCGATATTGATGCAGCAATATGCACTCTTACTACAGCAATAGTTGGTGCTGTTTAACTAAACAGAACACTATTTTGTAATAAAAACTTTTAGTGTATTAACTTTGTCCTAATTTGGTTAGGGATAAATCCCACATGTAACTAAAATGCCACATATTGCCTCCCATTACCAATGTTGTGTAGAGTATAGATGCTGAACCGACAAACGCTAAAAAAATCCTTATTTTTTGCCATTAATGCCTTAGCCTGTTGAAACAAATCTTTAGCTCCGGCTATTTGTTTCGTCATTTATTCACCTATTCCGGGCCAGCCTGTATATTTTCACTTGAGTTATAATTCGCTGTATTTCAAATTATATCAAATCTTGTTTCGCGCAAGAGTGCTGGTTTTGGTTTTTCCGAAATTCACTTGTTATCTCTCTGCGCCAGCGGGCAGCTATTCCATCGCTTAGCGGGCATTCGATTTCCGCATTCGGTTGAAGTAACTTGTTTCTACGAAGGCATTTCCGCGTGCTATTGCACCGATTATTAATTAATTTCGTTTGTGAGCTGATGACTAAAATCAGGTATGTCTGCGCTACTTTGTTTGATATTCAAGTTTAGTAATTTCCTTTTCTTATTAGCTCTTCAACCTCATTCTTAAACGCCATTCTTAGATGCCGTTTTTAGACGACTTCTTATTTGGGTCTCCTTATTTAACACCATAATTAATAACTTGGACCCGTAACTCCTTTCTGGAATGTCATTTTGAGCTTGCCAATTTGTGACAAGGAGCGCCCGTTCCATTATCAATTTCGGCCACGAGGTCGGTACTGCTGTTGGCTGGAACGCTAAGATAATCCTGGACCAATTCATCGCCTGCATGCGACGTTTTTTTGTCACAATTCAGGTTAGTCTTATTTCAACGTTTGTTGATAACCCCGTCCGCCCATGAATTGTTGGCTGAATCGATTTCAACGACGCTTCACCACCGTTAACAGATTTACAATTTACAAATTTAAACTACGTTAAAACGTAATGTATTAATTGTTCACAAATCTACTCTTTACAAATTTAAAACATAATGTATTAATTGTTCACAAATTTACAATTTACAAATATAATTTATTACTAAATGCTCATTTGAATACTTATTAAGAATTTTGTAAAAAGTGCCCTCACGCCATTTTATCATCATTACCGAGATAACGGTTAAAACATATGACAGTGGTAAGCTTACTCCTTCATTGAGTTGTAATCATATTCAATCCAAGAGCCCAATGGAGGTTCACATACTTTTTTGCTGTGCGTGCTGCATTTTCAGCATAAGTAATATAATGTATTCAAACATTTTAATATTGTGATAAACAATTTACGGACTTTATACCGATGTTGCAAGCAACTATTAATTGTTGATTAAATAAACCTAATTGTTGCTATAATTTTATTTATTTCTTGAAATCTATGATTTCTGGCGCCCTGTGTTTTTTTTTATTATTAAAAAAGCTTGCAGCAGTGCAGCTGATGATAGGAATTTGCGACCCAAGGCCACCGAGATTGAGTTAGCTAGGTCATTGCGGTGAGTAAAAACATTTCAGAGCTACCGTGGTGTATAAATGATAAGGGGGTTGATCTGCGATTATACTACCATTGATTATTATTAGTAATCGATCGCAGGTTGGCTTCCTTATTGTTTCACTGACGCCAAACGTGTGGGGCTCGATTTTGGTATTACATCAGCTGTGCAACCTGCAATTCTCTAATATTTTGACCAAATTATTTATTAAAAATGAATGTCAACGCACTTCGTGTTGATGAGCTACTCTATGAGCTACTGTTCAGAGGCTTAGATAAGGACACGGTGGAAAGCATGAACGTCGACCAACGTCGTAGGACTTTGCGTGCGAAACTATTGTTAGAAAAGGCTGACCCTACGTTGCTTAGCGCTATCAATTAGTAGCACCCTTTGATGTACAATTCAAACTTGATGCTTGTAAAGGCAAACTAACTGAACTTTCGGTGTTAGTTACTGCTTTCTCTGGGGCACCTTCTGATTCAGAATTTGCTCGGCTTGATACGCGGCTGACGCATTTGTATTCACGACTAACTAGGCTACAACCCTCTTCTAAATTAGAGCAGGAGCATGCTACCCTTACTAGTCAATGCTTAGATTTATTACAGTAACTTGGTAATGAGCATTACGATTCGCAATTACAAGTAGATCCTTTGCCCTCAAATGTTGATGCTACTACCATTAATTTTGTCGATTCTGTTAATACAGTAGATCCACCTAACTCTGACCCTATTGAACCTATGGCAGATAATATTGTTGACAACCCTAATATAATTGAAGCAGCTGGGTTAGCTTCATCTACATTCCAACGACCTAGGGTATCTTTTTCTGATGAGCACGTACATCCGTACCCTCCTTTTACACAACAGCCTAGTATCTCAGCTACTGCTAATTTGCGAACTGAATTAGACCACATTAAATACTCTACGACGTCTCTTCCTAGACATGTAGGTTTAGTTTCTGTACCGGTATGCAAATGGGGTTTATCATTTAATGGAGACACGACTACTATGGGGGTAAATTCTTTCCTACAACGTGTCGAAGAACTTGGAGTAGCGCGTAACATTTCGTACGACCAATTATTTTCTAGTGCTGTTGACCTTTTCTCGGGTCGTGGGTTAGTATGGTACCGTGCTATGCATCACCGGGTTTCAAACTGGCACGAATTAGTAGCTAGGTTGCGATCTGATTTTTTGCCTACTGATTTTGATGAAGAGTTATGGGACGAGATTAGGAAGCGCAAGCAGGGGGCCCATGAAAAACCCTCACTTTTTATTGCTGTTCTGCTTAATTTATTTGATCGTTTACTCATTAAACCATCCGAATCAATTCAACTTAAGCATATTATGAAAAACTTGCAACCTTTTTACGCTACTCAATTATCTTTAACAGTAGTCCACGATATTGAACATCTTGCATTTCTGTGTAAAAAGCTGGAAGACGTTAAGATACAGAATACTAAATATCGCAATCCTGCTGCTGCTTCATCCTTGCAACTGGAACCTGACTTGGCTTACCAGCCTATTCCTAAAAAACCTGTGACACAGACCGCACAAATGACAACTAAACATACTGGTCTTAGAACTAACCGTGCGAAAAGTACGACCACTTGTTGGAACTGTCGTAAATTAGGCCATACTTTCCATACTTCCTCAGCAGATAAGACTATTTTTTGTTATATTTGCGAACATGCAAATAGTTATTTTGCCACTTGTCCTAAATGCCATCCAAAAAAAACGCAAAGTAAAGGGTAGATATCACAGCCGATCTATTCCTTATCCCTATTATACTAAGGCTGATACTTTATCTTGGGAATCTTGGTTACGGACTCTGAACGAATTTTGCCGTATGACTTGTAATACTTCAGCCACCTTTACTAAACAACTTTCTGACAACCGTCCTTATTTAACCATTTATATTAATGGCGAACCTATTCACGCTCTTTGCGATACAGGGGCCAATCAAACTTTAATTGGGCGCAACGGTCTATATTTACTTCAGAGACATCATCTCAAATTGTGTAACAATAAGTCTCCACTTACGTTGACTACTGCTGACGGCCAGCTACAAAATATTTTAGATACTGTTGCCTTACCCATTACTATTGATGGTATTACTAGGTCCATCGATGCGGTTATTTGTGACTCAATTCCGTCTACACTAATTTTAGGTGTTGATTTTTGCTACTCTTTTGGAGCAAAGACTGATTTTGTCGCTGGGCGCTTCGATGTGGCTGAAACTTTTTCGCTGCAGACTATTTGTGGCGTAGTTGATTTGTCAGTTCAACAAAAACTTCTTCTAGACCAAGTTGTTGGGAAGTTTGCTGAAATTTCTGGTCCTACTTTAGGCTTAACTAATTTAGTTGTACACACTATTGATACGGGTGACGCATCTCCAATTAAGCAGAGATACTACCCTTTGTCTCCTGCTATGCAAGTCCATGCCGACCACGAACTTGATCGCTTATTAGAGATGGGTATTATTCGTCCATCGAAATCTCCTTGGAGTTTTCCAATGGTTTTAGTCAAAAAGAAAGACGGTTCTTATCGACTTTGTTTTGACGGTCGAAAATTAAATTCGGTTACCAAGAAGGATGCTCAGTGTCGGACTGGCCCACCGGGCAACCGGGCAAATGCCCGGTAGGCCAATCCAGTTTGGAGGCCACACATATTTTTTTCAAAGCATAAAAACAAAAGAAACTGCAGAAATGTTTTTACAAAATTCAAAAAAAATCCAAACTTTGTGTCAAAGTATTGTCCCAGTTTTGTTTGTGCATGCATGCATCATGCATCTATTATTTCTTAGTAGTTGTGGAATTCCCGCAGCGTCAGTCACAAAATTCCTCGATTCAATTACAGAGAACGCGTATTTAAATTATTATTACACACAACTGTCACATGACTGATATCATCCAATGAGAATCATGCATTTTTTGAAAATCGACCAATCCCGAACTAATTACCTGATAAACGCCCTAGGGATGATTATCAAGCGATAAGCTCCGTAGTGCTGATTATCGACCTCGTAGATGGTGTTATAATTAGAAATAGAAGTGTGAGAAACAAGCAATTTGAGATTTTTGACATTATTAGATCAATTTTAAATCATAAATCGCATACGGCTTTTGTGAAATAATCACTTATAATACCATGAGTAGTCAAAGTTATGTCGAATATTTTTGCTGTGGTATCACGAATGTCAATTGGGCTTAGGTTCGATTAGGACGAGTGCGCTAGCACGAGTACTAATCTTAAGCTCAAAGGACATGAGTAGTGATACCACCGCAAACATAATCTACTTAACTTTGACTAAGAATGGCATTCGAGGGACTATTTAATGAACCAAACTACTTTTTCAAATTCGTTTTCAGTAAATCTACCAACAAACTACACAATTTCTATAGTAATAGAACACCAATATTGACTTTTTCTAATAAAAATCACATTTGTTTAAAATATTCACTATACCACTAGTGAAAATTGTCGATTATTTTCACTAGTGAAAATTGTCAGTATAGTTTACGCTCATTGGTGCAAATAACAAAAATACTAAATTATGATTGGTTAATAGTTAACATGAAGGGGGTGAGTTGAATAGTCTTCAAAATATAAACGCGGTCAGCACACTTACAGATAATTTTGCCAGTGCCAAGAGTCAACGTGCTGATTGCCCTTAGAAAACTGCCCTCGGGACAGTTTTCATTGCAACCAGCACTCGCCCTTTGGCGTGTGCAAAATTATCGGTATGTCTCACCGTTGTTATATTACTATTGAAAATTTTGAAGTGGAAACTTATAAAGTGATTATTAATCAATTAATGCAAAGCATGTAAGACCGATTCACTAAAAATGAGGAGGTTTACAGAACTTTCAGTATCTTTGATCCGAGTAGTTTTCAACATACTGCTCAACTAAACGGAGAAACTATTCCTGATTTCGCTTTTGTCGCAATTTCAAAGCTAAGAAACATCCCACAAGACATCATATAACAAAAATTTACTAATTTCTCTAAAAAAAATTTACTTTACAAAAAGAATAATCCCAGCCTATGGTGACTGTGACTGCACCAATCACGACCCCTGATCACGACACTAATAGTGATGACAACGAAAATTACACTGAAGAAGGTCCAAGTTTTCAATTAAATATTTGCATTGGTGAGGGGACAAAAAGTGATTGTGCTTTAAAATTTTACACAAATATAATTTGCACGACATTACATATAGCAATTTGTACTTAGCCTACAAATACTTAACTGACATTATCATTCTCCCAAGTAGCCTGTGAACGCGTATTTTCTAAAGTGAAAATAATCAAAAATAGGCTAAGAGCTTCTTTATCACAAGAAAGGTTAGAACGTTTTCTAATTTTGAATGTGGAGTGTGATCTACTTCAAAGCTTGAATTTCGACGAAATCATTGATAAGTTGCCAAATAAATCAATGGCCTAAAATCAAAATTATTGATGTGATCCATATTGTTAAGTATAATTGTTATAATGGAATAGAGAGTAAAATCTCCTATAAGGTCAAAGCTTCTGATCATAATTATTTATATTTTTTTGTTATAATTGTTCCAAAATCAAAGTTTATAAATCATAATAGATAAAGAATATCTTTTCGTGATTTGTTTGAATTTCAAAGTTTATACTCGTAGGAATATAATAATTACCTAACTCCTACCTATTTTATTTTTTGTAACCTTGTTTCATGTTTAAATTTTAAAATTATTAGAATCAATATTTTTTCTTACACCCCCCCCCCCTTCCTCTTATTTTTACATGTGGAGGCCACATGCATCCTTTGCCCGGTAGGCCAAATTTTGCCAGTCCGACGCTGAGGATGCTTATCCTTTACCATATTTAAATAGCATTCTTGATAAATTGCGCGATGCACGTTATCTTACGTTCATCGATCTTAAACAAGCCTTTCACCAAATTCCTCTACATCCTGATTCGTGTGAAAAAACAGCTTTTACAGTTCCTCGACGTGGTTTGTTCGAGTTTACTGTCGTTCCGTTTGGTATCGCAAACGCAGCTGCCAGTCAATAACTTCTCATGGACAGCATCTTTGGTTCGCTATTGGCTGAAAACATCTTCGTGTATTTAGACGATATTGTTATCGTGTCTGGAACCTTTAAAGAACACTTGGACACCTTAGAGCAAGTTTATACTCGTCTTAAAGACGCTAACTTAACTGTCAATATCGACAAATGTCAGTTTTGCCGTCCCAGCCTTACGTAACTCGGCTTTGTCGTCGATAAAAATGGTTTACGCACGGACCCTGATAAAATTTTGGCTATCACTAAATATCCTCAACCAAATACGGTGACCGAAATCAAACGCTTTATTGGCTTAGCTTCTTGGTATCGTCGCTTCGCCCCAAATTTTGCCACTATAACTGCTCCTATTTCGGACCTAATTAAAGGTCGTATTAAAAAGCAGCGTGTGCATTGGACTGATGATGCACTTAAATCCTTTAATCAAATCAAATCTTGTTTGACCTCCGCTCCTGTTTTGAGTAGCCCAAATTTTTCATTACCGTTCACGTTACAATGCGACGCCTCTAATTTTGGCCACGGTTGTGTCCTTACACAAAATATTGACGATGAGGAAAAGGTTATTGCTTATGCTTCACGTACCCTTAACAAGGCCGAACGCAATTATTCTGTCACAGAAAAAGAGTGTTTAGCTGTCATCTTTGGCATTGAGAAATTTAGACCGTATATCGAAGGTACACATTTCACTGTGTTAACTGACCACTATTCCTTATTGTGGCTTACTAATATGAAAGACCCCACTGGCCGTTTAGCCCGTTGGAGTGTTCGTCTGTCGCAATACGATTTCACAATTCGACACCGACAGGGCAAACATAATGTAGTTTGATTTATCGCGAGCTCCTATTCAGGTTTCCGCTCTAGAACTTGTTGATGGTGACTTAGACTCTTGGTACTTAAAAATGCTTGAACGTGTTAGCCAAAGTCCTAATCAATTTCCAACTTGGCGAATTGAAAATCACCGACTTTTTAAGTATGTTCCCAACCGTCATGCCATCGTTAGCAACTTAGTAGAATGGAAACAGGTTATACCCCGTTCTCGCCGAACTGAAATTTACAAACTCTTTCATGACAGTCCCACATCTGCTCACTTGGGTGGTTATAAAACCTTTTGTAAGATCTCCGAACAATATTACTGGCCTAAAATGCTTGCCGATGTCATCCGTTACATACGCCATTGCGAAACTTGTGCTGCGAGTAAAGTTAGTCAACTTGCTAGACCTGGTTTAATGGGCCAAAATAAGAAGATTTTATACCCTTTTCAATGTTTATCAATTGACATAATGGGTTCTTTACCTCGCACGAACACTGGTAACACTTCTATCATAGTTGTATGTGATTGGCTAACCAAGTTTACCCTAGTTAAAGCTGTTCGAGCTGCCACTGCTAAAGGAGTAGCCAAGTTTTTGGAGAACGAAGTCTTCCTCATTTTTGGTGTTCCTCAAATATGTATGGTTGATAACGGACCACAATTTATAAGTTCCCAATTTAAAGCCTTGATGAAACAATACCAAGTTCAACAAGTTTGGTATAATGCTTCTTACCATCCTCAAGTCAATTTTGTCGAGAGAGTTAACCGAGTTATCGGTAGTGCTCTTCGCTCTTATGTTTCGGATAATCATCGTTCGTGGGACGAACATATTTAGCAAGTTGCACACGCTTTGCGTAACGCCGTTCATGAGGTGACGGGTTACACCCCTTCTTTCTTAAATTTTGGGAGGACTGTACCAGTTTCTGGGACTTATTAAGGTAGTCTTAAGAACTTCCAAGAAGAAGAATTATCTTTAGAAACTCGTGAAGACCTGGCTTCAGACGTTAACCAGCTTTCTGAACTTTATCAAGACGTTGTTAAACGCCTCAATAATTCCTACCAACTCAATTCCAAGCACTATAACTCGCGTAAGCGTCCATTAAAATTTAATGTCAACGATTTGGTTTGGAAAAGGAACTACGTCTTATATCAGACGCCTCTAAATCCTTCAATCAGAAATTGGCTCCTAAATATGTCAAATGCAGAGTACGAAAAGTTACCAGTCCACTTACCTATCAGTTAATGACCGTTCCCGATAATAAGAACGTTGGAGTTTGGCATATTAAAGATTTAAAACCTTACTTTGGAGAAGGACAAGTGGAGGAGTGAATTTTGGTGTGCCTGATTGTGTGTGTGTGATTGTATGTATGATGATGTATGTGCATGTTTAGCTTATCTCGCCTATTCACCCTACGGATAGTATTATACTATCAACATTATTCTCACCCTTTTCGACTTGATAACCAATTTCTATTATTATGATCATTGTTTATTGCGTTCTTCTTTGAGCCGTATATTTTTTGCTTTTGAGTGCTAGTTAAGCACCTTGAGCGATTCCCCAATTACCGATTTGATGGTACTTTTCCCTATCATTAGATTATATTAGGTGAAACCCTTTTGAGTGACGGATTTCCTCGCTTCCTTATAAATAGCGATTGGACCTTTTGTCGAACTCTTCTTGAGTCTTTTGTTGATAGTGAAGCAAGTGTTTAGGTGAGTTGCTTTCGTGATGAATGCGTGAGTCTTCTTTACTTTTTCGAAGTGTGTCTTTCTGAAGATGGAACTAGCCTTAAAGAGTTTCTAGACCTGCACAATTTACTTAGGGTGGTTGGTTGGGCATGCAGGGTTGATCTCTTTTTGGGAAACCTTTCCATCAAATATGTATTATTTCCTTTCCCCATCTCGCTCCACGAGATATTTCCAAAGCGTCAGGTCGACATTATTAGGTTCTTTAGTAGCCTTTAGGATTTGTGGTATGCATGAGTTCATGCTTGGGTTTTTTTAATGGTTTTTGGGGGCGGGTTTCTTTCGGTCTTGTGGAGATTTCTGGGAGTCGTGGCGAGCGATTGGGTTGCCATCCGACTCGGGGAGAGAGTCACATTAAGTCCGTCACCGGCGCGCCTTTTCCATCTAGCTGCGACGACTGGTTGAATGCCCGAACTGGGTTTGGTGGTTGTGCGGTCGTTCCCTCCGGCTTCTGGTGTCTTTACCCAAATTCGGGGCGGGTGTGGTTTTTGGGGCTTTTTGTCCTGGGTTTTACCCAAATTTTTTTGTCGTAGTATTTTCAATTCTGCGATGTTTCATACAGGACTAGGTTTTTGTGACTTATCTCCGGTGTTTCGCTGTGTGTTAGTTCACACGGTGTTTCAGTGTGCAGTCGTTCCTGGACTGTTCACTTTTCCTCGACCAGCAGGGTTTACGGTTTTCTGCTTTGGCGCTCTTCTTCACAGTCGCTTACATTCGCAGTGATCACTACGGGGGCCCGCGCTGAGTGTCTGTGATCAACAGCGGCTTCACCTTTTGTTAATTTCCAATTTCACTACAATAGTTTCTTTCAAACAGCCCTGCGTTGACTGACTGACTGACGGACATTGTACTTATCCCTTCCAAATCCCTCTTCGTTACACTATCTTTGTTTACTATACTCTTTTAATACCCAGGTATCCCTTTTTCCCGATTTCTTTTCTTCTCTACCTTATTGGCCTATTCCAAATCCCATTTTTTTAATTCCGTTACAATTTCCGGCTGCTGCCTCAGCCGTTGGCTAAATCTCAGCAACTTTTCAGTACGCTGACTAGGTCCAATGCGTGTGTGTTCTGCCAGTACACGTTTAAGGTAACCCTCTGATTAGTTCGTTTCCCGTTGGCTATGGTACGGAGTTAAGCGTCTAACTTATCCACCGACGCGCCTTTTTCATCTAGCGCGACGGATCGGTTTAGCACTTTGCTCACGACTATTCCCTCCGTAGAAACTTTCTATCTCTTCTTCTTTTCTTAACTTTACTCTTTTATTCCCCATCTATTTCCCTATTTTCCTTTCGCCTTCTTTTGACTGACGATAACCTTTTCAATTGCTTTAGTATAGTTATACCTCAGGTATTTCTCTTGGCCGTGGGGAGTGAAACAAATCTTTAGCTCCGGCTATTTGTTTCGTCATTTATTCACCTATTCCGGGCCAGCCTGTATATTTTCACTTGAGTTATAATTCGCTGTATTTCAAATTATATCAAATCTTGTTTCGCGCAAGAGTGCTGGTTTTGGTTTTTCCGAAATTCACTTGTTATCTCTCTGCGCCAGCGGGCAGCTATTCCATCGCTTAGTGGGCATTCGATTTCAGCATTCGGTTGAAGTAACTTGCTTCTACGAAGGCATTTCCGCGTGCTATTGCACCGATTATTAATTAACTTCGTTTGTGAGCTGATGACTAAAATCAGGTATGTCTGCGCTACTTTGTTTGATATTCAAGTTTAGTAATTTCCTTTTCTTATTAGCTCTTCAACGTCATTCTTAAACGCCATTCTTAGATGCCGTTTTTAGACGACTTCTTATTTGGGTCTCCTTATTTAACACCATAATTAATAACTTGGACCCGCAACTCCTTTCTAGAATGTCATTTTGAGCTTGCCAATTTGTGACAAGGAGCGCCCGTTCCATTATCAATTTCGGCCTCGAGGTCGGTACTGCTGGTTGCTGGAACGCTAAGATAATCCTGGACCAATTCATCGCCTGCATGCGACGTTTTTTTGTCACAATTCAGGTTAGTCTTATTTCAACGTTTGTTGATAACCCCATCCGCCCATGAATTGTTGGCTGAATCGATTTCAACGACGCTTCACCACCGTTAACAGATTTACAATTTACAAATTTAAACTACGTTAAAACGTAATGTATTAATTGTTCACAAATCTACGCTTTACAAATTTAAAACGTAATGTATTAATTGTTCACAAATCTATGCTTTACAAATTTAAAACATAATGTATTAATTGTTCACAAATTTACAATTTACAAGTTTAATTTATTACTAAATGCTCATTTGAATACTTATTAAGAATTTTGTAAAAAGTGCCCTCACGCCATTTTATCATCATTACCGAGATAACGGTTAAAACATATGACAGTGGTAAGCTTACTCCTTCATTGAGTTGTAATCATATTCAATCCAAGAGCCCAATGGAGGTTCACATATTTTTTTGCTGTGCGTGCTGCATTTTCAGCATAAGTAATATAATGTATTCAAACATTTTACTATTGTGATAAACAATTTACGGACTTTATACCGATGTTGCCAGCAACTATTAATTGTTGATATAATAAACCTAATTGTTGCTATAATTTTATTTATTTCTTGAAATCTATGATTTCTGGCGCCCTGTGTTTTTTTTATTATTAAGAGCTTGCAGCAGTGCAGCTGATGATAGGAATCTGCGATCCAAGGCCACCGAGATTGAGGTAGCTAGGTCATTGCGGTGAGTAAAAACATTTCAGAGCTACCGTGGTGTATAAATGATAAGGGGGTTGATCTGCGATTATACTACCATTGATTATTATTAGTAATCGATCGCAGGTTGGCTTCTTTATTGTTTCACTGTTTGTTCCCTACCATTAATCCCATTTTCAAACAAGTTTTCAGGAATAATTCTAGCAACACTGATATAATTTAGTTTTAAGGTAGATTAAGTCATATTGTTCTCCAAACACTGATACATTAGAGAATTCTAAAAAGATACCAAATGTTTATAAAAAATTTTTGTTTATGATTAAAGCTATGCCTTTTATAGTTCATAAGGCTAAACATCAAATCTCGTAAGCCTGAATTTCTTCTTTATTTCGAAATAAGAGAAAAATGTTTCCTTGAGCAACTTACAAGTTCTCAGTAAAATCTATAATTATTTATTCAAATAAAAATTTAATACAACAGAAGTTGAACAGACATTTATTCTGTAATAATAAACTGCTATAACTTATTTTACAGGTTTCATTTGCCACAGTCCATCGTTTAGGTAATGAATGTTTTCTATGCCTATACCTTTATTAACTTTGGCTCTGTAAAACAACAAGACAATTACGACGCATTACGATAAATAGAAAAAACTTACATTTCCTCAGTCGAGAGAGCTGTTATGCCAATAGCCAATGCATGCTGTTTACCTTCAGCCATCACTGCCTATAAATGAAAATTTTATGGTTTAAATACAATTTAAACATTTTTATTGCGGAATAATGGTAAAATTCATTCCAATTCCTCTTTCGTACTGCAGAAATTTGTAAAATGAGAACTCATTAGCCGCAGACATAGCCACTTTTTAGTAACTGTATACTGGAAATTCAAATTTGTGTGTCTAAACACATGGAAATGCAAAAATCTTACCACTACTGTTCCTTTCACAGCGTCAGTCATCTCAGCTCCAGGGGATGTGAGACCAGGGCACATGATATTGGCACCGCTGAGAACAAATCGAATTGCACCTTTGTCAACTTGCTCCATGGGTAAAAAGAACGGATCTAAAAGATTCTATCAATTAAACATTCACAGTCGTTCCTATTCCTTACACTTATGCAATAACCTTAAAGTTGGCATCCAGGGTCCTTCTCTATGTCTAAAAAAAAGCAACTCGCCTCCACCATTGACGATGATTTCTATGTGGTCGTGGCTAATAATCAAAATGAAATAAATGCACTATAGTTCATACTATTAATGTGGGAAATAATACATACCATTTTACGATTCTCATCGCATCCTTCTTAGGCAATATAGTATCTAAATGACTCTCTAAATGCGGGTAGTGATCTACAAGCTTGGAACGAATGCCCTTCTGAACAGAAGATTTCAACTGAAGTATCCCTGACACGCTTTCTTTTTCATCAAATCTACAAAATGGTTATTTAAGCTACAAATATGTTTTAAAAAGTTATACTTACTTTTTAAACATTTTTATCGGTGATTTGCTAATGTAATTGAGGTTAGGTACCAAATGCACTAGTCTGAAATTAGCGCTTAGTTAGGAAATTACAATTACGTCATGCAGGCCAACACAAAGTTTTTAAAAACTGAGGTTTTAACTTACAGGGTATTTTAAAAATAAAAATGCTGACATGCGACTTTATACAAGGCGTCCCATAATATATCAATGCATCAACAAACACTTCCAACTGAAGAACTTTTGCAAATAATCTCCTATTCGCCAGTTCATTCTGTTTATAAGGGGTCAGCAACTTTTATACGAATTTTCTTAAAACAAAAGGTTTTAATTTAAAAATTACAATTAATATTTCTTATTATTTCAGTGTCAAAGTAGATATGTTTTAGAAAATTCTCACCTGAACTCTTATAAAATGTAATAAAAATACCTATTAATAAACGCTACGTGAATAGTATCCACCATAGTATTTGTATATCTTTACTAGTAGGTAGTTATTTATGACATGTGCTAAGTTAATGTCACACCCTTAACCTATTTGTTTTAGTAAGTTTTTATAAATACATTCCTAGACAAAGATAAATTCTGGAAGCACACCCATGAAATGTTGGAAATCGAAGGCCACTTTGTGTTTTTATGTTTACTGATATTACTTCTGGCGTGCCCCAAGGGAGTGTATTGGGTCCAATTTTGTATACGCTCTACACAACTGATATTCCCACAACCAATCTATCAACTACTGCCACCCAAAGACAAGAACATCTTTGCGGATGGTACAGCCATACTGACCTCAGATGCCGACCCTACCATTGCATCTGCCCACCTTCTGGACGATAGTGCTATGCCAAGAAGACTGAAACGTTTTAAACCTTCCGACCTGTTCACAAGGTTTAATTGATCTAACAATTTCTGTATATATATATTGTAATGAATCCTACAATTAATTAGATAATTAGTAATTAAGAGAATGGTCACTCGACTATTCTCGGCATGTCTGTAGATCTCCTAGTATATAATACACCATTTACTTATTGTTCGATTGTAACAGATTGTAAATTGACTAATATGTTAAATTTAAAAAAAAATTACTGAACGCACTATACACGCCAGCGTGGCTCAGATGGTTAGAGCATCGGACTGCGGCGCGGAAGTCTGGAGTTCAAATCCCAGATCGATGCCTGGCGGGCGGCCTACCCAGTCGCTTTAAATAATTGGGAACCTGAGTTCGAAAGAACAAGGGGTAATAATGCGGCTGTCTAATGCGTGGTGCTCACCACATCACCACGTGTCATGAATTTGACACGCGACAGTCGGGTGTGAGAGCGAGGATACGGAAGCTCTAACCTTCCGCCTTGCAGGCCAAGCTCCTTCATGGGGTGTTAGTGCCTCACCATCCACTATACACGTACCATCGTTTGCATAAAAAACTGGTACAGCTAGTTTTAGGTTGGTTATACGACGTATGAATAATATGTTCGTGACACTGTAAGTCTATGTCAAATTAGAGGTTATCAGGTTAGGTTTTTCGTCAGTTTTGACACAAACTGATACAAAACCTAATCTGCTAACCTCGAATTATTCATTTGTTGTATAACCAACCTAAAACTAGCTGTACCAATTTTCTATGCAACCGATGGTACAGTTGTCGCCAATAAAATCGGATACACCTAAATAGGTCTAGCGGTATTGATTAAATGGTTCCCATGCTCTTAAATTACAGTTACCTCTAATTATGTTATTATAGTATGCAAATAAAGCACAGGTCACACGGTTTGTCAAACACGTTCCGTGACATAGAACAAGGTTTGGTTTATTCTATCAAACTGGGTGGTCACACCATCAAATTGTTTTATGTAATTGTTTGAAATAGCTGTTATTAGTGATGTTATGGTCTATTTAAAAAAAAAGATTTTAATGATGGTTGCTCGGAGACGATAAAACGGATAAAAAAATTGATAAAGTAATCTTAAAGTCTATTAAAGGTTGCCATAAAGAAGAATTTGTCAGTTTCGGTATATTCCATATTCAATATTAACGTCGAAAAAAATAGAATAAGAAATCAAAACCTTCAGTTTTTTAAGGTAACTTAAAAACGAAAAATCGTACCAAGGATTTCTAGGCGTCATTTTGTTAACTCTTTAATTACGGATTTTTTTTCCTTTGAACCAAATTTGTATCTCTTTTACTATTAACGAGATCTCCATACTGGCCCTCCTCATCTGGGAAACACTTTTTACCGTTAAAAAACGACTCTAATGATATAAAAAAGAACAAAATCGGGAACTTTAAGAGCAGGCCGGCAAATACGTTTAATAAAAGATGGCGCCGTAAGCGAAAAGCAGACCTTACCACAGTATAAACATCAAGTGATGTTTATAATGTGACCTTACTTACATGGCATTCATCTGAACTGGAAGTTGAACGTATACAATCCTTCGGAGCTAAATCTAAAGAAAGAAGGGCTGCATTGTCCAAACTGCGAAAACAAGGAAATTTTATTAAAAACAACATCTAACAAGATCCGTCCTGTCAAGAGGCTTCAATCTTCTAGCAAGGCGAAGGCAGATAATTTTCTTCCTTGTATGTTTTGCCTTGGATACTATAAGCGGAAAAGTTTGTACCGTCATACTAAACGCTGTAGCCACAATGCAAATAAAGCTACGCTCATCAAAGGACAAACTGCTCAGAGTGATGGACAAACAATGTTACTTCTTAACACACTTTATAAACATGACCAATTGCTAAGAACCGAATTATTTTTACGGATGCAGGCAGATGAGGTAACATTAATTGCTAAAAAAGATCAGTTGATATGTCAATATGTTTATTCCTATTGTTACGTGTAGAATGCGCCGCCTGCCATAATTTCGAATTTGAACGCTATTTTCCCGCGCGTTGCACAGTGACTTCTGTCTTCGGGCGATAGTCTTTTATCTGGAAAAACCGTTGGCAGGCCGGGACCCGCTGCGTTCTTCTTCGCCAGCTTTCGAAGGGAGCAGTTCGCTAATAGTGCTATTTACTAGTTCGGGGATGCTTATTTAGGGCTCTTTGGTTGGTTTGCATATGTGGAGTTAGGAATGCCCTCACGTTTCGTGGATTCAAGCCACCCGAACATATTTAAGGACGTTAGTTTCCTTCGCTACGGCGGATATATCGGTGTAATCACACTCGAGCTGTTCTTTTCTGCGCCCAAAAACCACCTGGGGTGAGTAACTATTTGGCGCTAGGAAGTCTGTCCGTGAGTGTTCTATTAGAACCTTTGTTTTCCCTCTTACAGCAAGTCGTATTAGGCAACATTTCATCATCGAGCCGTACTTGAACAAATTGCGTTTTCGCTCTGAAGTCGCTGGACCTTTTGGCCACGTGCAGCAAAGTTAGCGAGGCGATCTGTCGAGCCTCCACGGAACCGCTTCTCCTTGTAGCCGGCGCACACTTAGGGCACAAGAGGGTACCGTATTGTGGGGTGTAATTAACCCCTAGGTTTGGCCTTTCGACCCGTGGGAGCGGCGCTGTTATTGCCGGCCAAAACGGCCACCGTCGACCGCGAAACGTTCTTTGCCGACGTCGAAGTACGATTGCAGCGACGTCCAGAATCAGAGCTCCAAGTCTGTCGCGGCGAGCAGCTGGCGAGGTTGCCCATTTTAATATGTTGTAACCCCAATGTTCTGTCAAAACTGTAAGTACATTTAGTGCATGTGATATTTAATTAAGGCGGTCCTCACCTTTCATTTCATGCTAGTTATAAGTTAGTCAATGTAAAAGATATATATTGTATTTCTGCATGAAATTAAACGATTTTAAATTATCTTTATACGAGTTGTGTTAGCTACGGTTCGTTTGCCTTTATTGAAGCTATTTTTCAGGAAGTATTGCGTGCTAGGTATAGAGTTTACAATTTCTCCATAGTTCACCGGGGTGCAATTGTCGCATCTTCAAAAATTGTTGGCGCTCTGGGCTTTTTTTATATTTAATTAAAACTTTACCGATATTATTCTTGCTGTCATTCATTTCGTGGGCTACTACCGATTGAGACGGCAACAAAAGGCAAATACCAATGTCCAACCCAAAGAATTTAAAATATTAAAAAGGTTAATTGAATCACAATGGGCTGATGAAGTCTCTGCACAGGCTGCTACAAATTTGAATGAAAATAGATGGAATAAAGAAGAACTAATTCCTCTGTCTACAGATCTAAAGAAACTAAATGAATTTTTAAAAGAAAAGGCTGACAAACATTATTCTGAAAAGGGAGCCCAAGGATTTTAAGGCTTACACTTCTCTTAAGGAAATACTTTACACCCAAATTCTACTATTAAATCGAAGACGACCTGCGGAGGTGGCCCAATTAAAAGTTGAGACATACAAATCAATCAATTTGGAACATCGCAAAAAAATGAACTTGGTAAAGGCTTGACTGAAACTGAATGGATTCTATTACAAACCTACAATCATATAGTATAATGAGGAAAACGAGGTAGAGGAGTGCCGGTTCTTCTGTCCCCTACCATTCGTCGTCATTTTATCAGCGACAATAATTATGGGTTTCACACTTCTGGAAAGAACGCATCGATGGAACGAAAATATTACAAAAGTACGCCAACAACTGTGGAGCTACAAAACCGTTCAGTATTACAGCAATGCGCCTTAGAAAACATTTGGCCACTGTGGGTCAGTTATTTCAATTTTCGGAAGAAGATTTGGAACAGTTGTACAAATTTATGGGTCATACACTGTGAACCCATTGCAATGTGTATCGAATGGCCGATAGCGGATATCAAACCGCTAAAATTTCAAAATTGCTTTTGCTAATAGCGGATGGCAAGCCGATGAATTGGTCGGAAAACTGCTTGACGACATAAACATCGATCTCAGTCCTGTATATGGTAATACAGGAAATATTTTTGAAGAAATGTCTGCAATTCCATGTACTTTATCAGCAATACCATCCACTTTGTCGGCAACTGAAACTTGCGAAACGGAATTTATAATGGATAGAGAGGAAACAAATGAGACAATAGACGAAAGCGAAGACGCTGAAAAAGAAATTCCTCAAAAACGAAGCAAGATAAATAGGAAGAAAATAGTTCCTCACCAGCGACAGCATTGGTCATCAAGACAAAAGGACGTGCTAGTTAAATATTTTGCTAAACACATTTGAGAACAAACAGCCACCGAAAAAGAATGAATGCCAACAATTGCAAGATTTGCACCCCGAATTATTTAAAGGCAGAGACTGGACGTCAATGAAAGCTGTTATTTTTAATATAAGTATACCACGGAAACTTAAGAAACTATTAATAGTAATTTATGACATTTTTAAATTTAATGATCAGAAAAATAGTGCTCTTAATCAAAATTGTTGGTGCACTCTTTTAAGATAATTTAGGATTTATACAAGAAAATGTAAACGTAAAATTTGCGAAAAGGTGTGCTTTATTGCTTAAAACTTAAATTGCATCAAAAATGGTGTAAATTAAAATAGGAGGACAATTTTTGCGTGTAATTCACCAGGCAAAAATGACATAGAAAAAGAAAAATTTTACAGTTTACACATTCTGAAATATAACCTTTGATTAGCATTAATTTTTTTCAAAATTTCATTTTTACAGCGTAATTGTCTCTTACTAATTTCAAGAAGTTGTATCTCCATAATGAAGCGTTTTTTTTCCACAACCGGGAGTAGAAGTCGGTTTCTATAGCATCAAAATTGTGACAGAAGTAAAACATTTACTCCCTAGAGACAAAATAATACAAAAATTTCCCTAGGGCGTTTTCATTATGACTGACAGAACAATTATCTCAAATTCGAGGTTATCAGGTTAGGTTTTGCGTCAGTTTTGACACAAACTGACGCAAAAGCTAACCGGCTAACCTCGAATTTGACATAATTGTAAGCTCTTGTCATAATGACTTACAGTGCCCTCGAGTCAGAAATTGCACCTCAGCAAAATAACGCATTTCTCTCCCTCATTGCATAATTTATTTATTTATTTATTTATATTCCACTCAACCAACAGCCGTTAGGCTAATTATAGGCGTCGCTGTGCATTTATGGGGACTTCCAACCCCACTAACGACTGTCATGATGTTATTATGACCGCCGGGACCAACTATTTCCGTAACAGCTATATCATGAGGCGCCGAGAGATGCAGCCGTGGAACTTCCATCCAAGTTCTGACCAGAAAGAACGTTGCTTAACTCTGCTGATCGAACGTAGACAAATGTTCAAGCTACACCACCCGGGACACTTACTATTGGACCCATGTTTATTATAGTGGGACTAAAGTGCATCATTAAATCCCGCGAGTGAATACTATTTCCTGAGGGCCCGTAGGGCCTGAGGGAAATAATCACTCAAGGGATTTAGGCACTTTAGTCCTGTGTGGTATACGCTATTTTTTGCACTTTTGGGAACATTATCATCAAATATTTGAAAAATTTGAAATCTGTCAATTTGAAAACTGACAAATACGAATTATTAAGAATGTTGTGTACAGAGTGATTTTTTAAAAACTGAATTGCAGCAGGCCATGGATAGCCTAAATCAGTTGGCAGTACTAAAGTGTATTGTCAGTCTATGTCAAATTCGAGATTTGCAGGTTAAGTTTTGCGTCAGTGTGTATCAAATGACCATATATCTAATACTTACTATATTGCTAGCGGCTATGAGTGGGAAACTTACCAAGGAAGTGAGACAGACAACCAACTCTTCAATGTATAAAGGTGAGCGGTGCGCAAGGGCGGCGGCGTCGTCCGCCCAATGGGGAAGTGGTCAAGTTTAAAATTCGCTTCTAAAGGCGGAGTTCGAATTCCCGCGCATGCGCACGAGACGCGTTATACTCTAAGTGAGACGATGTCGGCGCCGTAATGTTTTCTAGCGTTCCGAGGCCCTACTAGCAATATATGTGTATTATATATATGCAAATGACAAACAAAACCTAATCTACTAACCTCGAATTTGATATAGACTGACAATGCAATTCAGTACTGCCAACTGATTAATTTTAAATACAAATTTTATTAAGAATGCTGTGTACATAAATTTACCATAGATACGGTAACATTTACTTTAGTCGCTAGGGGCTAAAGTAATTACTTCTGTCCCTAGAGTTTAAATGAGCTACTTTAGTCCCTGAAATAAGTGACTAAAGTGCCAACCGTTTGCTTTCACGATTTTACTATACCCGTTTTAGTGAGTACTATACACCCCTAAAATCTTGATCCACTTTTTGATACCCTGCAGGGCCCCCGCTACCATATGTGCAAAGTGTGCAATGCACACGGGCGCCATCCTTTAGGGGTGCCAAAACCCGGGGTCCAAAAAAAATTGCAAAAAAATTTGCAAACAAAAAACAAAAATTAATTTTAAAATAAAAGTTGAGAAATTAAATAGGATTAGGTATAAATACACACGAAATTTTATTAGTATATCATCCAGTTACTGCCGATTCCTAGGTTGCGAGAACATGTCAGGCGGTAGTTTCTTGATTTTTCCTGTTCAGACATGAATAATGCCTGGAGCGCTATAAAAGCAATGCATCACCAGAGGCGTTTTTAAACCGGTTAGTTCACTGGACCGTGCAACAACTGCATAAAAGTAATCCTATTAATTTTTACATTTAAAGTTACTTTTAATTTTGTCAAGTGTTGTGTTGTATAATATTTTGTTTACTACTTTTTTTTCTAAAAAATTAAGTGCTGAATACCTGCTGACTGCAATTTCAACGGTTTGATTTTTTATAAAATGGTAAGTGTTCCCTACTTTATACTATCAACATTAACCCTTTATAGGATACTGATTATAATAAATTTTTTTTTACCCAAATATCTTTTTATTAATCGAAATGTCATGTACGAGTTTAAAAAAGTAATTGGTTTTTTATCCATAACTCGCTTAATTTTTATGCTATCGATCTTTTTAAAAAACCATTTTGTAGGGTTTTTAAGGGCTATAAGATCAAATTAGTTTAATATTTTTTCTGCCTTTATTTTTGAAAGGGTTTAAGCTGAAAGGGCTCGAACAAATTGCTTTTTACTCAAATATGCAAACTTGGTGCTTATTATTGTGCTTACTTTAGAAGTTAATTCCTAATTCCCATGAGTACTAATTATTTATTTGTTTTTCAGGATAAAAGAAAGAAACCTTCAGGTGCGAAGTTTCGCGAGCCAAAGAAACTGAGACTACAAGAAAGGAAAAAAATGGCTGGATCTTTAAAGCACTTCTTGCAAAACAATCAAGATTCTACGGAGACTAGTATATTGGTTAAACGTGGTCCGCCCTTGATAGACATCAGTTTTAGCTTTCCTAGTAATAAAGATAAGAGAAAGTTTTCGTGCAAATACTTTGTAAGAAGTCTTGCAAATGGAGAAAAAGTCGAAAGGACTTGGCTTATTTACTCTATTTCTAAAGATTCTGTATTTTGTTTTGTAAAACTCCTAACACTTTTTGTGATACAAATGGAGTATCTGATTGGCAACACTTGTCTTTGCTAATGAAGAGACACGAAACGTCAATTTTACACAACAGTTGTATGAACACTCGGGTAAATTTTAAAAAAATGTTGGAGACATCTACGACTGTTAATGCTCATCACCTGCGGATATTAGAAACGGAAAAAAAATATTGGCACGACGTGTTGGAAAGAATTATTGCGATTGTTAAGTATTTATCTACACAATGCTTGGCATTTCAAGGTTCTTCTAAATTACTTTTCGAACATGCTAATGGAAATTTTCTAAAAGCTGCTGAGATGATTCCCTCTTTTGATTCAGTGATGAGACAGCACGTTAGCCGAGTGTGTAACTCCCAAAAAAAATCTGTTAAAATGACTCATTATTTAGGCGTGCAAATACAGAATGAAATAATTGAATTATTGTCGTCTAAAGTAAGAAATAATATTTTAGAAATGGTTCGCAGTTCAAAATATTTTTCAATAATATTAGATTGTACACCAGACACTAGTCATACTGAACAAATTAGTCTTGTTCTGAGGTATGTTGTCCTTAACACCACTTCAAAAAAGGTTGAAGTTAAGGAAAGTTTTATTGCGTTTAATCCAATACTGGACTCTACAGGGGAAGGGATATATACATTTGTGACAGAAATTTTGAAAAAATTAAATTTAGATATAAAAAATATTAGGGGACAAGGTTATGATAATGGGGCAAACATGAAGGGAAAGCATGTTGGGCTTCAAAAACGCATTCTTGATGCGAATCCGAGAGCCCTTTTTGTACCTTGTGCGGCTCATACTTTGAACTTAACAGTAAATGACGCTTCTAAGGTGTCAGATGCTACAATAAACTTTTTTAATCTTGTGCAAGAGTTATATAATTTTTTTTCGTCATCCACAAAAAGGTGGGATGTTATGAGAAAAAATGTCCCCGGGTTAAGTTTAAAGCCTCTAAGTGAGACAAAATGGTCCAGCAGAATTGATGCAATAAAGCCCCTTAAACTTTATTTAATTAAGGTTTGCGAAAGTCTTCTAGAAGTAGTTGAAGATAATTCCTTTCACATTGATGCAAGACATAAAGCGAGTTCCCTCTTAACGTCTGTACAAAATTTTCAATTTATTTGTGGAATTATTATTTGGCATGACGTTTTATTTCATATAAATATTGTCAGCAAACAAATCCAAAGTGCTACAATTAATATTAAAGTATGCCAAACCTACCTAAAAAATTTAGTTGATCACTTCCAGCAATATAGATCTGACCAATCATTTCAAGAAATTCTTGTACAAGCGAAAGAAGTAGCACTCTCTCTCGAAATTGAAGAAGACTTTCCACTGTTACCAACGGTCAGGAGGAAATTGAAACCAAAACTGTTTGACTATGAACACCGAGATGAGACCCCTCATGATCCAAAAACCGCCTTTAAAATTAGTTTTTTCTTAAAAATTATAGATCAAACTTTAAGCTCTCTAAAAAACTGATTTGACTTATTAAACGAGTATGATAATATTTTCGGATTTTTTAGCGACATATTCAAATTAAGTGACAGCGATCTTTTAAAACGTTGTTCTGTTCTTGAAGAACGACTGACAGATCAGGATAATAAGGATATAGCCTCCAATGATTTGTTTATAGTAATTTACGTTATAAGTCCGGTAAACGCAAGTTTACAGTAGCGAGTCCAAACGTTTCGGGACGAGGCGACGTAGGAGCCGAGTCTGGAATGTTGAGACGAGCTACTGTAAAAGTTTACCGGACGTATGTCGTAATGCGTTTTATTTCATACTTAAAACTACAAAAAAAAATTTTTTCAATTGAAAATAATAAATAGTTTGATTTATTTCATTTGAGTCCGGTAAAATGTTTTACCGGACCGGTTTATTTCATTTGAGTCCGGTAAAATGTTTTACCGGACCGGTTTATTTCATTTGAGTCCGGTAAAATGTTTTACCGGACCTGATACCGTAAAGCCTCATTTTCCGGACTAAAATCATTAACTTAAACATGGGTTTTACGATGCAGTATGAAATAAATGAAATTAAAGCGTTAAAGTTGTTTTCATTACTTGATGATACTGACCCCTTAAGTATTTTACAATATATATTTGAAAACAATTTAATCTCCACCCTTCCAAACGTAAGCATTTCACTAAGAATTCTTCTGACATTGCCTGTATCTGTAGCTTCTGGCGAGCGATCTTTTACAAAGTTAAAAATCATTAAAAATCATTTAAGATCGACAATGCTTCAAGAAAGATTGTCTGGACTAGCAATATTAGCAATTGAACAAGAAATTTTTGATGGTATAAATTTTAGCGATGTAATTAATGAATTTGCAACAGCAAAGTCTCGGAAAATATCGCTACTGCATAGCTATTTTTTATTTTTCTATTGTACCTAGCTATCATTTTTGATTTTATAACGAAGTTACCTAGGTATTTGTTGTGTCCCTCAAAAAGGTCCAACTTACAGCCAAGGAACGCAGAGAACGCGCCAAGCGAGCCTGCGAAGCCAAAGGCATTAAGTACGAACCAGCACCGCGTGGGGTCCGGCGCCGGGCTTAGACCCGTAGAATAGTCCCACGGTATGTCCTGCCTGGCGTAAGAGGCGACCTAAAAGGACAGCACACACATTTACACATACACCCAATAAACACATCTACACAACATGTACACGGGGGCAGGGAAGACCGGTATCTCCGTTTTTCAAGAAGTATCGAGGCGGGGCCCTGGTTGGGTTGATCTGGCAGTGGTAGCTGGCTTAGAAACCAGGTATGGCACACCTGGGCCGACTGGTAGTATAGGGGCCCACCCTTTCCTAACCAGCGTAGGGGGCTGCCCTTTCAACCGTCGAAAAATCCCGTGGTATGTAGTAGTGCCCGGTGGTGCCTGGAATAGGGCCCTGCTGCGTATCTCGGGGGGCTTCGTCAGCGGCGGCCCAGACCTCCTAATCGGGACCAGCTCTGCCATGATACTTCGCGGAAACTGGTACACGGAGGACTCTAACCCCAAAGCAATCATACATATCACTTCACGCACACTAATACAGAACAAGCACAAACAGATACAAAATACACACCATCCCCAAATATAGAAAATGGAAGAAGAAAATATGGACTATGATTCAAACGTGCCACAAGACCCGGAGCACCCTAGCTCCAAAAAAGTACCAGAGGAAGGCTCCGAAATAAATTCGGAGAAAGAGGAACTGCTTCTCGGGTCATCAGGCAGCGAATCCGAGGGGGAGACTAGCATTTCCCCCATGGATAAAGCAGCTAGGGAGGCCCGTCGCAAAGAGAAGCGAAAGGAAAATAAGCGTAAGACAAGAACGCTTAAGAGGCGTGAAGAGAGGGCAAAACGGAGGGAACTGCGGGAAGGCCAGGGTCTATCGGCCCAGGCAAGCCAGGGTCTATCGGCCCAGGCAAGCCAGGCAGAACACTCTTCCCAGGAAGCGGCTGACAAGGGTCCTAGGGAAGCAAGTCCAGGCGACTCTCCAAAGAGTGGCCAATGTAAGCTGCAGAGACAGCCCTCGGGAAAAATGAGAGGTCCGGAGGCGAGGAGAGCAAAAGGGGCTGCTGCACGCAAACCCATAGAGCTCATCACGCACTCCATGGGACGAGTCAGGGTAACGGAAGGCCAACCAGGTCCTTCAGGTACCCGACCGACCATTAAGAGACCGAGGAGTGATGACACTCCCCCAGAGGCAGTGAAAAAAAGGCCAAAAAGCTTACCGAAGCAAGCAGGGAAAGCCAAGGCTTCTCATCCTTTGAGAAAAACCACAGCTAAGTCCCAGCGAGCAACAGAGCCGAAGCCGCCTAATAGGGAGAACCAGGTTGTAATCAGGTCTGACCGACCAGATGGCCAGGTTGTCCCAAAGGAAGCTGAGGCGATTAGAGCGAACATAGTTGCCGAGATGTTCAGTGCCATGGCAGGCCCGAAGGGGATCCCCTGGGGCTAGAACTCCGGTTTAGAAACTCAGGACTAGTGGAACCAGGCTGGTTCTTAGTCACTGCCCAGGACGACACCTCAGCAAGATGGCTGGAGGGCTGAACACCTCTCAGTGCCGAGGGAGTCACCTTTGCCCCAACAAGGGCATCGGAGGCACCATGGCCAGAGAAGGTGGGTTTTTGGCTCAGAAGCCAAGAGGAGGTTGACCTGGAAAAGCTGAGGCAGATGCTTTCCATGCAGAACCGCTCACTAAGAGTGGAGCAATAGAGGCATGTTCAGACGACAGGAAGACCAGGAGGGTGGTTTTTGACCTTCATGGTCAGCGGAGATACTGTCTGAACTCTGGAGGAGTCTGGGTGGCAGCTCTACTACCAGTTGGTTACTCTCGCAGTGCGAAGGGTGCCGATGTAGAGTGGAGCAGTCCGCCAGGACTCTTCTGAGGCCGGCGTGTCAAACCAGGCCAAGAAGGACAACTGAAAGGACCACAGCCCCCGCACCATTAATTCCCCATTTACTGTGAGTAAGTCAGATCAATCTTCAGCACAATAGGGGCGCTACGGCAGAGCTGATGAGCGCCATAACTGGCAGGAGAGAAATAGTCCTCATTCAAGAACCGTATGTTTACAGGAATAAGGTCAGGGGACTGAGGATGGCCAACTACGATGTAGTGGTTGGCGAGGAAGTAAATGATCGACCCAGGACCTGTATCATGGTGTCCAGGGATCTCAGCATGGTACCACTACCGCAGCTGGGAACCAAGGACCTCACTGCAGCGGTTCTGGAGTATCAGGTAGGTGGTAGAAACCATAAGGTAGTAGTAGGAATCGCCTATTTTCCCTCGGATGACGCGCGTATACCTACGGAGGAATTCGAACGCTTAATATCGTTTGCGAGAGATAAAGGTATTCCGGTAATTGTCGGATGTGACGCCAATGCACATCATTTGGTGTGGGGAAGCTCAGACATTAACCCTTGGGGCGAAACCCTACTAGAATATTTGGCGTCCACGGATCTTGAGATAATGAACAAAGGTACAGAGCCCACTTTTGTCAATAGCATCCGAAAGGAGGTAATTGACATTACAGTGGCCTCTAGGTGTTTTTCAATCAATATTGAAAACTGGAAAGTGACGTCGGATATCGTGACATCTGATCATCGTATGATCAGAATGGAAATGAATTCCGACAAGCTTCTGGAAAATCCCTACCGGAACCCCAGGGCAACAGACTGGGAAAGTTATCGTTCCAGTCTCGTTCGCCAAAGAGGCCAACCAGAGGAAGGTATATGCACAAAAGAACAATTAAGTAAAGACGTAGAGCAACTGGCAAGTAAAATTGTCTCAGCTTATGAGGAGGCTTGTCCTCTCAGGGAGGCTCGAGTTCGTAGGGTACCATGGTGGACCGGCACCCTAGCCGATCTGCGCAAGGAATCCAGGCGAATCTTTAATAGAGTTATCAGAGAAGGGACACAGGCCTCATGGGACAATTTCAAAATGGCCAGGAATAGGTTTAAAAATGAGTTAAGGCGCAGCAAAAGATCTAGCTGGCAGAAATACTGTGCAGAGTTAAACTCAGTATCAGACTCTGCTAGACTGATGAAAATCTTAAGCCGCGAAACTAGTCAAACAGTAGGAGCGTTAAAAAAGGTTGATGGGATGTGGATAACATCCAGAGAGGAGTCGTTACAACACCTCCTGGAAGTCCACTTTTCAGGAGACGCCGCCATCTAATTAGCACCCATAGCGGAACAGGAACCAGTTCCTATAAAGAACTGGCAGTTCGCTGAGGAAATTATAACGGAAGGTGCAGTCACATGGGCAGTACAGGAGTTTGATCCCTTTAAGTCGCCGGAGCTAGATGGGATCTTCCCAGCATTGCTTCAGAAAGGCCTGGATATCCTTCTTCCACATATAGTAAGGGTATATAGGGCCAGCGTAGCAATGGGATGGGTCCCAGAACAGTGGAAGGCAGCCAGAGTGGTCTTTATTCCCAAGACGGGAAGGGAGGACTACACAACTGCCAAATCATTTAAGCCCATTAGTCTTACATCCTTTCTTTTAAAGATCTTGGAAAGGATCATTGATAGGCATCTAACGGAAAGGGTAATAAGAACACACCCATTCCACAGGAATCAGCAAGCATACAGACGTGGAAGATCGACCGAAACTGCACTACACGCTGTCGTGCACAAGGTTGAAAGGGCACTACACTATAAGAAAGTGGCCCTTGCAGTACTTTTTGACATTGAAGGCGCATTTGACAAGGCAAGAACGGCTACAATATGTCAAGCCTTACAGGCCAGGGAAACCCCTCCCGTTCTGGTCAGTTGGGTGAGAACAGCACTGGAGCAAAGAACCGTGACGGCAAACCTAGGGGACTGTTCAGTGAGGGCCAGGGTGACGGGAGGTTGCCCGCAAGGCAGTTGCCTCTCACCTCACCTGTGGTGTCTTATAATGGACGGTCTACTGGGATGCCTAACGGAAGAGGACTTCTATGCACAAGCATACGCAGACGATGGACTGGTACTTGTTACTGGCAGGTTCCTAAACGTCGTTTGCAATAGAATGCAGGTAGCTTGCAGGATTATTGAAAGATGGTGTGAAGAGAAAGGTCTGTTGGTAAACCCACTAAAGACTGAGATCATTCTCTTCACAAAAAGACGAAAACTTCAGGGTCTGAGGATACCCATTATGTACGGAAGACCACTTGCATTAGTGCAAGAGGTCAAGTACCTGGGGGTAATCCTCGACAGCAAATTAAGTTGGAGGTCGCATGTCGACAGGACGGTGAAGAAGTCGACAATGACCTTATGGCAGTTGCGCAGAGTTATAGGCAGGAACTGGGGGATAAACCCCAAGATTCTGCACTGGCTCTACACATTGGTAGTAAGGCCAAGAGTTCAGTACGGCTCAGTGGTCTGGTGGCCTAGTGTAGAGCGCCCCAGTATTTCCGTAAGATTGGCAAAGGTCCAACGACTAGCCTGTCTCGGAATTACAGGGGCAATGAGGACAACCCCAACAGCCGCACTGGAGGTAATATTGGGACTCCCGGGCCTCGACACTTGGATAAAGAGAGAGGCCATGGCTACCCACCTCAGATTGCGGGATACGGGGCTATGGAATGACCAGGGAGTTCGCACGGGCCATGCTAGGATCGCCAACATGGCTGCTAGAGAAATACCTCTATCAGCCTACAGGGTAACCGAAGCAGAGGACCGGCTAAGGTTAGAAAAAGGATTCTCTCTCACTATCCCAACAAGAAAACAGTGGGAGCAAAAAAGGGTTAAGCTCCAGTCGAATGCCTTGATATGCTACACGGATGGTTCTCGAGTGGCGGAAAGGCAATCCTCTGGAGCAGGAATTTATATGGAAGGCCGGGGGGTGCAAGAAAGCTATGCTTTAGGAAGATTCACCACGGTATTCCAAGCAGAAGTTTATGCCATCCTATCGGTGGCAACAAGGAACGAGGTCAGGATATCCCCAGAGCAAAAAATTTATATTTGCTCCGATAGCCAAGCCGCACTAAAAGCAATTTCTCGGCCAGGACAAGATCAGCTCTTGTCCAGGAATGTGGAGATGCTTTAGCCGAATTGGCAAGGGAAAAGGACGTCGAGCTCATCTGGGTCCCGGGACACACGGGGGTCCAAGGCAACGAGAAGGCGGACGAACTAGCCAAACTCGGAGCCGGGGAAACTTGTTTTGGACCGGAACCTTTTTTGGGTATATCAAGTCAGCAGGTCTCAGCAGCCCTAACCGGGTGGGCCTACAAGACCAGCGAGGAAAAGTGGAAAGGATGCAGGGGCTGTCATCAGGCAAAGTACCACATAGCAAGATTTGATTCAAAGAAATCGGTCTGGCTAATGGGAAGGAGCTGAAGAACCACAAATCTTTTGATAGGGATCTTGACAGGCCACTGTAAACTAAAGAGACACCTAACACTGATAGGAGTAGAGGAAGATCCCATCTGCCCAAGATGTGGGAGGGACGAGGAAACGTCCTTTCACTACTTGGGAGAATGCGAAGCGTACCAGCAACTGAGGTATAGAACCTTTGGAGCACCTACGCTTCGAATGGAAGAGTTGAACTCCCTATCCTGGGCCGAAATTCTGATCTTCATTAGAAAATCAGGAAGGTTTAAGCAGGAAGAAAAGCACATGGAAGAGGACGATAATGAAGGCGGTTGAGGGGATGGCATGGGTTTGGCAAAAAGGGCCTATGGTGGCCTACTTGCTAGACTTCGATCTCCCCACAACTACTACTAAGTACGAACCAAACTTTAAAAGAAAGCAGAAGCAAAAAAAGGTCCAGGCAGAAAGTAGACAAGCCGACCTCACCAAAGGCAGGCACCAGCAAGCTTGATTTTGCTGAGGCAGCCACTACGGTGAAGATGGCCATCTACCCTGTTGCATATCCAGACGTCAAACTGACAAAGGAACAAGGTGATCTAGTCAGAGACAGTCTGATAAATCTCATCTTCCAGATGGAAGAAGAAGAGAACACACCTCTCTTTACCAGCCACTATCTCAAAGCTGGTACATACGTGGTTGCGTGCAAGGACGAACTCACAAGTCACTGGTTAAGTGAGCAAGTACCTAAGCTGCACCCGTGGACCAATGCCAAGCTGGAGGTAAAAGAGCGGGCAAAAGTTATTAATTCCGTCCGGGTAGTGTTTAACGTCCCCAAGTGGTACGACAAACAAAAACCCGAGGTTATTCTCCATCTGATCGGAAAACAGAACAAACGGAAGGCAGACTTCCAGACCGATACCTGGAGAATACTCAACGTCACTCCACTAGAAGATGGCGGTAGAACATTCGCAGCAATGATAGATGATAGGGCAAAACAAGCACTAACATCCATCAACTGAGTAGCGCACCTAGGCCTCAACAAGGTCACTTTCCTTATCTGCTCCAAGGATAGGAAAGAAGCACCTGAAAGTAGTCCAAATTAACCTCCACCACTGCAAATCTAAGCAGAAAGCTGCTAGCAGATGACATCGATTTAGCACTGATCCAAGAACCATGGATAGTTAAGGGACAAGTCCGTGGATTAGGGGGTGCTAAAGGTAAGCTTATTTATAATCATGCAAGTCCTAGAACATGCATACTTATAAGAAATAATCTAGACTGTTTGCCACTAATGGAATTCTGTTCTAGAGACATAACCACAATTAAAATAAAATGGAATAACGATGAAGGTTGTGACCAAGCCATTATAAGTCCCGTCTACCTTCCATCTGATTCCAGGGACCCACCGCCTAGCGAGGAACTAGAGAACCTAGTATCATCTGCTTCCCAAGACGATCTAGACCTCATCCTAGGCTGCGACGCAAATTCTCACCACACCATTTGGGGCAGCACCAACTGCAACATAAGAGGTGAGTCACTTTTAGAATTTATCTTAACTAACAATCTAGTAGTAGTCAATAAAGGTAACACTCCAACCTTTTATAACACTAATAGACATGAAGTTATAGATATTACCATAACCACTATGAGAATTAGTCAATCAGTGAATAAATGGCAAGTTTCAGACGAACCATCACTCTCTGACCACAATTATATAACCTTTGAACTGTCTCAACGGGAAGTAAGCCAAAGAGTTTACTACAACCCAAGAAAGACAGACTGGGACCTATATAAACAAAAACTACAAGAGAAGATAGAACACCTAAAATTCAGATCTCCCAATAAAGTAGTTTTAGACTAAAATTCTGACTGGTTAAAAGAGGCCATGATTTACTCCTTTCAGAGTAGCTGTCCTCTAATAGACCCAAGTCAGCAAAGAGCAAAAAAACACACAAATTGGTGGAATAAAGACCTAGAAAAGACCAGACAAGAAGTCAGACGTTTAACAGGTCTAAAGCCACAAATAACTGGGAGAACTATCACAAGGCTCTCACAGACTATGGCAAAAAGATCAAGGCAGCTAAGATAGTAGCCTGGAAAAAGTTTTGCCAGGAGGTGGAGACCACGCGATCCACAGCTAGACTCCACAAAATCATCTCAAAGCAAGCCATGAACCCAGTAGGCACTCTTAAAAAAGAAAGCGGAGAATACACTACAACGGAAGAGGAGACTTTATCTCTTTTGATAAAAACTCACCTACCCGGAGCAGTGGAACAACCTACTCTGGCTGAACCCAATCATACCCCTAGGAGGGAAGACTGGGAAACAGCTAAGAGAATAGTCAGCAAAGAAAGGATTAGATGGGCAACTAGCATCTTCAGTCCTTTCAAATCTGCTGGAAACGACGGCATACAACCCGTAATGCTGCAGAAAGGGATAGATATACTGCTGAACCCACTCAAAGACATGTTCCAAGCAAGTCTTGCCTTAGGCTACATTCCCCAAGCCTGGAGAGTGACTAAAGTAGTATTTATCCCTAAGCCTGGTAAGAGCAGCTATGCAGAAGCTAAATCTTACAGACCTATCAGCCTAACGTCATTCCTCCTTAAAAAGTTGGAAAGATTAGTAGACAGATACTGGAGCGAGGAAGCCCTAACTTCACTCCCGATTTACAAATATCAACATCCTTACCAAACAGGGAAGTCATGTGAAACCGCCCTACACCAACTAGTGGGGAAAATTGAGAGAACCTTGAAGTACAAGGAGTACGCAGTCGGAGCATTTCTAGACATAGAAGGTGCCTTCGACAACACCTCCTACCACTCTATTGAAAGAGCAATGACAAACCATCAGATCGATAACACCACGATAAGATGGACTATGGCAATGCTCAACACTAGAGTTGTAAAAGTCAAGTTATTTTTCGAGGAAAAGACAGTGCGAGCGACAAGGGGATGTCCACAGGGAGGAGTTCTTTCTCCACTCATGTGGTGCCTCACAGTTAATGAACTGCTAATCCAACTCAATAACAAAGGCTACTACACTCAAGGATACGCTGATGACATTGTCATACTGATTCAAGGTAAATACCAAAGAATCGTAGACAATGTAATGAAATCAGCACTAAAGATAACCGAAGAGTGGTGTCTAGAGAATAATCTTAGAATTAATCCCAGCAAAGCCACTCTCGTCGCTTTCACTCGTAGAAAGAACATCACAAACAGAATGAACATAAAACTGTTTGAGACAAATGTCAACTGGGAGAACGAGGTTAAGTACTTAGGTCTAACCATCGATTCCAAACTAACTTGGAACTCCCACTTAGAAAAAAAAATCACCAGGTGCATAGAAAACATTAGTTATTGGGAAAAGAGCCATAGGTAGTACGTGGGGGCTCAAACCGGAACTGACCCTCTGGCTGTACAAAACCATGGTTCGACCAATAATTTCATATGGAATAATCGCCTGGTGGCCCAAAATAAAGCAAGCAACTGCGATCCACAAAATCAGCAGAATACAATATGTAGCTAATCGGTGCATCACTGGAGCCTTTAAAGGCACCTCAGGACAAGCACTGAATGCTATTTTAAATCTGCCACCTCTGCACATCTTCTTGGAAGGTGAAGCCAGAATGGCAGCCTACAGATTACAAAGTACTGGTCACTGGATGACCACAGCTAATAATCTAGGACATGGCAAGATCATGTCACACATCAACAACCCAATATTAGAAATGGGTTCTGATCTTATAATCAAAGCCTATGACTTTGAAAAGAACTTTACTGTACACACAAGTTGGAATCCGGACCAACTACCAACTCCAACAAATAAGAACATAATTTTTTACACTGATGGATCTAAGTTTGAAGGGGGTACAGGCTCCGGTGTGTACAGTACCAATCCTAGAACCAACGAAAAAGTCAGTCTAGGAAAGTTTTGTAACATCTTTCAGGCTGAAGTACAAGCTATTAACGTATGCGCAAACATCAGTATAGAAAAGAAGCTGCTCAATCAAGACATACACATTCTCTCAGACAGTCAGGCAGCACTGAAAGCGCTAAACGCTTTGTGATGAATGAATACTGAATTACAATCAGTTCCTTAGCGACGGGTATGCTGAAAAACAATATTCTTATGAAAGGTTCACAAAAGGCAGAATTTTATCTTTGAGATTAGTTTTCTCAATTTCTTCTATCAATCAGTCATTTGAAACAGTGGGCCTGTTTTTCTGTATCACTATTCCAAAATGTCCACAATTTTACGACATGAAATTTATACATTTTTGGAATTGTCTGAATATCTGATAGTACTGTTAACGTTCACTGGATGAAATCTGCTTTTGGAATGCATGTTGAGCTTCCCATTTTCTTGGTCATGCGAGACCGCCAACTTCAATCATCCAGAAAGTAGGTTGACCTCAAATTGGCTACTTTCATAACAGTCGTCCAATTGACGTTGTACAGCAGTAATAAAGAATTTAACATGTATTATAAAATACAAAAAGTATTTTATTTTTGATTAATACACTAATCACAATTGGCTTATTGACATTTTTTTTTATTACAAAGAGCATAATAACTAGAAGCCCTTCTTGTTATTTTTCAATGTGTATCGGTGCTCTATTCTATTAAATAAGTATATGTGCAACGTTATGTACATTTCAAACAGCAAAGTGAAATAACACCAACTTTCCACATTCCTACCTTTACTACCTCTTAACGCACAGAAATAAAACTACTAATCGATAGCAAAATACCACCGAATTGTTTAATAAACACAAAGTTCACAGTACAATTCAATTTAACTAATTCATCAGTTGTGAGACAATTAATACTAAGCTATGTGTTTACAGCAAATTTTAAGAATTAAAAATAAACCTTTATCTCTTGAATAGTAAATCTACACTTCATGGAACACGTAATATAAAAGTATAATCTGAAAATAATTGTATATAAATTTATTCGATAATACAGCTATAGAAGAGATAGTGTATAACATATTTGGTAGATGTTGAGATAATTTTGAAAACAATACTTGCAGACACATCTTACAGATCTAACATCACGTCTACTGTCCATTAAAATTATATAAAACCAGTCACACACGAACGACGATAATATAATGTACAATTCCACTAAGATGATAACCGGCACTTAGATCAAAATCAATTCTCCGAGTGCCATTAAAAAGAGTAACAAATAAAGCTAAAGACAAGTTACTATTTAAAATACTTTAAATTAATTGCTGTCGACATCAAAAACAAAATAAGAGAGGATACCACATCCTCGTTTTATATTCTAACAATTTTCCTAAGTGAACATATATCACGATGTCGCGTAGGTTCGGTTTACTCGTCACCCTCTTCTTCTTCGGATTCCGCTTCCTGCAGCCACGTTAACCACTGATTCACCTGCAAGAACATTTAATATAATGTTAACGAATGATCCTCAATATGGAAATCATAGGAGAGGTTAGTAATTATTTTCGAACAATTTTTACAAGTTTACCTGGAACAGCGCTTGACCCTTTCCAGGGTAAGCATCGGTGACATCTTCTTTCCAAGTAAGGAAGGCCTCTTCTTCGACGATTTCCAGGTCATAGAGAGCCATGAACCAGCGCAGGAGTTGGCCGCGTGGAAAGCCCAGCTCAAAGAAATGAACCTGCAGCGAGTAAACAGCCACTAACTGCAAAGACGGTTGTTCGCGCAGAAAGGCATGCAAGATGGGCCTGTAGCGTTCCAGCATGCCGTGCTCCTTCTCGCCCACAGCTTTGTCGTCGCCTGCAGTCGAAGCGGCTTCCTGTGTTATGTATTTGAGCAGAACAGTCATGAGTGCATTTATGAACCCGGGATCGGTGTAATTGGCAGCGTCGAGGTTCTCCTTGATCCACTTGTAGAATTGCTGCGGATTGGGGTCCGCTTGCAGTTGTTTGCTAAGCTCTGCTTGTATGCGAAGCGGAGGATACAAGAAGGTGAGGTCTTGCTCCTCCAGAATCTCGCCTAATCGTATCTTAGTCTTATCGCTTTCGGGTAACTGGGACAACAGGTTGATTTTGCTACTGTTAAACAATTCCATTAGTTCGTTTTTGCCTTGCGTTTTGTGTAGTTGTTGTAGGATCAGCAAGAAGAGTGGATAGTAGGTTCCGTTGTCGGTGAGCGCCGCTACGTCACCGAGCACCGTTACGTGCTCGGCCACTGCAGCTGCGATCAGAGTTGCAGCGGAACTGGTGACCTTCGTTATTTCGTTCTCACGCTCCTCCAGGGAATTGCATAGCGTTTTGAAGGAGTCCTGTATTATGCTAGCGTTTACTAAATTGTCTTTCCTCATGCAAGCTAAGAACTTAATTGCCTTTTCTCTTTCTTGATCTGTAACAATATAATTAATACTAGTTAGTTTTACAATATTAGAGAAAATGTCTATTTTATATGAAAGATACTGTACAGTGTTCCCTGTTTGTCGCAATATTCTGCATGAAAAAAAGGGAAAATTTTTGATTTAATAATATAAAGTAATATATCAGTTGCAATAATAAAGTAGTTACGCCGAGTGATTATAAATGCTTTTCCATCAAGTTGCCTTTGAAACATTTGTCGTATGAATAATATGTTGGTGGCACTGTAAGGCAAAACCTAATCTGCTAACCTCAAATTTGACATAGACTTACAGTGCCACCAACATATTATTCATACGACAAATGTTTCAAAGGCAACTTGATGGAAAAGCGTTTATAATCACCTGGTAGTTATAAAGTAAGGGCTGGTTGCTAATTGTAGGTGATTAGCAACTATTATTTTTAGTTTTATGTCCATTAAAGAGTTCTTAGATTATTTAATTTGTTTAGAAACGATTTGACACCAAAAGTATTGTCACGAATCACTTCTGTGCATATTTCAATAAAGGTATCTAGCAAAAACATTGTCTATACACGGTGTATGTAACATGGCACATGTGTAGCATTGCTATCTTGAAAAAAAGAGATTCCAGAAAATTGATTAAATGGGAAAATAATTTTAATATGAACTCAAGTTGTTATCAATGTCAGATTTCCATCTTTTTAGGACAAGATAATGAGTAAATTTGAGATTATAAACAGTAAAAAAGGTCTTGCAAAAATCTGTGTGCACTTGTGTCTTATTACCCAAACTGTAAACGTATCGACACATATTTTGTAGTTTTGTTATTATTCTGAGTTATCCCAAGTGTTCAATTATGATCTGCACCGGAAGAGATGATAATTATGCATACCTGATTTCTCCATCGTGAGTCTTAGTGCTGACACTACAACGTCTTTTGAAAATTTGTCTGGTATTTTGTGCTCCTTGTATGAATCCACAGCCTGCGCAATGTCTATGTCTCCCTTGAAATATTCTTCTAAGAGGGTCACAAATTTCTTCAACACTTCTTCCTTATTTGGGCCCTAAGTAAAAAAAAAAGAGTTTTATACACAGCAATGATAATAATACATGGTAACACTGTTAGTAGCACTGTGAATGTGTAATATAATACTGCAGTGAGCACTAAACATGTTATATATTAAATTACGGTTATAATTACAAGGGAAAATAAATTAATAAAACATTGTCAACACTTTGGATGTCATTTATGTGCTGATTCCCAGACCTGAATAATGTATTATGCTCATGTTTTGCAAATTTAGTGACATTAAGTGCCGTTGTGATGTATACCAGGTGGCCACTTTCAAACTGGAACATAGCATAGGAATTTAACATTGTTTTTAACAGTTTTATGGATTCCTGCTCGCTAATTCAACCTACAGAAAATGTTTTGGTATCAGTCGAAAGAGAAAATTATTGCGCATCTAATGGTATCAAAAATTAAATAATTTTTGTTAATTTTCATTGAATAATATTAATTAAAAGTTTTCATGTTTTTTAAATATGAGTTGCCTTGACTTGAAAACAGTTGACAGCTATACTCAAATTAATTTGTTTATTTACAACTGTTAAACAATACCGTTGTTATTTTGCGATTATTTGTCAATTATGATATATATAATTAACTAAAATCACAATACCTGTTGTTTACATTTCATAATTACATCGATACCGCCATAAATGCATGGATACCACCATAATTACATCGCTAATACGGATTTATGTGCATATAATCAAACAGGCCATAAACTGCTTTTTCGAGTTGACAGTTATCAGTCTGTCAGTTTGAAAATAATAATTTACACTTCTTTCGTCCCAAACCTAAAATGGAAAACGGTAGCGACAATATTGCTGTATTCCCCCTGAAGTTCGCCAAGCCGGCAAACAAACTACACAAAATTTACTCCCAGAAAAGTCGAAGAAAACTTATGATATCGCATATAAAAATTTTCTGGAATGAATGTAAATAAAGTAGTTGTAAATAAAATAGCGTATTTCACTCGCATATAATAGCTATTATTAGTACACTCAGATGGCTTAAAGAACTCGCTCGCTTCGCTCGCTCGTTATTTAAAAGCCATCTTCGTGTAATAATAGCATCCATTATATGCTCGTATAATAATATACTATATTTGATGACATTCAGAGTTAGTTCATTAGTTTTTACTTTATAAAATGAACAATGACTCGAACGAAGTGAGAGTGTCTATCATAAAAACATATTACAGTGCGGTTAGTTTGGGTAGAGTGAGAGATTTGTTTTCCATAAAATACAATACACGAATATGTCCGGAAATTTGAAGAAACTGTTAATATTTCCGTAAAATCAAAAGCTAGAGGTGGTTTTCCGTAAAATCAGAAGCTAGAGGTCGTTAGTGTTTATTATTTAATTTTGGCTTTCATAAAAATTTCAATAATTAAATTTTAATAAAGGTAATCGCAGGAATGTTGGTGCGGACAAAGAAAGTAGAAATGTATTTTGTGAAGGAATGCAAGAACGTGCCAATCAAGATCGTCGTTTTTTGTCATCAATATTTTTCACGGATGAATGTACTTTTATAAACAACGAACCCAATGTGCAAAATATTAGATATTGGACTCAAGAAAAACCAAGAATTAATCTGTGTACAAGAACCCAATACCCTCAAAAAATTAATATTTGAGCTGGGTTTTATAATAACAACATTATCGGACCGTTTGAAATTGTTGGAAATTAAAATTTGAACATTATTTAGAACTTTTGATTAATGAGGTAGGTCCTGTATTGAAACAAATCGCTCACTCTCCGCAAAATAACCTCCCTGTAATAGTTATCTTTTAACCATAAGAATTATAGTTTATTAATTGTAAAATTGTTTATGTATAGCAATAATGCTAATAAAGCTATTTTCATAAAAACTTCCTCGTTGATTTTTTCAAGTAAAAACTACTGAACTAACTCTGAATGTCATAAAATAACGAATTAATTTGAGTATAGCTGTCAACTGTTTTCAAGTCAAGGCAACTCATATTTAAGAAACATGAAAACCTTTGATTAATATTATTAAATGACAATATCCCTTATGCAAATTTAGTTAGAAATTTGCCATGGTAACGGCGAAAATTGATAATCAATTTACCGGAAAATTTCCACTTATGTCACTGTCATCACAAAAAACCGTAAACTATTAGTACTTAGATATTAGTTTCGTAATTTTTTTAATAAAAATGTTTTCTTTACTGTGTTTTTTCATTCGTGATATTTTCTATCAAAATATAACGCGTGCTTAAAAAATTTCCCTATGGAAATATTTGGAAATATGTTATGCAGCTATTTTTTTTTCAACAAAAGCATTCGTGCATGCGAAAATCCCGACTCCGAAGGAGGAGGGATTTTTTCAGTTGGCATGCACTCATGCACTTATTGAAAAAATAGCTGCAGAACATATTTCCAAATATTTCCGGAAATTTTTCAAGCACTTGTTATATTTCTACTGAAAATTGACAAAAACAATTACATTTTTGATACCATTAGATGCGCAATAATTTTCTCTTTCCATTGATACCAAAACATTTTCTGTAGGTTAAATTGGCAAGCAGGAATTCATAAAACTGTTAAATACAATGCTAAATCCCTATGTTCCAGTTTGAAAGTGGACACCCGGTATATTAAATTACAGTTATAATTACAAAAGAAAATAAATTAATAAAACATTGTCAACACTTTGGATGTCATTTGCGTGCCGATTCCCAGACCTGAATATGTGTTATGCTCATGTTAAGTGCTGTTGTGACGTATATATTTTGATTTTTCAAAATACATGTAAAAGATAGTGAAGGGGTGAAGAGACCTTCGGGGGGAGAGAAAAAGTTGTAAAAGTTATTACACGAGCGAAAAATCTCAAGCGAAGAATTTGTGTGTGGAAATGAAATTAAACTTAAAACTTCGACATATTTGAGATAAAAGAGTGAGCAATGGTAGTAATTCATTTTAAGATATTGAAGATGAAAATATTGCTGAGCTGCAGGATTTTTAAGTTTTGAGCATACAATAATTTATACTTCAGTATACACAGCATGGGGTGTATAGTCTGTTCAGTAAACATAAAAACACAAAGTGGCCTTTGATTTCCAAAATTTCATGAGTGTACTTTCAGAATTTATTTTGTCTAGGAATGTACTTACAAAAAGTTACTAAAACAAATAGGTTAACCCTTAGACTACGGCGTGGGGTCCTCAAGGGACCCCAGACTTTGTTTTTCTTGAACATCTTTTTAGGTATTCTTTTAATAAATTTTCCCTCTCGTGTATTTGTCACTTTTACAATTATACATAGCATGATGTATTTGGTTTTCTGTTTTTAATATCTGCATACTTTTTTTGAACAAAAAAGGTGCGTGGGGTCTCCAAGGGACCCCACGCCGTTGTTAATGTGTACAATTTTTTTCTACAAATCAATAAGTTGATGTCAGTTTTTTATGTGTTTTACGACGATAATGAGGACAATATTTTTGCAAAAAGTAATTCTGATGTTGTAACTTGTTTATACCCTTATCTGAACCCGTGTATATTATCTCAAAGTACACTCTTGAATTGAGTAGTAATTGAAAATAAGGATAAGGGATTAATGTTTTTTGTTTTTGATATTTTGTACACGAGCATCCGATAAAAAAGTAAATATAAGATGTTTATAATGGCAGTTCTTCGTTTGCAAAAAACATCGAAAAGAAAATATTGTCTCCACAGCGAGTTGCCTTTTTTTAATATTTGTAATGTGAGTTAATTTTCAATATATTTTACCATTATAAACACTTACTCAAATGTTACCATACGTTTTAATATGTTTTTAGCTGGGGTCCTTCGAGGACCCCACGCCGTAATTACCGTTGGTCTAAGGAACGCAGTAGTCTAAGGGTTAAGGGTGTGACATTTACATCCCATCTCTCATAAATGTTGTAATTAACTACTTTTAAAAGTATTATACGAATACTGTGTTGGATACTATTGAGGTAGCAGTTATTAATAGGTATTTTTATTATATTTTATAAAACTTCAGATGAGAATTTCTAGAAAAATATCTACTTTGACACTGACAATCGAAAATATTAATTGACATTTTACAGAATCCCTAGTACAAAAATTATATGCACATGCCAACATTGCCAACTTCAAAACAATTTAATGTTTTTGTGTTTACTGAATGCCCTATAAGTGATGATGTCAACATCTGAAGTCACCCAAATGTTAACCTCACCTGCACGAGGTACACCCTGCTAGATAACAAACGAGGCTCTGACGACGGAACAATGGCGGAATAACCATGACATCTGTATGGAGCAAATGCCATACACACCAGGGTGCTCAGATTTGGCGATTTATCGCCATTTTGGCTGCTTCAATGCTCTATTTGGCAGCAGAATTTTACGATTGGCGACTGGTGATATTTTTGGCGATTTGAACTCCACAGTGTTTTTTGTACTGTTTTGTTGGCAGACGGTGGCATAGGTTAGCTATTCTGTATTCCGGGGCTGTTGCAATTTAACCTTGACTCGTTTGACCGTTGATGGTTGAAGCACTTTGCGTTTCCTGTTTCTGTTGTGATTGTGTCGTGACAACACGTGAGCACATAACCTCAACTCTTCTCTAATTAGAAAATGGGGAAGCATACAAAGTACGTACGGCGTTATAAAAAGGAATTGGAAAATGAAAGCTGGGCGAAAGGTAATTTATCTATAATAATTATATTTTTTCTTCAAACGGCAGTAAAATATGGCATGATACTGCTGGATTGATGATGCTAAACTGTCACTTTATTGCCAAGCGGCAGATAATATTATCTGCAGCTGACGAGCGGCAGATAAAGTTATTATCTGCCGCTGACAACTTTATCTGCCGCTCGTATTTGACACAGACTTACAGTGCCACCAACATATTCATAAAACAAATATTTCAAAGCCAAGTTTGATTTCATTTTAGTTTTCTCACATGTTATTTATTTCCCTCTTACAAAGAAACAAAACATCATCTCTAGAGGGCAAGTCTATAACTTATATTTGACTATTCCTGACTAATGATTTTTTACAACAGATTTGTAATGAAAATAATTATATTGAAGATGCCCATCTGCAACATCAGTGGCATGCACTTTCTAGATTCTAAAATAATGCATTGAAAGAATCTTACATTAAAAGAATAACTACTATTTCTGGGTTTAGTGTTGTACATCTGTACATGTCGAGTACAGCAGCTTTTTTTATTACATGGACAGAAACATATTTATGATCATTTTGCAATGTTTGCATTTTACAAAATACAGAAGAGGATGAACTGTTCCCGCAAGATGTGTCTAAAGAGAGCAATTTTGGCATGAGGATGCGAGTTTCGTGCCGAGCGATATCGAGGCGCCAAAATGGCTCTTTACACTCGAAATACATACAACATTATTTCTATGGTCCTAAATAAATGACAAAATTGTTAAATAATTGAAATATTTTGTAATTGTTTTTGATTCACACCATTTAATGAAGTCGTTGTACCATCGTTCATAAAGGCCATGCGATTTGGCCGGCAACAACTCATTGGTTGCTGTCTGGGCCGCTAAAAATACTTCAGGTGGAGTGCAATTATCTTCATGTTCCATCTTAAACTTCACAAAAACTCACAAACTCAATAAAACTGTAGCGTGATGATCGACGCGCCGTGATGTAATTGCCAATAATTTTTGACAGTTCCAGAAAAATGACGAATTACAATAATAATCAGGTTAGCCATGGCGGTGCGTAAAGTAAAATGAAGTCACGTGATTATTTCATTAAGACATTGTTTATGTGGTTGCGATGTTAAAATGGTTACTAAGAAAAAAATGTGTAAATTACTAACTTTTCGCATTGATAGTGAGCTTTTAATAGTCAGTTTTACAGGTGGCAGTAGAAAATAGTAATTTACGATACAAGTGCGTAAAGATACTCTTTAGCCACGAGTGAGCGAGCGTTTTAAGTCCCACAAGTGACTAAAGATGCTTTACACATGTGCATCGTACAATATTTTATCTACGATAGAATCTAGAAAACAGGGTAAATATAAAAAATATTTTTTAATGTAACTTAATTACCAGCAACCGGTCGTAATTTTGCGTGTTTTAAAAATTTTAAAACACGTTGCTACTGACAACATAAACTAATGAAAACATGTTATTAAACAGTCGTTTTACAAACTTAAAACTACCAACTAAAAGGCAATTTTACACACTATCGTAGATAATAGTTATTTACTATAGAAGTGTGTTAATGAGAGCTTGCCGATTAAAATACGAATGAGTTACAATATTTTTCCGTTGATGGTATCTTATTAAATTGGAGAAAATCAATTTTTATTGCATGACAAAAATTTGAAACTTGAAAGTTGATATTAATGGTATATATTTTATTACCTATACTAAATGTAGGTATGTATAATCGATAACCTCGTTTTACCTTGGTGCTATACTAAATGATTTATTAATAAACAATTTTGTATAAAATTTATGCTATATATCAAAATGCTTCAAAACACTGGAGGAAAAAAAACATGCCAAAAAAGTAATTTTCAAATTACTACATAGAAAAGTAACTGTACAGCAGCAGTATCTACATCAACAATTATTACAATATCAGAAATGAAAACATCCATAAGTAGGTAAAAGTGCTTATGATCAGCAAGGAAATCAAACGGTTCGCAAAAAACCTAAAACAAAATTACGGAACACTAAAAAATCGAAGTGCTAGCTACTCAATAACAGTGGCCATGTTAGAAGGTTCGACCTAGAGTAAGTTAAACTTAAGCAAATAAAATAAAACAAAAAACATGTGAACAAGTGTATCGATAGGGGTTGTCCAACAAACTTTAGAACTTGCCTCGATTTAAGAATGTTAAGACTTAGATCTAAGTAAGAGTATCTAGAAATAAAAAAATCTGGTGTGATACACTCACACAACTTCCTTTTACAGTGTTCTTATAATTAGTCAAAAATTTCATTTTTAATTTTTAGCCATTTGTCAAAATTTTTCAAAAATTACAAATACTACAAAAACGGTACAAAATAGAGTGTTAGTTGAAGAGACAAATTTTCTCTAGAATTTTAAGGTGAATTCAAAAATGTAATAATATACCGGGTGTTTCATTTAAAATGGGAGTTAATAAAAAAAATAGCAAAAAAAACAAGAGAAACCCACTTTAGAAGTATTCAACTGGAAAATCACCCATTTCACATCAATACACATTAAAAATGTAGTAAAAATGTAAAGTTTAAAAAAAATCGTTAAGAGCCGTTTTTGAAAAAATCGAAAAAAACTGAAAAATCACAAGAGTAAACACCTACTTCTGGTTATGCGATTTTCTTCAAAAGCTTGCTGTCTCATCTACATAGTACACAAAACTTATATATGAAGTTTCAATGCCATACCTCTTTTCGTTTTTGAGATATTCTGTTCACAGACACACACACACACAGACAGACCAATAAAAAAAAAATGTTTTTTGGGATCAGGGGACTCTAAAACGTGAAGATCCGTTGAAAACTCAATTTCGAATTTTTGGGGTGAATCCAATACTTCCTTTATAGTAAAAGGAAGTAACAAGTTAAAAAAAAAATTACTTTGCTTAAAAACTATTACACACAGAACTCACTGCTCCGGGTCACTAGAAATAAGTATTTTATTTAAATAGAGTGTACTACATAGTAACAAAATTTGAAGACAACAGGTAGTTCAAATTTTTTCAGCACCATTGCGTAGGAAAAATAATATTCTAATTACTCACGAGACAAAGAAAAATTCTAGGGAAAAATAATGGGGAAAAAGGTTTGTTTTTTTGCGCAAAAGTATGGGGTTATTTATTATAAAGTTAGGGGTATACTTTAAATTCTTTTATCTACGACAGTGTGTAAAATTGCCTTTTAGCTGGCAATTTTAAGTTTGTAAAACGACTGTTTAATAACATGTTTTCATTAGTTTACGTTGCCAGTAGTAACGTATTTAAAATTTTTAAAACATGCAAAATTACGACCGGCTGCTGGTTATCCTAATTTACATAAATATTTTTTTAATACAGTACGCAGGGCACCTTTGTGCTCCCTTTTCTTTGCCGTTCGCTGATGGAATTGCCAACTGTTTCAACTTTCACACACTAACGGCCGGTCTTATGAAGGCCACTAATCTGACGTTAACTTTAATTTGCTGTTAAAATAAACAAAAGCACATAAAAATGTGTTTGCTAATGAATAATATGTCATAAGCACCAACGTTTTGATGAGTTTTTGTTTATTTTAATAACGATTTAACGTCAGATTAATGACCTTTATAAGACCGGCCGTAAGTAAATAAAGCAGACGTATGCTGTTTATGTCATGAACACCTAAATAACATTATTTATCACGCACTTGTAAACACACTTATCGAGCCTATTTGAGCTCTAGATTCAAGTGGCAGACGTATGGAATTTTAGTTCAAGCTTTACTGTCTTCTCGAATGTTTCTGCCGAAAATTCAATTGAGTTTAATTTTTAAAACCCAGAAAACCATGTCGTCAAAGAGTAAAGTTTCTGCTTCAGATTTACCAAACAAGAAACGCAGAAAAGTTTTGGTTTTTTTAAGGTTGCATAGTAATCTAGTTAATGGAACCTAACCCCGTTTTAATCATTTATGTGTTAAACACGCGCTGAAAGAATTTTTTGAAATTCCACCCTTAAGGGGTGAAAATGGGTAAACTGTGTTTTCACGAATGTTTCAATATCCCTTAGAATAAAATAGGGAGAATTTCTAAAATTCCATCCCCAAGTGGTGGAAACGGGTATTCTGCTATAATTTAAGAATACAAGATTAATTTAATAAGTACATATATTTTTGATTTTATCTCATTGTTATACTAAAACTATAGTTTTATCAATTTACACAAGGGGAACAATAATTACATACACATTTCCAGTGGGTACGTGGAGCATAAAAGAGTTAAGGAGAACTTTTTTCGGAAGAATTTTGTTTCCTTTTTACCTACAATATTGTTTTGCAATCTCTGTCAGTTTAGCGTATTGAGTGGGGGGGGGGGGGGGGGGGGGGATTTAAGATTTACAAGAAAAAACAAACATTTTTAGCCCGTACAAAAAACGGGCAACTTGCTAGTTACTAATATAATTTTAACAAATCAACTCAACAAAAAGTAAACAAAATGGAATTGCTTAAATAATGAGATTGTATTGTATCGGTGAAAAACAAAAGTGTTGTCATGACAACTATTGACACAGATGTCAAAACGAAATCATCTCAATTTTAAGCAGACTTTTGGTGAATTTATGGCCCCAGCTGATTACTGACTGTAAAGTTATTGAAAAAAATTTGTATTTAGAACATGGACAACAACGCAGCAAGCATTAAAATACGAAGTTAGGGGGCAAAAGGGTGCAATTCAAACAGAAACACAAACACTGGTTTAGATGTACTTTGGCACAAGTTTGGAAGTTGCTTTGTGTGCGTATTTCCATCGCAGCTTTTGAACTAACCAAAATTGTATCGACTATAATACGTAAGGCCTGAATATGGATATCCAACGACTCATTGAAGAGGTCCAAAAGTTTACAGTACTCCTTGCCAGGCCAATAAAAGGTACAAAAATGTCGAGTACAAGAACAGAGTTGGGAAAAAAATTGAGACAATCTTCCCACATGTTTTTAACAAGCCACATCAAAGATTTCAGAGCCACCCCAATGGCCAGGGCACAGACATGTGTGGTTTCTAGATGAATGGGTAGAGAGACAACCATATGACAGCGTTGATCCGGTCCAGTAATGTGTGTCGCGACTTTTAAATCTTTCAAACCTTTTAATTTATAAGCAAAGTACTTTAGAAAAAAAAGATAATTCCTTTTACTCACACTACTTACAGGTTAATGAATAAACCCATACACGACGTTAAGAGATTGCTATCTCAGTGCTATGCTGTGCGATTTTGAAAAATTAATATGAAGCATGCAGTAGCATAGATTACCTTGTCCTTTTTGCCTTGTTTTGGTTTCTCCGATGAAGCTTGTTTGATAGGCAAAGGTTCTTTTAACAATGATGCTGGAGGTTGCTTTACAGACGGCGCTTGTATCTGAGAATCAACAGGTCGACTATTCATAATGTTGCTACTTTTCATAGAGGCCTTGTTGAAGAGCATCGAGTTGGCAGCAGGTCGCAGTTGCAGTTCGCCTAGGTCTTGCTCGTGAGCAACTATTAAGTTTTTCTTGAAGCGTGGCGCTAGCTCTTTGTTCGATTCTAAAAATAAATCAGTCGAAGCGGCTTAAAACGTATTTGAAGGCACAACTTACGGCTATTAAACTGATTGTTGCTGTTAGTCTGGTTGTGCTTATATTGCCCCCTTTGATTATTGTAGTTGAACCCAGAACGTTGGTTGTTGTGAGTTCTGAACCCCCCATCTCGCTGATTGCCATAGCCGTTGGGGTTGAACGGATGGGTGGGAATGAGATTAGTAGTGGACGAGCTTAGGTTGAAGCCCATAAGCATATCTTCAATACCACCTCTCATCTTCATAGGATGACGGAATAATTCAGACATATTAGACCTATCCTGGTCCCGATCTTGATTGCGTTCCCTGGAATGAATTTTTTCCCTAAAACGTTACATTTTAGTACTATTAAAACAAAAATTAATTAGCGTAGTCAGTTGTAATGTTTAAAATTCTATAAAAATCCAAATAAAAACTACTTTAAACAATTACATACCTACGATAACCAGGTCGATCATCTTCGGCCGGTCGAATCTGATGTATAGGCATGGGTCCCTCCACGATAGTGGCTTTGCGTGGCACCCAAACGTCTCGCCTCAATTCGATGACGTCTTTCAGCATGAATCGGATCCTCGGCGGCAGTTCTGGATTGTCCGCCAATTGGAACATGCGCTCGAAGTATTGATCCATCAGCTTTTTGCCCTTGTCAGAGTCCAGGATGCGGCCGCAGGTGCGCATGATCTGGCTGAGGCACTCCAGATCTTCCGAGGGGTCGTCTCCTCGTCGCGAGCCCAGCAGCTCCTGGATGCAGCGATGCAAGATGCTCTCCGACAAGATCTCCAGCTTACCCAACTCGCCGATGAATTTGATGTTGCCCAGCATCTTCCTCTTCGCCAGCTGGCGGCGCTCCTCCTCGTCGAGGTTGGGATCGCACGCATGTTTGTCCAGCAGCTCTGACCTGCTCTCGAACTCGGCTTTGCACTTGTTGAGCAGCAGCAGGCGGAATGTACAAGGAGAATTGGAAGGTTCAAAGTTGGGGGCCTCCTCTGACAGCCGTTTGCACAGCTGTGCATACATAGACGAGTATTTGGGCTCATCGAGGGCCTTTTCGAAGATCAGCAAAATAACGCCTTTGAGTATGTTGTGAGAAGTTAGTTCGGTGCGCAGTAGATCATCGCTCAGCTTCTGGAATTTCTCTGGGGTAAGCTTGTTAAGAATTCCACGAACCTTACGGAAAACCAGGTCGTTACGAGACTCGGCAGAAAGAACATCTTGTTGGTGGCGCAAAGTAGATGGAGGGACCCAGCGTCGTTTGGCGGGGGGAGCACTGTCCTTCCCCGAAACACGAGCTTGTGGCCCCGCTTGCCTGGGGCTCTCCGTTGTGATGGGTTGACAAATGCAGCCAAGAAATCCCTCTCGATCCAGTCAGTGCAGTCTAGAGCTTGCAGGCCTTTACTAGCTGCAAATTAAAAAAGCAAGACGTTAGTATTTATAATCTTGTATTAATATTATGTTACTTTTATTTTAAAAAAAGATAAATATTTAATTTAAAATTGTTTATTCACACCTGGACGCTTTCTTTGACTTTGAATTGTTAGATTTATCAGCAGCCATTTTGTGGATAAATAAAATACATCCATTTTACATATATTTAGATTCTCTAAGGAATTTTCTTTGGTGTTTTAATTTAATTATACATTTACAATTTCTAAAATACAATATGAACAAATTAAGTGTGTTGAAATAGGTTTTCTCACTGAGTTTTTTTTTTACTTGCGTCATGTTATAAAATTTCATAAAATCAAACATATTCGACAATTCAAAGCATAACATACTGTGGAATTTGCACACCACATGGTTATTATAAATCCATATACGTGGAAAAACTGTTAATTTACACATTTCTAAACGAAAATTAAATTTTCAATAATTCAAGTGACAGCTAAACATAACCTCAAAATTGAATATGTAATTAAAGTCTAAAATCCCTTGAAAAACGTTAAAAAAATAATGCTCTTAACTAGCAGAATGGAACCAAAAAATTAATGGTTAATTAATTTACGTAAACTAGAAATACCAACAGAAGTACCAAGTATTTGGAACTCTTTAAATTATTTTTTAATTTTTTATTTGCTATTTGCAATCTGTATAAACTACAATAAGTAAAATTCATGTTTGAAGATGGATGACATGAACAGACAAGAGTTAGTATCTACTGAAACTAACTCCGTGATTTCTTACATACATTTGTGTTTGTCGACTACATAATAATGGGTACAGAATACACAACAACAGCTACTACGTAAATCTATGTGGCAAGTCAAGTGGCTTAATTGTGCACATTCTTTGGACATTTTTATTGTTATCGAGAATATTCATTGCTAGATAATTAAAATGATAGTTTAATTTCTTCAGATATGTTTCATTGAACGTCACTATTGTATCTTTCTGTGTCCACTTTTGGATCACTCAAAATATCTGAATTTCTTGAAAACCGAGGAGCAACACACATAGTACGTAACACTTTTGATTGGAAGCGTTCTATCACTGCCCCCTACACTTACAGGCCATGCTGTTGGAGATTTGGCAACATTGCTGGTAGTCGAAGTTTTGTATTGTTTATTAATAAATGTCCATTCAAATGCGGCGTGTGATTAAATATTGATATGTTGGACTGCTCTAAGTTTGACGAAATACATTTACTTATATTACTGTACTGTTAGTAATAAGTGAAAGTAAAATTGCTGCTAGTATTTATGGGTTCTTATTAAGTATTTCACTGAAAAACAACAGAGGTAACAATCTAACCTCATTTTTAGCACAGTTCTTGTAACTTTTAATTTTATATTTAGAATGCCACGAAGACGCTGTGTACTAACCACGACAGTACCTTAAAACGAAAATCGTATGCAAACTATAACAACATTTTCTTTTCCAATGGACGAGATCCAAAAGAAAGCATGGTTTCGTGCAACAGCACGAGAACGTTGGACCCCAATAAAAAGTGTTGTTGTGTGTGAAACACATTTTTCTCCAACCACACGAATAAGACGCCATATTGTCGAATAATTTTGTATAAAAAGTAAATCATTTCGAGATCACCAATTATCTTGGCAACTGTACACTTTTCGATTCATATTTGCACTAGTACAAAAATGGACGCAAGATAGGGTTTTACATTGTAAATTTTAAATAAAAAACAAACGCTTTGTCTATATTCGGCAATCGCCGTCTTTGTTTATTTTCCCTATATAGTGATTGTTTATTTGCGCCATGAATGTTCTACAATGTTGCCTACAATGTTTAATTCTCAATAATAACTCATATTACCGAATTTATGAGTACTAGTTGAAGAATGGGATGTTTTATTCGCACAAAAAAATGCGTTTTCGAGGCGGATAAGGCTCATCAGACTCCGCTGCGCGTCGTCCGGCGATCTGTCTTACTTGTCCCGAGATCATGCATTTTTTGTACTAATGAAACCAATAACTATTTAATGAAAAAGACATTTTAAATCTTTAGAAATAAGAGTGGGGAACTGCAGAAGCTGCATTATCCTCGATTAGCTGACAATGCTGTCCCAAGCGTATTTCCAAATTTACCAGCATATTTGTCGTCAAAAACGCCTTAAGAGATGCGACATCCTGAATGTAAAAGAAAACAAATATTGGAAAGACATGCACAAAGAGTGAAAGTGTTTTTAAATGATGACAGCAGCACACAAATTTAGGTGTTACCGAGCAGATAAGTTTATTGTGTTCAAATAAGATTATTTACAGTAGCACCACCACAGTTTTTGCATATATGTTGTACTCTCAATCAGCAGTGGTGTATAGAAAATTAAAAACTTGAAAATAATTAGGTGTTACAGAAATGTTCTTTTATCCGTGGGTTACATAGACTAAGTTATTTTTATAAATATACTGTTACATGTTTGTATTACTCGAGTATGTAAATAAATTTGTCACAATTACAGCAGCTATCTTTAGTTAATTACAGAGTAACATACGATAAAAAAGCAAAACTGTGCTCTATTAAAGATTTGGATTCGTTTATTTTTATTCTCCATCTTTTGGCCCATTTTTCTTCATCGCTTAGACCTCTTTGTAGGATTTCCGCAGCAATTATAGGGTCTTTATGTTTTACCGTAATAGCTTTGTCGTCCACAAAAGTGGCTGTGACTGATCATTGATGGGCAGATCAGCTGTGTAGAGAAGATATAGAAGAGGCCCCAGTACGCTGCCCTGAGGTACACCAGATCGGATTGGGTAAAGTGAACATATTTAACTTGATAATATCCTTCTATAAGATAGGATTTGAGAATAACATAGTATGAATGAGGTAGTGAAGCTTTTAGTTTATAAAGTAGACCATCATATGCCATACTTTATCAAACACCTGACCATCGTCAAGGAAGGCTGCCATGCAGTACTTCTTCTCGTCGACCTCTCGATGAACTTGATGTATGAGTGAATGTTCCCCCATGAATCCAAATTGATGGTCTGGAATTAGGTTTATATCCTCTACGATAGGCCCGAGTTTTTTCGCAAGCAGCTTCTCTAGTAATTTACCTAATATAGGTTTTTAATAATAATTTGATTTGTTGTGCTTCAGAATTAAGATTACTCGGCCAATATTCCACTACGCCGGAAAGTAACCCAACCTCAGGACGGCATTGTAAATAGTTGTTAGTATAACTATGCCTCTATGTGGCAGTTCTTTGATAAGTTGGCCCGTGATTAGATCAAAGCCAGAGGCCTTTTTTGAATTTAGTTTAATTTTAATCTTCTGTTTGACATCCTTGACAGTGTTTAAATCGGGCAATGGAGATATCTGCTATGAACGGTAGAGGTTGAAACACATTTTCTAGGTGTTGCGCAAAAGTATCAGTTTTTTCCGAGTCGTCACGTGCCCAGCTGCCGTTTTCTTTGCGTAAAAAAGGGACTGGTTGCCTCTGAAGTTTGATTCGTTTAGTCGCTCTCCAAATGGCGTAGTTAGTGTCCTCTGTAGCACTTAAATTTTCAAGGTATTCTTCAAAATTTGCGTTTTTAGTGTTTCGATTAAACTTTTTAGTTCATTAGAAGCTTTGTTATATCTCCATTTTGTCTGATGGATAACTGGTAGTTTGCCAAATTCTCCTAAGCCGTCTCTTTTCAGCTATTTTGCTTTTGATAGCTATTGGACAACATTCTTGTTTCCTTTTGGTTGGAATTTCAGGTGTAGCTGTCCAAGCTGATAAAATTCTGAACAGCAGCTTCTAGGTCATCAATGGAATTTAATGAGATTCTCATGCTAAGTTGGTTATCTACTAAATCTCTAAAATAATGCCAATCTGTTCTATTGTTAAATAATTTAACTGGCTTCTCTTTTCTAATAATTCTAGCACTTATTGTAGATATAACAGGAGTTTGATCAGAGAATAAATCTAGAGATATCTCGGTAACCCTGAGCAATACCTTTTGTCACAAAAAAATCCAGCATATCCTGTATTTTATTAACATCTGTAGGCCAGTACCCCACGTATATGTTGATAAATGGTTCAACTGAAGTTCTTGCATAACTTGCTGCAATACTCTGCCCCTACCTGGAGGAGAGAGAGAGAGACGGGAACCCCAGTGTGTATGCCTCGTATGACCGAAAATATTTGATAAAGCTTTCTTGTTGGTAGGGTAGTTTGGCGGGCAGTATGCTGCAGACAGCTTCTATGTGCACAGTCGTTGCTTGTAAATAGTTTTCTTTAAACTCAGGTAATTCGTGATGTTTGATATGTTCTCTGATTAATGTGGCCGTGCCACCCTTAGCTTGTCTATCTGTGTCTGGGTGATTTGTAGAGTATATACGATAGTTTGGTATCTTAAATTCATTTATGCTGGTAAAATACGTTTCCAATACGAGTAAGATGTCAATGTTGTTATGTCTAAGAAATATTGCAACTTTTTGTTTGTGCTTAGAAAGGCCATTGGCATTCCAAAGAGCTATTTTATAAATTGGAGCCATTTTTGTTTTTTAACTGTTCTTTCCTTAAGAGCTTGATCTGCGTTGTTAACTCACTAATGGTTTGTTGTTAATCTTGGATGGTTTGCTGTATTGAAACTATTATTGAGGTTAAGTCCCCTGTTTGTTCTGATTTGGAACCAAGACCTAACTATAATTTATCTATGACAGTATAAAAATTGCCTTTTAGTTGGCAGTTTTAAGTGTGTAACAAGACTGTTTTCAGTAGTAACGTGTTTAAAAGATTTCATTAGGCGTGACGACGTGTCAGTAGCAACGTATTTTAAAATTTTTAAAACACACAGAATTATGACCGGTTGCTGGTAATCCTAAGTTACATTAAAATTGTCTTTTTATATTTACTGTGTTTTCTAGATTCTATCTTAGATAAAATATTGTACGATACACATGCGTACGGCATCTTTAGTCACTCGCGGGGCTTAAAACGCTCGCTCACTCGCGTTTTAACTCTGCCCCACTCGTGACTAAAGACTAGCTTTACGCACTTGTATCGTAAATTACTATTTTACAACCCAAAGAAAAGTGTCCATTGAAAATAATTATAATAAAATTAGATCCTCGGCATGTAACATCTTAACTAACCATAAATTTATAAATAATTTCAACATTACCAAACAATCTTTAAAATTCAAGTAAATTTTTTTGATTTAATAGCACTTATACACGTGTACTGTAGGCTATTTTTTATTATACCTGCTTCATAATGTAAAAAATAAGAGCTGAAAAGCTGCATTTTGACTTTGATTAATTTTATAAGATAGTCTGTGTGATATGATATTAGGACGTATAATTAACATGGAGATTGGTTAGCATTTGTAGCTTATGTTGCCATTGTTGCTATGTGGATTTGGTGTTTCTGCAATTTGTTGTACTGAAAAATGAATGGATTTGAAGAGGAAATTTTATCTGAAATTCGAGACTTCACTGAACAAAAGCTGAATTGAAATTGATCCCTAGGAAGTCAAAGGATGTCTACTGTAGGGAATATGAGAAGTTAATCATGTACGTGAAGAGCGAAATGTCGAAAATTGTATGTAAAACGTTGATGCTTGCTTACATGATGAAAACGGTAACATTGATCAGGAAACATAGTGTGTTGATTTTTGCCTTCATATTTAGTGTTTCATGACAGTCTAGTATGTATCGAGAGATCCAAAAAAAACTGTTCCTCAGCGGACTGTGCAAATTCAACGTATGAATAATATGTTGATGACACTGTACGTCAATGTCAAATTCGAGGTTAGCAGGTTAGGATTTGCGTCATTTTGTGTCATAACTGACGAAAAACCTAACCTGATAACCTCGAATTTGACATTGACGTACAGTGTCACCAACATATTATTCATACGTTAAATTTGCACAGCCCGCTGAGGAACAGTTTTTTTTGGATCTCTCGATATAAATCTTCAACTCTATGGTGTATACATTCAAAATTGCAAGCAATGTTGAGAATCAGGAACCGAGTGGATTTAGCATCCTTTCAGAAGCTGCATGCGTTTATGGAATGGATAAACAAAGGTTACGAAGCTAAGAAGTCTTTCGTTTTCGCAGAACTACGTAAATTTTTCGTTCAGGCCTTGTTTTTGAAGGTACAGACTTATGACAATTTTAACAGATGTTAGTTACAATTATTGAATTTATCAGGTTGTCCATATTTCTGGTGTGTTTGATTCACGCAGAAGATTCGAAATACATGATTTGTGTATATGATATTGAGAAAGGGTTCCGTTTTAATCATTAACATTCGCCCATCGAAAACTGAGAAAATGTGCTGTTGTTGACAATTCTAGTGTACCATATGTTGTTGTTCAACAAATATCTGTCGTTATGCCCTGAGAAAGTAGCTACAGATACGGTGTTTTTGAAGTATGCCAATGGGAAGTGCATCAAGCAAGTCGATAGAATTAACACTCTTGATAAATGTTCTTGTGTTGCATGCTTCTTGAATCTCTCAGACTCTGCGACATACATCGGCCATGCATTGAGGCGGACGTCTGCTACGATCATAGCAAATAGTAGGATGAGCTTAAGTGTCAAGCAGGTTGGAAATCTACTGTTGCTGTTGGTTACGTTAAAGACTCTACCATGAACAAATCAGAAGTTTCGAAATGCATTACTGGACTTGTCAATGAAGCGAGTGTTGCGCCAACATCGTCAGTTAATGCTATCGACGTTCATACGATCAATAGAATAGGGAGCTCCAACTGCTGATATCTAAATATCAATTAATAATAATTGTACGTATAACATTTATTTTAAATACAAATCGTACTGTTTGCTATTAGATGAGAACTTACAGGTGTCCCAAAACTTTCATTATCGAGCAGATATTGAAATTAAAAAGTATAGTTCCTAATTTACAAACGCAACTATTAGAAGTTACTTAAAAGTCAAATGTCACTTTTGACATGTAGGTTTAACACAGTTGCATTCATTAATTAGAAAATGCACGTTTTTAAATTCAATTCCTGCACGATAGCCCAAGTTTTGAGACATCTATTATAAATAAAGAAGTTGATGACGTCGTTACTTAGTAACTTTAAAGCACATGCGTGTTTTAATGTTGGGTTTTTGCATGCTTTTTGGTTTGTTAAACAAGGATTATTCTACAGGTATAATAAAAAAAACCGATTTAGTAAATAAATCAGATTATAATAATAAAATGTAATAAATCCATAACACTGACACACATATATCAGAGAATCTAAAAATCCCACAAGTAATATTCAAACTGTAAATAACATTTTAAAAATTCGCTAAATAACTACATAATTATCTACTATGTACTAACATCCCCATAGATTTAGCTATAGAAACTATTAAACAACGATGGAATAACATAAAAAAAATTATAATACCGAAAGACTTCTTAAATTCTGTTCAAAATATTTTAAATTCTTTATATAACCAAATATACAAACAAAATTTTGGCGTAGCAATGAGCCAACCGCTATCTAGTACGATTGCATATTTAGTTTCACAAAAAATAGAAACTAATATACTAAAATACCTAAATGAAATATTTTTTTATCAATGCTTTGATTTTTCGTAATCAGATATTGTACACTCCATGATCGCACTGACTGTATTTATAGTAACGAACACACTGTTTCGTATGACTCATTCAATTTATTAGAAATTGAAGAAATTATTCTAAGGCTATGATATAATATCGTGTATTCTGGCTGGTAAAAGTATGCGTATCCGAACAGCTCAATGTGGTCTAATGCCAATTCGGTATTCGAGATACGGAATTTGTCGCCGACGGCCGAAAGGGACGGATACAGTGTGAAAAGCACCATTTGAACGCGTGTATTTCCTGTATCTGGGATACCGGCTTCTCGCATACAGTATCCGCGTCTAAAAGGAGCCTAAAGCAACTTTACTACATGAAAAAGCATTAAAAAAATATAATTTTCAAATTGCTTACAAAAATAATAATACTATTGGTCAAAATTTCATTAATTTAAAAGAAAAAATTGAAATAATTAACAAAAATAATATATCAAATAAATTGTAATAATTGTGATGCTAATTACATAGGTAAAAAAAAACAAAATTTGTAAATAAGAATAAATCAACATAAAAACTCGATAAAAATAAATAATGGCAAGTCTTAATATAATTTCAATTTTAAGTCTCCAATTATATTACAAAAAGAAAATAACTTAAACAAAAGATTAATTGATGATGCTAGAAATTAAAAAAGTCTCAATGCTATAAACTGTAGAACTGATAAAATTGAAAAATTTAATATAATTTTATTTTAAAATGCATACTTAAAGAGTTATTTCACCAACAAGTGTGTTAATGAAGGCGATTAATAATCGAAACTGTTTAAAGCACGAACGAGCGATAGCGAGTGAGTGCCTTTAATAGTTGAGATTATTAATCGCCTTCATTAACAAACAAGTTGATTACAAAAATTTTTCGTTGACCACAAAATCTTTTTTGTGGTGAAAAAATTTGTAAAATTGCAGTATTACTAATTTTGTTGTGAATATTAATATAAAATAATTATATCAAGTACTCTAATTTGATTAATACAACTAACCTCCATGCAAAATATCATCAAAACGTCAAAATCACAAAAACAGTTAATTAATGAAAAAGAGTGTATTAATGGCTCTATTAATACACACTTTTTTAAAAAACAGTTAATTAATGAAAAAGAGTGTATTAATCAAAAACAGTGTATTAATGACGTCTATTAATCCATCCTTTTTTAGGAAAAATAATTCATTAATATTGAAATTAACAAGCGGTCAACGAAAAAATTCTTTAACCCTCCGATTGACGGGCTGGGTCTGTAAGGCCCAGGCAAATATATTTTTTGTTGTATTTTTTAAAATAATTTTTTAAATTTCTTTAGCTTTTTGGTACCTTCCTAACTTTAATAAAGACATGTTTTCCTTAATTTGTCTTAATTTTATCATCTGTCGTTTGGCAGCCAGAAGGACTTTGGGCCTGTCAGACCCAACCCGTGTATTCGTGTAAGTTTTTTTCCTACAATTTATTTTTTCGTATTTCGTAAAGGGACTAATTTTGTGTCGTTTTTAGGCATAAAACGTTCTTAGGGCCTTCCCCTAGTTTCTAAGTATTCACGCAGAATCTTTTACATACAGGTAAGTCTCTAAATTTGAATTGTTTATCGTTTCTGCGTGTTTTGCATGTTAGCAAACTTTTATCTCAAGTTTAGGGGATTTACCTTTCTTACTCTAAATAGTTTATCTTCTGGAGGGGAATTCCCGTTCTTTATGAACTTGTTTTGTGGTTCCTGTATTTGTTTGGAACACACAAAACCATGCTGCACTGACTGTTAATAAAAAGTTTTATTCAGAAAACTGGTACATCTTGTGAAATTAATGAAGAGAACACAATTGTCAATTGTTATTTATCGAACATGTGCATTTATAATTGCCCTAAAATATTAAAGACAGCTATCATTTGAATTATTGAAAATTTAATTTTTATTTAGAAATGTTTAAATCGACAGTTTTTCCACATATATGGATTTAATATTAACCATGTGGTGTGCAAATTCCACATTATGTGTTGTTTTGAATTGTTGAATATGTTTGATTTTATAAAATTTCATAACAACATGATACAAGTAAGAAAAACTCAATGAGAAAACCTATTTAAACACACCTAATTAAATTAAAACACCGAACAAGATTCTCCATAGAATCGAAATATATGTAAAATTAATGTATTTTATTTATCCACAAAATGGCTGCTGAAACCAACATTCAGAAATAAATATTTAATCTTTCCCTGTAACGAATTAATATATAATAAATATTATAAGTAAACAATCACACTTGAGAACAAATTTATTATATCGTGAGCAGGAAACATCCGTAAGGTTAAAAATAAAAATATTTAATAAATTAACGAACGCTGCACAAACTTAGGCCTAACTAAAAATATTACAAGTTGAGAAAAATTAACTGTTAAATTAAACAGCAAAATAAGCAAAAAAAAAAACAACTAGATGATGTCATCACCAAATAGCGAGGTCATTGCAAAACAGATGGGCCACGACACTAACAAAACGGACAATATGAAAAGCCAGACGCTGCAAAAATTGGCGCATTTGGACTATTTGGAGCAAGACTGTGCCAACAGTGGGATTATATTATTATGCACGATGAAACAACCATGAGTTACTAGTTTTTTATAAAAACTACAAAAAGTTTAACCTATGCACCGCTGAACCAATGCTCTACGAAATAGTTATTTAGGTGTCAAGCGTATTACGAAGACACCCGTGGTGCATTCAAAATGTCTTTTTTTGGATGATCAACTAACTATTGCTGCTTACTGCAGCTTAGCTTGGGGCATCACTTGGGGGGGGGGGGGGGAAAGCCCCACAATATTTTAAAACCTACATTGCATAAGAATACTGCGCTTGCACTATAAAGGCTGTGTACGTATTGAGGTATGGAGATACATGTGATTGTTTAGTAACTTGACACGTCATTTCCAACCATTCGCATTTATAGTAATTCATAATACTCACGAGCATATTACATACCTCATAATGTTCCTGGTATCCATGTTATTAATAAACAATAAAATGCTAGTTTTGGTCACATCATGAGAAATGATATCACACATTACAACTGATATTACAAGACAAGGTAGAGCGTAGAAGAGGGCCAGGCAGAAGAAGACATTCGTGAATGTACGACTTGAAAAAATTATACGGTCAAACTTCTATAGAACTATTTAGAAAAGTCAAAAGCCATCGATAAAGTCAAAATTGTCACATTAATCGGCAATGTCCAAAATGAATAAGGCACGATAAAAACAATGTGCTAGTCAAGATATAATAGTACTCGTACAGTATACATCAAGCGAGAGAAAAGTATGATTTTTCCCAAGTTAAGAGAGCTTTAAGAAATGCAATTCTAGAATTTAAGGTCATAAACGAGAGGATGAGTTACGCATGGTTAGGGGTAGGGGAAACCAATACAGTAGAAACAAAAGATTTTTAAAAATATGAAGAATTTTGTGAGCCTCTAGAATAACAATGATTGATAATTTTAATGCTAAACTAAGGAAGGATGCAAAGGAACAGAGATTTGGTTGGTGAACCACAGTAAACATAATTTAACAAATAATAATGGTACGACACTAGTGACGTGGGTCGGTTAAATAGCCAGTGGCTAGGGTATCTATACATGGGTATTTGTCAAATTTTTAATATTTAGAAAGCTAAGCTATATATGAGTACACTGGAATATTTTATGTGAAATAACAGCATGCATCTAGACAAGTTAATCATTTACTGAGGAAAAACATTGTAACAGCCAAAGTTTATAATATTTATGTATTAAAGGCAAAATCAATAAATTATAGCACGAGGGAATGTTTAAAGCGTGACAAGAAGCAGTTCTCAATATGGACAAAATTCACCAATTAGTATTATGGCTACAGACTACTTCGTCATCCTTGTGCTGGCACTATAAATTTTTGGGGTGCTTTCGTTTCTATGTAGATTGTTGGTGTTGTTATACTACTCAGGCTATAAAGGCCATATTACACTCGTTATCGAGGAGCAATAAACAAAATTATGGCTCCAAAATGAAAAAAAAAAATTAGGTGCGCCCAACAAAATTTATAAAAGAATTAAAGGGACTTTGTGATAATCCTGACTTCGGAAATTGGGATGATTCTTAAAACTAATGTTAATGAGTTGTTTGTACTTCATTACATTAACGTGAAGAAATAATCTTTATATTTATTAAGATTAATAACAACTTGTATGAACTTGTATACATATTAAGAAACAATCTTAATAAGGCAAAGAAAATCACAAAATTATATAAATAATATTGTTTGTTTTTGCACAGTAAATATTCTCAGTGTAGCTATTTAATTCTAAATTTTTATAAAATTCGAATGAAGCACCTTCACTTACCAATCAATTATACCGGTTAGAGTAACTACAATATTTGTAAATTAGGCTATAAATACCCAAGTAAATACCCCAGGTATTTGCCCCTAAAGATAAATATCTGGGTATTTTACGTCACTAGATGACACTAATTAACCTTGCAGCAGGTCGAAAAATGATTATCAAAGCCACACCTATTGATCACAAAGATCACAAAAATAAAAGATGGCAATAATAAGGGTGTATAAAACAATAATCAGACGAGTGGTTATCTTTGGCAATGAAACATGCACTTTTACTGTAAGAGAATATTAATGTGGGAGAAGAAAATACTTTTTATTTTTAATATTTAAGCATTTGTCAATAATTTTCAAAAATTGCAAATTGTACAGAAACCGTAGAAAATAGAGCGTTAGTTGAAGAGACAAATTTTCTCTAAAATTCTAAGCTGAATTCAAAATTGCAATAATATACCGGGTGTTCTATTTAAAATAGGAGTTAATACAAAAAATAGAAAAAAAACAAAAGAAACCCATTTTAGAAGTATTCAACTTGAAAATCACCTAGACGGTGTCGCATCATTTTCCATCACTTTTACTTTGTTTGTCTGTTAATGAACAAAGTCTAGGAATGCCGAGTACCAGGTACTTTAGACACCGATCGCTGTGGTCATACGGTCATAGGATATTGCCAAGATTAAAGAGTTCCACTCCTAGCAAAGGATCTTTTACATAATAACAAAAGCTGAGTGAACATTTTGCACAATTTTATATTGCCGCATTTATCTAGGGCGCCATGATTTTTTTAACCAAAGGCAAGATCAGATTTCTCTTTTATTTATGTAAATTATGGCAGTTTTCTTATCTAATACGTATCTAATCGGCCATGAAATTAACAACTACACAGTTTTTAGAGATTCTTAATTTTATACAAGCTGTAATAGATATTACTCGGGTTGAAACTCCTTAATCTCGGAAAAAATCTAAGTAGGACTTTTGACCACAGCAGTCGGTGTCTAAGGTACCTGGTATTCGGCATGGCTAGACTTTGTTCATAACATACAAACAAAATAAAAGCGATGGAAAAATTATGGGACACCCTCTATCTCACATCAATACACATTAAAAATGTAATAATAATGTAAAGTTTGAAGAAAATCGTTAGCCGTTTTTGAAAAAATTGAAAAAACTGAAGAATCACAAGAGTAAACACCATAATTCCAGTTATGCGATTTTCTTCAAAAGCTTGCTGTTGCATCTAGATAGTACACAAAACTTATATATGAATTTTCAACGCCATACCTCTTTTGGATTTTGAGATATTCTGTTCACAGACAGACAGACAGACCAATGAGCAAAAACATGTTTTTTGGTTTCAGGGGACGTGAAGATCTGTTGAAAACTCAATTTCTAATTTTTGGGGTGAATCCAGTACTTCCTTTATTGCAAAAGGAAGTAAAAATTACAAAAGATGTTTTAAGCACTTGGCCATTAGTTTTTAAGCAGAAGTATGATCTACGGATATTAGATTTAACAACCTTGAAATGTGTGAATTATGCTTTCACAAAGTTTATTTACATCAACATATGTGCGAACATAGACTTTGTCTTTTATGTAATGCCATGGAAACAAGTGGAGCGGCATCAGATCAAAAGATCTTGATGGCTATGCAATCGGTCTACGAGTTACCATCCGCCTGTTACCAAAACGTTCAGACATGAAATTGGTTAAAACCTTTGAATTATGTGCTGGGGCACCATCCTGACCACCCAATAAAGACATGAAATTGGTTAAAACCCTTGAATCATGTGCTGGGGCACCATCCTGACCAACCAATAACTATAAGTCTCTGCCAATAGTAATTCATCCAGCAAGTTTTCAATGTTCTTTGTTAATAAATGCAGATAAACATCAGACGTTAGTGTTTCATTAACAATTATAGGACCAATTGTGGCCTTAGTGTGCCACACCAGACATTAAATCAAAAACGTAATTGATGTTGAGCAGGTATGAGCACATGCAAGTTTTCTGTAAGCCAAAATAAATTTAGCCTATTAAATCAACTATAGTTTGTGAATCTAGTTTCATCAGAACATAATATTCGTGAAGGAAAATTATCATTACCATTGCATTGTCTAGTATACCATTCACAAAATCCTCAACTGTTTGTAAAACGGTAGCAGGTTTATATATGGTTTAGTAAATTTACCCTTAAATTTCTTCTTTGTGTATACTGGTTTAAATACATTTCAAATGCTTTAGCCATGTTGACATGACTGTCTTTGGAACCATTAGAAAGATCCATACAGATTGTCTGCAGGTACTAGGTACACACAGTAACTAGATACAGAAATGGTTTGTATGTCTTAAAATTTTAAACAGTCTGTATATTTAGTTACTGTGTGTATCTAGTACCTACAGACAATCTATATACGAATAGGTACTAATAAAACGTTTAGTATGTAATCCAAATTTATTCAATAAACAAATATTTATGTTCAGTAATCAACTAATTTTTGCAAAGTATAAAAACCCAAATTCACAAAAAATTAAAAACGGCCAGTAAAATATGCACGGTATTTTATTATATCCTGGACAGTTTAAAACGCATATTAAAAAAAAATAGAAGATGCACAATAATTCATTAGAACATGTACGGTAAAAACAATAAATGTTCAGTAACAGCGACTTTCTTTACCGGCTGGATATTTGAGATTAGGTGTTGTGTTATGTTTCTGTTTGCATAGTTCTTTAACTGTAACTGAAATTAATTCAAGTAATACAACAAAGGAAGGGTAGTGATGCAGAAAATGTGTGATAATTATGACGAAATTTCAAAGTGTACCTATTTTAGAGGTTCTGTTTACAGTCGTTTGAATATAATGGAAAATAAATCAGGGGCGCACAAAAAGTTGGTTATTCCAAATTACGCTAGCAATTCTGAATCTTCAGAACCTAAAGACCAAGCAAGAAGTCCAAAGCAACAGAAAACAGAAAAATATTGAAAACGGGGGCAAGCATTTTATAATAAATCTGAAGCTATTAAGGTAAGTGGGAATTTCATTACAAGAATGTAGATAGAGAGGGAACCGAAAATTGAATGTATCGTTGCAAAAAAAAATAAAGGCTCGTAAAAAACACAAAGCAGTTTTATCATTGTTACTTTTTCATACAAATATACAAGTTCAACTGTATTTGTCGTTTTTTCTACTTTTTATAATGACTGCAGAGTATCAGACATTGAGAAACTGTAAAAAGATTAACTATTGCTGTGTGCACATCGAGGTACGCGATTGGTCAGAAATGCACACAATTTGAAATTAATTTTACATTTGTTATTTCTGACCAATAACGTACCTCGATGTGCACAACAATAGTTGATCGTTTAATAATTTTCCAATGTTAATTTGGATATGTTTGATAGTTGGTGAGAAACACTGTAGACATATTCTATGCAATCCAGGTTATCTGCAGTAATCATATATCTAATACTTACTATATTGCTAGCGGCTATGAGTGGGAAACTCACCGATGAAGTGAGACACCCAACCAACTCCTTCATGTATACGGTGAGCAGTGCGCAAGCGAGGCGGCGTCGTCCGCCCAATGGGAAAGTGGTCAAGTTTAAAATTCGCTTCTAAAGGCGGAGTTCGAATTCTCACGCATGCGCACAAGATGCGTTATACTCTAAGTGAGACTATGTCGGCGCCGTAATGTTTTCTGAAGTTTCCAGGCCCTACCAGCAATATATGTGTATTATATATATGGCAGTAACATTCTGGCGAGCGTTTTGGTAAATACCTATGTAATAATATATAAGTAATAGTCCTTTTAATCTTATTCTATCCCGACGCCGTAAAGGCAACAGGGAAAGTAGAAGAAGAATATTATTTATTTTACTAAACATTCTTTATATTGCGGTCCCTTTATTTTATTTACTAGAAATTAGGTTTTTTTACTGAACAGAATTACTTATGGTTTTAATATAATAATGCGCGTTTAATTTGTTGCCTTGCTTTATTGAGAAGTACAATTTTCAGTAATAATAGGACGAGGGGTCAAAATATTGCCGACAATAATTTTCACAATCCAGATACGAGTTTCTGTGGCGACAAAAATAACGACGAATGCTTGCACGAGGCGTTATTTTCTAAAGCAACAGAAACAAGACAATCTGAAGAGCAAAAATTGTCGGCAATATTTTGACCTAGAGCCCTATTCGTCGTGACAATTTAACTTTAAATTATTGAAAATGGTCAATAAAAATACTCCTAACACTAAAATTATAAATTCACAAAACTAGTGGTCATTGAATTGTATCCATAGTAACCGATCCTAACAACATTTTTACAAACAAACTTTTCTAAAACTAAATTCCAAGTTATTTTTCATTAAAAAATAGTTACAGAAAAAATTGTCGCTGAAATAAAGCTCCTCGAAATATTGTCACTAAAATAATGTTTTGATTGGTAGTTTATTTTTAAATTGAGAAATGCCATTGGTTGACAATGACACCAGTTAAATTGTCAATAAAACTTCTTACTGTCCCTGTGATTTTTTGAATGAAACATTTATTACGTATTTGTACTGAACATCTATAATTTTTACTGAAGATTTATTATTTTACGGGCGCTTATTGTTTTCTTACTAATTGTCTACTATTTTACTAAACATCTATTATTTTTACTGAACAGTTATTGTCTTACAAAACATACATTTGTTTTACTTGACACTTATTATTTCTACTGAGTAGATGTACTTGATTAAATAAAATACTGTACATTTAATTTGTTGCCTATAAGTTTTCTATAGTTCTTCTAAATTTGCCCTTTAGAAAAAAACAAACAAATCCCGCACCTGCACTAACAACTTCATTCGGTGTCATTTTAATACTGAGTTGATTCAATTTATGTAGAAACGTTTGAACGTACAACTTAATCAACGTTAGCTGAACAACTAATAGTTGATTGAAGTGTCAGAACATGGCTTAAAGAAGTATGTATGTTTTATAAAAAAAATTAGAAAAGGAAGTAAGTCAAACTCAAAAAATCCCAAACTGGGCCAAATGATTTAACGAATAAGATTGGGTGAGCCACAAGAAAAAAGTTGAGGAAGATTTCATGAAAAAAAATGTGTTTAGAAATCGGTATTTTCGACCTGATGTTGGAGATCTCTTGCTTTCACTAATTTTTCGGGAAATTTTTTGGTAGATACATCTATATAAGTTTTAGAACTGAATCAGATGAGTTTCATTCAGTCTCGACCTAGCAGAAGATTTGTTTCCCTTCATTAATGAGAATAATTGCTCACACTGGTAAGAACTTCCGAACACAGAAATAATTTCATAAATGCATTTGAGTTTTTTCAAATTGTTCAGGTATTTATATAAAATTAGCCTTCAGATAATTTCTTATATGTGTTACAAGTTCGAAAGTGTATTAAATCGTCTTCTTCTAACTTTTTTCCCACAGAAGTCACTTACAGTTAAACATTTAAACTTGGTCATTCATGTTTGTTATCAGTTGATCTTCTCCTTCCAATTTTAAATTTAAATTCAACAAGTTTTGTGATACCGACTTGCCATAGTCACTCATTTTCATGTATTGTTTTCTATTAAAATTGTTATCGTGGGCCGCAGACTGTAGCACTGTGGGCCGCATGTTTGACAGATGCAGATGGTGGAGAGATGGACGAATTACTATGAAGATTTACTCATAGGGCAAGAACAGAGCAAGAAGAGAAACTGCAAACCCAATCACAGCATTGGGAGAAAGTTATAGCACCGACAATAAGCAAAGTGGAAAGAATTATAAGAAATAGATATCAATTTTTCAGAAGTAAACCAATAAAAAAAAAGGTCAGTCTTTGGAATTACTTGAATTAGAGCGAAAATTGTTTAACAATAGCAGGTGAACACGGAAATAATCTCAGTTTTGAAAGAGTTAACACATTTATATGTATACTTAGTTGCTGCAAGAAACTGTAGTGAGATGGGAGTTGATATTGAAAGAATTATGGTGCGGACAACATGTGTCAAGAGGTGTAAAATATTTAGTGTCAAGATACAAAGTGGAATAACAAGAAGCATTTAGAGCATCTTAAAGTCTTGCTTTGTCTAGCAGCAATGGACGGCAGTCTTCAAAATAACTACCAATACAATGTTTTTGATTCGATTAAAGTTGAGTATCCAATTTTACCCAAGAACATCTATGAAACATGTAAAAACATGTGAATAGCAACCCAGCAGTAAGAGAATGTAAAAAATATTTTGTCGCTACTAAGGAGGGGCAACTGCAAACATTGTGGTTGTAAATATGCCACTAATAAATTACAGTTGGATACAAGAACTATTTCTATCATGAATCAGCAGGCCAATCATTGTGAAAGCATGCATATCTCAGGAGATAAATACAAAGCCAGTAGTGTTTCTATAGTATTGCGCAGATAAGAGAGCACACCTGTATACACAAATAGTCCAGAGAAATTAGACATTGCACTTCGGAAAAATTCCCGGAAAGCTGGATTTTGGTATGAGCCTTGATATTGTGGTTCTAAACAAAATGTCAAAAGTCCTCATCGATCCGAGTGCCGCTAAAAATTTTAAGGGGGGGCAAAGGTCACCGAAAACGGTATTTCGTGAATATCTCGTTAACAGTCACTTTCACAGGAAAAATATTAATTATCAAATTTGTAGCTTATGAAATTTATAACAATAAAGATATCATGACTTTTATTCGTAAAAGTAACCGTTTTGGAGATAATTCGATTTACAGAGTTGTAACGATAGATGCACTCCTCAATGGCATGTATATCTCATTGGAGTTGCGACTTGAAATATTCCAGAATTTCCTTGTTTCAGAGCCCATAAAAATAGAAAGAAACACATATATAGTACACTGTAGTCTAGATAGAGAAGGAATGTGCTCCGAAAAGTTCCCCTCCGTTGTTATAAAACCTCAAGGGACATCTGCTTGCCATTCGTGTAGGTGCATAATGGTATATTATGTTATTAGGAGCAAAAATTATACTTTATTTGGCGTGGGTGGACTGTTTATCTGTCTCAAGCTTGGCAGATAATTACAGCCGAGCCACATAAAGATACTTTTGTTCCGAATAACATATAGTATTTTTTCTTCAAACGTTTATAACAAATTATTTAAGAAATTTTAAGAAACTTGGAAATATTTTAAGGTAGAGGATTGGGTAGACTGATAAATGTAGGGTGCTTTGGAGAGCGTCACTATGACTACACTATAAACAATGTTGTGAACAAAATCCGAAAAAATACTTTATCTCGTCAGTCTTGCTTAAATGTAACACCCGATATAAATGACGTCGATACTTGCGACTCCACTGAAGATGTAGATCCATCACGTTTCCTGACTGAATGGAACTATGGAAATAGAGAAGACAGCAGAAGAACAAGAAGAAGAAGAAGAAGAAGATGATGAAGAGGAAAGCATACCGATGAAATAGAGTCTGAAGATGAATACTAATAACTCCTTTTTTGAATCCAAAATTGATTAATGAACAAGTTCATAATAATTTTTTTTAAATAAACATTTTTCAAACAAAAATAAACGTGGAATATACCTACTGGGGACACCACATGAAAAAAAAACGCACCTTGTACTCTACCCTGAAGGTGGTGTGGAAAAGAGTGCACCTTTCAACTCTGTAAATCGAATTATCTCCAAAACGGTTACTTTTACGAATAAAAGTTATGATACCTTTATTGTTACAAATTTCATAAGCTACAAATTTGATAATTAATATTTTTCCTGTAAAAGTGACCGTTAACGAGATATTCACGAAATACCGTTTTTGGTGACCTTTGCCCCCCCCTTAAAATTTTTAGCGGCACTCGGATCGATGAGGACTTTTGACATTTTGTTTAGAACCACAATACCAAGGCTCATACCAAAATTCAGCTTTCCGGGAATTTTTCCGAAGTTTTGCTTTTATTTTGTCTAATTTCACTGGACTAAAAGTACTGCAGCACTTTGAAAATAACTGCATAGAATGACCAACATTTTTAAATATTTAAAAATAGTAACAAAGAATTCTAAATGAGTCATGAAATATTACCTTCATGAATCATAACAGGTGATTAAACAAACACTTCATCACAGAGGGCCAAGGAAAAAAAAGATAGACATAAGCTGTATGTGTAGTATTAATTCATAAAGTAGATAATTTTAATTAAATATAACTGTCACTTTATGTCAGCTTAATTTGACAAGTCCCAAACCGTTTTTTAGGTAAGCCCTTTAATGCTATATACTTTATTTCATGGTTTTCACTGATGTATCAAATACGGCGCATGCTAGCAATGTAGGAAAGTGAAACGGTCAAAAAAATCAATTGTGGTTGAGTTTACTCTGCCAAAGTAGATGTAATATTAAATAGTTCAAATGTTCCCCATGCTAGCAAGCACATACATGTTTTTTGTCGAAGGTCACTTTGACGACTATAATTTTTTGAATCGCTTGTTATGAAGATCCAAGTGAATTCAGTCAGTTATGTTAAATAGTACATTTGAATATGTAATTAAAGTGCATTCCTATTATGTCTGCAGACATAGTCTTCTCATACAACATATAATAAAACTTGAGGTTTTATTCGATGCAGTTCTGCGCTTAGTAGGCAGAAGTTACACAAATGGTGGAAGAACTGCCTGCTCGTACTGCCACGGGTGACAGCTGGATAATTTGTAAAGAAACACAAACACAAAAATATTAGTTCTTAATTGTTTTGTTTTGTACCTCTAGTGGAATTGCTGATGGCTTTTAGAGCAGAAATCATGCAAAAATAATGTGGGTCAATATCTGCAGGTCGAAGGGCCACCAGAACAGACATATGAAACAAGAAGTAGATTAAGGATTACAAAAATATAAAAATGTCGTATTGCATTCATATTATGATTGTTTTCTATGTAGAAATGTACTTTGTACATAAGCAATTTAATAATGCACTAAAACGTTGGATACATACAAAGTAAGAGTAGGAATCGAATACGAATAACTGAAGTATTCGAACACAAATTATTCAAATGGGAAATAATTCGATCATTCAAATACTCAAACATGATTCAAGATAAAAAAAAACTGAGACAACGCTTGATAAGCAATTTTAGCATTATTTCAATAGCTTAAGCGAGGCATAAAAATTACGAAATACTGGTAGAAAGAAACAGAAAAAACAAAAATGACACAAAGAGAATTATGCAGGATGGTAAAGAAACTAAGATAGAACGTTATATCAGGACAACCTAAGCAATACATTAGAAACAATACAAGAGCCCGATGATATAGCGCAACTATGGATAAAACTGCATAATGCAATGGAGGAAGCGAACAACGTAAAGAGGAGCATACTAAGAATTGCCTTGCTTAAAACTAACTTGGAGTAAGCAAAAAAAATTACATACAACAAAAGAAAGCATTTAAAAAAAACTTTTAAGGGAGAAATTTAAAACACAAGGAAGAACTGAACTAGTTAATAGCATACAAAATAGGTATAGGAATAATAAAACACGAAACTTGCATCAACAGCTGAAAAGACAAGGAAAAGAATACCGACAAAAATCAATATTCTACAAGAACAAGAACGGAGAACCAGTTGGAGGACAAGAAGACACACTAGAACTATGAACGGATTATTTCAATGAATTATTGAATGTAAAAGTAAACAGGAATGAAGAAAACGAGGAGGAAGAAGAAATTAGAGAGGTTCACAATCAGGACAATGAAGAATCACCATCCTTGGAGATCGAGGAAATAATAAACAATCTCAGAAACAACAAAAGTCCTGGCAAGGGCACACTACATGCGGAATTGTATAAATACGGCGAAGAGCAGCTGGCGAGGTGGATTACAGACCTTCTGGGTAAGCATAGTAATCTAATTTCTATTTTTAATACGAATATAAGAAGCATTAATTAAAATTATGAACGGTTCGTATTTCTGCAATCACTAATTAAATTTAACGTAATAGTACTTACTGAAACTGAAACTATACAGCACGCGATTGATCAATACAAATTGCAAGGTTACAACATATACTACAATTATGGCTCATTTAATCAAAATGATGGGGCGATTGTATATGTTAAAGAAAATATTAAGCAAACTGTTCAATTAACTAAAACATACTTGGGCATTACGTTTCTTCGGTTAAATTGTGTTATAAATAATGTATTATACGCAATCACAGCTATTTATAGATCCCCTTCTAGTAACGTACATCAGTTTTTGCAGGATTTTGGAAAGACGTTGGACAGTTTTAATAACTGTCATTATCAGGTTGAAATAATCACTGGAGATATCAATATTGATATTCTGCAACCAGATGCAATTTCTAACAATTATTTAGATATAATGAGTGAATTTGGGTTTATAACTTATTTAAAAAATTCTACCAGAGTTATTGCTACATCAAAATCATGCATTGATCACATTTTTATTAAGTATGAAAGCGAATTATTTGATAATCTATTTCCAGTGGTTATTGAGTCGTTCATTACAGATCACTATTCCACTGCATTAATAATAAAAAAAAACTTACATAATTTCCCTGTTAGTAATAATAATTATAATCATGGAAAAACCAAAACGTCTATTAATTTTGAGAAATTAAATAACCAATTATCTAATGCTAATTGGTAAGAAGTTTGTAATTGTTGTGATGCTAGTACAGCAGCTTCAGTATTCATACAAAAAATTAAAAGCTTATATCTTGAAGTAACAGAGTACTATCCGGATTCAATCAAATTACAGAAAAATTAAACCTCGAATGACTAATAGAATTTTAAACTCAAAGTTAGTAAAAAGGTATTAAAAGGATTGGCATAATTTACAATCAATTATATATTACAAACATTTCAGAAATGAACTGACAAGCTTAATTAAAACTGCTAAAGATAATTATTATAAATCAAAATTACATGAGCCCTCTGGCAATTTAAAAAAGACATGGCAAATTATCACATATAATCTCATAAGAGCATTAATTCTTTGCGGAAATTTTTTTGAGTGCGTTCCAACAACGTCGTATTAATTTGCCCGAGCGGGACGCGAGGGCAAATTAGTACGTTGTTGGAATGCACGAAAAATAATTTATGGATATGAATTAATGCTCGAATGGAGATTCGGTAAGAAAATCGTAACGACACAAACCCTAAAAAGAAGTAATGTCTACCTACAAAAAATTTCCAAGAAATTTTTTAGTTGTCTTGGATACGGCTCGTGAACTAATTTTTCTATTGGTCATTAATGAGTGTCGTACGATTTTCAATGAAATAACTAATTATTCTAAAAAAACTTCGAAAATTGGAGTTATTGTTGATGACATAAATAACATTATTGAAAATGATGGCAGACAAAGCTAGCTATTTCAGTGAGTTTTTCCATAGTGTCGGTATGAATATGGCAAAGTTGATTGATAAGACGTATAATGATACTTAAGGCCATAGAATACTTCTTAATTTATGAATGCAACTATAACTCATTTAAAAAGCAAATGTCACGTTTGACATTTAAGTATAAATGTAGTTCCATTCATAAATTAGGAAGTATTCCATGGCCATACTAGATGAAAATAATTTTTGATCATACTTTATTTACTTATTGCCCATAACTGAAAATGAAATTAATAACTACATCAAAAGCTTGAAAATTACCAATTCAAGTGGAATTGATGGTATCAGCAATAATATCATCAAAGCGATAAAGCAATTGTTAATAATTATAGGCCTATATCAATCACCAGCAATTTGGAGAAAGTCATTGAAAAAATGTGTTAAAGACTAATAAATTTTTTGGACAAATTTAAAATAATATCTAATAATCAATATGGTTTTCGTAGTAATGTTGGCACTAATGATGCAATATATGCAATCACTATAGTCTAAGAGCTGGTGACATTTTTTGGTGATCATTTAGTTAAGGCCTATTTTTTGAGAGAATGTTGCTGGAGGCATATATAAGTGTCATCTGTAAGGATTCTCCTAGATAGCGGTATCGGAGGGAGGCAGAACACCCCCAATTTGCACTGTCAGTATATGTCAAATTCGAGGTGAGCCGGTTAGGTTTTGTGCAGTTTGTGTCAAAACTGATGGAAAACCTAACCTGCTAACCCCGATTTTGACATATACTGACAGTGCCACCAACCTATTATTCATACGTTTCAATATCCACAGCTGCCCCGTATGGACTCTTTTAGTGTAAGTTATGTCAAATTCGAGGTTAGCAGGTTAGGTTTTCCGTCAGTTTTGACACAAACTGACACAAAACCTAACCGGCTCACCTTGAATTTGACATATACTGACAGTGCAAATTGGGGGTGTTCTGCCTCCCTCCGATACCGCTATCTAGGAGAATCCTTACAGATGACGCTTATACATGCCTTCAGCAACATTCTCTAAAAAATAAGCCTTAACTAAATGATCACTAAAAAATGTCACCAGCTCTCCTACTACTAGCAAAATACATAATAATCTTGATAACAGTAAGAAAACTTCAACTGTTTTTCTGGATCCTGCAAAGGCTTTTGTTACAGTGTGTCACATGACCCTCTGTTGCAAATTAGAGAATCTTGGAATTAGAGGTACAACAATTGAACGGATTAAATCTTATTTATCAGACAGAACCCAAAAAGTTGCGGTAAATGGAGCTTTGAGTAATAAATTAATCGTTAAAATGGGAATTTCACAAGGAACTGTATTGTTTTTGATTTATATAAACGATCTTACAAAACTTAATGTAAACGGTAACATAATTTCATTTGCTGATGATAGAGCTATTGTTTTTACGGCAGAGAATCATGACGAACTAATACGCAAAGCGGAAGATGGAATGGCACGTATAATGCATAAATTAAAAACCGATTTACTATCGCTGAGCTTATCTAAAACTATATTTATATATTTTTCCTTAACACAAATCACTCCACCTATTACCAATATCTACATTCACTCATTCAACTGTATTAATAATAATAAAAATAACTGTAACTGTACTCAAATTATTACACCTGCAAATTATATTAAATATCTTGGAATATACATTCACGGTACCATGAGACGGAAAAAACACTTAGAAGAAACGGCAACTAAAGTTAGGAAATCTTTATATAAATTTAAATTGCTTAAAACTATATTAAAAAGAGAAACAATATTTAACATTTACTATGCCTTAGTTCAATCTGTTATTTAGTATGGTATAATAGGTTGGGGTGGTGTAGCAGACTGCTATTTGTTTCCTTGAGAAATTCTTCGAAAATTAGTAATAAAAATAATATTCAATAAAGATTAGTATACATACTCCACGAAGCTACTTTTTTTAGAAACAAATATTTTTTTCGATTAGGCAAATACATCTATACACATTGGCATTTTTGTTTTTAAACATCATACATTTTTTACAGTGTGTGCTCATTCCTATCAAACCCGAAGTAAAGAAAAGCATCTGGTTATCAATCTCAAAACAATGAAATCTGTTTTACAAAAGCATGCCAGTTACTTATGTACAAAACTGTATAATGATGTACCTATCGATTTGTGAAATATTTCTTCTTTGAATATTTTTAAATTAAAAATTAAAAAATGGATTAATAGTAAAGCTTTGGATTACTATGCTTGCCTAAATAAAACCATTCATTGGATTTTAAGAACAGATTTTTAATTTAATTTCAAATATAAACAAATGAAATAAGGATTAATTCAATTTAATTTAGAAATACATAATTAATTTGTCAAAATGAACAGAAAATGGCCACGCACAAGTTATCTTTTGTGGTCAGTATTATTATGAGTCTAAGAAACACTCCCACAATAGTGGAATGAGGCAGTGCTGTTACCGATCTATAAGAAAGGAGATAAAACGGACTGTGGAAATTATCGAGGCATTGCACGATTAAATGTAGCATATTAAAACCCTCGTTACCCACCTTAAGAACAAACGAAAGACAAAAGTCGAGAATGAGATAGGAAAAGCAGAGCTAAACAGAACAAGATTAGTATGCCATCAGAAACACCAATGCTTGGCGATTGCGGACGACTTGGCGATAGCAACGACAAGCAAGAATTAAAAACGACAATCCTGAGGTTAGAAGAAGCAGCACAGGTAACAGGATTAACTATGAATGAAAAGAAAATCAAATACATGAGATGGACAGAGCAAGAGTATAACACTACAAATAAACTAACCATAACAACAGACAAAGAAAGAATATACAACTTCGAAGAGGTATACAGATTTACAGGTAGAGTTTTATAGAACGCCCAATACAAGAAGACAAATTCAGAGAATTATGGCAAATAATCGATGTGTACGGGCATTCAATAACTGCATATACAATAGGGCTGAAAATAAAAATGTACAACACTATAATAAGACCAATTGCTACTTAGTAAGTATGGAGGGAAGCTAGGAACGACAGAATGCAAAATGCTAGGAGTATGGGAGAGGAAAGTGCTCAGAAAGGTATACGGAGGAAAGAAAGTGCAGAATAATTGGGAAAGAACAACTAAAAACTACAAGAGTTATACAACGACATAGATACATAGCTACAGTGAAAGGCCCAAGATTGAGTTGGTTAGGACACTAACAAGAATGAATAACAGCAGGATCCCGAAAAGGCTAATGGAAAGTAATATGGGAGGAAGGAGAAGAAAAAGATGGAAAAAGGAAGTAATGGAAGACAATACAGTACAAATCGAGAATTGGCATGAGAAAACTAGTAACAAAAAAAATGTGGCAAAAGACACGGAAACAAGCCCTGGGCCTAAACAAAATTTTAAACAATTACATTTACTACATCAATTTTGAACCACAGCAACGTCTAAACAAGTTTTGATAAATTGTTTAGGCACGCACTAATCAAAGCATTGCGAAATTCGGCAGTTGTGTGCAGTCCCTACCTAGTGAAAGGTGAAAGATTGCCTCTCAGTAAAAAATGTGGACTATTTCGAGCAAAGCTGCAACAAAAATCGTAGTCAGTCCAGAATTTGCAATTATAATGCCGCAAATCTTGACGGAATGGGGATCGTATATGAAAACAATACAGATATTGTTGGACCAGTACGATTTGGTTTATTGCATTGCACATCCTTTGCATTTGGCTTTGAATTTCTTGAAGATAAGATTTTGTAGAATTCAACCGAAAATCGTACGACACTCATTAATGACCAATAGAAAAATTAGTTCAGGAGCCGTAACCAAGACAATAAAAAAATTTCTTGGAAATTTTTTGTAGGTAGACTAACCTAACTGTGAGGGTTTGTGGCGTTACGATTTTCTTACCGAATCTGCATTCGAGCATTAATTCATATCAGGAAATTATTTTCGTGCATTCCAACAACGTCCTAATTTTCCCTCGCGTCCCGCTCGGGCAAATTATTGCTCTTATGAGATTATATGTGATAATTTCAATGGTGATGTCTATTTCTCAATCTCCCTAGGACAATTTCATTTCGAAGACTGATGTGGATGAACCGAAGATATAAAACAAATGAAAAATGTACTGCTCTACCAATTTTAGTCAAGATTCAGACTTTTTGGAATACTTTGGTCCGGTGCTACACAAATTCATGTACTTGATTTCAGTACGTTTCTAGGTCCAGGATTCAAAAATAAAGGTTTGTCTGACCTCTGCTCAAAACAAAAAACGTAATAATAATCACAATCTTTATTTTTTTATGGACCTTACTGGTATTTAAAGAACCTTTTGGAAAAGAAAGAAGAATCTTCAGTTGAAGTTCAAGAAACTAACATGAATTCAATAAAAAAAAACGCCTTGGATAATTTATTTGCTAATGAACAAGAAGACTCTGCTAACGAAATTGATTTATATTATTCAAAGCGATAAAAGAATAATAAAAACAAATATTCAAAGCTCGGCAACTACGCCAAAGGACACCTCTGTATTCCTGCTACATCCGCACCCTCAGAAAGAACTTATTCTACAGCAGGTAACATTCTCACTGGCAAATATTGCTGCCTTCAATCCGAAATCGTGCAAAAATTTATAAAAAAATAGCCATATTCTTGTCATTGTTGTAGTTTATGTTCACTTTTGACAAATTAAGCACAAAAACATTTTCTATGCGACTCATTCTTGCAATTTTTATTTGTATTTTTTCTTGCTGAAACCGAGTATTCATTCTAAAACTGCAATAATTTTTATGAATCCAAGTTACCAAAAAAATGCGCTCTAAAAATGTAATGTATATTTGAATTCATGTTTTATTTTATGGGTATTTTGCCACCCCGTCAAATTGGAATATTTGAAGTCATTATTCAATTATTCAAAAACTTTCGAATACTAAATCGGGAAAATTCCTCGCCTTAGTACAAAGGGTGTAAGTGCATTTTTCAAAAATATAATGACCTCTATCGATAAATATGCTGAAAATAATAGAAACCGATCTTAAGAATCTTAAAATTGCAGTCTTTAAATGCAAATATCTCAAAATTATATGAGTATCCATTCTAAGACCCACAATTTATTTAACTAGTAACAAGTATGCGACTTTGACACCATTAAAACACTCATTTCCTTTCCTTTCTAATAGCATCACCTAGATTTGCTTTAATACAAAGATTTCATTTACGGTAGTTTTTTGCAAGGTTACAATAAGTACGAGTTTTTTAGCCATGAGCATGACAATGACAAAAATGAAAATATATTAACAAATCGACCTACAGACTTTTATATTAGATCAATAAAATTACTAACATTCTGGTGAAGGCCAGAATAAATAAAAAGTATGCAATACTATTTAGTCATATGATTAGAAGAAAAATTTAGATATACGTACAAGTCATACTCAGTGACGAAGCAATGATGCAATACAATCTTTTGAAACACACATTTTTGTATTTTCCAAGAGCAACAGCTCAAAATAAAACACAGCTGTTAAACCTTGACGATAGAACATGAACTTTGGTGACGACTTCAAACAACTTTGTCGCAACCTGACTGAAATTGATCTATGAACCAAGAACAAGCAGCAGTTTGCTCCTGAATCACACAATAGCCGTTAACCCTGAGAAATATTTCTTAATTTGCACTTAGGTTCATACGGTTTACCTTTAGCTTGGGTGACTAGCAGTTGGAAATTTATGGAAAATTTCAGATTTAGCATAAAAATTGTTCAAATTGGGAGCCGCAGCTCTACGTCCAGTGCTCCCAGCACCTGGATGTGCACCAGCGGAACAAGGGCAATAAATCGGATACGGGGTCAACGACCCCATAGGCGGAGCATTGGGGACTTCAAGGTCCCTGCCACATTCCAAGGATGTTTACTACGCACAGGAGCCAGGTGCGGGAACAATGGGGAGCAAAAGGAAGTCGAATCCGCGGAAACACGCCGAAATGACGAAAATAGTCCCGAATTCCGAGAAAAGCGAGCAGTTTTCCACAATGACATCTCCCATGCACGCGTGCCGTACGTGCATTCCGAACGCATCCGCGGCCCACAAATTCGCCCCAATGTTTGGAAACAGCCGCAGAGCTCCTTGAATGAATGCAGTACGCGACCATGAAAGAAAAGGCGAGTGGGCGATTCCCACGAATCCCGGGCAGTAACTTCGTCAAGACAAAGAATTATCAATCTGGCGAAGGTCAAGCGACGAGCTCGTGCGTGGTCAATTTCTTAATTTTCGAAGCCCGATTTGAGGTGCACCGCGATTTTGGACCGTTCCCTGGGAGTTATCTCCGACGATGCAGGAAAATCTCCAAATTGCAGTTTGGGCCTAGTCGTGCAGTCCCGACGCCCAGGGTTTCAGTACAAAGCGCGAATTCGGAAATTCGTAATATAGCCAACACGCTGCCCACAATACTCCACAGACATGTTGCAAAAGGTAAGGAACATGACCCCGTATGCACAATGGTAAATTTCACCACAGTCCTCAACTTGAAAATCTTGAGCACAACTTCTATAAAATAATCGCATTGAACTAAACACAGATATGAACCATAAAATTGTTACAACACATTATGAAAAATAAATTAAAAACTGAGAAAGTCACTTACACGGCCTTTGCTTGTTGTTTCGAGAAACACTGGCACTCGCAGAGGTAAAGGTTGCGGTCGGCAGAGTTCGGCTCTTCCGAATTAGTAAATTCAACTACTTCAAAACAGTAATTTCACTCTTATTCCGTAAATTATATGAAAATAAGGGCAATAAAATATAGAAATAAAATTTTGGCAAACAAATATTGCTAGAAACGACAAACAAAACGGACTTTTCGGTGACAAACAAAAAACAGTACTTATTTTGACGTATGCAACGTACTGCCAATATCGGTACTGAAAAACCCTGCTGTGACACATCGATTGGATGAGTGTGATTCTCAGTATCTCGACGTCACAATAAACTTAATGTAAAAGCAATGAACTCGTTAATTATAGCGAAGTATAAGCCAATACACGCAATTTGGCATCAAAATTATGCATCCTTTGTGTTGCGTTAATAGAAAATTGTAATCAAAATATCTTTTTTTAAATTCCACCAATGGTATAGTCGCATTTTTACATATACAAGATACAAGGTGTACCAGGATCTAAGCTGGTTTGAAATATTTGTATACCTAATGACATCAATGCTTTTTGTATTTCGCATCATTTAATCTTTAATGTTTAAAATTTTCGTAGCACACCCAATTAAATACGTTGACAGGTGATAATTTACGGGAGTAGATCAAAAACTTCCAGAACAAAGTGATAAACACCCGAGACAGCGGAAAAAGTCCGATGAAACATCTCATAATACACCACTGTCAAAAATGACATCATTCAGAGAACATTTACTTTTTGAATTTCTAATTATTATCGACGCTTTAAAGTAACTTTCCAAACTAGGCTGACGTATTCATAATGTACATCCCAGTGACGTATAGGGCATTCAGTAAACAAAAACAGTTTATTTTTTATGAAGTTGGCATATGCATGCGATCTTTGTACTAGGGATTCAGTATTTTGTTTTGCTAAGGTTTTAACACCTGCATAAAGGCAGATTTGAATTTAAAAATTACAATCAATGACAATATTAATGTTTCTCATGATTTCAATGTCTAAGTAGATATTATTCTGGAAATTCTCCCCAGAACTTTTATAAAATGTAATAAAAACACCTATAAATAAACGCTATGTCAATAGTATCTAACACAATATTTGCATAATATCCTTAAAGTAATTACTTACAACATTTATGACAGTTGCTAGATAAATGTCATAACCTATTTGTTTTAGTAACTCTTTGTAAGTACATTCCGAGACAAAGATGCATTTTAGAAGCACATTTATGAAATTTTGGAAATCAAAGTAGTCCAGGGAAATTAGACAAAATAAAAGCAAAATTTCGGAAAAATTTCCGGAAAGCTGAATTTTGGTATGAGCCTTGATATTGTGGTTCTAAACAAAATGTCAAAAGTCCTCATCGATCCGAGTGTCGCTAAAAAATTTACGCGGGGTCAAAGGTCACCAAAAACGGTGTTTCGTGAATATATCGTTAACGGTCAGTTTTACAGAAAAAATATTAATTATCAAATTTGTAGCTCATATAATTTCTTATAAAAAAGATATGATAACTTTTATTCGTAAAAGTAATCGTTTTGGAGATAATTCGATTTACAGAGTTGAAACCTTATGTTTCTCATGAAACGTGCACTCTTTTCCACACCACCTTCGAGGTAGAGTACAAGGTGCGTGATTTTTCCTGTGGTGTTCCCGGTAGACCTAATACACGTTTATTTTTGTTTGAAAAATGTTTATTTTAAAATAAAATATTCTGAACTTGTTCATTAATCAATTTTGGATTCAAAACAGGAGTTACTAATCTCAATAATTAATATTCATCTTCAGGCTCTATTTCAATCTGTATGCTTTCTTCTTCATTATCTTCTTGTTTTTCTTTGGCTGTTTTCTGTATTTCCAGAGATTCAGGCAGGAAGCGCGATGGATCTATATCTTCAGTGGAGTTGCAATTATCGCCGTCATTTATATCGGGTCTTACATTTAAGTAAGACTTACCTCGGCAACTACCACAAACTGGTGAACAATATAAACCAACTTTTCTGCAGCCGCAGTTTAATCTACAGCCCTTGATGCAATTTCAAAAATAGTATTCAGCAGAATGTGTGGAGCAGGTGGAAGCAGAGTTTGAATTGACTCCAAAATGTTATCCCTTAACGTCCATCCACAGTCTTCAGGAGTAAGCTCGTTACCTAGCCATATTTGAACCTGTAATAGACCCGATATAACTGTTGCCGAGCAGCACTAGATGTTGGCAGAAGAATAGATAATTATAATTGAACAGGATTTTTGAGCTGTGTAGATTTTACAAAAGTTGAATATCTGTGAGGAGCAATAGATACTTCTTTTACTGGGGCCTTATACATAGCCAGGAAAAAACGAATTCCATTATTGAAAATCACGTCTGGAGAACATTCTGTCTTGGTAAACAGAGTTCTTAAAGGAAAGCGTCGAAACTTGATGAATTTTACGGCGAATATTTTCTTTTTTCTTTTCTTCTTCCTCGCTCGCTTCATCACTGCAAAAAATACAAAGACTCGTAGATGTACTGGCTTCTTCTCTCTGTCTTTTTGATGCCAATATGCTAGACTTTCGAGTATATTCTTTATGGCACTGTACATGAATTGTCACAGAATTAATACTTCGCAAATATTCAACTTTGTCGTCCTTTCTTTCAACACTCGACCTCCCAAAGTTTCAAGTTCACGTTCCACAACAACAGTTTTACCTTCCAACAGAGATTTACTGCAAATGAAACAAACTTCCGACAATTTTAGAGAATTTATTAAATTTCTGCCACAAAAATTAATGTAAATATTAAGTAAGCACGTCTGTTCACAAGGAAATATCACTCAATACTAACGTAAAGAAATTTATGCTCCGACAAGAGCAGCAAGCAGATGTCTCTTGAGGTTTTATGACAAGGAAAGGGAACTTTTCGGAGCACACTGCTTCTCCATCTAGACTACAGTGTACTATATATGTGTTTGTTTCTATTGTTGTATCAACTCCAATGAGATATACATGCCGTTGAGGAGTGCATCTATTCGTTACAACTCTGCAAATCGAATTATCTCCAAAACAGTTACTTTTACGAATAAAAATCATTATATCTTTTTTGTAAGAAATTTCGTAAGCTACAAATTTGATAATTCATATTTTTTCTGTAAAAGCGACCGTTAACGAGATATTTACGAAAAACCGTTTTCAGTGACCTTTGACCCCGTGTAAAATTTTTAGCGGCACTCGGATCGATGAGGACTTTTGACATTTTGTTTAGAACCACAATATCAAGGCTCATACCAAAATCCAGCTTTCCGGGAATTTTTCCGAAGTGCAATGTCTAATTTCCCTGGACTAAAGGGCACTTTGTGTTTTTAAGTTTACTGAACAGACTATAGGCAGGGCGGGAGGGGCTCATCTTTGAATTTTGCTTGGCGGCGGCCACCTTAATGCTAAAACTACGGGGGAGGAGCTGTGAATGTTTTCTGGAGTATATACAACTTATAAGTGAAATTAATTATTACTGTATTTTTCACATCAGAAATTTATTGAACCAAAGTACAGATGATGTAAGTACCTATAGTAGGTTTCTTTCCTATAAAAATTTTGAAGGTCAAAGAATTTAGGGTTTGTGTTGGCATTACTTGGATTCCTTTTAAAAATATATTTTAGCAGAATTTGTTTTTGTAGCTTTTTAGAACTAAAAATTGGTGGGAAATTTAAAATCTGGCATTAAAAGAGTTTTATTTTTAGGTAATCTTTCGTAAACTCCTTCGGGCGTGTTAAGCTGCAGATCCAACAGTTCCTCTGCACATTTCCGAATTGTTTTTTTTTACATTTAATTTTAAAACATTCCGTTTTTTACTCATATTCATTTTCCAAAAAGAAAAGTTGACAATTTAATTTTAAATGTCAAAATGACACAAGTCGTTTACAGAAAAACGTAGGAAAAAAAAATCTGGTGTGATACACTCACACAACTTCCTTTTACAGTGATCTTATAATTAGTCAAAAATTTAATTTTTAATTTTTAAGCATTTGTCAAAAATTTTCAAAAATTACGAATTCTACAAAAACGGTACAAAATAGAGCATTAGTTGAAGAGACAAATTTTCTCTAAAATCTTAAGCAGAATTCAAAAATGTAATAATATACCGGGTGTTCTATTTAAAATAGGAGTTAATAAAAAAAAATAGAAAAAAAACAAAAGAAACCCACTTTAGAAGTATTCAACTGGAAAATCACCTATCTCACGTCAATGCACATTAAAAATGTAATAAAAATGTGAAGTTTGAAAAAAATCGTTAGAGCCGTTTTTGAAAAAATCGAAAAAAACTGAAAAATCACAAGAGTAAACACCTACTTCCGGTTATGCGATTTTCTTCAAAAGCTTGCTGTCTTATCTACATGGTACACAAAACTTATATATGAAGTTTCAACGCCATACCTCTTTTCGTTTTTGAGATATTCTGTTCACAGACAGACACACAGACAGACACACAGACACACAGACAGACAGACACACAGACACACAGACCAATGAAAAAAAATATGTTTTTTGGGATCAGGGGACTCTAAAACGTGAAGATCTGTTGAAAACTCAATTTCGAATTTTTGGGGTGAATCCAATACTTCCTTTATCGTAAAAGGAAGTAATAGTAGTTTGTATACCAAGGCACTGAAGTATAACTTTTTATCACGAATGTGGATTTAGTTGCCGAGGCCCGTAGGGCCAAGACAAATAAACCACATGAGGGATAAAAAGGAACTTCAGTGCCGAGGTGTACACTATGTTTTATTTGAAATCGAGAAATCGTGAAATTACAACATTTTAACCAACTTTTGTAGGTTATGTTCGGTCGATTGACGTTTATCTGCCGCCGCGTCACCTACAAAAAAGTCGTAAAACAATGGATTACTTCACTGCCGATTTCTCGTATTTTAATGACGATTTCGGCGTACTTCACTGCCGATTTCAAATAAACGTACTTTATAATTCATTCGCAATGTTTCCTCCTCTGAGCAGGCTATGTTAGGGTGACATTTTTGTTGGTACGCATGGGAAATAATTAGTATGACAAAATTGGGCGATGTTGTTTTTAAGTTGTGGCTATGATTTTTGAAGACTTTTTGTCAATAAAGCAGTTGCAAAAATGTCATAGTTTTCTCATGTTACACTTTGACTTTTATCACAATTCATACATGCAACTTAATAATAGTATATTACATACCGAGGTGGGAAGTGTTTCATTACTGTCGAGAGATTAGGTAGTTTACCGAGATGCGTAGCGTCGAGGTTAACTTTATCTCGAGACAGGGATGAAACTTTACACCGTGGTATGTATACTATTTTATTTGCAATCATCTAATTTTAAAAATAACTACAATTGAATTCTGAATAATAGATATCTTGATGTAGCTAATATTTTTTTTACCATGAAAACAACCCACTCAATGTTTTGTTACCATGGAAACACCCCACTCTTCAGGTATGTAATATTTTTCGGGGTACGTAATAATTTCCTGGCTAGTTTCAAGTAATCATCTAGTTCCCAGCTGTTGTCATGTCATGAAATTGACACATTACAATGTGATTGCGAATAAAAGTGTATACAAAACAGTAAGAGGAGACGTTAGGATAAAAGGAAAGTACCTACTCCAGAGAATTTGAGATGCAGAGGGGAGTTAAGCAGGAAAATAGCCTGAGCCGTCTGTTATTTATCATTTACATGGATTTAATCTTGAAAATGTGCAAGGAAAATATGCCCAAAATAACAGCTGGGTATAGAGAGCTGTGCCCAATTCAACTGCAGAGCTTGCTATATGCAGATGATATAATTATAGGAGACAGCAGAAGGAATATACAAAAGACACTAAATCAATGGGACAAGACAATAACAAAAATGGGTATGGAAATAAACAAAGCAAAAACAAAAGTTATTATAGTAAATGGAAATAAGTCCAACATGGATTATATACTGATGGGGCCATAATTATATACCATGAGATAAAAAAAAATGATTCTGAACAGGCCTTGATATTTGTCATACCTTTGGCAGTACTGAAGTGTATTGTCAGTCTATGTCAAATTCGAGATTAAAAGGTTAGGTCTTGTTTGTTGTTTGACACAGACTGACGTAGTACTTAACCTGCAAATCTCAAATTTGACATAGACTGACAATACAATTCAGTACTGCCAAATTTATAACACATATCAAGGCCTGCTCAGAATAATTTTTTTTTTATCTCATGGTATAATTGTGGCCCCATCGATATAATCATAAACATTAGTAATGGTAGGTATATTATAATTTTACAAAATTACAATAATTACAATCTCCTTGATTTATTCCTTGCCATGATTTGCAAAGCGACAGGTGTAAAAAAACCTGCAAATAAAAAAACATATTTGAAGCAAATATGCATAGGTATACGTACAGGGTCGCTAAAAAATGGATACAGCTAAATAGCAGAACTCTTTGAAATTTGGCACACAGAAGTGTTTAAATTCTATCATCTGAGACTTTTTTCAATTTTCTACCATAATTTAGGCCAACTTGATTTATTTAAATGGCACTGGACGTCAAATTAGATATTTTTTGAAAAGGGTATTTTTTCTGAATTAAGTGATGTAACACATGCAACATTAAAACGGGTGACTACTTGAGCACAACTTCGTCTTCTATCGCCATATCCAACCAAATTAGGATTTTTATATGCTCAGTTTCACTTCAATGTACCATTGTTAAACTAATGATTGCACAAAAGTTTAATTTTTGGCTAATATGCAAGTGACAAATTGCTAATAACAGTATTTTCAAGGCTAACTTTGATTTTGTTTACTTTTTAATACAGTAAAGGTGGGCATGTATTACATTACTGAATAAAAAAATTGTTTTATCAAAAATATCAAATTTGACCTCCCGTGCCATTAAAAAAAATCAAGTTGGCTTTGTATCTTCAAAATAAGTGATGATAGAAAATTTAAAAACATCTCAGAAGATAGGATTTAAACACTTCTTACTGTGTGCCAAGTTTCAATGAGCTCTGATAAACCGTTCTGAAAATATTTAGCTGTATCCATATTTTTAGCAACCTTGTATAATACTACCGGGTGACTATAAATGATTGTGATTTTTTTCTTAGGTTGGCACTGTAAGTCTATGTCAAATTCAATGTTCGCAGGTTAGGTTTTGCGTCATTCTGTGTCAAAACTGACGCAAAACCTAATATGCTAACCTCGAATTTGACATAGACTTACAGTACTACCAACATAAAGGAAGTAGGTACTGGATTCACCCCAAAAATTCGAAAGTGAGTTTTTAACAGATCTTCACGTTTTAGAGTCCCCTGAACCCAAAAAACATATTTTTGTTTATTGGTCTGTGTGTCTGTGAACAGAATATCTCAAAAACGAAAAGCGGTATGGCGTTGAAACTGCATATACGTTTTGTGTACAATGTAGATGCGAGAACAAGCTTTTGAAGAAAATCGCATAACCGGAAGTATAGTGTTTACTCTTGTGATTTTTCAGTTCTATTTTTCGATTTTTTTCCAAAAAGGGCTCTAATGATTTTTTTTTCAAACTTTACATTTTTATTACATTTTTAATGTGTATTGCTGTGAGATAGGTGATTTTCCAGTTGAATACTGCAAAATGGGTTTCTTTTGTTTTTTTATATTTTTTATTAACTCCTATTTTACATAGAACACCCGGTATATTATCACATTTTTGAATCCAGCTTAAAATTCTAGAGAAAATTTGTCTTTTCAACTAACGCTCTATTTTGTACCGTTTTTTGTAGAATTTGTAATTTTTGGAAATTTTTGACAAATGCTTAAAAATTTAAATTAAATTTTTGGCTAATTATAAGATCACTGTAAAAGCAAGTTGTGTGAGTGTATCACACCAGATTTTTAAGTTTTCAAAAATACCTGCACGTGAGATTGGCCATACACTTGACCATAGCTAAATACTGGTTGTAACAAATATTATATATTCCCACTTTATCCAGAGTTTGTCATCGCAAATGCTAGGCGCACAGAGAAAATGAGAAGGGTACCACAAAGAAATGCTAGAAGGCCGAACAGAATTTTAAATAATAGATTACAAAAGCGATGCTTGAATGCAACTTAAACGAAAGAAACTGGGAGGATGGAAGAGTATAAAAACAGGTGTCGGATAACGTCATAAGACGCTTTAACAATATACGTATACTTGTAAGCAATGAACCAGTGTGTAAATAAGCACATCCACATAATTATAATAAGCAGAAAAAACACCTGACAGCATTGGAGCAATACCGATTTTCTTTAGGTAACTGTCATTTTACATGTATTTTGACGTTTGTCTCACGAATCAGCAGACTGTTGATTTCAAATAAACATTTAGTAGTTACAGTAGTCCATTATAAAACTCAGCAGAACGCCGCAGGCTGACTGCGAGAATATACTTGGTTTACTGCTACTGCATGGCCGGCTGCAACCACTTGAGAACCACAATATGATGGTTTTTCTGTAAAAATTATCAATTTATTTTCAATTTAGGACTTTTGTGCACATCTACACGGTGACGGGTTTCATTTAAAAATAGAATTATCGAAATCGGCCCGTTGGAAGTCTCAAAATAGATGTCGAAAAAAAACCCTTCACGTTTTAAATATATAGATAACAACGGCGAGACATGTATGTATTATGTATTATTTTTGGGGAGACTTACGTCTAGCAAGTAGGCCTTTATAGTCCCTTTTTGCCAACCCCATGAACGAGGTCTAGGCATGCAGAGTACCAGGTACCTTTGTCCTACTTAGAATTTTGCCGAGACTAAGGAGTTCCAACCCTAGCAAGGTATCTTTTACATGCTACACATCGTAGTAACATGGGACCCACGGCTTTACATCACTTCCGAATGATGGCATTCCGTAGAGGCTTTCATCTGCATTTTTTTATTTTTGAAAACCTCACCGGGACCGGGGGTCGAACTCGTGACCTTAGATCAGTAGTCAGAATGCTTAACCACTGAGCTACCGACCCCCGCATTGTTCCCATTTTCTAGAGTTCCTATACCTATAATAGATAAGAGACAACGCAAATGTCAGCGGCCTTTTTGATCCAAAAATAAATGATAGCATACAAGGCCAGAGTTCTTTTTCTTAGTATGTGTCACCTATGAATTTAATTACTTGTCACTTTGACAATATTAAGAAATGGTAAATTTAAAACATTTATGAAAACTACACTGGTAGTGGTAGGTATCTACTACGGATCCTATACAAGTAATCTTTAATCAAGAGTTGAGACAACATAAACGAAGTAGGTATAACATTGGATTTTAGTTTTCTTTTGCCACCCACACGCACTTTCTTCCACCGATTCTCATTAAAGTGGATTTCACATCTGGTTCTACTTGTGGGTGTTCAGTTTATTCTGCTTATATTTTTGAGCTATTCTGCTCTTTGCTTCTCGTTTTTGGGAACTTGGTAAATAGATATAAAACCTCATTCGAATATACTTTTGAAGCCAAAAATGCAACAGCCTGTAATTTAAAAAACTGTAGAAAAATAATTATGTAGGTAAGTAAATTCCATATAAGGCTAAGCTGTCGAATCCGGGGCCAATTCCCCTTCTTTTATTTGCTTCCTTTATAATTTTAGCTATGGTTACTACAGAAATATAGTTAATAATAATAATAATTTACCACGTTATATACATACAGGGACCGGCAGAAACATATTAAACATTTTAACGTGCAATATCCCACTAAGGTTTTTATCCATACGAAAGTGATGAATATCATTATATTAATTAGGATCAGGAGTTTTGTCTTAATGTTTAAGTAATAAGTCAAAATGCGTTTTAATGTGCAAGAGCGAGGTTATTGTGTTGAGTGATTTATTAGGACCGAATCAATAATAAGTGTGCAATGTGCGTTCAGAAGACAATTCAACAGGCGGCAGGATGTTCCATCGTACTTGACAATAAGACGATGGGTTCAGAAGTTTGGAGAATTCGGTTCACTTTGTAATAAAAAGCCACCGGGAGCTCCACGAAATTAACGGTATTAGGCAAGATATACCAGAAAAAGTTATGCAAGATTTTGTTTGACGTATTAATGAATGTTCTGAAGAAGAAAGTGGACATCTCCGGTACTCGATTTTAAATAAATAAATTCCCAAGTTTTGTGAACATACTCATGTTTTCGTTTTTTTTTGTATTACACTGTATTAAGAAAAAAAATGTAAATAAAATGTTTAATATCTTTCTGCCGGTCCCTGTACATATATTTGTAGCAAGTCAAAAGAATTAACACATTGAATACTTTAAAATATATGAAATTACATAAATGGTGTATCCATATACTCTTTCGTTGAATAAAAACATAACTGTAATAGATGCCGCTTCACATTAGTCTTAAAACTACTTAACGACATAGATTTTATACGCTGTGGAATGTGATTGTACAGGTGCAAATTGAAAGAATTTTTAATATATTTGGTTAGCCTAAATCGTGGATTGCGTAAAGCATTAGGTATTAGTTCTCGTGAAATTATTGTGATAATCACAATTAGTAGAGTAAGTATCTATGTTTTTGTGTATTTCACACAGTGTGACATACCTATATAAATAAACACGGTAGAAACATGATACCCAGGTTAATGAACAGTGCACGACAATGGTCCCTACTACTAACTTTAGCTAAAATTCTAACAGCTTGTTTCTGTTGACGAAAGATACGTAAAGCGTGAAAAGGATTCCCCCATAAAATCAAAGCATAAGAAATATTTGAGTGAAACAGAAAAATACATTATTCTTAGCAATTCTGGTATAACTGTTTTAAATTGCGCAGCAAAAATATGACACCGGAAAGTTTCGCACTAAGATGTTCATGGTAAGACCAGTTAAAAGAGTCATCTAACACTACTCCTAGCAATTTAACCAAATCTCCTTTGATGGTATTTGTGGGGGAGAAGATAAGTTTCTGTGTTTGTCTTGATTGAGCTTGAGTTGATTTGTACAAAACCATTTTTGAGCATGATTCTCACTCTCAATAGAAAGTTGATGCAAAGTATTTAAGTTCTTTGTGGACGACAAGAGAGTAGTGTCATCAGCAAAAAATAAACAGTACCTGGGGTTCATATGATGGTATAAATCGTTAATATAGATGATAAATAGGATGGGACCTAATACGGAGCCCTGAGGTACCCCACAAACCACAGGTTTAAGCTCAGAGTTAATATTGTTGATATTTACACATTGGTTTCTATTTTCTAGGTAAGATTGAAATAGCCCTAGTGAAGAATTTTGTATGCCATAAAAAGCTAGTTTACGTATAAGAATATCGTGAGATACGCAGTCGAACGCCTTAGAGAGGTTACACAGCGTGATAGCTGTGTGTTTGCTCTCTTCAAGACCCCCGACTACTTCACCAACCACCTTCAAAACAGCCTAGGTTGTGCTCCTACTGCCACGAAAGCCAAACTGGCATGAGTTAAAAAGGGAATTGCTTTCAAAATATTGAATTAGTCTCGACTTTAAAATAATTTCCAAAACCTTAGCAAATGTTGGAATTATTGAAATAGGACGATAATTGTCAGTGTCAGAAATGTCCCCTTTTTGATGAAGGGGGAGAACTTTCGTTACCTTGAAAGCGTTGGGAAAAATTCCTGTTAAAATACATGAATCGAAAAGCACTGATAAAGGAAATGAAATTAAATCCGCAACCTCTTTGACAATTTTACTGTTCAGATCATAGTAATCAAAACAACTAGAGTTCTTTAAAGATTTGATTGTGATAAAGACCTCTTCAGGTGTTACCATTTCAACATTAACCCATTAATGGCCAAAGTATCAGAAACGAACCATTAATAAGATATTTTTTTAAATATTTTTTCTATAAATGGAAATAGATATTATCTTATCAATTGCCACTGAGAAAACTTCCAAGTTGCTCATACATGTGTTTGTACTCAATTTGCATAAATAATAACAGTGTTATTTAGTTTTTAAATAACGGTCATTTCAAGAGTGTGTGGAGCACTTTGTATAAAAAACAATAATATATAATAAAATAAATTATGAAAACTTGAGTTTATAAAAACTGTCGTCCATAGAGATCAAATGAACGGAAAATGTAAACAAACCGGACAAAAGTGTTTAGGCAATAATTTTACGACCAATTAAAGTTAATGGTTTGTTTATGATACTTTGGCCAGATGCAATGTAGACAAACAAAAGTGCATGCGCATAACGTTCGAAAGGTTTGTGCCTAGATGGATATCATTTCTAGTAAAACTTTTGAATCGACAACACTCTATATAATGGTAAAGTGTCAAGGGAATAAATATTTTATTATACTTTACCATAAAAATAATTACGATTAACCCGTAACTGTTTTGATGAATAGGCCCAGGTAACAGTTGCAAGGTGGAATGAATTTTTTGACAGTGGTCTATTATATGTTTTTATCGGACTTTTTCCACTGTTTCGAGTGTGTAACACACAACGTTTCGGGAGTTTCTGAACTTCCGTCCTCAGGTGAATGAACACTTGGTTAGTCCTGAGGACTGATTTTTGGTACGTTTTTTATCACGTACAGTAGTGCATACCTCGGCGTTTGAACCCGAGACCACTGATCGCTGTGATTATTAGTCTGTCACTCTTACCACTAGGCCACCAGCGCGATCTAGTGGTAAGAGTGTCACACTAGTAATAGATTGCACAGTAATAAACGCATGGAAAATAATATATAACATTGCCAACGATTTTCATCTGTCCCAATTAGAATTTTGGTCATTTTTCTTTTTGTTCTTGATAAAGAGCCATAGCAGATCTACACCCTCAGAGCCGATAGAGCAGAAATCGGAAAAACTGCTACCCGCTACCCCTTTCTCAAGGAAGCTTGCCATGTGCAATAAGATTTGATAACGCTGGTCATATTGTAATTAGAGAGGAAAAAGGTTAAAGGCGTCATTGCAGGGTTTTCAAAACGCACACTTTATTTGGTCGCCAGCGTGGCCAAGAGGTTAGGGCATCAGGCTGCAGTGCCACGATACGGGGTTCAATCCCGACCCAGTCGCTTTAAAAATTGGGTACCGAAACCACAGTTGTGGAAGTAGGGAAAGTAAGGCAGTCATCGAAGGCGTGATGCTAACCACATCACCCAGTACACCGTTAACGGTGTGCCAGATTGACTGGGTTTCGGAAAGAGATATTTCAGCGATCTTGACTCGCCTTGTCTCAGGTCATGTTCCTACAGGGAATGAAGTGCCCACACTTTACTTTACTTTACACTTTATATTTGTGTGATAAAAGCTAAGTTCACTTACACCCTACTTGTTTTAGTGTATTTCATAACAAAAATGAAATAATTGTAGTGGAGTCAAGTTGTACACCCAGTGCCGGTTTTACATGGATGCTATCGGGTGCTGTAGAACCGGGCGGTAAATTTGTCTTGGGCGGCGCGCGCGACGCCACTCACACTTAATAAAGTTGACACGACGACGAAGTAAGCATATTATCATTTCCGGCTATCTCCTGGCGTCGGGCAGCCATGAGCAGGTCGCATATCCATCCATATATATAATAGACTTGTCCGGGACGCTGGTCCGTCCGGGACGCTGTTTCAGCAGCCAAACCGTAAGAGATAGAGAAAAAAGTTATAAAAGTTATATGTTTGGAATGGTCATGTCAGGTCAGGAACCAAATTTCAGTCACGTGACACTTCCGGTTTTCGAGAAATCACGTGATGATATTTTGCATGGATCAAATTTTTCGCGACACAAAAAGATTTTGCGGTCAACGAAAAAATTATTTAAACCTCACTTTATACTCTTAATGGCAAATAAAATATTTGACAGAAGTGTTTGTTTCATTAACTTAATTTTAGTTTAAAAATTTACCTAGCCATGATTACATTCTATCTTTGTCCTGCTACTCGTTTTGTTTATGTCTTCCTCGTCGCACCCATTAATCTCCTATGTTCAAAACGGATTTCGGACAATCTGTATATAAACGACTTAGACGAATATCTTCCTGAAGAATCTATTCACTTAAAAAGTTCTTAAGTGGGCTGGTAACTAGGTCATAACTTATCTGTAGGGTAATGGAATATTACCCTACATGGCAACCATAACCATATAGCAACCGATAAACTATTGAACATATCACGGATGTTATGAATCATAACAGCCTCAGATGTTTTAAAATCCTCGCTCTACGAGCTCGGATTTCAAAACATCTGCGGCAGTTTTGATACTCATAACATTCCTAGATATGTTAATAGCTATAACATGCTCATTGCTCAATCCTAAATATAAATGTATGCTTTCATATTATTTTTTTTTTCGATAAGGGTTACGAATGCTAGTGGGGAGCGTTCATTTTCCATGCTGAAACGGGTTAAACCTATCTTCGAAATTCAATTGTCCAAGAAAAATTTGATTATTTAGCCATAGTATTAGTACATTTTAAAAACCGTAGACACTAACCAGCTAATACAAACCTTTTAAAATTTAAAAGTAAGAAAGTGGCTTTTGTAAAACTGAGTAAAGCTCCTCTTCTGTATTTTATTACGAATGTGATTGTACTTACATATGATTATGTTTTAATTTTCAAATTTCTTCCAAATATAAATCCTAATATATTAGTAGTCAAACATGTCAATATATTGCAATATTGGACATTGGCCATGTTGGTTTTTTTCTGTTATTTATTTATTTTGACCTTTTAGTTGATTTTAAAAAACAAAGTTAATTAGGGTAAGAATTTTGTTGCGTTTGTGTTTTTTATTAGTTTTAAACGTAAAATATTAATTTTTATTTTTACTAAGTTCCTAGTATATTAGTGGTATTAAGATATTGTAGAAAAACACGAATGGCAACACAAAGTTTAAGAATGTTATTTTGCTTTTTTTTCGTTTTTCTTACCCTATTCTTGTAATTTAAAACCAAATATTAGCTTTTTGGTTTGTGTGTGGGTGTATTTTATTATTAGTTTATTTTATTATTTTATTTTTACTTCCTTTTACGATAAAGAAAGTATTGGATTGACCCCAAAAAATCGAAATTGAGTTTTCAACAGATCTTCACGTTTTAGAGTCTCCAAAAAAACACGTTTTTGTTCATTGGTCTGTCTGTCTGTGTGTCTGTCTGTCTGTCTGTCTGTGAGTGAACAGAATATCTCAAAAATGAAAAGAGGTATGGCGTTGAAACTTTATATATAAGTTTTGTGTACTATATAAATGAGACAGAAAGCTTTTGATGAAAATCGCATAACCGGAAGTAGGTGTTTACTCTTGTGATTTTTCAGTTTTTTTCGATTTTTTCAAAAACGGCTTTAACCATTTTTTCAAACTTTACATTTTTATTGCATTTTTAATGTGTATTGATGTGAGATAGGGGATTTTCCAGTTGAATACTTCTAAAATGGATTTCTTTTGTTTTTTTTTTCTATTTTTTTATTAACTCCAATTTTAAATAGAACACCCGGTATATTATTACATTTTTCAATTCATTAACATTTTAGAGAAAATTTGTCTCTTCAACTAATGCTCTATTTTGTACCATTTTTGTATAATTTGTAATTTTTGAAGAATTTTCAAAAATGCTTAAAAATTAAATACCAAATTTTTAGCTAATTATAAAATCACTGTAAAAGGAAGTTGTGTGCTTGTATGACACCAGATTTTTTACTGATGTATTCTCTATAGTTATCTATAACAAATAATTTCGGTTTTCGAACCTTTTTTAAATATAATATAGAAATGCAATTTCAGATTGTTTAAATTACTAATTTACAAAAACATAGGTAGGGGCGGCGATCACAAGTAGCACCGAGCGCTAAAGTACCATAAACCGGCACTGTGTACACCTAAGTATTGTAAGTGCGCAAAACATTGGGGTCTTTACTTTCATTTTAAATTAATTTCACACATGATAAAGTGTCTCTTAAGTTTTTAAGAGTATCGTTAAACCACATAAGAAGAGCTTTATTACCATTACTACATTTTCTTAGTGGAAAATGTCTATGTACATGAGATTTAAAAGTATTTACCAAGAATTCAGATAAATAGTTTACATCGTACCTTGGGTCACAAAAATTCTTCCAATCAATCTCAGATATAGAGCTTCTAAATTTGAATAAACAATGTTTAGTTATTTTTCTCTTATACCTATATTGGTTTGGATACATCTTTTTGTCCCACAGTACTGTTTTTCAGTCATTTCAAAGTGTAGTCCTGAATGGTCCGAAAGATTAGCATCGAGTACTTTTGATTTAGAATGAGTAGCAACCTCGTTATAGCCCGGGAGCCAGTGACAGATTTTTGCGACCAAATTCCTCTCAGTCGATAATTCGTATAATGCTTCATTTAGTTGCTCTATGAAGCGTTGTGAACGTCAGCTGCGGGACCATGGTCGGGATAGGCGATAGCAGCCACCCACGCACGTATAAAAAAAATATTTTTAGTGATTTCCTCCCGGCTGAAAATTTGTTAAATAATAGCTTACATATCACTTATAGTAATAAAAGAATGTCAGCTGGCTGCTGATGTCGGATTATACGTCAGCTGCTTGTATAAACGTGTAAAAATACAAAGAATATTGGTTTTGATAAAAATAAAGTCAGCTGGCTGTATGTCGACGGGAAAGTCGTCAGCTGATGCAGTCAAAGGTGTACCGCGGAAGCCACGTCTGACGGCCGCTCACCTATTTAAATGCATCAGCTGACGAGGTTTCCTGCGCCATTCAGCCAGCTGACTTTTTTTATTACTATAAGTGATATGTAAGCTATTATTTAACAAATTTTCAGCCGGGAGGAAACCACTGAAAATAATTTTTTTTTACGTGCGTGGATGGCTGCTATCGCCTATCCCGACCATGGTCCCGCAGCTGACGATCACTGCGCTTCACGGCACAACTAAATGAAGCGATTCTCAAATTATCGACCGGGAGGAAATAACTGACAAAAATATGTCGCTGGCTCCCGGGCTATTAATAAACAAATTATCAAGACAATCTTGCAGCCTAGTGGGTTCTGAAATTGACATATAACTTTAACAAATCACAAATACAATGACAATAACCATCATTAGTTGCAAATCTGACATTAAAATCTCCACATACAATTACAATCTTGTTTAAACTTATCTTCCTTAACACAGCGTCAAGTAACTTTAAAAATACATTAATATCCCCACTAGGGGACCTATAAACATTAATTAATACTAAATTTAATTTAGCACAGTAAGTAGCTGCCACCTCAAAATTAAATTCAACTGATTCATTGTTGATTTCCGTTAGAGGCACAAACTGTAATGATGGTTTGGCCAGAATGCCCCCCCCCCCCCATGCCGGTGGAGGGATCTACAGAATAATATTAACAATAGGAAGGGAATTGGCCCCGGATTCTGCAGATTTTCCATTAATACATTTGCATCAATCAGTGTAAGGCCTAGAAGCAAATAAATATTTGTCAAATGTGACACTCCCAGTACTGCTTTCTATGGTAACTATAAGACTTTAATTCTGGCGCAATTTCAGACTAAACTGTGCATGTGCAGTGTATCTAAGTGGATCCCTTCACTGGCTCAGTTCTTATCAAAGATTAATATAGGGATGGGGCCATAATTACATACCGGGTGTTCGTTCTCAAAGTCGAACATAGGCGATTAACATTGTATTGAACGTTTTTCCGATTCCTGCTCGCCAATTCAACTTACAGGGAAGATAATGGTATCAATAGAAAGATAAAGTTATTACGCATCAAATGATATCAATAATAATATTCTAGTTGCGATTTTTATTTTAAACTACTAATTTAAAACTTGTGAATTTTTAAATATGCCATGCCTTGCTTTTCAGCATTTGTCAAAATAATTGGTATTTAGTTGGCGTAAATCAGGTATTTTCTGTCAACGTCTGTTAAAATTCTCTGCAGAAAATGAATTATTTCAATGAAGAACGAGTGAATGCACTAATGTAAATTCCCTATGTTTGACTTTGAGAATGGAGACCCGGTATAACAGCAATGAGATAACATGAATAACAAAATAACGTGTGTTCATAAACAGTCGTCATCCCAGTAGGTTTTGACTTCAGAAACGTATGTCTATTAAAATTGAGAAAAAATGCGCTATGACAGTACTCAATGACGTTTCATTGTGTTGCACGAATTAATCAAAGACATAACATTTTGTTTTTCAAAGCAACTGGGATGACGACTGTTTATGAACACCCGTTAGAATGCTTGAGTAAGAAAGAGATGGCCATACGCAAAAATTAATGTTAGTAGGCATGTTTAGTTGACAAATGTCATAATTAAATTAAGCGTCAAGCCTTTTACAATATTTGCTACTAGTAAATTTCAGTGACATACAAATATCAAATCAAGTACAAGAAGTTTTAGGATTAGGACCTAATTGTAACACATATGTTAAAAAGAAATCCTAAATGAATTAATAATAACTAATATAGAATATGGAATTTCAAATCTAGGAGATCAAAATAAAATTAAATCATCAATTTGTAACATACTACTAACAAACCATAAACACAAAAACTATAACCTATTAACAACCATAGAATAAAAATTTAATAATTAAAAAAAATGTTAAAATAACAGATTTTTTAAAAACAAAAATATCTTAACAACAAAAGCTGACAACACTCAAATTACAGTAATAATTAATACAGAAGAATATAATGAAAACAAAATTATTTATTAAGTGACAATGACAATTTAAGAAGAAAAAAAAGATACTACAGAAATAATACAAAACACTAATAATGTGTTGATTAAAAATGTGTACAAAAATAATATAATTGATATCACATACAAAAAAACTCATCTCACACAACGGGCTTGTCCCTAAATATAAACAAAACATCCCTCTTAGAGCTATTATTGCTTCATATATGAGCCCATTAAATAAGCTCCCAAAATGTTAATACAAATAACACAAACAAATAAATATTGCTTAAAATACTCTGGAATTTTCACATATAATCTCATAAGAGCATTAATTCTTTCCGGAAATTTTTTTGAGTGCGTTCCAACAACGTCGTATTAATTTTCCCGAGCTGAACGCGAGGGCAAATTAGGACGTGGTTGGAATGCACGAAAACTCATTTCCGGATATGAATTAATGCTTGAATGCAGATTCGGTAAGAAAATCGTAACGACACAAACCCTAAAAAGAAGTAATGTCTACCTACAAAAAATTTCCAAGAAATTGTGTTGTTGTCTTGGTTATGGCTCGTGAACTAATTTTTCTATTGGCCATTAATGAGTGTCGTACGATTTTCGAAACAAATTTGCAGGGAATAGTAGAAAAAATATTAAATAACATCAAAAATATATCCTTTTATCAAAGATATGTAGATGATATAACTGCAGCAGATTAACATAATATTAATACTATTTTTTATTTTTAGTAATATACAGGGTGTTAATTAAGTACGTAGACAAACTTTAAGGGGCGATTCCTTGATCAATTCTAAGATAAAAAGTTCATACAAACATGGGGCCTAAACGGCTTCCTTTTCGAGATACAGGGTGTTGAAATGTAAACAAAAATTATTTTTTTTTCAAAAATCTGGAAAACGCCTAGAGGTATTGTAATGAAACTTGGTGTATGTTAGTATTTCATAAAGTGGCATTGTTTGGTCAAAATAAATTTAATTTATTTCTACCAGTGGCGTGCATCGCGGCCACCTCAGTTACCTTATTTCAAAAAAAATCTGGTACGCCACTGGTTTTTAGTCAATACTACAAGTTTTTTAGCTTTATCCATCGAAACTATACAAAAGATGTATCTTTTATTTTTTCGATAGAATAAACATTTTGCGAGAAAAATGGAAAAATCTGTAACAGCAATTTCGTACATTGGACGTTAATGGGACCTAAATGGCTTCGTTTTCAAAATACAGTTTAAAGAAGATTTAAAAAAACGTTATTTAATAAAAACAATCTTACAATAGCTACAAAACTTTTTTCTAAACAACAGTGGCGTACCAGATTTTTCTAAAATAAGGTAAATGAGGTCGCCCCGATGCACGCCACTGGTGGAAATAAATTAAATTTATTTTGACTGAACAATGCCACTTTATGAAATACTAACCTACACCAAGTTTCATTAGAATACCTCTATCCGTTTTCCAAATTTAAAAAAAACTGTGTTTGTTTAAACTTCAACACCCTGTATCTTGAAAACGAAGCCGTTTAGGTCCTATGTTTGTATGAACTTTTTAGCTTAAAATTGATCAAGGAATCACCCCTTAAAGTTTGTCTACGTACTTAATTAACACCCTGTATATCCCAGATTGAAATTTACAATTGAAAAAGAAAATAACCACAATTCAATAAATTTTCTACATTTAACAATATTTAACAAAATTGACACAAATTAGTATAGAAAAGAAGTAAAAACTGACAGAAAGTTAAATTTTAATTCTAATACTACAATAACATACAAGAAAAGTGTAATAAATAATTTAGTCGACAATTTTATTATCGGAAAAATTTCATAAACAAAATTTAAATGAAATTAAAACCATGTTAATAAATAGTATATTAAAGTATGAGTGGATAACAAGGTCTTTAAAACACGCGCGAGTTTTCGAGCACGACGGCGTAGCCGGAGTGCTCGAAATAGAGCAAGTGTTTTAAAGACCAGTTATCCACGAATACTTTACGCTATTTTTTATTATACCTGCAATACTGGAAATAAATTACGCACTAAACACTTAGAAACAATTTTTGTCGTGATAAATCGAGAGGGCATAATAATATTGCTACTATAGTTACGACAATTGTTTACATTTTTGTCGCATCCACGCCCGTTGTTGCATTCAGTAGTTTCCTTGACAACCTTTAAAGCTCGGCGAGCTTTAATCGCCTGGTTTCGCACGCTCAGGCGTGCTTTAAACGGCGATTCTGATGCAGGTATAATAAAAAAATAATTATGCTTTGCAATTAATCAACAACACAATAATAGAATAAAAAAATAAAAATACAAAACAAAAATAATACAATAAACTTACAACCAAATTGTATAGGAAATTAATTTAATAATTATAACATCAAACCAACATTCATAACTATTCTCTACATCCCCAAATTATCACAATTATCAAGGACAGAACTTAATAAATCATAATACAATAGGCCAAAAATATTTTAACAATCTTACAGACTAAACAGAAATAAGCAATGAATCAAATACAGTGCCTTCAGAAATGACCGAACGCTGATTAAGGACGTATTGAGATGGTATGAGGCCCACGACTTGGCTCTGTTGGCAATCCAAGATAATTGATCGATTCAATAAGCACAGAGTTGGGATGTTTTATCTAATTGGAAATTTTAAAACTAAAGTTAAACAGTAAATGCATTGATAATGAGATGCGAGAATGATTAAATTAGTTGGGGAAAGGTACGCCAAGGCAAAGCAAATTTCAAAGGGTTTAGATTGGCTTGCGACTAAATTAATATAATTCGAATAAGGTTTGTGCACCTGTAAAGCCAGACCAATTTATAAAATGTATTTGACACAAAAGGTTGTTGGCTGCATTATAAAAGTAGCGTAGTTTGTTAAGTCAAAAGCAAGAGATAGTGAAGCAGATAGTAAGCAAAGCAGAAAGGTAAATTAAGCAGGATAATATAATAGAAATATTGCAAAAGAGCAATTCTAGAAGGCAACAGAAGAGAAAAGATAATGAGGTGAACATGGTGAACTCAAAAAAGCAGTGCATTTAAAAAAATAAAGTGTAATAGTGCAAAGCATAGCAATGACAAACTAAAAAAAAAACGTTAGTGTGCGCAGCACTACTGAACGATTTAATTATTTGATGAAAGACAATAATTTAGTTTTAAGAAAATTGTAAATACAATTTAAGTACTCAAATTTACTTCCACTTGTAACCTTTCTTTACCAAAATTAATTTCCTTTAACATAAGAGAATCATAGTAACCTAGCAACCTGATGCTGTTTTGTTGAAAAAACGAGGAGAACAATTGAATTAATTTTTATGTGAAGTTTGCTAGAATTATGCTCCACTTTTCAACACATTGTTATACCATTGAACGAGCATATTACGAGTAAAAAAGAATTGCCTTTTATTGTGCCCATCTCAGAGTACATGTGAGAGTGTTTTTGAAGGTTTCCGCAGCACTAAAATATAAAATTCTCCAATCGCTTCTCCGAGGACATCGGCTGCCGTTCAGCTGGGATTTCCGATAATCGTTCCCGGCAAAAGTAAGAATCCAGAGCCAGAGGCCTGCACTGCATTACGTCGGGGAGGACTGCACGGACAGCATCTGCAGCGAGGGGACCGCCTCCAGCAGAATATCTGAGCAGCATTCACAACGGGCAGCTTAGAAGTCTGCAAACGAGGTAGGATAAAGCCTGCAAATTTAAGTGTAGAGTGTCGGAAACGCATTGAAATCCGCGGTCAAACCTTTCCGAAGTGGGTTAGCGTTTTCCCGAGGCCCCATTTGCTTCGGTTTTTCCAAAAATCGAGTAACGTCGGTGGATTGTGCGAATTCGGCTGAGAAACCAAGCAAACCAAAACAAATGCACATTCTGGCGTCCCTTATACGTCACGAAACAAGCAAGGCGAGGTGTACCTATGTCATCACTGAAACAAAACAGTGCTAATTGTTGCAGGCGCGAAAATTTGAATAATTACCTGACGCGTTTCTTACAGTAATTTCACTTTTAAAACATTCAAATACGCTGTCACCACTAGCGACATATTGTGTCATTTGTCAAATCAAGGATTTTTTGATCTACCAAGAACCGCGCATTCGAACTACTGAGTTCACGAATAAAATAAAGGCCGTTTATGATCCCAAACCCAATGAGATTTGAGTTTCATGCTTGCCTTGTAGTTAGCCAAATCAGTTTTGCAGATTAGATAAAATATAAAAGGGGCATACAACCATTTATTTGTGTAATCATTTATTACAATTTCGCTTTTAACCAGCCACAATTTAACTTATTGAATTTTATTTAAAATTCTCAAACAGGTAATCATTACATTTAATAGGCACCAGATAGTAGGAGCCGAGCAAACATTACATTTATTGGCCCAAAACGTGGAGCTTATAGACCCATTTCATAACAGTATGTACACAACCCATTTAACAGGACTGTAAACATTTTAGGTTTCGTGGCAGTGGCGTCCGAGTGGGTACTGGGGGGTAAACACTTTATTATAGGGGCCTATATCACTGCAATTGCCTCTTTTCGACTTCTTCTACTAGTGGTTCTACTTCTAGTTTTCTAGTCACCGTGTTCTGAATTTTGTCTCTTCTGGTTTTGCCGCATATACCCCTTAGCAACTTCGGTTATTTTATTCCTTGTTTTGTCCTGTATAACCCAGCTTTCACTACCATAAATTAAAGTGGGGACGTAAATACAGGGTTTCAATAAATGATTGCCAGTATTTTAGACGCAAATATTTTATTGAATTACACAGAAAATAATAAACATGTTATACGTTAGCTTGAAGCTTCAAGTTTTTACTGTGGATTTACAAGTTCAACGTGGGCTCCGTGTGTTGCTCGGCATAAGTCTACTCTGTAATTTAGTCCCTGCCATGTGCGCTCTTATCATTTCTGATGTGACAGTTGCTATAGCATCTCGAATTTTAATTCAAATCCTCTAGTTATGTTGGCTTGGAACAGTAGATATTGTCCTTGATATAGTCCCAAAGAAAGTATTCTAAGGGTGTCACGTCGGGGGCCAAGAAATCGCCCCCTTCTTCCTATCCATCTTTGCAGAAAATGGGTGTTAGAGATTGTCACACAATTCTTCCGAAATGTGCAGATGCTCCATCCAACTGAAAAATGGTATTTTAACGATTGAAAAGCTGTTGAATCGTATAATTTTCAAGTATGTCTACTGTTAACCGTCGACTCTGCGAAGAAAAAGGGTCCTATCATGCCTGTGCACGTTCGAGCACACCGCACGTTTACTTTGAAGGAATCTCTTTCATTTTCCAAGTGTTTTTTGCGTAAACTAGAAACCCAGATTCTGCAATTGTGTCGTGTTTACATTTCCTGAAAGATGGAAGGTGGCTTCATCAGAAAAAACGACCTTTTCAATGATGCATTAAGAATCCTCCTTTTCACACATGAAACAGCAGAACTGGAAGCGAGCTTCTTCATCAGTCTCAGTGATATGTTGAACCAAGTGCCACTTGTAAGGCTTATAACATAACCGTTTTCGAAGTACCTTATGGGCAGTAGACCGTGGAATATTCAACTCCAAACTTGCACGTGTAGTTGACTTTTTCGGACTTCTTAGATACATTTATCGAATATGCCCAATATCTTGTTCAGAAACTCTCGAACGTCCAGTTAATTTACGCTGATCTACACTTCCAGTGTCCCTAAATTGGACATACTAATGCTTGATTGACTTGTCGTCTGAAGCATCAGCATGATATACACGTCTAAATTCTCGTTGCACACTAATATGGTCTCAAACTTAGCATACCACAAAACGCATTGTGCTTTTTGTTGAATTTTTGCCATTTTTAGTAGAAAACAAACAAGTAGAAGTGTCATTCGCATAGCAATTGTGATTAGTGAACTGTCGAATCATAGATATTCTATTACTAAAGTAGGGACAAGAAATCAGACGATGTGCGCCACCAAACAAATTTTAGTGACGTCATAAATACCACCATTAGATTTACAAAACCGATATTTATTTTCTTCTTTACAGCTCATTTGAAATCATGCCTTTGGTTTAAGCTTAATCAATTATCAATGGAAAATTAACAATTTAAGCTAAACTAAAATTTGCTTGGTGGCGCACGTCGTCTGATTTCTTGTCCCTACTTTATATGTATTTACAATATATTTTCATATTAAATTCCGGCCATATTTTATGGAAACCCTGTACTTTCGTAGATTCCTAATTTTGTTTTGGTGTTTATTTACTTATTTCTTATTATATATTATGGTCTTATATTATGCGTAGTATATTTTACTTGCTTTATTTATTGTATTGAAGAGTTCTTGTTCTCGTGTTCCTGCGTTGGTTATTAGTTATTTTTGTTTCCAAATACTCGTAACTTTCTACCTCGTCGAGCTGATTTCCGTTAAGTGTTATTCTGATATTTCTTTCTGCTTCTGATCTTGTTATGTTCATTATTTTACTTTTGTTTTGGTTTACCTTCATACCGCATTGTTCTATCACCCTATTCCACTTGTTGACCGCTTGCTGTAACTTTCGTGATGATTCTGCTACATGCTACAAGTACTATGTCGTCCACATATGCCAAACATTGTATCCCCATTGGTGCTAGATTCCAGTTTCCCGCGTTTGCTTCAAACCTGTTCTCCTTGAATTCTTTTATAATCTGGTTCATCACTGCTATGAACAATAAAGGACTCAAAGAGTCCCCTTGTTTTATTCCTATGTCCATTTGGAAGCTTTCCGTACTGCACCTTTTATTCTTACTCGCCCTTTCATTTGTTCATATAGTTTTTTAACCGCCTGTATAAGTTGTTGTGTTACTTTCAGTTCTGATAAGACATTCCATAAACTATCCCTGGGAATCCTATCATATGCCAATTCGATATCTATGAACGCTAGAAATAGCGGTTTGTCACTTTCTATTCTTTTCTCTATCATCATCTTTAGTGTACATATGTGATCTTGTGTCTGTCTATGCGGTCTGTAGGCGGCAGTGATTCTTCAATCTCTTCCCTTATACTTCTTTCTAGAACTCTCGAGAATATTTTCTGTATGATAGAGGATAGGCATATTGTTCGGTAATTGATACAATTGTAACGTTTCGTTCTTGATTAAGCGCCACTGAACTTTAATTTCAAATTAAAAGCGCTTAATCTTCGCATTTTCAACAATCGAATTTGCAACAATCGAAAAATTCCCAGCCCGCTCGAGCCGTGAGTTCATCATTCTGCGCGGATGATACGACAGATTTGTCCAGTACGCATCCCTTCCAAGCGCGGCGATTCCCGACGAACCGATTGCAACATATAAAATGGATTCGCTCCGCAAACGCAAGGAAATTATTCCCGAGAAAGTGAACCTCGCTTCTCCAGGCCGATCACGCGGCTCCAGCTGAGGATGGCTTCGTTCCTGCCTCAGCTGGAGCACCTGAAATAGACCAGTCCGAGGACTAATCCGAAATAATTCCGACCGTCCGGCCCGATTCCGCCGCTTCTCACCGACCAGAAAATTTCGAGACAATCTCGAAGTAGCTCCTTCAGGTACCCGCTTAAATTCAAATCAGTTTATGACTGGATATCGGAATAAACTGGATTTAAATTTCTCTAAGCCCCGCCTGACTGTTTAGGTGCAAATCTCCGTTCAAAATTCAATCAGTTTATGGATGGACAATCGGAATAAACTGCATTGCCCCGTCCGACCGTTTGGATGCAATTAATTTATGACCGGTTATCGTAATAAATTAATTGGGTTCATTTACCATTTCGTCGGTCCCTAGAGACTCCTGTAATTCAATTAACGTACGGCTGTACTTCGGAGTTCGCTAGTTGAATTTATTACACGTTAACAAAATCCACTTAAATATCAAGCACACCCGAGTATTGAAGTGCGATAATTCAAATTCGTGCAAAGCACTGAAGCTCATACAAATTATTAATTAAATTTACGTACATTTTTGCTAAATCTTTGGATCCTAAAACCCGTCTCGCATTTCACGGTGAAAGAGGCGGTTTCCAAAAACATAGCTAAACCACGTACTTACCCTGTGAAAATCTATTTTGTCCATCTTGGAGAATAACCTTAACACGCGTTCGAATCCAGATAAGATTGCCGGAATTCGACCCTTGCACTAGGTTAAATCGACACCCGTGTTCATCGCAAGGACACACAGGTGCATTGATAGTACGTGTATAGTAACGAGCACTTAGCTTCAATCAATTCCTTTTTAATAGAAATAAACCAACATTATCCCGCGTATTTACAATAGCTCGAGCTGTCATTAATTCATTTGTGTTCCAGTTCTGCCAACACTAACTCTAATCCCCCGCTCGTTTGAACAACTGCCTATAGCGAAGAGCTTTGCCATACGCCCATGCAACTGAGGTGGCCTAGCTCTTCAGGATCAGCTCCAGGATTTAAGTCAAATAGAATAACTTGTAAGTACATAATTATGAAAATGATTTATTTTATAATTTTACTCCTTTGTATAGTGTTAAATAAATGTATTTTCCGTTACTTGTTGTTCTTTAAATCAGTCCAAGTATAAATAAATCGACCCTAGGCCCAGTTAGAAGCTATCATTCATAAGGGCACAATTAATTAATGCTACAGATCAATTTACAAAAATAAATATAAACAGGTAGCATTGCACAATCATTTGAGTCCCCTTTCTTGTGTATTGGGTATTCGGTATTCTGTTCCCAAGCTAGTTGGCATAAGTCTTTTATCCATTTGCAAAGCTGTTCTCCTCCGTATCTGATCATTTCACGTGTGATAAGTCTCTCTCAGCAGTCTTACCCCGTTTATTGCTTCTCTTACTTCTTCTATTTCAATGTTGTTTTCTTCAGCTTTTATTTCCTGTTGGAGTTCTTCGTTTTGTAACGTTGTTATTCTTAGTCTTCTTCTATCTCCTACCGGGTAGTCTTTCTTAAATTTGTGTTCATAATACTCATTCCATGCTTGTAGAATTTTCTTTTCTTCCGTTTCTGTCACCGCTTGGTTATTTCTTATGTTCCACACTGGTTTCCCGAATTTACCTCGCATATCTTTAATAACCTTCCAGAAGACTCTTCCATTGTCCTCGTATTTTCTCTCTAGGTGTTTTTCGAATTCTTCCCGGCTGTTCTGCTTTGCTTTTAGTAGAGCTTCTTTGGCTTCAATTCTTTTTTGTACATATTGTTGTTGGTTAATTTCAGTCTTCCCTGGATATAGTTCTTCCAGGCTTTCCTCTTAACTTTTACTTTATTCGGTATTCCACCACCTTGTTTTCTTTTATTATCATCTTTCCACGTGTTTTTCGGACTGTTTTAATGTTTCGATCCATTCCTTTTCCAAACTCCAGTTTTCTAAATGCTTCTCCTTTTCCTTTTCTTGGAGGGCCACATCAAAGCTGTCTCTGTATGTCTGCGCTACTTCGGGCTTTTTCTGTTCATTTGTTTTGATTTTCTCATATTGCCTAGATTTTCGAGGTTTCCTGCCGTAGAATCTAGTGTGGGCTATAAGTAGTTTATGGTCCGTGTGTAATTCTGCCCTCGTATTACTTTGATGTCCATAAAAGCATACGTCTTTCCCTCGCAGTGTCTACTTATTTCTGTAATTCGTCATAGAATTCATCCAGTTCTTGTACATTTGAGACTTCTGTTGGGGCGTATATTTGTATTATTGTTATTCCTTCATTTAGGTGTAGGTCGATATACATTATCCTTGGATTTATTAGTTTCCACTTTATTAATTGCTGGGTCAACCTGGTATCCTCTCGTTATCATTTGTGTTCCATTACCTTTCTTTTTTGTTTCACATAGGCCTAGTGCTTCTATTTTGTATTTTGTTTCCAAGGCTGTCCTCTTGTCTCTGAATCTATTTACCTTGCGTGGGTGATCAGCCCAGCCGCAAAGGCCCCGTTACTTCGGGACAACTGGCCTTTGGTCTACGGCCGCTGATTGTGAAAATTCACGGCAATCCTGTCTCCAGGACTTCTCTCTCGAGTAAGGTCTCCTGATAGAATTTATTGTTTAATATTAATAAATGTTACTTTACTTTAAATAATAGAAAATAATTGCTGACTATGCAATCAACAACTCATTTTTAGAATTTACTTACCTATTGATAACACCAGAGACTATCACATCAACGTTGAGCTGGGATGGACATATTAACTCTTGTAATCACATTAAAAGAATTTAGTTTTTTAATATGCACAACCTGTGAAGTTAAAATCATAAAACAAATACAGCTGCTGTATAATACAATAAACAGAATTTGCCTCTAATATCTGAAATCCAGCGAAATCTTAAGTGCCTTAGATGTTAATAAGGTACAAGTACAATACAACATTTTATTCATAGCCCATAACTTGGCACTACGCCAAAGAAGGTGGGTTATGACAGTGGTTAATAAATTATAAAACACTAGTGTCTTAACGAATATAAAATACAAGTGTCTTATAACTTATAAGCTCCATAATACATCTGATATCAGTATCATTTTGCAATTATAATATAAGGGTTGTGGATAAATAAATACAAAGTTGGCTAATTTGAACCAATACAGAGTTGGCCGATATGATTAAAATGGGAACTGACCTTTCTGAACAAAAATAGCCAATATGAACACTAGTCAGGACATTTTTATATTTTACCATTATGCGACTTTTTGGAGTATTTCCCGTTCAAAGATTACGACTTCGCTTATATATATATAGGTTTTCCAGTCATATTTCTACGTGTATTAGTTCGTTAATTTGTGTGCAGCAGCTATAACGGCCGCTGTAATTTTCGGTCGTTCATAATTACTCTTGCTGGCTTATTTGGAATTTTGAGATTTAGCACACAACTTTTCTAGAAGTTCGAGCCGTCTTGATTACACCTGGGCTGCCTCGTCATTTTGTAGTGTAACTTTATGCATCCAATTCAATATGCAGTCCATGGGAGCAAGCGCGAGGTATTCTCTCCATTGCAGTCTTTTCGGTTTGTCCCTCCAGTTTCTAGTTGTTCGGCAGCGCAGCGCGAACGTCGGTTTGAGTCAGTTAGTCGCCGGCCACCACTGCAGGCAGTTGATATAGCGTGGTTTGGTCTCCGTCTCGCACCCACGCGGGCGCGGAGGTGGCTTGTGTTTGTGAAGTTCTTGACGGGGCTTGACAGTGAAAGGTCGTGCTTTTGGGTGCTTTAGTGCGTGAGTGCGTGTCGTTATCGATGACCGGCACCGCTCGCTCCTCGTCGAAAGCCTGTATGGCAATTTGGTCGGCCACGTGGTCGGGATTCTATTGAGCGTGCGATCTACAGTTCTCTATGTTTTCCCCTGAAAATAAGGGGGACTCTTCGGACATCGTACACACCCACACATCAAGTCACAGCCCCATTATTCTACAGTGACTTTATATTTTGGAATTAATCATACATGTTTACTGCCAGCCGGCAGTTCCGGCGTGGGTCGCTTGCAAGTCATCATTCATGCGCTTAAACCCCAGCTGCTTGGGCTGTGCGAAAACTCTATCAAACGCTCTTCAAGGCAGATGCGAGCCACCCTCGTTGGGGCCGTGTACCAATTGTTATTTTAGTAGTAAGGCGACCTCCCAGCTGGGCTCTTAGCTATAGCGCCCATTTGTTATCTGCCATTTTTATCTGTGTACGCTGACTGCGTGCTGTAATATGCTGAACCAATAGAGCGGTATACTGTGCGTTGCTTTATGATTTTCCCACGAGCCTATGCACGTTCATCTACAGGTTAATTTATACACTGTGTCAGATTTATGTGAAGTGGAGCCTGAGAGCAGTTCAGAAACGTCGCAGGTAAGTCGGTGCGTTTGTCTCTGCAGTGTTGGGAGTCGTTGGCTTTGCACGAATATACTATTCCCGTTTAGCTTTGGATTTCGCCAAGGTATCAAGTCGAAAGGTAGGTTCATTTTGCTTCCTGGTTGCTCTATGGGCTTACCTGTACAGGCAGACCTCGCCGTTCGCGGCTCGCTGATTTGATTTTAAGCGGGGAACCTTTGTGCTCCCTTTTATTTGCCGTTCGCGGATGGAATTGCCAACTGTTTCAACTTTCACACACTAACACAAATTCAATTGAGTTTAATTTTTAAAACACTGAAAACCATGTCGTCAAAGCGTAAAGTTTGTGCTTCAGATTTTCCAGAAAAAAATACGCAGAAAAGTTTTGGTTTCTTGAGGTTGCATAGTATAAATAAATCTAGTTAATGGAACCTAACCCCGTTTTTATCATTTATGTGTTTACTTGCGTATCGCGGCATTCTTCTGGATCGTAACCCCCGCAAACGGCGAGGTCTGCCTGTATTTCGTTCTGGTTGACGGAACCGGCTTGCGCCCATTTGAATTTTGTCATTCTTTTCCGTCCCTTATGCCGTTTCCGGTAGGTAACCTCGTGTAGGACCACCCCTCGCTCCACTGATGCCTAGTCGGCATATCTTGTTACGGGCAGGGCAGCGGTCCTAGGTGAGTTATTGTCTCAATGGTGAGAAGTATCGTCCGCGCTGCCCGTTTAGCTTTTACGTAATTTCTGTATGAGTCGGCACGGTGTCGTAAAAGTCGATTTAGACCGTAACATACTGCTCGATTTGACTAGTCCTCATGCACATATGCATCAAGTTAATGTAATGTTGGAGCAAGAGGCAGAATACTTGCTATATTAATAATTACATACAACGGCTCCCTCTCATTAAAGGTTGATGGCATCTAATTAAATTTATTGAAATGGGCAACACTTCTTCTTTTTCTTCTTCTAGGGCTTTACGATCCTTGTAGATCATCGCCGGCTTTCAGCAAAGTTCACAAAATCCTTTTGAATTTGATCAACGCGGTGGAATAATCCACATTGACCACTAATAAGTTTTCTAAATTTTTCTCCATTGTTTCCTGTCGCACACATTTTGTCTTCAATTAATTCGTATTCTCTTCAGGTCTTGTGTTACATCATCTTTCCATCTTCTTATATCCTTCCTTGTTGTTTTTGGTTTCCACTCTGTTGCAACTCTCGGCGCTCTCTCGACTTCCATTCTTAGTACATGTCCAAACCACCTTATCCTTAGAGCTTTTATGAATTTTACTACATCTTCTTTGGTTTCATTATATATCTCGTAATTTATCTTTCTTCTTATTTGCCTGTTCTCTTTAATAGTTGGTCCTAGTATTTTGCTTAATATTTTTCTCTCAATTCTTCTTAGCATTTCCTCATTTTTTGCTGATAATCTTCATGTTTCTGCCCCAGATGTCATCACTGATCGAATTAGGTTCTTATATATTTGTAATTTGGTGTTTTAACTTATTATTATATTATCTCCTTCACTGTAAGGTCATTTTCTATATTAACTTTTCCTCCCTTTCATTTTTTCCTGTACGCCAGTACATCTCTTTCTTGCTCCCACATATCAATCTTCGTTATAATTGCTGTTGTATCTTCATTCTTGTCTATCTTGAACGCTTCTTTCATATCTACCTTAACACCCACTTTAGCAAGAAGGAATTCTTCTACTTTCTCCTTAATACCTCGTTCACCATCTGTCATTAGTCATTTTATTATATTGTTTTTCTTTCTCATTTTTTCCTGTGCTTCCATCTTTTCATCTAATTTATTGTTTTTGTCACACAGTTGCTGATTTTCTGCCTACCATTCATTTTCTTTCTTCTTTCAACTTCCATTTCATTTTTGTTTTCTTCAAATCCTTCATTTCTTTATTCTTTATTTTCTTATCTTGTTTTCCCTGTATATTCTGTTTTTGGTGACCTAATTGTCTTTTTTACTCTTCTGAAATGCCTCCTCACTTCCTATTTTTTCCGGAACTTCTGCTCTTTTTACTTGCTGGTACTCATATAATTCTCTTCAGTTTTTTGTTCTTAGTTTTTACTACTTTTCTTAAACGTCTTTTATTGATACTGTACTGTTAATTCTCTGCCTTGATTTTCCTTTTTTCTCTCATCTGCAATTTACTTTTACAGCTTTTTACCTAGTGTTAACTTCTGATTTTGTTGAATAATCAGAATTCCTCACTTGTTATCCTCTTTGTGGTTTTGTTACTTTATTTAGTTTCGCGTGGATGCATTTGCGTATGTGCATGAGGGTTGATATTATCTTTCCTCCCTATTGGCTGCTGATGGGGTACTTTTATGTTAATTAACAAGGTCCATAAATATAGTAAGCTTAGAAATATAGGTCATCCCAATAGCCGCCATTTTCGTGCCCACTGAGAAACATCACATATTGTCAGCTAAATGTTTGAGGTTATATGGTTTCAAAATACCAACACGTGCATTCAACACGTGGGATTTCGTTCATTTGGTTTTCCGCTGGCTAAAAAGGATGAGATATTTGGGTTAAAAATTGTGGCCATTTACTACACTTCAAGATTTAAATTTCCCGCCATTTTTGTGCCCACTACATAACGGAAATACATGGGATGACCTATATTTCCAAACTTGCAATATTTATGGACCTTGATTAATTAAGCACACACTGCACTCCCTGTATTTCTATTTGCGAGTTTGGTGTCACCCACAAATTACTGAACTTTTATAGGTAGGTATCTTACGCGCATGTTAGCTTTTGTCGACGTTTACAGCTGCTCTGGAGCTTGGAAGTGCAATTAAACCAACGAGTGGCAATTTTGAAATTTATAAACAACAAAGTGCACAAAATTGTTGCTTTTATTTAAAACTATGATCAAACTCAAAATCTGTGCCCGATGAAGATACAGATGTTTGGTTTTGCTGGTGATATAAAATAATTCCTAAATAATCATTACAAAATACAAGCAACTATAAATAATAGAAAAACAATGTATATAGGTTATATGTTCGTATAAAGTCACAGGTTAAAAGTTCCATCTGATGAATATAGTATTGTAACGAACTTGGGCCGAGCCGCTGCGGACATATGACTCACAGCCTTCCGGATCGATCTAGAACGACCTTTGAGCCAGGTGCAACGGGTGACTCACGCTTTCGAAAACGCGCTCGAGGTCAACACACCCGAATGCCACATACGAGCGAAATCTGGATTGTTCTAGAAGGAAATTATTCGGATATATAAATACGTGTCAGCAGGAATAGACAGTCAGTTCGAATTCAGCTCAAAAGGCGTAAGCTGCTACATAAATAGACGCGTATAAAATAAATAGCCACATAAATAATTGATGTTTAATCCAGTGTAAATAAATAGAGTGTATAACCATATAAATCAATACTGTGAAGCCGTATATAAATAATTAGTGTGTCGTTGTTAGAAATAGTGCCTGTAGTTTATAAGTAATTTGTGTTCTGCTTTTATAATTCTTGTGTTTAAAACCAGAAGCGTAGTATAATTTTTAAATAGCCCGAAACGTAAAAACGTAACAGTATGATGAGTGCACCGTGGAGTCTGCAGATCTACGCTGCTGAGTAGGTGATGCAGATTCTCCATAAACACCTTGTAACAGCAAAGCTTGGTCTTCAATCAATAAATCCAAACACGATTAGAAACAAGTAGGTAAAATATAAAGCAACTTACATTATGCGAATGGTTAGGCAAGCTTTTCTTCAAATTTAACGCCTCTTACATACACCCTAGGTACACAATCAAACAGTCAGCAAGAACTCTTAAATGCAAATGAAGTTACAGCCAAAATGTAAATAACGTTTTAGACTAGTGATGACGTTTAGCATACGTAAGCAAGAGTTCTGCCAAAAGTTACAGCATTTAAATCGTGCAGACGATAAAAGGATAGACATCTCTAATAAAAAACGCAGCTGCTGACAGCTGTGGATTGGAAGCGAAATCTACAGCAAAGACATGAACCACAACAAAGCCTTCCCACTGAGCTGAAATATCTACAAAAGTTTAGTGATGTCACCAGTCCATCGCCTGCGTTGATAAGTTATGTTAGTTTACAAAGCTTGCCAGCCAAGGTAATCTGTACTGTTCCAGGCCATGACGCTGGGCTTATAAAGTGGATCTTTGGGATGGCTTACTACAACCTGCCAGCCAGGCTGTTTTGACATTTATTTCAATAGTTCATATTTTGTCCATTGGCCCTAGTGCACACAATTTGACGTTTCGAATTTAAAAGCTTGTGTTTGGTTAAAACGTTTTTGAAAATGTCTTGTTGCATTCCTGCATGTGGAAATTTCCACCAAATATGGTAAATGTTTGTGGCTGGATTAAGGCTATCACATAAAGGGAGAAATATATGATCTAGCAGATGGTGTCAACTCGCGCCAATTTCATGAAGTGGCCATAATTTGCATATTACCAACATTTCGCTAGCTGGCAGGCTTCAATAAGACGAAGTTTTTGTTAATCAACGCTCCAGTCCAGTTTCCTGCTCTTAACTGACTCAGTTTAGTTGCAAACCCAGACAGGTGCTGACTTCATTGGACTACCGAAACATAGACGTCGCTATTAATTTCAAAATTAAGTCACACTTTTATCGCTATCTTTTATTCTAATCTAAATATTTCCACATCGTGTTGTGTTAATTATTGTTAAGTTGATTTCAAACTCACCCACATTAACGTTTATTTTACTGCTTCCCAACTTGTTTTCTACACAATTTTTTCTATTCAAATTTTGATTCTACTAATAACAAACCTCAAATACTGGGAGCTTTTCAACGACCTCGTGCACACCACAATTCTACAGCTATATAATGTAGAAGCATGCCGGTATTCAAACGTGGAGCTGCGTATGGCAACACTTCAGAGAAAATAAAAACAAAAATGTATATAAAATTTAATATAAAAGTCACGTCAATGACGCTTTCACAACAATATTACAATGCTTATATGGCATACAATTTACATAATTACAATTGAATTACTGGGTAGTTAAAGTTTCAGAGACCACCATTTTTTTGTAGAAGATGAGCAAACCTATTTGTTATTAAAAGTGAGACATCAATAAATCGGTCTACGCAATTTGTGAGACACAATTCTGTTTTGCTGTCAAGTTTGCTCCCTGCCTTGTCCACACATTTATTCCAACAGAAATCGTTAAATTCGTGAATCTGGAACAAACACTTGTATTAATAAATTGAATTAACGAGTATACAATATTCTTTATAAAAATGTTGCTTTTGCACAGTGTTACATGTTCTACAATTCACAGAGGAACACGTCATTAAGCAGCCAACTTAGTTCAGTGATCACCATCGGATGTTATATAAGATGAACTGTCTGTTATCCATCAACAAAATGTTGATCGGCAAAGGAAGCCACAAATAGGGTAGCCCCTTGAATTTCCGAAGGAAATCCTTTTCCGAATTCTGCATGACAGTAAAAAATTCCATCCATAAAATTAAAAATGCTGAAGAACGTAGTGACCACGATAAAGAATCACACTATTTTGATTTATAATTTTATAGTTTATAGTAGTGTTGAAAATAACCAAAATAGACTATAAACACAAGGTCCATAAGAGCAACTGTTATGCATATAAAAGAGCGAAAGAACTACAGGAAAAGATAAGATACCCTGACAACTAATGATAATAATGAAAATATAATGTACTTACATATCCAAGATCTGAATATACATAAAATCCAATTATCCTGGATGGTTAATCAAAATAAACCAATTACAGTACGAGGTCTGACAATTATATTATAAGACTGGGCGCTGAAAGAGCAGGTTTCAACTCGCAAGGCGATTTACCGGATGTGGTAGTGTGCGCTTGCGTGTTGTCGATCAAAAGAGACCAATCGCGTCGTCGTAACTTGTTTAACTTGGTGTGAGTAGTCGTTAGAAGCGGAGTCTGTGCAATGCCCTCGCCGCATTCATGGCAAACGAAAAAATTATCAACTTGAAGTTTCTAGTGAAACTCGAGAAAACTCCAACAAAATGTTTTCAAATGTTGAAAGAAGTATACAAGGATACTTGTTTGTCACGTGCAATGATTTTTACGTGGCATAAGAGATTTTCCAGGGGTCGGGAAGAAATCGAAGATGATGAACGCGACGGGCGCCCCAGCACATCAAAAACCGACGAAAACATTGAAAAAATCAATGAAATCGTCAGAAAGGATTGACGTCTATTGTGAGAATGCTTGCAGAAATGATAAATATTAACAGAGAGACAGTGACAAATGACATTCTACATAACGAGTTGCAAATGCAAAGTCTGTGCGAAAATGGCCCCCAAGGCCAAAAAAACAAAAAGTTGCACAGACATCCTTGAGAGGTTGAATGAGGATCCGGATTTGCTGGAAAGAGTAATCACCTGCGACGAAACATGGATTTTCCAGTACGATCCAAAGATTAAGAGGCAATCCATGCAGCACTGGAAGTCTCCTTCGTCACCGAAAATTAAGAAAGCAAGTACGTATGAGCAAATCAAGGTGATGCTCATCGATTTTTTTTAATATCAAGGGTGTTATCCTCATCGAATGGGTACTTGCAGGGCAAACAGTCAACCAGGCTTACTACTTGGAGGTCCTGCAGAAGCCGAGGGACCGTGTAAGAAAGAAATGTCCCGATTTGTGGAAAAATAACGCCTGGCTCCTCCACCATGACAAAGCTCCAGCCGATAACGTTATTTCTGTGAAGCAATCCCTGTACTTAATCACCCACCGTATTCTCCGGACTTAGCCCTCTGTGACTTTTACCTGTTCCCAAAAGTGAAAGAATTGTTGAAAGGAACCCACTTTGAGACTTTAGAACAGGTAAAGGGCGCTTTTCTTGGGTTGGGGGTACCGTATATTTGTTGTTAAGTTGCCCATAAACAGAACCGTAATTTTTATTTTGTTGTATAACCTGCATAACCTCCAACAAGTTTACTATCACTTGACAAAACATAATGGACAGACTGCTTACTTTGATAGTAAATGTGGAGAAATATTTAAAATCTGAAGTATTGCAAGACCTTCCACGTACTTAATTAAAAATGTCTAATTACACAATTACTGAAACTGGATACATACATAAAAAATCTGGTGTGATACACGCACACAACTTCCTTTTACAGTGATCTTATAATTAGCCAAAAATTTGATTTAAAATGTTTTAAAATTTTCAAAAATTACAAATTCTGCAAAAACGGTACAAAATAGAGCGTTAGTTGAAGAGACAAATTTTAAGCTGAATTCAAAAATGTAATAATATACCGGGTGTTCTATTTAAAATAAGAGTTAATAAAAAAAATAGACAAAAAAACAAAAGAAACCCATTTTAGAAGTATTCAACTGGAAAATCACCTATCTCACATCAATACACATTCAAAATGTAATAAAAATGTAAAGTTTAAAAAAAATCGTTAAGAGCCGTTTTTGAAAAAATCGAAAAAAACTGAAAAATCACAAGAGTAAACACCTACTTCCGGTTATGCGATTTTCTTCAAAAGCTTGCTGTCTCATCTACATAGTACACAAAACTTATATATGAAGTTTCAACCCCATACCTCTTTTCATTTTTGAGATATTCTGTTCACAGACAGACAGACACACAGACCAATGAAAAAAAATAAGTTTTTTGGGATCAGGGGACTCTAAAACGTGAAGATCTGTTGAAAACTCAATTTCGAATTTTTGGGGTGAATCCAATACTATTCCTTTATTGTAAAAGGAAGTAAAATTACTAAGTTCCATTTTCTATTCTGCTTAAATATAGCAACTTTGCATTTGATGGTGTTTTGTCATGTTTTCTAACCTAAAAGCATTTGGTAACCATAACCTCAAATGTAAAACTCATTTAAACACAACAAAGTCATTTTATACGGCTAAATTGCACAACCAACCTTCATGCCAAAAAGATGTGAACGGAGTTTATGTTAAGTATAAGGCAAACTGTAACGTACAATACTATGATTATTATTTTCAAAATGTTACAACGGTTTGTTGCCTGATCACCTTCTCAGTAATTGTTGATTAGGGATATTCATGAACACAACACCCGTTCAAGAAATAGTTTCTGTGTATTTTTCTTCTTTCTCTTATTATAGGCCAGTGGCTTGTTCTAACCACCACAAACTAGAGTTCGTAGCAGCAGATTTAGTCACACTAGTAGGTAGGTATGTATGTATTATAAAGGCCTAAAACAATACAATAATCTACCTGAACATATTAAGGACTCAGTTTAAAACGGCAAGTAAAACTTATATTAGAAATACTATTGCTACATAAACTGAAAATTTTATATACAGTGAAATCTCCCATAAGCGGTGCCAACGTTTTTGTCCGTTATTAGTGGCCTCCGCTTAAGAGAAAAATCCATTTTTATGTTTAAAAAAGTTATATTATGCAAAGGTATACGCGCTAACAATACAGACAAGAATATAAAATAATTGAAAGAAAGTTATGTAATAGTTGTTACAAAATCTAAAATACTCATTTGACGTAAGGGTTTTTCTGACTGTTTATTATACTTTCAGCATGTATTTCTAAATATTTTGACATTTTGAATACTTTAAAGTCATTACTTTCTTCATCAAAGCATTTAAAAATGTTCACTGTTAATGCTTCCGTGTGAGTCTTGATTACATTCTCACAAATTTCTAAGTCGCCATCGTTTTCTAATTCTGCCAACTGCACATCAACGGCAGCTGATTCACCTGAAATTTCGGTTACATCATCTTCCTCGTTTATTTCTTTGTCAATGTTTATAAATTCGTCAGGGTCGACGTCTTCGATTTCTGGGATACTCCTATACAGTTCAGCCATTACTGATAAGGGTAAATCGTCCTCTGGTTCGAATTGATTACACTGGCGTAACTTGATACCCGCAGACCCCGCGGTCGCAGGACGGCCCTGGGCCTAGTTTTCTTATTCTTTCATTCAATAAAAGCAAGCAGAAAAAATTCTTGCTATTTTTATTTCTATTATAATAGGCTGTCCAGGCAAAAGGCAAAGTAGTTTTGAATTGCAGGCCTCTAAAATCAAGTGACACGGATTGCTTTGTAATAATATCGCCATAGGGTAATGAAAGTGTCGAATTTCCTGCAGTCGCTGATTTGAGTTGACTTATTGCAAAAGAATTCTATATTTTAACAACATGATCATTAAATGTTGGATTTATGGATTGTTTTGACGCCTCACAACATTAGCTGGGCCTGCATTTTGAAGTGTCCATTCAAGACATTTCTTTAAATTTTCGGTTTTCCGAAATGTAAAATGACAAATGCTGGCATAAATGGATACAGAATTTTTTTCTCTACAAAAAACTTCCCTACAAGTTTGCTCTAAAATAATTAGGGAAGCAAATATTTTCATATGAAAAAATTACCATTGAAATCCCTATGGTACATAAAGCATTTCTACACCCTGTATAATTAATTTTCTTGTAATATATCCAGTTCGTGTATTATTTCCACCACAAAATATGGTAGGCACAGCATTTACTCTCAATTTATTTCTTAAAATTTCCCATTGATCCACAGCAAAATGCTTTTCAGACAATCTTCCATGCAGCCAAACCGTAAGAGATAGAGAAAAAAGTGATGAAAGTTATAGGTTTGGAATGGTCATGTCAGGTCAGGAACCGAATTTCAGTCACGTGACACTTCCGGTTTTCGAGAAATCACAAAAAAGGCCGTTTTTCAAATAGAACGCGTATTAAATAAAAACTGTTTCAGCAGCCAAACGGAGCTGCGACCCTCTGCGCCTTAAAACGTCGATCCGTTAGGCAACCACTTTGACACCTTCCAGGACTGGGTACAGTTTTTATTTAATACGCGTTCTATTTGCAAAACGGTCTTTTTTGTTTTTTTAAATGAGACATTTGTCTCACTGGATTACTAGTATTCTACTATTGAGAGAGAACTCTTAGCAATTGTGTGGGCTACAAAGCATTTTTGCCCATATCTTTTCGGAACAAAATTCACCCTATTTACTGATTAGTGTTTATATTTATGCACTCTAAAAACAAACAATAAACTCACATAAAAACGGGGCCAATTCCGTGGCAGAGCGTAAAAATACGTAAATAAACTAAAGGTCAGAGGCGCAATAGACAGGTGAAACGTGCGGGTTAATACTCTAAAATTAAGAAAAAACGGAAGGAAGTGATAAGATTAATCGAAATTACGAAAAGGCTGGGTCAACCGCGAGTAATTTTCTATTAAACGATTCGGTAGCGAGAAAAACGCAACATCGCAAAACCTATTAAAAAGTAGTGCTGGGAAATCCGTTACAGTTTGAAATCCGGATTTCGGATTTTAAATTATCCGGTATCCGAATAATCCGGAATCCGTTAGGATTTTACTATCCGGAAAAAATCCGCCAATCACAATCCGCTATTCGATAAATCCGTTATTATGCTTTATCCGAAAACCGAATTATCCGAATAATTTGAAATCCGAAATTATCCGAAAAACAGAAATCCGAATATATCCCAGAAATCCGAAATCCGGATATATACAACAAACGGAAATCCGGATTTAGCCCAAACATATTTCCTGGAACCTCATGAATTAAATTTTCAACTAACCTATTAAAAAAAAAAGAAAAAAAAAGCTTATAACGTGTGTTGGTTTATTTTATACTTTATATAATCCAATAAAAAAATCGAATTCTGAATCCGCATATTAAATCCGAAAACGGATCGCCATAAGAATGCGAAAACCGGTTCTCCACGCACAATTTGTATCTACATAAAATCCTCATTTGCAGAAAATCCGGTATCACACAAAATCCGGATCTATATAAAATCCGGATTTACAGAAAATCCGGATGTACAGAAAATCCGGATAAATCCGAATATCGGATTTTTAACTTCTACCATATCCGGATATCCGCCTATAAAAAATCCGGATATCCGAAAATCCGAATCCGCTTCCCAGCCTTATTAAAAAGAAGCAACACGGAAAATTTTTGAAAAAATGGAAAGTATTCTTGAAAAAATCAATAATCAGTTAGAAACGATGAACCAAAACATAAAAGAAACAATGGAACACAATCGAAGTAATAAAGAGGAAATAAAACAACTAAGAATAACAATAGAAAAAAGGGAAGAAAAAATAGAAAGACAACAGATAAAAATAGCGGAACTAGAAGAGAAAATAAATTGCCAAGAACTAAGAATGGAATACCTGGAAAGAGAAATTAAAAAGAGAAATTTGGTGTGCTACGGAATTCAGGACAAAGAAGGAGAAAACAAAGAAACATTGGAAGAAAAAATTACAGAAGTTATAAAGAAAATGGAAATAGATCTCAATATCAGAAATGAGGTGGAAGATTTAAGAAGAATGGGTAAATTTTATTAAAGTAAATGTAGACCCATTTTAATTGCCTTCTCGAATGAAAATTAAAAATGGGAATTATTAAAAAAATCAATTAAACTAAAGGGAAGTAACATCTGGTTAAAGAAAGATCTCACACACAGTGAACAACAAGAAAGAAAAGAACTACTAAAACACATGAAGGAAGCGAGACAAGAAGGATATACAACGAAATTAAAAGGAAATAAATTAATAATAAGTGGAGAAGAATATGGAATAAGAGAACTCGAGATTGGTGAATACAAACAAAAAGAAAAAGAAGAAAAAAAAAGAAGAAAAAGAGGAACGATCAGGCATGAAGAGAACCTCAATAGATAGATCACCAAGTAACAATGGATCACCATTACCTGAAGAAAATATGAATAAAAAATCTAACAAAGAAAAAAAGGAGGACGAACAATACAAAACAAAAACGGTTTGGTCTCAAAGCTTGCTAGCGGGGTTTTCACAAGAAAAACCAGAGAAAGCAAACAAAGACACACCGATCACCAGGAAAAAATAGGAGAAATCAGAACATTGGGTATCCAAATTGAAGACGACCTTGGCGAGATAACGGAAAAAGAGACGGAAGAAAGGATAAGAGAAGAAATGTATAAAAAGTGGAAAATACAAACTAAGAAAGCAGATAAAACAACCAACAAGCTATGGAGGAAGAATATGAATATGAGTGAGAAGAAAATTAAAAAACCTAAAAATAAAACAAACCATAATAAACAAAACCAGAAAAATTATGCAAATAGTAAAAGAAATAGATAGATATAATTAGGATATAATAGCAGTACAGGAAGTGAGATAGAAAGGAAATGGAGAAATTGACAAACAAAATTTTACAATGGTATACTCTGGAGAAGAAAAACGGGGAAAGAATGGCATAGGATTCATAGTGGCAAAGAAATCGAAACACGCAATTATGAAATTTACACAAGTAAATGGAAGACTATCAATTTTAAGAATAAAAGGTAAACCAAATAACATCTCGATTATTAATGTATACGCCCCAACAGAAGAAGCGGACGAAGAGGAGAAACAGAAATTCTATGAAGAATTGGAAAAAGCAACAGATCAAATTAAAAAACATGATACCCTGGTGGTACTAGGGGACTTCAATGCCATGGTGGGGAAAGAGGATTGGCTTAGAGAAGTGACAGGTAAACACACAATCCATGATAAAACAAATAACAATGGATTAAGACTATGCAATTATGCTGCAGCAACAAATCTAATAATAAGCAGCACCAGATTCCCACACAGAAGGGGACATAAAGAGACATGGATTATCCCAGGAAGAAATAGAGGTAACCAAATAGACCACGTTCTAATCACAAGAAACAAAGCAACATTCATACAAGATGTTAGAACGTATAGAGGTGCCAATGCAGACACAGACCACATGCTGGTAATAGCAAAATTGAAACAGAAATAATAAAAGGGGGGGAAAATAGTAACTCACAAAGGAAATGGGCAGTGGGAAAATTAAACAATGAAGAAAACAGAAAAAAATACATAGAAGCAGTAGAACAAGAACTAAATTTAAGCACATACAGACCAGCAAGTGACATCGATATAGAATGGGAAAACATCAAAACAAGTTTAAAAGGAGCGGCCGAAAAAACCTTAGGCTATAAAAAAAATAAAAAGAGCAAAATATGGTTCGACGAAGAATGTGAGGAAGAAATAAGTAAGAAAAGAGAAGCTAGACTGAAATGGCTAAAATCTGGAAAAGAGGAAGATCAAGAGAAGTATAGAAAAATAAAGAAGGAAGCAGATAAAGTATTCAAAAGAAAGAAAACAGAATGGTTAGACCAAGAAATGGAAGAAATAGAAGCTAGTAGAAAGCTAAACAACACGAAAGAAATGTATAAGAACATAAAAAAAACTAGAAGAAGTAACGTAATTAAGAGAAGAGGAATGAAAGACTACCAAGGACAATCACAGTATGATACCAGAAAAATAAAAGAAATATGGAAAGAACACTATCAAAACCTGCTGTTCAGAGTAGAAGAAACGAAAGAACAAGTAGAAATGGAGAGCACAAGAGACGAACATGCAGATGAAGAGCCAAGTTACACCGAAGTTGTGAGAACTATTAAAAAAATAAAAAATGGTAAAACCCCAGGTATAGATGAAATAAATGGAGAAATGATAAAATACGGAGGGGAAAAACTATACATCAGGATACACAGAATAATAAAAGCAATTTGGAACGAAGAGAAAATGCCAAGCGACTGGAGAAAAGGAATGATAATCCCGATATTTAAGAAAGGAGATCCAGAAATATGTAACAACTATAGAGGCCTCACTCTCCTGAACGTAGCATACAAGGTTTTTACATATATACTACAACAACGGCTACATGTGCACACTGAAAAGAAGCTAGGAGACTATCAATGTGGGTTTAGACCAGGCAGGTCGACGGTGGATGCCATACACGTAATCAACTTAATAATTGAAAAAGCGCTCGAATATGACATTGAATTGAACCTCTTATTTATAGATTTCCGAAAGGCATTCGATCAAATCAAAAGATCACAATTAATACAAGATATGAAACAACTACAAATACCACAGAAATTAATACGACTAACTAATGTATTTGCGCACATTGCAGTGTACGCGTTAAAGTTGTGCTCCCGCATTTGTGTCCAAATTCAGCAGTTATACCGACTTTGGTAAGAAGATTTTTGCGGAAGCTTGTATATATAATATCCATAATGCCGATTATGAAAAATTGTGCTTCGTGCGACAAACCCCTTGGCTCTGAGAGAGAAATAACGTGCGACAAATGTCGAATTCCGCTCCATGCCACATGCACCGGTCTTACTCGCGCCGAGGTCGCTTCACTTATTGCTTCGGATAAGCGCAGACCCACATTCCATTGTGACACTTGTGTCGGAGAGCGAAAAACTATATCGGAATTAAAAGATCTAATAACTAAACTCAGCCAGGAAGTCGATGATCTAAAAACCAAAGTTGCTTCTGCGGCCACGCGTCACAACTCTCCTCCGGAATCTGAAATCCTGATTAATGAAATTGCAGAACGCAACAAGAGGCTATCCAGTGTTCTATTTTTTAACGTTGAAGAATCTCCCCACGGATCCCGCGAAGAACGTGTTGCTGAAGATGTTGCCAAAGTAGCAAATACCATTAAATCGATTTCAAACATAGATACCACTTTCCTAAAAAGCTACCGTCTTGGCAATGCATCTGAAGGCAAAACTAGGCCAATTAAAGTAATTTTTAATAGCGCAGAGGACGCTAAAACCATACTTAAGAAGAGAACATCCATTCCAGCATCTTCCAACATTCGCATCGCATACGATCAGACACCGATGCAACGTCAGTATCTTCTTGATCTACGTAAAAACTTAAACGAGAGAATTGAAAAGGGCGAAACGAATCTAACTATCAAATTTATAAACGGATCTCCTAAAATCGTAAAAACCAATGATGCAAAAAACTGAACAGCCAGCTTACTTCAATTAGTTTTATGTACACTAATCTCGGCTCACTTCCTGCAAAATTTAATGACCTTTTAAACTACGTAAATGAAGTTAAACCCACATTTATCCTGATTAGCGAAACCTGGCTAAACAAAAATATTTCTGACGCTATTGTGTCAATTCCCAACTATTCCATCTTCCGACAAGATCGTCCTGACCGTAAAGGAGGAGGAGTTTGCATCTATGTTGCGGATGAAATTGACTGTTTCAAAATTTCTGTTGAACGGAACTACAACTACGTAACTAAAAATATTTCATCTTTGTGGCTAAACATTAAAATAAATCATTTGGAATTTCTCCTCTCATGCGTTTATCGTTCACCATCCTCTACTACTGAAGATAATGAAGACTTGCTTTTGTCCCTAGCCAATGCAAATAATCACCGCAGACCAGTTCTTATCTTTGGCGATTTTAATTACCCCGATATTAACTGGCCTACGTCTGACAAGCAACCGACTTCAGTTTCTTCTGCAACGTTTTTGGATGTATTTACGAATTCAAGCTTCCACCAACTTGTCGACAGGCCAACAAGATTTCGCCCCCCCGATGAACCATCTCTTTTAGATCTCGTTTTGGTTTCTGATGTAAACTTGATCAACCAGATGGATTACCACTCTCCTCTCGGACTTAGCGATCACAGCGTAATCATAGGAAAACTAGAAATTACTTTAAATCCTACCTCCAAAAGTTCACAAAACCATTTTAGAAACTTCCGAACTGCCAACTACCAAATAATCAATGATTATATCAATGAATCTAATATTCCACTGGAAAATAACATCGAGACCTCTTGGTCTACTCTAATTTCCCTTATCGAACACATCACTTCTGAATTTATACCGCTGCGCAAGTGTAGAAGATCTAATGATAAGCCGTGGGTTGATAGTGAAATCAAGTCGACTATAAAAGCAAAAAGAAAGTGGTGGGATACCTACAAACGTTCTAATAGACTAGTTGACTACCAGCGTTACCGTTCACTGTCAAATACTGTCACGAAGAAACTCAAGTTAGCTCGATCTAATTACGAAAATAATATTATCACTTCCTCCAGTGCAAAGACCTTCTTCAAGTACATTAACCGATCGCTAAAAACTCGTGTATCACATAACCCTTACGAATCCTAGTACAAATGAACTCGCAACATCGGCTATAGAAAAAGCGAACATATTCTCTCAACACTTTCTCAGCTCCTACATTCACGAACCATTACCGAACAATTCGAGACTCCTGAACTGCAACAGAATCGCTGCTTCTTTAACTTCAGTTGAATTCACGCCAGATAATGTCTTAAAGGAGCTCCAAAATCTTAACGCAACGGCATCACCAGGCCCCGACTCTATTTCACCGTATTTTCTAAAAATGTGCGCCAAAAGTCTATCTCATCCAATTTCCAAAATCATGCAACAATCTTTCAATGAAGGCAAATTACCTGAGGTATGGAAGACTGCCACAGTTGTACCTATATTTAAAAAAGGAAGCAAACTGCTTGCTGCCAACTATAGGCCAATTAGCCTAACGTCCGTTATCTGTAAGTGTATGGAGAAGATAGTGACTAAAGAAATTACTAAGTTTCTTCTGGACAATAACGTCATTCCTGTTAGTCAACATGGCTTCATCCCTGGTCGCTCCGTGACATCTAATCTTCTCCAATGTGTCGACTCATGGACTAAAGCGTTTGATGAAAATATCCCCACTGACGTTATATACCTTGATTTCCAAAAGGCATTCGATCGTGTGCCCATTGAACGTCTGCTTTACAAACTCGAATTCTATGGTATAAGAGGACAACTTCTGGTATGGATTAAGGATTTCCTGAGAAATCGCTCGTTTGCAGTTAGAGTTGAGAACACTCTTTCCGATCAATGTCCGGTCCTAAGCGGTGTCCCCCAAGGATCAGTCCTGGGGCCCATCTTATTTCTGGTATATATAAGCGATCTGCCAAACATTATCACCTCAACTTCAAGTTTTTTTGCGGACGACACCAAATTGTTCAACTTCCCTTTGACTGCCGCACATGTCATCCAGGAAGATTTAAACAAAATTAGCAAGTGGTGTACTCAGTGGTTGCTCACAGTTAACGCGGATAAATGCTCGGTTTTGCATATTGGTCGTAACAATCCTACAGTGCAGTATGAATTAGGCGGGGTTCCCTTAAAACCAGTGACCGAACAAATCGACCTTGGTGTCACCATAACATCTGACCTGAAATGGGGTAGCCACGTCTTTAGTACAGTTAAAAAAGCAAACTTTCTGATATATCAAATATCACACTCATTTAAAAACCTGTCTCCGTTACTTTTGAAAAAGCTGTATTCGACCTACGTGCGTCCCATCCTAGACTACGGTGCTGTGAACTGTAATCCATATTTTGCGAAAGATATTGATCTATTAGAAAAAGTCCAAAGAAGATTTACAAAACTTTCTCCCATTCTACGTCCGCTTCCATATCCTGAAAGGCTGAAAACCCTAGGGTTGTCCACCCTAGTTATCAGACGTCAAAGAGGTGACCTGATCGAAACGTATAAAATCATCACTGGCCATTACAGCTGCAACCTGGGTACCATATTTCACTTCAGCCGAAACACCAATCTGAGGGGCCACAAGTACAAACTCGTGAATGAGCGCTGTACCAGACTACCTAGACAGCAGTTTATTACCAATCGGATTGTCTCGGTATGGAATGACTTACCGGCGCATATCCTCGATTCCGCAAATGTTAACGTATTTAAAAACTTGTTAGACGCGCACATGTCGCCTTGATTTACCTGTATGGCCCATATGAACTCTCATTTGTATCTCTGTTTGTATATTGTCAATGTGTATTCTATATACTTATTATGAGTCCAATCGGCCACTTTGGCCGTCTACTCTGTATTTTATAATAATAATAATAATAACTCAAATGACAATGGGAAAATCAGAAACCACAGTAAAATTGGATGAGGGGGAGACAGAATATTTTGAAATAAACATGAGGGTTAGACAGGGAGATGCTCTCTCACCGGTTTTATTCAACATTGTACTGGAAAACATTGTGAGGAAAACTGATCATGTAAGCACAATAAGAAATAAGGAAATGCAACTCTTGGCATATGCAGACGACTTAGTCGTAATATCGCGAAGCAAAACGAAATTACAAGAAACACTTAACATCATTGAAACAGAATCAAAAATAAGAGGACTCACAATAAATACCGAAAAAACAAAATATATGCACTGCAAAAGAGGGAAAGACACTGATCCAAAACAATACAAGGTGGGAAAACATGAATTTGAAAAAGTACAAACATTTACATACTTGGGAACGGAAATAAACAACAAAAATAACAAAGAGCAAGACATAAAAGGGAGGATTCACTGAGGGTTTAAACTGTTTAATATATACAAGCCACTACTAAAAGATCGAAAAATCACAAAAGTAACAAAAATAAGAATCTACAAAACATTAATAAGACTTACAGTAATATACGCAGCGGAAACAATGCGGGTAACCAAAAAAGAAGAGGAACAACTGCGCATATTCGAAAGAAAGATATTAAGGACGATCCTAGGGCCTCTGAAATTGGGAGAGAATGAATATAGAATAAAAACAAACAAAGAAATAGAAGACGAAATAAAAGGAGAAGACATAATCAGAGAAATGAAGGCACAACAAATACGATGGTTAGGACACTTGGAAAGAACACAGGAAAACAGAACGATTAGGACAATAATGAAATGGAAACCAGATCTGACCAGACCACAAGGGAAACCTAGACATAGATGGAAAGACGAAGTGTTAAAAGACCTGAGAAGGATGAATGTTACGGACTGGAAGAAAAGGACCACCAACCGAAAAGAATGGAAAAAAATTGTACTACAAACTAAATCAAACAAGAACATATGAAAGAAAGTAATAAAGAAAGGCACTAATCCAGCCGAAGGGGATTGAAGAGTCTACATAAGACACCAATGATTCCTGTAAAGGAATTACGGTTTATATATATGTATATCATTGTCCTGGCTCGGCAAGAAGTTGCACGTGTGAAAGCCGCTCCGAGTTAATAAGCGAAATTTGGCGAAAAAGTGACTATTAATATAAAAGTGTCAGTGTAATCAAGTGAACAACGTAAAAGAGAATACCCTACAATAAACAGATATAAGGTAGGACTAGTATTAAGTAGCAAAATACGATTTTAGAAAGCAAGCGCCAACAACAGCTGGCCTTGACGGGTCGGCCGGCTGGCTGCAGCTGCACCGCGCGGGAATAAATAAACAAGCAACAGACGCTGCCCGAATATAAACAACGCGCAGAGCCGTACTAAAGAAATTAAAACCACAAGAAAGGAAAGTATAACTGCAATAAAAGGTCATACATCCTGGTCTAATTGAAAGGAATACAGCTGATTTACGAGCTCAAATAAAAGTGAAATTTCGAATTTAGTTGACGGCAAGAAGCGGGCGACGACCTTCGCGGAGTTGATCCGGGTCGGCTCCTTATCGTGCCGTATATAAACACACGGAAAGGTGGCGACGCGCTCACGTTCTACAGTAAATAAAGAATAGCTTCGTACTCCAAAATTGGCAAATTTGAGTTTCAACACCCTAACCAAATATACAAAAAGTAAATATAATCTAAATACTAAAACACGTAAAAACGACAAATCAAGCACGAGAACAACAAAACGAAAGAGACCCAAGCAAATAGTGAAAACTACAAAATGCAGGAACTATTAGAAAAAATCAACTCCAAACTGGATATAATGGAAGAAAGAGATCGGCGTGTGGAAAAGAAAATGGATACACTCCAAATAGAGTTAAACAACGTTAGAGATGAGAACAAACAATTACGGGAAGATAACCTGCAGTTTAAACAAAAATTACTCCAACAAGGTAAAAAAATAGAAGAAATGGAAAGGGAACTCAGGAAAAAGAAAATAATAATTCACGGTGCTGAAGAACACCAGGGAGAGAGCGAATTACAACTAAAGGAAATAGTGAGAGTAATCCTACGAGATATGCAAATACCAACAGGAATGGAAGAAGAAGTAAATGAAATAAGAAGACTGGGAAAACAACGAACGGGGAGGTGCAGACCAATTCTAATGGAACTACGAAACTGGTCAAAGAAAATGGAGATATTAAGAGAAACTAAAAAACTAAAAGGAACCAGAATATACATAGAAGAAGATTTCTCAAGAGAAGTGCAAGAGCAAAGAAAAGAGCTAGTAAAATACGTGAAAACAATTAGGTCGAGAGGACATCACGTACTGATGAGATACAATAAACTGGTAGTAGATGGAGACGCATACTCCCTAGAGCAGCTAAAAGCAACAGAAATACCAGTCACAGAAGGAGATGAGAGAGAGATCGACGAAAGAAACAAAGAAAAAGCTAGTACTATGGAAAACATGAAACCCTTCAACAATGAGGAAGAAACACAAATAGAGAAGGTGGTAGGTAATAAAAGAGGAAGAACTATAAGTCAAAGATCTCCAGAGAACACGGAAGGGGTGGACTTGAGAGAAAAACTACTCAAGATCACAAAACCAGGAAATAATCCAAAAAAGTAACAGAAAACAATAAAGGACGGATGACGGTAACGACAGAGGCTAGGAAAAAGGAAAACGAGAAAGAAAATACAAAAATTAACACAAGCATCAAAAACGACAAAAAAATATATAAAAAAAGAAATCGGAAAAACAAAGAGAAAAGGGATCAAATTATCATAGCCACATGGAATATTAAAACGATGCTCACGGTAGGGAAAATGGAAGAAATAAGAAGAGAAATAGACAGATACAATATCGACATAACGGCAGTGCAAGAAGTAAGATGGAAAGGCTCAGGAGACGTAACAAAAAGGGATTTTATGCTTCTTTATAGCGGAGAACAAAAACGAGGGAATAATGGAGTAGGATTCTACATAAAAAGAAATCTAGAGAACAACATAATAGAATTCGTACCTGTGAACGGAAGAATAGCTGTACTTAGACTGAAAATGCAAGAAAACAACATAACAATCATCAATATATACGCACCCACAGAAACCGCAGACCAACAGGAAAAAGATAACTTCTATGACAACTTAAATAAAATTTGCGAAGAAGTACCAAAAAACGAAGAAATAATATTGTTAGGAGATGCAAATGCGCAAATAGGGAAGGAAGAGTACCTTAGCGAAGTAGTAGGTAATGGAAGAGGGACAATACACGAGAAGACAAACGATAACGGTCATAGACTATGCCAAGTAGCCGCTTCTTTTAACATGAAGCTCCTGTCAACAAAATTTGAGCATCCGATAAAACACAAAGTAACGTGGAGACACCCAGCAGGAAACATAGAAAACCAAATTGATCACATTATGGCAACAAAAGCGATACACAAAAATGTAACAAATACAAGAACATATAGAGGAGCCCAGGTGGAGACGGACCACTACATTGTGATAACGAAATTAAAAAACTTAAAACTTACTAGACGATACAGCACTAAGAAAAACCAGAAAAAATGGGACATAGAAAAGCTCAGAACAGAGGAGACAAAGAAAACATACGAGGAAGCATTAATAAAAAATGCACAAAACCAACACACTAATCCATCTGATATAGAAACAAGGTGGAAAGAAATAAAACAAAATATAACAAGGGCAGCCGAGGAAGCGATAGGAAAGGAAAAGAGGAGACACGAAGGAAAAGAGTGGTACGACCAGGAGTGTGAAGAAGCCAGAAAGGAAAAAAACAGCGCAAGAAACAAATGGATAATTAAAAAAGGAGAACAGGACAGAAGAGAATATGAAATAAAAAGAAACGCAGCAAATGCAATATATAAAAGAAAAAGGAACGAATGGATAAACAATAAGCTAGACGAGATAGAGAATTATAATTCAAACCATAAAGCAAAACAATTCTACCAAAAACTAAGGACACAAAACTACAAACCAAGTATAAAGGTAAAAGGAATAAGAGATAAAACCGGCAGAATCGAGATTGAATCCCAAGTGATAGGGAACATATGGAAAGAATATTACACAGATCTATTAAAGGAAGAAGGGAGAGATAAAGACAAAGATGAAGACAACGCATCAGTAATAGGAGAGGAAGATAAAGGTATAGAATCCCCAACAAAGGCTGAAATAGAAGAAGAAATAAAAAGGCTGCGCAATGGTAAAGCCACCGGAGAGGATACAATTGAAGCAGAATTGATAAAACATGGAGGCAAACAACTACACACACAGATACAACAACTGATAGAAGAAATATGGAAGCAAAACAGGATGCCCGAGGAATGGAACATCGGAATAATCACGCCCATACACAAAAAAGGGGACAAAAAAGATTGCAAAAATTATAGGGCAATAACGTTACTAAATACAACTTATAAAATCCTGGCAAACCTAATTAACAATAAACTGAAATCCTACGCGGAAGAAATACTGGGAGACTACCAGAACGGGTTTAGACCAGGCCGATCAACCATTGACGCAATACACACCCTAGAACAAATACTTCAGAAATCGCACGAACACAACAGACAAGTTTACGTAGTATTTATTGACTTTAAGAGAGCATTCGATGGTATAAATAGGGAAAAAATGATGAAAGCACTAGAAGAACTGGAAATACCAAAAAAACTTATAAACCTTCTAAAAATGAGCTTAGAAAACACAAAAGCAAGAGTGAGATTTCAGGGAATAACTACGGATGAATTTGAGATAAGTAAAGGGGTAAAGCAGGGGGACTCAATTTCGCCAACTCTGTTTAATTTGGTGTTAGAAAGTATTATAAGGAAGACAAAGCTAAATCAGAAGAATATCATCATAAACCAAAGTCAAATAATAGCCTACGCAGACGATGTAGCAATAGTCGCAAACTCAAGAAAAGCATTAATAAGAGAAATAGAAAAGATAGTCAAAGAAGCAAAAGAATTTAATATGGAAATAAACGAAGACAAAACGAAATATATGGAACTGGGGAGGAAAAACAAAGAAACGTCAAAATACCTGACAGTGCAAACATTTAATTTCGAAACAGTCTCATCATTCAATTACTTGGGAGTGACCATAGGGCAAACAGGAAAGGAACGTGTAAAAGAAAGAATTCAAAAAGCAAATCAGGCGTACGGCATAAACAGAGCACTACTCAAAAGTACAAAGCTTAGTAAAAAAACTAAAATAAAAATTTACCAGACCTTAATAAGACCTATAATAACATATGCCATGGAAACTACAATAATGAATAAAAAAGAAGAAGAAGACTTGAAGATAATAGAAAGAAAAATAATGAGAACGATACTAGGGCCAAATATAACAAGGGAAGGAGAAAGAAGAATGAAAACGAATAAAGAAATAGAAGAACAACTAGGTGAAGCAAACATTGTAAGACATATAAAAGCCCAACGCTTACAGTGGGCAGGACACATTATGAGGAAAAAACCCACAGAAATAGTCAGGCGAATAACACAGTGGACCCCAATGTGGCCCAAAGCTAAAGGAAGACCTAGAAAAAGATGGCGAGAAGAAATAGAAGAAGACATAAAAGCAATGGGAATAAGAGACTGGAAAGCACAATGTAGAGACAGAAAGAACTGGAAGAAAATTACAAACATGGCCAGGACCCACCACAAGCTGTAACGACAACAGAAAAAGAGGATTAATCCACCTCAGGAAAAGGATTCAAAAAACGCTGCGGCGCAGTGTTTGCCATAATCCCAAGGATTGAACGGCATGATGATGATATATGTATATATATTGCCGTGATACCCCTAAAATTTACACCCCCCTTTTTTAATCGCTAATTACTTAATTGCTTATTAAGCCCTCGCACAAACGGGGATGCCTAAGTGAAATTTACACCTTACCTGTACTTTTATTTTAGCTTACGAAGCACAGCCTTGGGATACCACAAACAGCTCTTATTTGTTTAGTAAATAATCTGCATGTGACTCAATTTAAAATGCAATACTCAGGGTTATAGAAATTCATACAGATTAATTCTTATTTCGCGGGTTCCTAGGGGTTGATGTTCAAAGAGATGATTGCTTTGATTTAATATTACCCTCAAATCAATCCTTACACTTTTATAATGGCAATAAACCAAAATTTTCGGGCAATTCATGCAGCAGAATAACTCATAGAACGTTACCAAATGCGAAATACGGTCCTGGACTCCCTGCTGTGCGCCGGCGCGAATTCAACTTCCTACGGCCGTGGTCGAGATGTCATCAACAGGTGTTGTCGTCAGCGGCTTGGTGATTCTTTGTTTAGTTGTCCTCACTCGTGGTTTGTGCCCCGCAGGATCGTAGACGCTTGTATGACGAGGTAAGTTGACTTAATTTTTCTCGCGTAGAAACAAACAACACTTACAAAAAACATTCGTTTTATTTTCAACGCTTGTCAAGTAACAACAACGTGATACAAATTTATCGGCTTATGACATAACAACCCGCATATCAGCAGATAAGCCAAGCGAAGCCCCTCCTCAAGTGCGCGAAAAGGCTTATATAGAAGGGTTGACACCCCCATACTCGGCTAATCCTTTCTAATTGGACCGTAACATGCCACATGGCGCAATTTTTTTCCGTTGGGTCAATTAGGTTCAGTTTTGCGTCAAATGGCCGTTACAAACACGTCTAAATTGGCGGAAAATTTTGACAAAGATTCGTTACTGTCTGGATCTTGAAATATTGCTTGTCACTAGAATATATGGCAGGAAATAGCCCCCATTAACAAATGCTGTATCTATTGTGTAATTTCGCGGCTTTTCTATGCACGCTACGCTCACAAAAATAGAGCGGGAAAAATGAACCAAGTAACTAATTAAATAACTAAAACATTAAATCTACTCATTTCGCTAACTTAATTATATGTACAGGTCTCCCTGACTAATATACACCCTTGGCACTCGTTTTGGAGGACCGCTGACACACAATGGCACCTGGTGATCCCGTTATATTCATTTGGAGGAACGCTAACTAACATCCCTTTGTGGATGCATTTGAATTGCTGACGATCCATGACCTGGTGATTACGTTATATTGCTTTGGAGGAACGCTACCTGCAACGACATTCCGGCCTTATTTGTCCTTGGCGTTGATATCCCAGTTTAACTCAAGTGTTTAGTGTTGCCACAGGTATGATTAACTTTTGTTGATGTTTCCAGCTATTACACGTGGCTATTGTTATTTCAGGAGAATTCGCCCTTGATTGGAACTGCTCCATGTTACTGCCCTGCGTTCCAACACCCCATGTCCTCCTGTGGCCTGCGGTCTGCATCCGAGCGTTCGGAACCAGTTGCTCGAGTCGTCCAGCTTCCCTGCCTGCTATAGTGCCTGGAACCTGTGCAGTTCTATGTGCAGATGGTCCTTCCAGCTTGATGTCGACGTGGGATTACCGCGCACACACACACTGCATTACCCGTTCACCGGAAATACACTTGTCGCACTATATCACAGGTGTATTGCACCTCCTGCGTGCACTTGCCCATTTATAATTTTGGTGTAATCGAATGCTCGTTTAATGGATTGATTTGAGACTATATTTGCATTATTGTGTATTAGTTAATGACAATCTAACCCTTTGGCCTTGCTAAGAAATATTAAATTGTATTTGTTTATGACCACTGACGTTTAAATTACTGTTATAATCCTTTCACATTGAGTCACATGCCAGCAGTGTTTATATTCATTGTTTAATTTGAAACATATCGTTTTAACCTAGTACTATTTGCTAACAAAATTAAAATGTTTGCCCTTAAAAGGCTGTAGTGATTCGTGACCTGTAAATAACACAGCAATATATATATATATATATATATATACAGGGTGCCCGGATTTCGTAGGGACAACATGGGTAACTTTTGTATTTGAAGAGATAGAGAAATGGTTAAATTAGCAAAAAGGTGCAGGTTTGAGAGCTTATTAAGAATCCATCTTCAAATTTTACTTGTCATGGCCCACTTGTCTAAAATTTAAAAAAAAACAAAATCTCCTAATTTCTTTTATATGCCGTAACTTTTTTGTTACTTAAGACATTGAGATGCGATTTGAACTAATTTGCATGGTAATTTAAATACTTTTATTGGCACTTGATAAAACCAATTTTATTTGTGTTAATTTTTAGTAATCTAACCTAACCTCAAAATTTTAAATTGGTACCCTGCAATTTTTTTGGCCCTTTTAAGAGAGGATTTTTTTCTGAATGCAGTGATGTATTACATGATATGGAAACTTCTTCAAAATTTTGAAAAACTGAGTTTATTCTTTTTACAGGCAGAAATCACTAGTGCAATGATCACAATAATTTTGTTTTTGATTTATTACGTTATCTGTAAAATTATGTTTAGAAACAAAAAGCACTCTTATCATCATACGTGCCTTCCAGTAGTGTCAGTGTGTTCCGTATGTTTGACGTATAAGTTCTACGTTCTTGTAGCACTTGATATACGCACAAAATACATCATACTTTCAAAATTTTCCGTTATAAGTTGAAGTAATAACACTCACACTGACAGGCACGTATGATGATAAACCTGCTTTTTGTTTCGAAACATAATTTTACAGATAACGTGATAAACAAAAAACAAAGTTATTGTGATCATAGCACTAGTGATTTCTGCCTGTAAAAAGAATAAACTCAGTTTTTCAAAATTTTGAAGAAGTTTCCATATCATGTAATACATCACTGCATTCAGAAAAAAATCCTCTCTTAAAAGGGCCAAAAAAATTGCAGGGTACCAATTTAAAATTTTGAGGTTAGGTTAGATTACTAAAAATTAACACAAATAAAATTGGTTTTATCAAGTGCCAATAAAAGTATTTAAATTACCATGCAAATTAGTTCAAATCGCATCTCAATATCTTAAGTAACAAAAAAGTTACGGCATATAAAAGAAATTAGGAGATTTTGTTTTTTTTTAAATTTTAGACAAGTGGGCCATGACAAGTAAAATTTGAAGATGGATTCTTAATGAGCTCTGAAACCTGCACCTTTTTGCTAATTTAACCATCTCTCTATCTCTTCAAATACAAAAGTTACCCATGTTGTCCCTACGAAATCCGGGCACCCTGTATATTTACTGATCATCAACCTTTAGTTTGGTTACGGATCCTAAAAGAACGACATGGAATTTAAAACTGGAAAAATTCAAATGCCGACGCTTAATCTCGGATTCATACTAATCCAATCACCTCAAGAACCCAAGATCAAATTTCATGTATTGTACACGCAGATAAGGAAATCAAACAACTGCTAAAAAATTTAGATCCACAGAAAACACCGGAACCAGCAAACAAATCCTCAATAATTTACTCGTGCAGTAACACCCCCACATTATAACGATTTAATCGACACAATTATAACTTTGGATTTTGATCCACCAAAAAACGAACCGAGCAATCTCACCCAACACTTGCAAGAGGAATCCACTGCAACAGTATCTGTCTGCGAAAAACCTTTGGAAACTCATCAAACGAAGATATTATTTGTGAATAGTGCAACCGTAAAACATTGAAATCAAACGTAAAACTATTGAAGGTCGCATACAACTGACAGTGCCCATTAATGGAAACATTTTGGAACAACAATTCGAAAAACTTAGGAATATTGTAAGGCTAATGCAAAGTCCAGAAGAAGAAAATTTTATGCTTGCACCTCGCAAGTAATGCATCTTACCGATACCACAGAAAAACTATGTCAAATAATATCGTAGCATGAAGGAAAAACAAATCAGGGGAGTAGAGGAAACTTGGACAAAATTAAAGAGGAAATATTTTTGGAAAAATATAAAAAATTATATAAGCACAGTGAAACGTGCAAAAGGGCGAAATATAATAAAAATCCATTTTGTTTAACCGAAACAGCAAGTACGCCTTTTAACACTTTACATTTCAACATTTTCTACCTACAAATTTTGAGCAATTTTCAACATTCGTGCAGGCTTATTAAATTAAATCCCGAAATAATGTAGAACTTTCTGAGAATACATTGGACCACTTCATAAAATATGAAATTCCATCAAACATTGTAGTAGAGTCCGGTCACCCTAAGATAGGGACAGGCACGTCATCATTGCCAGGGTGTGCAGTGGTTTGGCGATAATCCCGATGGGCCATGGTTACTTAGCAACGGCACGTTCTTAAATAGGCATCCTGTTACCAGAAGGTTTAGTTGTTTACAGTTGATCTCATTTGTGTTGCGTTTTATTAAAGATGTCGACAAAAAAATGGTGTTAAGCGAAAGACCGGTGATGAGTTGGCCTATTTATTTTATTGCAGATTAGAATACGTGATGAGTTTACCTGTATCTGTGTATGCCACTGCCAATTCTTGAAGCGCCTGACGTAACAAAAACCTGCGCAGCCAAACTGTGACGTGCCTGTCCCTATCTTAGGGTGGCCGGACTCTAGACAGCGAACTTAACAAACATGTTCTAAAACATCTATTTGAAATGCATAAAATTTCTTTCCTTGTAACTATAAGCCGTTCACGATCTTTTTGGGTCAGGTGAGGCTATGACCATCTAGTAATTTTGTTGGCAGAACCTCTGTTGCAACTAAACTCCCTCTTGGAAATTGACACTTTTTGTGTTAGGTTAGGTTGTTTTCAGTTTAAGGTTATATTTTCTGAATAGGTACATTGTTGCCGGATATTCTCTAGTTGCCACATCGACTCGCGTTTCTTTTAAATTTGGTCTGTTCTTCTTAAATTAGAAGTAGCATTGTTTAATGGAAATTTTTTGTTGTAACAAAATTATTTTGGGCATTTTGACTTTTCCTTTGACGGAAATTAAAATTAATTTTACACATTTGATAAATCATTAATTTTCTTACGAATATTAAAATAATAAATCTGGCAATGTGGTAGCAAGAAATTGTCGAACAGACACTGACAGAAAAAAAGTTGCATCCGCTACATCATCGAATCAGTTAGTCCAACATGAAAAGAAAAAATCATAGCCAACTCTGTCCCAAAAAGGTCGTGAACGGCTTATACACATGGACATCACTAGTCCAGCAGCCTTTTAAAAAGCACACATTCCACATTATTAGAACACTACCGAATATTAAAGGAAATTCACCGTCAAGAAGTACCAGCCATATGCAGTTTTAGGGTATAATAACACAATACATTCGGCACCAGGATACACTTCTAGGGAAATACTATTCGGACATACAGATTCCAGAAACCCATACGACCTCAATTATACCGCTAAATTTTAAGGAAACTATATTGCTGTTCAAAGAGAAAAATTAAATTACCTTTACAAAGCAAACAACACCGAAAAGCAGAAAAAGAAAGAAAATATCTTCAAATGAGAACTTAATGCAACATTTGTTTCCTACACAATCGAAATAGAAGAGGAGGAGCAATTGTGGTCTGGGAACACAATAAGTGTTCCCAGAAAGTGTTCCCAGACCATCAATTGCTCTATTTTGTAACCCGCAACATAGACGCGGAAGATGGCGAACGATATGAAGCAATGATAAAAGACCTACAAGAAACCTCCAAAAAAACACGGAAAAATGATGGAACATCAGGTGTGTTTGTAATTCCGTGTATGTAGGTTAAATAAATATTTTTAAAAACTTTTTTTGTCTACAAGACGTCACTCTGTAGCTGTACAACACAAGGTAGATTGCAGTAAGTTTTAAAATGTTCAAAGGATTCCATTATTCTTTCGAATTCCATAAGTCTTGCTATTAGGATGGAAATGCGATAACCTTCAAATTACTGCCGTCTATTATTGAGTAACATTTTGAACTTATTACTAGAGATTTGGATAAAAGCTGGCTATCAATTTTGATCAGAACAAGTAGGTAAGCAACTGTCAGTGTCAAGCAATTTACTGGTCGCTAGAAACTGTCGAGTTTTAATATTTTAAATTTTGTAGGGTAGGATAATACCCACTACGAATTAAATTCCTTTTGCTAATATTTTCTATAAACAAGAACTACACCGAACAAGCTGGGTGTAGTCTCATTCTATATTATTTTGAAGTTTAAACTCACCTGAGCATTAAACTGGGCTTTTTGCTTTTCCGCCAACAAAAATTCTTGCAATTCCTTGTTCCCCATGTTTTCGGTGTTAAGGGAACCAAATCTGTCTCCATAGTCCGTCATTTCTAAACTATTAAATTAATTTTCAGTCACAAAACACGTGTTTTGGTAAATAAATAGAAGCCGCAAGTCAGCCCTTGATCTCTTCACAGTGTTGCCAACTCTTCGCAAGTTGTATTCGCTAAATTGGTACTAAAAGTCTTCATTTTCAGATCAAAAGTCGCCAAATACGAAATACGCACATTAGAAAATCAAGCATTTATTTTTTTTCACAAACTAAAGAAATACGTAAACTACTTATGAATATAAAAATCAAAACTTGCCTATTTATTTAAGGAAAAAACAATTTATCGTTCTAATTCTTCCTACCAAGTGATTACAATTGACAATGACAAATTGTGCAATGCGCAAAGAGTAAAGATAAAGCTCCTTCAGTTTTTAATTTCAAATCTCCGGCGCCACGAGCGCAAATATGACCGTCTGGTCACGTACGAAATACAAATAAATGTCAGGTAAACATAATATAATTTCAGGCGTTAATCATATCAGTATAACAAATTTGCAAATATTTTGAAATTCTTTCGTATGTGAAAATTGTTGAGGATAAATGTATGTGTAGCTTTAGAAATATTGAAATGAATTAATTTTTATATATTTGTTTTAAATTGCGAATAATACCCTAGAATTTCAAACTAAAATATATCAAAAACGCTAGAAAAGTCGCTAATCGCAAATTCCAATTTTTTTTAGCTAACCACCTGTTAAATACCCTAGATTTAGCGACTTTTCGCCGTTGTTGGCAACACTGCCTCTTCAGCAAAATGACAGACGCGATTGCTCATTGCTCATTGGTGAGTTTGTGCGCATTAGCAAACTTACGGTAGTGTCTAAATAATACCCACAGTGAATATTACGGAAGAAACTATAGTATAGTAAAATCACGGAAACAAACTGTGCGCGTCATCAAACAGTAACTTTAAATTAATAACTAAATATTTGATGACGTGCACGGTTTGTTTCCGTGATTTTACTATATAATACATTTAAAAATCAAAATTCTATTTCATCCCTATATACAATAGTACCATGAGATAAAAAAATGATTCTGAGCAGGTCTTGATATGTGTTATACGTTTGGCAGTACTGAAGTGTATTGTCAGTCTATGTCAAATTCGAGATTTGCAGGTTAAGTTTTACGTCAGTCTGTGTCAAACAACAAACAAAACCTAACCTTTTAATCTCGAATTTGACATAGACTGACAATACACTTCAGTACTGCCAAACGTATAACACATATCAAGGCCTACTCAGAATCAATTTTTTTATCTCATGGTATATTACATAGCGAGGCGTAAAGGATTCTATTCCTGTCGAGAGAACTATAGTTTACCAAGAGGCGATAGCCTCAAGATGAACTAGTTCTCAAGACACAGGAATGGAATTTTTACCGAAGTTTGTATACTATTTTATTCGCAATCATCGAACTTTAAAAATAAATAACTACAATTGAATTCTGAATAATAAATATCCTGATGTAGCAAATATTTTTGTTACCATGAAAACAAAAAGTTATAATAACTGTCAAACTACAAAACAAACCACTCTTCAGATATGTAATATTTTTCGGGGTATACAGGGTGTATACGAATTCGACTGACAAACTTTGGGTGCATATTTCTCTCACTAAATACAGACTAAAAGATTAGACAACCTTGATTCTTATCTGCAAGATAAACTCTGCACAGGTCAAAACACTTCGAAAAACCACTAAGGGCCGGTTGCAGAAAGCAATGTTAAGTCTGGTGTTAGCTAACGTTGCGTCAAAGTGAACAAAATCGCATCAAATTTTGTTTACTAATGTATTAGTTACCATAAGCATTTGAGATTTGATTCGTTTTTGTTCACTTTGACGTCGCGTTAGCTAACACCAGACTTAACGTTGCTTTCTGCAACCGGCCCTATGAATTTTTCAAGATTTATTTTATTAAATAAAATAAAAATTAGAAGAAATCCATTAGCTTGAATATTAAGAATAAAATTTATTATCAGCTATGGCCTAGCTATCTTCTTTAAAGAATTCTGGACTTCCAAAAACCATTAAAAATTAGTGTTCCTACACATTACACGCATTCAAATCTCCAAACTTGAATATTTTATTTCCACTGGTAGTCTGATTAATTAAATGTCATGTTTCATATGTAGCTAATGTCATTAATTAATTAGTATAGTTCGATATTTGAGTAAAATTTCATTCGACGATTTCAATGTGAGATTAAAAGAAAAGTCACAAAAGAGGTTCTAACTTTGAAATGAAAGGAGATTGGTTATAAGTATACGAACAATTTAGGTACATCTTTAGGCAGTAAATACACCCTCAAAGTTTGTCGGTCGAATTCGTATACACCCTGTATAATAATTTACCAGCTAGTTTCAGTAATCATCTAGTTCCCAGCAGTTGCCATGTCATGAAATTGATACATTACAATATGATTGCAAATAAACATGTGTTATGCCTGCGTCTCTGTATCACCTTTTCATCGGCGATGATCGGGCGTACTTCGTCCGCAATCGGCCGTCGTGTCGCGTGTCCCTTACAGCGCAAGCAAGCATGATAAGGTCTACCAAGGCGGTCTATATCGTTCCAGGCCATGACACTGGGCCTATGAAGTGACCTTTGGAATGGCCTACCGCAATCTGGCAACATGGCTATGCAAATCTTTAACAAAAAATTACTAGTTTTGGTCACTAAATGAACAATTTGTCACTGCACTGTTTCTGTCATTGTGATACATGCCAGTTGAAAAAATCTATAAAATCACTGCTATTTACGTCGTAGTGCGTCAGTCGACCGTAATATTCTATTTAAAAACAATTCCTAATGGGTAGGTACCCAATTTTCCATTGCTACTAAGTTTGATTTTATCTAAAACAGTAATTTTTTCATAATAACTTGCCTGAAAACTAATGGTATTGCAGTCGGAGAAGTCTCTACATCATATTACCCTAGCCTTTCCAATCCGCCAGTTCTCTAAATGCAAAACTTCTTTCCATTTTTGTGCCACTCTTTCATTAGATGGAAACTTGAACACACTAACATATGGAGCAACTGGTGAAGCGCAAGTTGACTTGCAGCTTGGTACGCAACACTTCAAATGCATTTTTGTAACTTATATGAACTGCCTTGTCAAAATAATTTTTAATGTCAAATATATTTCAAACAAACAAAACTTAGTGTGTCTTGGAATCGTCTAGCACACAATCTGGCAACAGAGCTAGTGTCATGGCCTGGAACAATATAGACCGCCTTGGTGTACACATTACCCTTTTCCTGTGACGTAACAATTTTCTCTTTATTTAATAAGGAACTGGACAAAACAAAAAATATGCAGTTTTTGGTCAGGTCCGCTTTAAGTATGGCTTGTTTTATAGTACTGTCAATGTGACATTTGTCCAAAATGACAGTAAAATAACGCGCAATAACAGGCAAGCCTAAAATCTTATTTTAAGCGTTAGGGATTTCTTTGAAGAGGAGAAACGTCGGATTACATACATCAAGAATGTCTTGCTTTGAATAATGTACTGTTTAGAGCATTCTTTATATTACAGGTTAGATATATCAAGTTCTTTCTGAAGTCTACTACCTGTGATCTAATAAATGATCTTTTTCAATTTTACTGTAATATAAGATGGGGATGTAGAGTACAAGGTACCTTAGACACCGACTGCTTTGGTCATATGGTCCATATATGTAATACTCCTATATTGCTAGTAGGGTCTGGGAAAGGGCGAAAATATAACGACGGCGACATATAGTACGTCCGTCTCTTTCTGAATTCTACGCGTCTCGTGCGCATGCCTGATAATTCGAACTGCACAGTTTTAAACTTGACCATGACCACAGCCTCCTGGATTAGTGCGAGACTGACGTCTCTACGCGGCCCGCCACATTTATATATTTTTTGTGATTCTGAGGCCAACGTACTTTGGCGCCATCTGTTGTGTTTTTGATAAATTATCTGTAACGTAGGCGCAACTTTCTAGATTAATATTAAGCAGGAGGCCGTGGACGTATGCAACCAAAGGCACAAGCGCAACGTACTGTAGCGCCTCTACAAACTATAAAAAACGCTTTGAACTAAAAATGCGGCGGGCCGCGTAGAGATGTCAGTCTCGCACTAATCCAGGAGGCCGTGACCATGACTCATGAGGTTCACTTCCTCACCGCGCTGGACGACGCTTGCGCACATGCACCAAGTGCGTAGAAAAAGATAGGAGAGCTGGTTGTCTGTCTCACTTACGCTCAGACCTCTCCACTAACAGGCGCTAGCAATATGGACGTATTACATATATGACAAGCAATCCAGTGAGACAAATGTCTCATTTAAAAAAACAAAAAAAGACCGTTTTTCAAATAGAACGCGTATTAAATAAAAACTGTACCCAGACCTGGAAGGTGTCAAAGTGGTTGCCTAACCGATCGACGTTTTAAGGCGCAGAGGGTCACAGCTCCGTTTGGCTGCTGAAACATCCTTTATCTAATAGACTTGTCCGTCCGTCCGTCCGGGACGCTGTTTCAGCAGTCAAACCGTAAGAGATAGAGAAAAAAGTTATTAAAGTTATATGTTTGGAGTGGTCATGTCAGCTCAGGAACCGAATTTCAGTCACGTGACACTTCTGGTTTTCGAGAAATCACAAAAAAGACCGTTTTTCAAATAGAACGCGTATTAAATAAAAATGTTTCAGCAGCCAAACGGAGCTGCGACCCTCTGCGCCTTAAAACGTCGATCGGTTAGGCAACCACTTTGACACCTTCCAGGTCTGGGTACAGTTTTTACTTAATACGCGTTCTATTTGCAAAAAGGTCTTTTTTGTGATTTCTCGAAAACCGGAAGTGTCACGTGACTGAAATTCGGTGCCTGACCTGACATGACCATTCCAAACATATAACTTTAATAACTTTTTTCTCTATCTCTTACGGTTTGGCTGCTGAAACAGCGTCCCGGACGGACGGACAAGTCTATTAGATAAAGGATATAGTCAAAGCAAGCTTGTTCGCCATTTTGAGGTACTGAAAGTGGCTGCAAATTCAAATTCTAGTTACTTTCCAATTAGCAAAGAATCAAAACAGTTTAGTCTTAAAAAGACTGGTTTTTAAAGAAATAAAAAGAAAGCAGAAAAAATCGGAACCAAAACACTGTTAACTAACTCACACGCACGTGGTTCAAACTAGAGACCTTTAATAGTATCTTAGTTCAAGCAACAGTGACTAGTGACAGAACGGACAGATACACTTCACAGATGACAGAACGTATGATTACCGGTCAGCGCGGCCAACAGCTTGGTACTAAAGTCGGTGTGACACAAAATCTAGTGGGATTCATGGAATCAACTTCCACAAGAAATTGTGAGTGCCGAGACCCTGAACTCATTTAAAAACAAATTGGACAATTTTCTGCGACACAGTCATTAGCTATGTTATGTAAATACATATAATACTTGTTTTTTTTTGTTTTGTTTTTTTTATGCAATGATATTAGAAACATCTATTACGTTTAGTTTAGGCATTTAGACATGTACAACCAAACCCTTATACAGAGGTATAAACAGCTGATAGCTGTCTGCCTTCAATATATAAATAAATAAATAAATATATAAAATAAATAAGCTTGCCTGGTCTATAAAGTTCTCTAGACAAAGAGTAATGTGTAGACTTTATGTACGGCTCTGTAGGCAAGCAGTTACAGTGTCTAACTAGCAATCGGATTGCGCAGGTTCGAATCTTATCGACTGAAATCTTCTTTTCGTTTTGAATTAGTGTAATTCGCATTGATAAAAGTGTTTCCTTTCGCTATTTTGGTACTATTACCACCATTAAGATATTTTCCCTATTTAGAAGATAATTTTTAACACTTTCTATATTAAAGACGTTAAAACATTTTCTTCCGTAACTTTTTTATTTACAATTTAATTTAAAAAATGCAAATATATTTTAGGTAGGGTACGGCCATCTATGTGGTGGGCTTAAAAGCTAGTTATAATATATTACGATACAAGATCGGTAAATGTATTTTACTAGGTCGAGAAAAAGTTAGGAAAACGGGACCCGAAGGGTCAAGTTTTTTCAATTTTTGCGGTCTGTTATAAGTATTTACGATTGAGTATCATATAATATTTTTCGCAATTTTTCATGACTGAAGAACAAGAATATTCCCTACATTCTGAATATTTTTTACGAGGTAGTTAATTATTCACCTACCGCATTAATTGTGTTATAGAATTAACTTACCGCACGCTAATTTCTCAATTTTCTATGGAAACCGGTCAAACGTCTTAAGCTCAACTTACTTGATCTGTTACCAACGCTAGCAAGTAGACATTGTCACTGATTGTAGAATATAGAAGCAGTATGCATCAAGAGATCCAAACAAATGATCTTCAGTGGGATTGTGAAAATGTCTTTTTTTCACGTCTGGGAGCAAAACACGGTTTCTACTATACTAAAATCGTGAGAGAAATAATTAATTACTCCTTAAAGAGGAGAAATGTCCCTAGGGAGTTTTCATTATGACTGAGCAACAAGAGCTCACAATTATGTCAAATTCGAAGTTATCAAGTTAAGTTTTGCGTCAGTTTGTGTCAAAACTGCCGCAAAACCTAACCTGCTAACCTCGAATTTGACATAATTGTGAGCTCTTATCATAATGACTTACAGTGCCACCAACTTTAAAATTTATCATAGGCTACTAATTTTAAAATAATTGTAACTAAAATGTCAATAAATAACGTTTAAAAAATACAGGTTTTTCGTTTTAAATCTTCCTGCAACATGAAAAAAATAGTATATGCAACTCGGAGAGAATGCTATTTTGCTTCAGTGCAATTTCTCTCCCTCATTGCACAATCTACTATTATGTCTTACTAGTACATTATTGTTTCTTAATAACTGGGATACAAGGCATATTATGAGGTACATAATACCCTGGTGGACATTTATGAGTTACTATAGAACGTGATTGGCCAGAAATAACAGTTGTCAAGTTTCCAATGACCAATCACGTAGCTTGATGCGTTGACAGCAATAGTTGATCATCTAATATAAGCTTTCTCTTCTTTTCCATTACTTAGGTTCGTATAAAGAAACAAGACATAAAATTTTGTATGTACCACGGACATTATGATGTTTTTACCCTTGGGCGACTTTCAAACCCTCAGGGCAGAGACCCTCGAGCTTATAAACTTGTCGCCCTCGAGCGGGCATAAACATCTTCATAATGCCCTTGGTACATAAATAACGTATTTTGGCCTCCTGATATTTAAACAACACATTCATACCCAATTGAAGTCCAGTTTTACAGTGTTTTTGTACATCCTGGTGCGGTAAAATAACTAGACATTTTTTAGTTTTCAGATACCCTTAAAGAAGAAAGTTGCTTTGTAGTAATAACGTGTATCTGCAGAAACGCTAGTTACATAATTCCTCGTTCAGTTGAGTTGAAAAAACAAAGAAAATCGATATTTACCAATATTTTTGAAGTTTTAAAGCGTCAACTACAAAATTTACTGAAGGCAGCTGGCTTGATGGTAACGGTGGTTTTTAATATTCGAAAGCAAAGCAAAATCTCGAATTTATACAAAACTAGCAAGGATACCCACCCGTTCTTCATATAGGCTACAAATTTTTCTTTTTCTAAATCTTATATGAAGGCTGCAGTGTCCCTCCCTTACCCAACACACTAAACCAACAAACGCGGTTCAACAATTGTAGGTAGGGAATATTCTTCCCAAAAAAGTTCTTCATGTCTCGGGTATACTTTACGTACCCCCTGGAAATGTCTATACAGGATGTTTGGCGTTTCCTTTGTATACAGGTTGTTCCAAAACCACGGATAATTATTTACAGAGCATGCAGTATGGTCGAAAACAAATTAAACAGTCTTAATATACCTGGGTCCGCAAATGAATATTTCCGAGATAACAGTGATTCTATTGCAATAACATAATAATTTGTTTTATTGGTTTTTATTAAGGTTTTATTGGTTTTTATAAAAAAGATGAAAATTAAAGATGTTCAAAATATTCTTCCATATCCACACAAGATCTAAATCTTCACAGAAACACAGCCCGCACCCTTCAAAGAACCGGGTTTTTTTTCAATTATCTGGAAACAGTGTTCTGTTCGTTGGCGCAAATCTTGAAGATCGTGTACAGGTGTGGCGTAAACTAAACTTAGATACTAAAGTCTAAATGAGTTAAATTGGGAGATCTTGGAGGCCATGTAATGGGACCCCTCGCCTTATCCATCTCCTAAGAAATGCGTCGTTTAGATGTTTCCTAACGGCAAGCGTCAAATGCAGTGCGTACACCAAAGATTTGTCTCAGATTTAAAGGTAAATCTCCCAAAGTTCAGAAAAAGAGTTTTCCAAGAAATGAAGGTAAAAGTAAGTTCATTTATTTAGTATAATATACTAGTTCATAGAATCATTATTGTATCTTAACTTGTTTATCATTAATGACATTAATATTAATAGTATTGTTTCACAAAGCTGCTTAAATATTTTTTAAAACTATAAATGTTTGTAATTTTTTTTTACATTCTGAGGAAGCGACTTATAGACTTTCAGTCCCTTGTAATACAAGAATTTTGTGTACATGCTCTATTCAATTTAGGTAGCCTAAAATCAAATCGATTTGAGCATTTAGTATCAAATGATCCGACATATAATTTGGCAATCAATTATTAACAACTTTGTAAATCAAAACCATTGTATTAAAATAAATACGCTATTTGATACTTAGCCATTGTAACGTATTCAGCATTAACTTAATATTCGTATATTTAGAACATCTTAAAATATTTCGCATCGCTCTGTTTTGTTTTTGCAAACTTTGCAAATCCATGTTATAAAAGAAAGAGGATACTTGCACAGTAATCCAAGTGTGGTGCAATAATGGTTTTATAGATCAGAATCCTAACATTAATACTTAGTTTACTGGCTATTCTTCCTAAAAATCCTATTCTTTTAGCAACCTTCCCGGTACTGTCCGGAGTACCGCAAGGGTCTCATTGTGGACCATTACTCTTTAATATTTTTGTGAATGATTTAGATAGGTACATTACAAACTCCAATTTTCTACTATTTGCTGACGACTTAAAGATTTTCCGGGAAATTAATGGTTCCGATGATGTTCATCTTTTACAGTTGGACATTAATAGCTTTCTTAAATGGTGCTCAGTTAATCAATTGGATATCAATGTTGCTAAATGTTTTTCTATGAGCTTTACTAGGGGCCAAACTAACTTATCAGAATACTCATTTAACGATGAAGTTTTGAGAAAGGTTGACGTAGTGAGGGATCTTGGAATCTTACTAGATAAGAACCTGAGCTTTAGTGGACATATCGAGAAAATTACCAACTTGGCTTCAAGAAATCTGGGTTTTATAACAAGGAATAGTCGACAGTTCTCACCAAATATACTTAGAACACTTTTTTGCACTCTGGTACGTCCTTCCCTTGAATACGGATCAATTATTTGGGCACCACATTATAAAATACACATCGATAAGATTGAACGTATTCAAAATAAGTTCTTAAGAATATACGCTTACCGCAAGGGCTATGACCTAACTCTAATCAATTACCCTCAGCTTCGCCAAGAATTAAACCTGACTTCTCTTCTCTCACGTAGGAAGTCTATAGACTTATGTTTCCTATTTAAATTAGTTAATGGAATGATTGATTCTCCTATATTACTAAATCTGATTGATTTTAATACCAATGTCAGAGTACGTAACCCACCACTATTTCGTATTCCTTTTCATCAAACAAACTACGGAATAAATAATCCCATTACCAGAATGTTGGACATTTTTTCTGAGAGCTTTTTTTCATTTAAAAACCACGTGAACAATTTGCAGAATGTTTAATATATTTGTTTTCCTAATTATCACAAAACTTTTGTTATTAACACGTATTTGTTGTTGTGTATGTTAAAAGTAAATTTTTCATTTTAATGTAAATGGTGTATGCCATTAATAAATAAATAAATAAATAGATAAAATTTATATTACTATGAAAAGTAAGTCTATTATCTATAATGACTCCCAGATATTTAATTTCAGGCACTTGTTCTAGTTCTAGACCATTTATTTTTACTTTAACAGATATATTTTCTCTATTCATTTTATTTGACACAATTATACACTTTATTTTGACAATATTTAATTTTAGTTTATTGATTTTAACCACTGTGATATTATCTCAAGATCTGTATTTATTTTGTTGACGGCATCAGTAGTATTTTCAGCAGTTACCCAAACTAATGTGTCGTCAACAAACAAATTTAGCGAGCAGCGTTTAACATTTATTTATTTCCAGATGTACAGTAGGAATAGCAATGGACCTAATAGGTACAATTCCTGGGGTACCCCTAATGTGTTAGGAATTTCCGTCGATTCCTCTTCATAATACACAGTTGTTTGGGATTGAGAAGATAGATAACTCTCAAACCATTGTTTTTCGATTCCCTGTATTTCATTTGTCCAGTTTTGTAGTCAATTTTTTACTATTGATTGTTTCAAAAGTACGCTTAATCTAGAAATACGGTCATTACACTTTTCTGTCGATCAATTTCACTTTTCCAATTCGCTAAAACTAGATTTAATGCCATTTCACACAAATGCTTGCTTCTGAATCTAGATTGTTTAATAATAATAATAATATTTATTGTCATGGATCTATACATAGATGTTGACATTGGCAGGGTGATAACTATTTAAAGTTCTCTATGATTAATAAAGTTGACAGTTGTTTGCCACTTATAATTTTATTTGCTTCGATAAATTCCTGCAACTGGTCTTTTGACAATTTTTTCTAAAATTTGTTCGTACACTGGCAACTTATTAATTGGTCTAAATTCTTCACATTTCTTTTTACCCACAAATTTTCTGATAGGAATTACTTTGAATTTTTTCCAGGATTCTGGGAATATTCCACTCTTCAACGATTCATTAATTTTACCAGAGGATTTCCTATAATTAGCAATGCATCTCTTATAACCTGAATAGAAATGCCATCTGTGCTACCCTTTCTTTTTATGCGTGTTATTGTTTTCCCAAGATCGATTATAAAATTAAGTAAATTTAAAGATGTTAACAGGATCAGGTATGAACGCCTCCTCAAAATTGGTGTTTAGTATATCACGATTTATGTCGACAATATTATTTATGAGGTACTGGTTAAATTTTTCACCTATCTCTTTGGAACCGGTTACTTCTACTCCTTGGAATGTAATGTTTTTTGGTGTATATTCTGCTTCCGGTTTTTTAATTCTATATTTAATAATTTTCCATATATTTTATGAATCGCCTTGACTGTCCCTAATTTTGTTTTCATAGTAGCGATTTTTCTTTTCTTTAACCAAATTGCTATATTTGGTTCTGATTTCTTTTATGTTTCCAATCATTTGAATTTGCAGATAATTTATCCTTTTCGTATGACGCATCTCTATATTTCTGTACGTGTTGCAAATCAGCAGAATAGCATGCGTTAGTATTTTTCACCCTGCTAATGCGGTACATAATCAGGTCAGCTAAGCAGTTTTGCAAAGACTTTACAATTCATGCAGCTGCAATGTGCATATTTATACTTATATCGCAGTTGTAATTGGCCAGTTTATTTAATAAAGCAGTTTGGGAGTAGTCATCAAAGAATTTCCTACGTATCGTTTTGAACTCGCTGTTTGTACATTGTTTATGACATGTAAGCTCTATTCCACTGTGGTCAGTAATTTTTGGTGAATTTAGGACATCAACATTTAGATTTGAATTGTTAGTTATTACCAAATCTATTAATGTGTTTGAAGTTTCAGTCACCCTTGTATAATACCGAACTAATTGTTTCATGCCTAGACGTTGAATTACATTTGTTAAACGTTTCATATAGAAACTGTCCTTGGACATGTCAATATTAAAATCACGTATAATTAAATGTTTGCTGCGGTCTGATACATATTCGTCACACCATTCTTCAAATTTCATTAAAAATTCACCATCGCTTGAGCTCTGAGAATAATACACTACCGTGTACACACCTTGATAAAATCCTTTTGTTATATAGATTGAAAGTAGCCATAAGTTCTTGTTATATTCTATATTACCCTAAATTCGATATTGTTTTTTAACACTATAACCACGCCCCCAGTTTGTCGACTTTGAGAATTACACCTTATTGTACTATACCCTGGAAAATGTATTTCACAATCCTCTATCTTATCTGTAATGCGAGCTTCACTTAAGAATAGCAACGCTGGGCGCCTCCATAAGATTAAAATTTCCAATTCTTCCATATGTTTTAACATACTTTGGGAATTGAAATATATGATTTCAGCACTCCTTTCGCCTACTTCTGCTTGTTCGAATCTACGTTTAAAAATTGCACAGTCGGTACTCCAAGCTGGATGATTTGTGTCTAATTTCATTCTCAATTTTTCCACTGCATGTGCACAGTTTACACATTTTAGCTCATTATCTGTCGCTCGCCATTCACTAATTAGATGCGACCCTGAACATTTCGGGCAAGCTTTGTTTGACCTGCATTCGCTGGCTTTGTGATTAAATCCACTGCAAGGAAAACACCTGGTGACTTCTACAGTATCGTAAATTCTGCATCCATCCCAACTAATGTTTAATTTTTCTTCTCTCATCATTAACCTGTAGGCCATGCCATTAACTTCTGCATACACCGTATAATATCTTCTGCCAGCTTTACTTTTATTTTCTTTAATATGTACTATTTTAAAGTCAGCCTCTTGCGCATCTAAATAATTATTTTGATTTCTTATTTTATCTTCTATGGCTTCAAATGACAATTTGTCGCTTAATCCAACTATTTTGATCCTGGGTAATCTTTGTTTTGGGATGATTACTTCATAGTTCATAATTTCCTCCAAGTTTGCTTGCTACCTTTTCTTGTACTTTGTTCACTGCCTCTTTATTTTTACACTCGATTACAATTAATACCACTTTTGCTAACAAGTCGAAGTGTTGAAAATTCTAAATCAGCAGGATCAACGCATTTTTTTATTTCCTTTTTCGTGTCCCTACTTGTTTGTTCCTGATTCTTCAGCTTCATTAAGACAACTGGATCGTGTTTCTTAAAGTTTTTCAGCATAACTCATTTTCGCCGTATCTTGCTTTTCAATTACTTGTTTAATGCTGGTTTGTATTTGTTCGTTGCGCGAATTTATAATGTTTTGTAAAGCAACCAATTTCAGTGATTGATCCTTCAGTTTCTCGTTTTGTTCGCTTAATCTTCCACATACGGAAACATCCCACCCGAAGGCAGTTGCCGATTGGGAAACGCTTCAGCATACAGGCGACGTGCATTCAAAGCATTCCCATTGGCACGACCATACATGAACACCATATTTCCCATTTCATCGTTCGAATAGGCAACCATTGTAATCTAAGTAAAACTTGCACTATTTGGACGAAACTTCAAATTAAACTGTCTTTCTCAAAGCCAACTCTGCTTAGCAAACAAAATCCTTTTATTTACACATGCAGTTTGCTGATAAGCACGTGTGCACAAAATTGCTGTTATCTCGGAAACGATTCATCTGCGGACCCATGTATATTAAGACTTTTTAATTTATTTTGAACCGTACTACATGCTCTGTAAATATTTAAACGTTGGAACACTCTGTAGATTGATAAAACTATAGTTGTAGTATAACAATGAGCATAAAATTAAAAACATATGTACAAATTAAAAGTTGCATTCATAGATCTAAAACAGACTCAGCGAAAAAATATCAATAATAATGTAACCCATTATCCCTTTTTAACTTTTATAGTCAAATTTATACCCATTCGGAGTCACGTGATAATCTAGTAATTTTACGTATGTCGATTCTTAAAAATGCAATTTTAGGGAAATAAATGACATTCCGTTTTGTAGGTTATCCTGACATATGCCAATTTCTAAAACAAGGTTGCTACGGGTTTATTCTCTTATATGAAATCAAACTGAATTTACAGGTTAAAGAAAACATAACATGTCGTAAAATGTAAATATAATAAAGATATGTCAGCTGCTACATTAAAAACCTGCTGCGTATAGCAAATTTTAAGTCAATTTCTGTGCATGCATATTCTGTTATAGAACATTGCCATTTGAAGCATATTTCCTTGCACAATCTATTTAGGGAAGAAACTGAATGTGAAAAATCTCCAAATTCTTCAACCAAGCATTTTTTAGATTTTTTATGGTTACAAATTCTTTAGCTACATACATTTTATATACAGTGTCTTGACTGCTTCGTCGACTTCCGTTTTTGCATTCTTCACTTTCTGGCTCATATTTTCGGTAAATTGTGCTCTCCGAGATATTTAACGGAAGAGAAGCACGGCGAACAGCGTTGGAGGATGAAACTGTTGATTTACTATTATTAATATTGTACTCTTCATAAAAAAAGCGCATAATATTCAAATTAATTGTTGTGACTGCTCGTTATACCGCATGTCTGATGGTTTCTTTTAATTTCCAGTTTTCGGCTCAACAATTTTAGGTTTTATTACCCTTATCTCAATAACTTACACGAAAAATATAATCTGACAGATTAGAAACGTCAAATTTTTTAAATTAATTTTATGAATCGACATGCCTTTTTTTCAAATTTCTTCCATTTCATCTATTTTACTAAAGATGAACAGAGACAGACAAAAGTCACGTGACTCCGAATGGGTATAATTTTGAATATACCCGCTTTTTACTCCTTTAGGGGTGAAATTTTAAAAACCCTTGAAACACTTTCTAAACATTTTAAAAAGATGCCCTATATGCCAAAAAAGAATGTTTTAATTCAACAAACACAAAAGATACCAAAATATTCTGTAATTCACCCCCAAATCCAGATTCGTACCTTTAGGTGCTGATCTGGGCAAAGTCCTGAACTACATTTTTAGACATTTGTATGGGCAACCTTTATAAGTAAGAACCAAGTCGATGTCTCATCGGGCTTAAGAGTTATTAAATTCCCTTTAGGGATGGAATTTCCAAAATAAATTTCTCGGAACTTCCGTATATAACTAATGCAACTTTTCTGCCAAATTTTAACTTCCTACTTGCAGTAGTTACCGCTCTGTAGCAATTTTTGTAAAAAACATCCACCCCATTTAACGCTTTTAAAGGGTGAATGTCAAAAATCCGACATTATTTGACCTGCTTTGTAAAAGGAACTAATTTGCGGAGTTTGAACTTTATACTTGCAGTAATTACCGTGCTATGACAATCTCACCATCTTTAGAAAAACACATCTACCCCACTTGACCTCTGTGAAGAGTGAATTCCGAAAAATTCTCATAATGATTTGTCCTCATTTGGAAAGGAAACTGATTGTGCCCAATTTCAACTGCCTACTTGCAGTACTTTCCCCGTTTTGGCGATCTTTGGAAAAACACGTCCACTCCATTTAACTTCTTTGGAGGATGAATTCCGAAAATCCTAGAAAATGTGTTAACCCGATTTGTAAATCAATTTATTTGCCGAATTTTAACTTAGTACATATAGCAGTAACTTCGCTATGGGGATCTTTAGAAAAGCATATTTACCCTATTTATTCCCTTTGGGGGTTGAATTCTTAAAAATTTTGAAAATTGTTTGACCCGATTTTTAAAAGGAACTGATATGCCGAATTTCAACTTTCTACCTACAGTAATATCCGCTCTTTTGAAAAACACATCTACCCTATTCAACCCCTTTGGGGGAAATTGGTTGGTACTTCAATCGTTACGAACATTTACAGCAGCATTCTAATTCACAAAATTGTACCTACCGTGTGCTTAGATGGAAATGTAATTAAAAAACTTATAGAAATAGTTGCTCCAAGGTTCACCACGCCATTAGAAATAACATTTCCGATGAATTCCTTATTGCACAGCAAGAGAAGGCAATGAAACACATTATAGGTTCAGACATATTTATTAGCGTTTGTTTATAAACTTCTCTCGAAAAAAATGATTATCGAAATAAGATTTTCTTACCACTATCGTTACTTTTTGTATGGCAACTATAACAGAACAAGGTACACTTTACAATTGATTCTCAACAAAATATAGCTCCTGGATTTTAATTAGTACACATTTTAGGAAAATTCCGATAAAATAAATGTAAATGCAAAATGTATAAAAGAATTGATCAATTACTCAAATTATTTAATTACAAATTCTAATAAATAAATAAATAAATAATATATTGCGGCAATAGCTCGGTTTAGCAAACTGGTACGGATTACAAACTCTCACAAATTTGTTGCTACATAGGTCGAAGCATGTGAGGAATCTCTGTTAGCCCGCATGGGCTTGTTTATACATTGTCAAATTTAAAATTATCAATTACAAGAGTAAGATACCTACACACTTCACACCACTGGGGCTTCTATTATAATGAACTGCATATACTGTAACACTCTTTTTTGTTTTTTATGTCCAGAACGAGAGACACTGCCAAACCGAGATTAGCCTTTTCCAAATTTTAATATCATTTAACTTACCTAATTACAAAACTCATTACGCAAGAGAAACATTTAATAAAAATGTGTAAAAAGTCTAGTATAAAAATTAAATTAAATATTTAAAATAATGGAAAAGTTTAAACTTCAACACTCACAACATCAAAGTACTCTTAATAGTAATCTACTACAGTCAAAATGTTACCAATTCAATGGAAAGCCACCAAGAGTGTTAAAGTTTACAACCTGCACACGTTCTAATTCTATTAAAGGATCGGTTAGATAATATCCAGTCAACAAGCCATCAACGAATACTTCCTTCCAACTATCGAATTGAAAATAAAAGATGCTCCACTAACTCAGATCAAATTCTCATTTTCTTACCTTTTTCTTTTAATATAACAAATACTATAAAATTTTTACTTGTGTATTGACGTTTTACCCTATGCACTGCACCGTAATAAGAAAACAAATCGCTAACCGAATGCAGCTGACAGATAACGCTTGTACAAATACAGTTCCACAATTCCGAGCAACACAACGTCTATCGACACGCTGGTAGGTATCTATTGCGAACACTTTTTTCAGCGTTTGATTAGCTCAGTCTTAGAGGACTTCTTCTGCATACTATGAAACCATGTCGTTCCATGTGCTGCTGTTATTGCTTGATTCACTGCTCGACGAAGACACTGCAATTATTAATGTTATATAAGGCTCGTGCTTACTGCTAAAAAATAATTTCTATGCAACTTAACTACTAATCGATGTTTTTGACAAAATTAACACAAGCTAAGAAGGGCACACAATTTTATAATTTTTAAGATTATAGATTTGTTCAAGATGCGCATTCTTTTTTTTTGTCTTGCTTAATTAGGATGGCATCTGCAAAATTGTGAATAATTTTAATTTTTGATTTTTAGTTAAATTTGAGAATTGAAATGATAGCAAAATACAATTTCTAAGTTCTTTTGAGTTGAAGATAAAATGTTAAGCTTTATTTTCTTAAGTGGAAGTCATAATTGGCTGTAACAGTTCATTTTTTAGCATTTCAAGAATATACAGATTGTCCGAAATCCGTTTGGAACATAGGAAATTAATGAGTGCGACAAGGGAGACAAACAAAATGAGTAGCAGGACAAAGATAGAACGTAATCATGGCTAGCTAAATTTTTAAACTAAAATTAAGTCAATGAAACAAACAAGCACTTCTGTCAAATATTTTATCTGTCATTAAGAGTACCTATAAAGTGAGGTTTAAATAATTAATATAATTATGTGAATATTAACAATAGTATATTAATTTAAACCTCACTTTATACTCTTAATGATAGATAAAATATTTGACAGAACTGTTTGTTTCTTTCATTGACTTAATTTTAGTTGAAAAAATTTTGCTAGCCATGTAGGGTTGCGAACACTGTCATTTTGGCCCGAAGACTTTGAGTTTGGCATCATTTTTCGGGCTTTGGGTTTTCAATAAAATTCTTCAGGTTAACTGCATACATGGATTGCAAAAAAAAATGCTTCTATTTAAAATCTCCAGAGCAGAAGTTATTGGTAGAAAATGGCCAAAGAGAAAAATAGCTATTTATGCAACAAGTGCTAAAAGTCGACTTTTATGCGCGAGACATGAAAATTATGAAACGAAGCCGAAGGCTGAGTTTCATAACATGTCTCGCGCATAAACGACTTTTAGCACGCGTTGCATACAATATTTTATCTACGACCTTAATTTTACCGTTATTAATCCATAAATATCGATTTAAGAAAGGTTCGCATCTGCGATGCTGCGTCATAATGAATAGTAGCCTACGCCGCTGGCGATTGTTTGGCCACGCCCGTGCTGTCAAGGTGAGTTACGAAATGTAATTATTGATACTCCACATATGACTGTATTCATTACATAACGCTTTAATTCTTTCAAAAACGCTTTACCTGTAACGCAAGAAGAAACTAGAATAGCTTTACAACTTCACTTGCAGTTCGAAATTGTAGTTTTGAACCTCGCTTCACTTTTAGCACATGTGCTACAAGTAAACAGCTGATTTTTTTAAACACGGTAAACTATAAAACGTCACTTTTAGTGAAACAAGCTAGCGCTAAAAGGCCTACTTTTAGTAGTGGTCGTAGATAAAATATATAATTTTAGAAAATATCTAATTTCCTTTTCAGAAAAATGTAGTTTCGTAATTGTTTACTTAACTTCTAAGTTGGATCTTTTTTATGGAATGTAAAAAATAGTTTTGTTCTTTAGTTCTTATTATTTACAAAGGCCGAGAATTATGTTATGTGTAACGGGCCAGCTGGATCCCTTACCGATACTGTTTATTTTCATGCTTAAGTGTAGAAGCCAAGTTGTATCTCCTACGTTCTATTATTAGATTTAATATTGTATTTTATGTAAGTAAATGTTCGCAAAGGCGGTCCTACGCTGGAAGTGTATCGTGAATTTTTGTTTTCGCGATTGCAGCAAGAAACACGCTGTACACGGGACGTGGGGATTTTCAACTCATTTAAATTTAACAAAGACGGTAGCACTCGCACGCAGCCTCTTCTGAGTACTGCATGGGTTTATTAGATTGGAAAGTATAGTACCTGAAATAAGATAATCTCTGAAACTTCTTTGTGACGTGAATTCATAATTCATATTCTTATATGGGTATTTCGCCACTCTGCAAATTAAAATATTAAATAACGAAAATATTAACAACGAACGTTTCGAGGGACAATCTGCCCTCGTTATCAACGAACAACAATTACAACGAACAAGAAAACTTATCTTTTTTCACTGGAAGGAAAAACGACCAACCTCCAATGCATTTTTTGACATTGACGTTTGTTGATATCTATACCTACTTGAACTCATCTTTAAGATTCGATAGCCAACTATTGTCTAAAAATATTGAGAAAGACGACACGCATTTTTCTTCGTTAAGTAAAATATATGCCGTCTCTTTAATTTTACGTTGAGTTGACATCGATTCTTTAGACAAGATCTTTGTGTTTTGCCATTGTATTTTATGGTTTTCATCCCAAGCATGTTCTGCCAGCTTAGACTTATTGAATTGATACGTTTTCATCATATTTTTATGTTCTTTAACTCTAACTGCTAAAGGTCTGGATGTTTCACCGATATAATATTTCCCGCATTCACAGGGAATACTATATATACAGTTCCTTGAATGTTGTTCTTCGTTGAACGGTTTAGTTTTTGTAAGAACTGACCGCAAAGTATTCATCGTTTTGAATACCTTCCTAACATTGAATCTTGCCTAAAGAATCGATGTCAACTAAACGTAAAATTAAAGAGACGGCATATATTTTACTTAACGAAGAAAAATGCGTGTCGTCTTTCTCAATATTTTTAGACAATAGTTGGCTATCGATTCTTAAAGATGAGATCAAGTAGGTATAGATATCAACAAACGTCAATGTCAAAAAATTCATTGGAGGTTGGTCGTTTTTCCTTCCAGTGAAAAAAGATAAGTTTCTTGTTAGTTTTAATTGTTATTCGTTGATAACGAGGGCAGATTGTCCCTCGAAACGTTCGTTGTTAATATTTTCGTTATTTAATATTTTAATTTGCAGAGTGTTGAAATACCCATATAAGAATATGAATTATGTACCTGAAATAGCGTTTACAAATTCTGAAAATGCATTTTCCGAATGTACAGTCGCGGAATTAAAAATCCGGACATTTAAAATGATTCAGTGTATATCTTACTTTACTTTACTTATCACGTTACCTGGTGAAATTAGTCAAAGTCAAAATAATTACTCGTATATGACTGCATGCCTCATTGTTTAACTGACAATTGCTAACCTAGAAACGCAAAGCCTAATTTACATTACCCAAAAATTGCAAAAATCCTCTATAAGACTCGTCCGGATTTTTAATTCCGCGACTGTACATGTAAGTACACGCATTGTGCTATATTTAAAGGCTTATTTCAAGCGTCAATTTTAAGAGGCGCCAATTCAACTGTCCTTACAAGGTCTGCACTCGATCAGTGCTTCCCAGCATAATATCCGCCAGGAGCGGGTGATGCAATTGAGGCGTGCCGTTTCCAAGGGTATACAGCAGCCAGTTTCAAATAAAATGTTTGCAGAGCGGGATAAGATTGCGTTTAACTGCAAGCTTTTGCAAACGCGCAGGAGTGTGTTTTATCAGAGACTAAAGTACCGGCTTCAGGCAATTTTAACATTCCATTTTTACATTTACGTTCTTTTAAAAGTTAATTACTTCAACGTTATTTTTGGTGATGTTTTAGGATTTTCATGTATGTTTCAAACATGCCTGAATCTATACCGCACATAAGTTGTTTGAGAAGTGAATTTTCTTTTCTTTTATGTCTTTTGTATTTTTATGCGTGTTTTAGTTCTTATATTTTTATGTGTTTTGAAGTTTCAGTCTGACCAACACTATAAGGGGGAACCAAATTTCTGTTTTGACAAATAGTGATCTTGCATAAGCGACAAACTGAGATATTAAGAAAGTTTCATGTTCACTGAGCTAGCTAAAGGGTAAAATGGGCAAATAATTATTTAAATATTAAGTCGTAAGAGACGTCTTGTTCAAATTATCCACGGAGGGGTAAAAAATCCGTATTTCATATGTTACCTAAAAAATATAAAATATTTTTAGGAATCATACCTTTATAATGTAAAATAAATTATTTTCCATTGCACCTTTTTATTAATTTTATCCCACTTTTTTCTACCCAAAAAATTATTTTCTTCGGGTCAGTATTGACTCAATGTTGGTAACCCTATAGCCATGATTACATTCTATCTTTGTCCTGCTACTCATTTTGTTTATGTTTTCCTTGTCACACTCACTAATTTCCTATGTTCCAAACGAATTTCGGACAATCTGTATAGTGTAATGCAGCATGTAGTATGCATGTTAAATTTATTTTACAACATAATATCCAGATAGTTAATACAGTACATACATTTGAACAGTTGCATGAATGACTGGTGGTCAGTGCGACTTTCACTCTGATGATGCAAGCTGCAAGGTCTTGCGAAACGTTAGTGAATATGGATGCGCAAACAGCAAAACGGCCAAATCTGCCTAAGTATCCTCGTTCTCAAGATACTCAAACAACATGAGGCACCAAAGCGCATGGCCATCGCGCGGGTTTTTGCTCGACTTCACAAGGTGCAAGGCACATTAAGCCAGAAAATGCTGGGTGTTCATATACAAATACTACACGGTCTAAGCCGAAATTCTATGCTAAGGAGAATAATTCGAGTAACCGCAAAAGCCTCAAACAGTACATAAATATTAAAATTGTTAAACTTTTTTGTTCTAAAATTATTCCTTATATAACTCATATTATTAATAGTTGCTTGTCTACTAGTACTTTTCCAAAGCCGTGGAAAAAGGCCCTAGTTGTGCCCATTCCGAAAGTATCTGCCCCGAAGGAATTTGGGGATTTGCGGCCAATTAGTATACCCCGTCCTGTCAAAAATTTTGGAGAAAGTAATAAATTTTCAATTTCGTTCTTAAATGGCAGATAATAATATTTTACCAACACACCAATCTGGATTTAGATTTGGTTACAGCTGCACTACCGCCCTGCTCAATGTCACTAATGACTTAATGACAGCAACTGATCAAAATAAAATGTCTGTGTTAGTTCGTTTAGATTTCAGTAAAGCTTTTGATACCATCGATCACAACATTTTGTTAACAATTTTAAAAAACATTGGTCTCTCAGATAGTGGTGCTGCTTTATTTAGAGATTATATGACAGGCAGGGAACAGAGCGTCAGGCTGCAGTTGGAGTCGTCAGCATACAGATCAGTAACTAGGTAGGGCGTTTCACAAGGGTCTATTCTAGGTCCACTTCTATTTACAATCTATACACACGGTCTTTGTGAAGTAATTAAAACTTGTTCACTGCACATGTATGCTGATGATACACAGCTGTACCACTCTTTTGAATACGATTGGCAGCAAGCCTTGAGCGAGGCCCAAGCCAATTTAAACGTCATTGCTACGACATCTTTAAATTACCATTTAAAATCTGTGGTAATGATGTTTGACAATAAACAGAGGGTAGAAGAATTAAGGTCTCAAGTACATTTAAGCATCAATAACAAAGTTATGCCTATTCGGCCAGAGGCAAAAAATCTTGGTTTGATTCTAGATAATAGTTTTAGATATAACGCTCATATAACTCAATGTGTTACACAAGCGTACGCCTGTTTAAAATTACTTTATCCACATAGAAAATACATTTCACCAAAAATTAAGGCATTGCTTTGCAACACTCTAGTTTTAAGTCATTTTAATTTCTGTTCTCGACTATATGGACCTTGCCTTATTAGGGAAGCTTCTGAGAAAATTCAACGAGTTCAAAATTCATGTATACGTCTTATCTACGGAATCCGGAAATTTGATCATGTTTCACACAAATTGTCAGATTTATCATGGCTAAATATGAAACACAGATGGTTGCTGAGTGCTGCTTGTTTTTATCACAGAATAATTACTGAAAAGTATCCTCCTTATCTATATAATAAAATATCTTTTCGGGATGATGTACATACTTTAAATTTGCGATTCAAAGGAGGGATAACGCCGCCTCTTCATCGAACAGCTCTATATGAAGGATCTTATAATATTTACAAAGTCCACACTCTCATCCCTCATTTCTTAAAAAATTATTCTGTAAAACTATTCAAAAATATATTTCGAGAAGTTTTGCTAAATACGCAAACTGTATAGCTCTTCTTTTAATCGTTTAAATTTATCAAAATACATGAGATGGAAGAAAGCAATAAATTATCCTGTAGTTTTGCATGTGTTGTTTTTTATGTCTTGATGCGAAAAAAGTGTTCTTTCTAATATACAGGGGTCCAATGGAAGAACAGCTACTGCGCTGCAGTAACTGATTTGGGTCCCTGAGGTTTCCCCAAACAATTTTCTTATATATAGGGTGTCCCTGAAAAGGAGGTCAATCTGTTAACCACATATTCCTTGAGCAAAAATATGACGATTTAACTTAACTTACCTATATACAAAGTTGCTTAGTTTAGCCGCTAGAGGGCTTTAAAAACGATAAACTTTTTTAAATTTTTTCAAATAAGTCGAAAAGTCTTTGATAGATTTTATTCATATTTTGGCCATGTGTTTGTACCAGTAAACCACAGCTTTGTAAAGAATAAACCCTATTTTCTAAAATTACAGGGTGTTTAAAAACTTCGTCACAATAAATTATCCATCCATATTTTTTTAACCCCCTGTATAATCACTACCATTTTTTTTTCGGAATAGTTACTTTAATTTAGAAGCTATTTCCTCTCTTACAAAATTTTAGTTGGGTAAACGGTTTAGCCACAAAAAAATATTTTCTAAATTTCTACAAGCCTGAATCAGTAATTGTAATGTAAATCTAGGCTTGTAGGGATTTACAAATTTTTTTTTTTTTTGCTAAACCGTTCACCCAACTAAAATTTTTTAAGAGAGGAAATAGCTTCTAAATTAAAGTAACTATTCAGAAAAATCCTCGACACCCAATATATATGAAGAGGTTAAGTAAGTATTCAGAAAAAAAATTGGTAGTGATTATACAGGGGGTTAAATTTTTTTAAAAAGTTAATCATTTTTAACCCCCTGTATAATCACTACCATTTTTTTTTGAATAGTTACTTTAATTTAGAAGCTATTTCCTCTCACAAAATTTTAGTTGGGTGAACGGTTTAGCAAAAAAAAAAAAACTTTGTAAATCCCTACAAGCCTAGTTTTACATTACAATTACTGATTCAGGCTTGTAGAGTCCGCCCAACGTAAGATAGGGACAGGCACGTCATCATTGCCAGGGTGCGCAGTGGTTTGGCGATTATCCCGATGGGCAATGGTTACTTAGCAACGGCACGTTTTTAAATAGGCGTCCTGTTACCAGGGGGTTTAGTAGTTGATAGGATACGCGATGAGTTCACTTGTATCCGTGTACGCTACTGCCAATTCTTGAGGCGCGGGCCGTAACAAAAATCCGCGCAGCCGAACTGTGACGTGCCAATGCCTATCTTACGTTGAGCGGAAATTTAGAAAATATTTTTTTGTGGCTAAACCATTTACCCAACTAAAATTTTGTAAGAGAGAAAATAGCTTCTAAATTAAAGTAAATATTCAGAAAAAAAAATGGTAGTGATTATACAGGGGGTTAAAAATATGGATGGATAATTTATTGTGGCGAAGTTTTTAAACACCCTGTAATTTTCAAAATTAGGGTTTATTCTTTAAAAAGCTGTGGTTTACTGGTACAAATACATGGCTGAAAAATGAATAAAATCTATCAAAGATTTTTCGACTTATTTGAAAAAATTTTAAAAAGTTTATCGTTTTTAAAGCCCTCTAGCGGCTAAACGAAGCAACTTTGTATATAGGTAAGTTGAGTTAAATCGTCATATTTTTGCTGAAGGAATATGTGATTAACGGATTGACCTCCTTTTCAGGGACACCCTGCATATACATATACAGGCTGTTTCCTAAAAAACGCCGCAACCCATAACTCCGTTGTTTTAAATTTTAGACCCAACAAACTATATATTCTTAAATGGCAAGAAAAGAGCTACCTTTTGACATCGCCCATTCGTAAATATCTTTCAACTGTTTTGAGCAACGATGTTCAACTTTTTTATTTTAAATGGAACACCCTGTATATTTTTACATATTTGAATTCAGGATGAAATTCTGCATGCAGTAGTATGATTCATTTGTTTTTTTGGACACTTACACCCGTATGCATAGTCGTTCATCAGCGGCTCGCCGGAGTTTTGTTATGAATATTATGTTGGTGGCACTATAAGTCTATGTCAAATTCGAGGTTAGCAGGTTAGGTTTTGCGTCAGCCTGTGTCAAAACTGACGCAAAACCTAACTTACTAACGTCGAATTTGACATAGACTTACAGTGCCACCAACATATTATTCATAACGAAACTCCGGCGTGTTGCCGGTGAACGACTATGCATATGGGTGTAAGAAACGTTTAATAGATATTTATGTATTTAGTGTGTAAAGAGAGCCATTTTGGTATGAGGATGCGCGTTTCGTGCCGAGCGGTAGCGAGGCGCGAAAAAGCAACCGAATACCAAAATGGCTCTTTACACTCGAAATACATACAACATTTTTTCTACGGTCCTAAATAAATAACAAAATTGTTAAATAATTGAAATTTCGATACACACCATTTGATGAAGTCGTTGTACCGCCGTTCATAAAGGCCGCCCGATTTGGCCGGCAACAACACTCGTTGGTTGCTGTCTGGGTCGCTTCAAATACTTCAGGCGGGGTGTAATTACCTTCAGATTTCATCTTCAACTTCACAAAAGCTCACAAACTCAATAAATCTGTTGCGTGATGATGGACGCACCGTGATGCAATTGTCAATAATTTTAGCCAGTTCCAGAAAAATGACGAATTAAATTAATAATCAGGTTAGCCATGGCGATGCGTAAAGTAAAATGAAGTGACGCGATTATTTCATTAAGACATTGTTTACGTGGTTGCGATGCTAAAATGGTTACTAGGGAAAAAATTTGTGAATCGCTAACTTTTCGCATTGACAGTGAGCGCTTAATAGTCAGTTTTAAAGGTGACCGTAGAAAAAATAATTTTTTAATATTGCATGTAGACAGTCGACAGTACCATAAAATTTTCAAGTGTGCCGTGGAAAACAATCAGAATGTTGAAATATTTTATTGGAAACAAATTTAAACAAAACTACAAAACGTATCTACAAGTATTGCTCAAACTGACCGTCACCTTGTTGAACACACAACTGACATCTTCTAGTTACTCCATTGGTCGCATTCAATATCAAATTGGGAGCTGTTTCGCGATAAGCATTGATAATCCTCTGCCTCAGAATTTTCTTCGTTTTCTGGACGTGTTAGATAAAATATTTCAACATTCTGATTGTTTTCCACTGCACACTTGAAAATTTTAATGGTACTGTACGACATGCAATATTTAAAAATTATTTTAAACATTTCTAAATGTCCAAAAAACAAATGAAGCATACTACTGCATTCAGAATTTCATCCTGAATCCAAATATGTAAAAATATACAGGATGTTCCATTTAAAATAAAAAAGTTGAACGTCGTTGCTCAAAACAGTTGAAAGATATTTACGAACGGGCGATGTCAAAAGGTAGCTCTTGCCATTTAAGAATATATATAGTTTGTTGGGTCTAAAATATAAAACAACGGAGTTATGGGTTGCGGCGGTTTTTAGGAAACAGCCTGTATATATTTATGTTATATGGTTATGTAATTATGGAAACAAATACAATTAATATTATTATTATCATTAAGACTAAATAGAAGTTTGGTCTGACATCACACAATAAAATGACGAGTTGTCAAATGTTATTTTAATGGATTGTTAATTTTATCCAATCTTGATTAATAATATGTAGATTCCAAAATTAACCTAACTTCAAAAAAATATTTGAATTTCAAAATATAATTATCAAAAACTGTTGAGTACTCAAATCACATATGACTTTTAACTGTAACTTTTAACTCTTATTTCTTATTAGTTTATTACTGGATAAGAATTTTCATTATTGCTTTCAATAGAATATACAACTTTGAACTAATTCAAATAACCTTGAATTACATATTTTATAACAATTGTGATTCGATACAGGCAATTATTTTAATATCACAATTAAGAGATCTGTTCCCTTAACGTGAACCTTTACTTGAAAAATTCAAAATCTAGTTATTTATTATTTTCATTTCTAATAGTACCCATTTTGGTTGCCTTATTACTACCACCAGTCAATTATACAAATGTTATATCACATGTACTATATTAGCTATCTGGATATATTGATTTAATTATATGTAACATGCATCCTACATGCTGCATTACATATGTCACCTCATTTGAAAGGTCTTATTCAGTAAAATATGTACCTACTAGTATGTAAACCTTTCTCTGCCAGTATGAGTATGAGTATAAAGTGCGCCAGATAGCTTGGCCAAAAATGTTGTTTATCTAACAGACTCGTATATTGACTTGAAACGTCAACTTAAAAATTAATTTGGACCATAAGGAGATCACTGGGTCACTGAGTGAAAAAATGTTTGCACAACGACCCCTATTCCATTTCATCCCCTATAGTTCAACCCCCATTCTGAAATTAGAGGTACATATTCTACTCAATTAGAGCTTTCAAATAAGGTGCCACATGATTCCCCTTTCCATTTAAGAAAAAGCTTCAATATGACGCTGTGCGGTTACCTTGAATTTTTTATTGGCCTGAAATGGCTAACACACCTATAATTTGCGTAGTTTACCAGTATATAATTTGACTAAAATAAACAACTCAAAAATGTAGGGGTCAATGTTCTAGCAACACACAATTGTACCTGTTGTTTATAGAATCCGCGAACAAATTAAATAAAAATGGGGTAATAAGTATGACAGCTGCGTACTTGACTGATAAAATACACCAACATCTACATTGCAGTTACTCCGTTAAGAAAGTTACAAGTTGTTAAAAAAGTGACCCCTTTATTTTCAAGTCAAGTGTTTTTGTTCTTTAACCATTAAAAGATTGATTCTTTAAAATTGCACCCTACATATTTTTTCACATAGTTTGATAATTTTTTTCTGTATTTAACAAACTAATACTTGCATAGTCTTACTAACAGGGTGAGCTTCAGAATTGAGAGATTTGGCAACGATAATTACAGCTGGTTTGGTTCAAGTGAAGCGGATTTGGGCATCACCACTTCACAGTAGTTTTTTTTATGATAAGAGAGAAAATACAGAGTTCACAGCACTAAGTTAGCATGCTGAAAATTTTCGTGGTCCTCAATTTCGCCCAATAAATGAAGGGGCATTTTTCAATGTCACACAACTTATAAAATTCTGGCTGAATTAATCAACCAAAAAGTCAAACAGGAATCACAAGGAAAGATAGGACATTGTCAGGTAGGATTTAAGGAAGGAAAATCTACAGTAGATCAAATCTTTATACTAAGGCAAATTCATGAAAAAGTTTCAAAAGAAAAGCCCAAGAAGCATATATGGCCATATGTATTAGACATAATTTTGGTTTGTTGGCTTTGAGATCTCTTTGTACTAAGACTTCATAAAGGTTAGTCATCATCATTCTACGCAATTAAATGCAATTAATTCTGATGATGTAAGTGTGTATCACTGATACAGGTGAACAGTTTCAGTGAGCCGTATCCCCTTTTTTTATCCTTTTTTTAATGTAAATGGGATTTGTTTATAAGTCATCATCTAGTTGCACTTTCATCACTGCATTTCGATATTGCTATGTATTGTAATTCTATATCTAGAGTATTCTGTTGTTAACACAATTCCATGCTGTTAAATGCTATCTTGTAGTCTGTAAAGGCCATATATAAGTGCCGACTGTCTATTTGCAATCATTTTGGTGTTTTAGCAATAGTTGTCTACGTTTGTTGGGCCACCCTTCTCATATATTAATATTGCTCCATTGTTTGGGTGTATTTTGATTAAATGGGCTTAAATAGGATTCTTTTGCTTCATTAAAAAGGTCAGCTAAAATTCTGTCCTCTGTAATAATTTTTACAGTGGGCATACATTGCCACCTGCAAGCAATAAATAACCAGCGCGAAAGGCTGAAAGATGCAGTGCAATAAATCCTGGAAAAGAAACTTCTGACAAATGTGCTGAACGCCTTATGTCAGCAAGTGGCTCGCTTGGAAAGCACGCAAGGCGGGAGAATGACAAGCACCATAAACACAATATAAAGAATGTTGCGATTGATGGACAACATTCCCGGACGCGCTGTCAGTACATGTAATTAGCAAAGAGCCAAGTACGACCAATTATTGTGCCTTGCAGATTTACAGGGGTGCTGAACAAACACAGCAGGAAAGCCCAGCTTGCCAGAGGAGCAATTACTTTATGAGGGACAGGATAGTAAAATCCTTGAAGATATAATGGCCATCGGCCCATTCAAGAACCAGGGGATTCTGGAACAGCCCATCAGATAGGTGGAGGCGCCATAAATCTCTCGCTGACGCAAAACCCTAGGATAATGGCAGTTAGCACTTTCGCTTGCAAGGAGTTCCAACCCAGCCAAAAGGAGCCAATAAATTCTACACTGTCGCAATTGGACAGAGGATATATACACAGGATCTGAGGTAAGAATCAGGTCATTGCATCTGGTAATTCCATTCCAGTTATTCAGTTCACTAAATTTATTTTTGTACGTAATCAAGGGGTGTTTCACTATAAGCAGTAAGTGTACAAAATATGCCGAAAGGACCAAGCAGGACCTGGCAGAACCAAGTAAAATCTAGCAGTACCAGGTAGGATTTGAGCAACATTAGGCAGTAACTTGCAGGACCAATTTGACGTATTTGTCTCCTCTCACTCTAATGTAATTTAAAGCGAGAAGGAACAGCGATCTGTCCATACTGTGGTAAAGGACAAATACGTCAAATTGACATCAAGGCACCCTAGTAATACCTAATCAAGACTGTGGCTGTATTAAGCAGCACTTAAGAAATAGTAAGGTCCTGCTTAAATCGGCAGTAGGTATAAAAATTAAGACTAGTGAAATACCCCTCATACGTAATTGTGCATTGATGTGTATCATCATCATCATCATCACCTTTTACGAATCCCATTCCTGGACAACGACCTCCCCTATTCTTGACCATTCCTGTATATCTTGGACTTTTGTCCACCACATAACACCGCACCGCTTGACTAAATTGTCTAACCACCTTGCTGCTGGTCTACCTTTCTCACGTCTTCCACTGTGTCGCTTTTTTAGTCCATCTTTCTTTTGGCATTCTAATCTCATGTCCTGCCCAGCTCCATTTGCATTTTCTACACTTCTATGTTGCTTCTGTAAATTCTGGTTTTTCTTTTATTTTCTCTATTCTCACTTTGTGTTTTAGAGATATGCCGAGTATAATTCACTCCATTCTACGTTACGTTATTCCGAATTTCTTTAATTCTTTATTAGTAGTGGCCCATGTACGGGGGCCATATGTGATTACTGCTATCACACGCTTAGTGAATCTCTCTTTTCCTTTTCTAACATTGAATTACTCAGTTTGGGAGACAGAGGATCACCTTGACTTACACCTTTTTGTATGTCAAACTTTTTACCTTCTCTGTAAGAGCGGAATCCAAATTATTTACGTTTTTTCGTTACTTGATTGATCATATGTAGGTGATCTATCGTTGAGTAAGATTTCCGGAATCCTGCTTGGTGCTCAGCTTGTTGCTGATCTAAACTTTTGTAAATCTGAGAAAACATTTTGTAAAGATTTTAAATCAAGCTTATTGGCCTATAGTTTGCTATGTTGTTTGCATCGCCTTTTTTGTACAAGAAAATAATTTCGGTAATGGCCCTGGCCCAGGCAATTTTTCAATTTGTAAGATTTTGTTAAAAAGAAGTCGCAGATAATGTTTTCCGTAAATTAGCAATTTGTGATTTTATCTGGACCTGTAACTTTTCCATTTTCAGTCTTGATCGATTTTCTGATTCTAGGTTTTTGAATATTGGGGATGTGTTCTTCCCCTTGAGTGCCTCCTAACCCTTCATTTGAATTATGTTCCTTTTCTTCCCGTGTTTCTTGAGATGTGTAGATAGGTTGGAAGTAGTCTGTTGCCAGTTACAGAACCTGTTCTTTATCGTAAACGTTATTGAGGCAGCAGATCCAGTTCTTCCCTTTGCTTAATAATTTTTGCTTGTTGATCTTGTATCTTGCAGTATGTCTTCTATTATTCGATGTTCTGATATTTGAAAGTTTTTTTTTATTACTCTTTTTGTAGCTTTATTACATTCACAAAATTCTATTTGGTCCCTTGCACTGGTCTTTTTGTCTTTAGTTTTTCTCTGATTTCTATTATTATTTTAGTTTGCTGTGATATTAAATGTTGTTTTTTGTTTTCTTTCACTGGGGTTTAATATAAATTTTTCAATTTTATTGTAAATTTCTTGATTTGTTTTAGTTCTAGTCTACATATATTTTCTTGTTTTTGTTGTTAAAATCACCCTGTAGTATTAAGAGGTCTTTTTGTTTGTTATATATAGTTGCCTCCAATTTTTCTGTTATTTCTTCTCCTGTTGCTAAATCTGTTGGCGCATAAACTTGTATTATAATAATACTGTATTTGTTATTAGGTGACAGTTTTACGGCAAATCTTATAAAGACCACTAATCTGAGATTAACTTTAATTTGTTGTAAAAATAAACAAAAGCGCATCAAAATGTTAGTGCTTATGCCATTTTATTCATTAAGTAAGCAAGCTTTGATGATCTTTTGTTTATTTTAACAACAGATGAAAGTTAACCTCAGATCGGTTGTCTTTATAAGACTGGCTATTAGTACCTCAATTCTTTCTGACACGGTTTATGGTTTCCTTTATCAAAAACCCTACATCATAGGGTTCTTTTGTTTATCCTATGAAGTGAAATATTTTTTCCTGATTCTAGATTTACAATTTGTTCTCCTTGTCTTCTTACTTTGCATAAGCCCATTGTATCACACAATATTTTGTCAACTGCCGCTTCTAGTTCTGCTTCTTGTCTGTAGATAATGCCGAACGTTAAGTGTACACCACTTAATTTTGGAATTTGAAGATTTTTATCGTGACATTTGCTTTGCATTGATGTCTATATGTGTGTAAATTACATTGAATTTAATTAAAGAGGTTTTGTCTACAATGTATTTATTATTTCTAAATACCAGAGAATAACCAGCAACTTTACATTAATAAGTGCACTTGATGTGTGCAGCAGCAGTAACTAATAATTTGAGGGATAAAAGTTAGCATGAAATAAAGCAGGTTTTAGAAGGGTTGCGTTCAGAGTTTCAGATATGATAAATGTTCTGAAGGGCCAATGCAATTTAATTTGTAACTGACGGATTTGAGCTTAGTTACGTCAAACATAGTGTGAATAAAATGGTACATAATTATTTGTTAAATACAGAAAGTATATGAGCATTATGTATTAAAAGTGTATAAGCCAGCAAACGGCAAATTAGCTGAAAGGCAAACGAAACCGTGCTAGCAAAATAATAATTGCAAAGAGCAATGAAAAATGGAAAGCAGCCGATCGAAAGACAATTAGTGAGACGCTAAAGAAATTCAAGTGTATCAGTGCATTATACACCAAAGTGATTTAAAAGCAGAGCAAAGTGTTGTGGCTTTATTCCAAGAAAAAGACAATTTTAGCAGTTAGGTAAAGACGTGACATCAAAACTGTAGTCCATAAAGTTAAACATGTTATCAATTCTAATTGCCTTTATAAAAATTGAAAATCTAGTTGCTAAGTGACCTGACTGTAATTTTTTTGTTAATGACAAAACAAGCTTGTAAAATTTGTGTGGGGGCGAGATTGAGCTCCTCGTATAAAAAAATAAATAAAAGTCTATTTTTGATACCATTTGTATGTAAAGTTATTCATCAGTGTGCAGGGCATCTGTGGGTATAATTTACCAGGTGTTAAAAGTGCCAAGTGAAGCAGATTATATGTATTTAGTGACCTTATAATAATAATAATAATATGTCTTTATTTTTCCCAACAACAAATATAAACAAATAACACATGAGAAAAATTAATTAATAATTATCAGTGGGAAAAACCCCAAGGTGAAGTTCAGATGCGTAACAAGCTACCATCTGCTCTTCCACTTAAACCTTGCAATAAAGGAAATAAAATACTATAATTACGTGAGTGTAATATTACTAAAAAAAAGCATAAGCACTATAACTAAAACTAAAAATAGTAATCGTATACGTTGTCGCTGATTATGGGCAGGTTCTGAATATTTATACACAACATAAATGACATAAATAATAAATTAGAAAGAAGTAGATGTCTACTGACTTCCGAAAAGATATAAATACATACATTTTTTAAAGGCAAGAGAGTTAAGGGATTTGTATGCATTAGGAATAGAGTTGTATAATTTGTATATATTAAATGAAAAGGATCTCTGAAACAGTGCAGTCCTGTGGAGGGGTGGAGTAATAAGTCCCTTGTTCCTAATATTTAAATTGTGGACATCAGTTCTGAAAGATATTCGGTGGACGCTTAGACGTAACTATTTTATGAAATAGGAATGCGGTTTGAAGCATAAAGCGATTTCTCATGTTAAGCCACTTTAGTACCTGAAGTTTGTGTGATACATGATCGTATTTACGCAAACCGAAGATAAAACGAATACAGGAATTTTGCACTTTTTGAATTCGAGTTTGGTCACTGCTGTCAAGGAAAGGACTATAAACAGGAGAACAATATGAAAATTGTGACAGAATTAATGTATTACACAGGTTTGTTTTTATATTTTTGGGTAAGTAATTCCTATGAGGATACAAAACTTTCAATTTCGCATAAGCACCCTGTATATAAGAATTGATTTGTCCTTTAAATCTGAAGCTGTTATCCATAATTAGACCTAGATTTTTACTTTGAGTGGCAAGAGCAATTTTTTCACTGTTTACATACAAATCAATTAAATCGTGTGCTCTTGAAACATCGTTTTTGTTACCAAATAGAAGTGCAGTAGTTTTACTAGAATTCAGTATTAAACAATGACTACGGGATATATTACTAAGTTGATGTAAGTCATTATTAATAAGTGCAAGAGCTTGATGCAGGTTTTCAAATTTAAAGGAATAGCGAATCTGAGTGTCATCAGCATACATATCTAAATCACAATGTTTTACACATTTGACAATTTGAGATGAATAAATAATAAAGAGTAGGGGGCCAAGAATGGACCCTTGCGGAACACCAGAAGACAAAGTTAGCGGATTTGAAATATTATGCGAGATTTTAACGGATTGGCTTCTGTTTGTTAAATAGTTATTTATAAATTCGACTGCATCAGGAGCTAAGCCTATATAATGAAGTATAGATAGTAAAAGAGAATGACTTATCGTATCAAACGCTTTACTAAAATCTAGTAAGATTAGGATAGTCATTTTCCCCGAATCAGTTGCCCTTAAAATATCGTCGGTGACATTTAACAAGGTAGATGTGCAACTATGAGGTAGATGTGCAACTATGAGGTAGATGTGCAACTATCACAACCGAACGAACAGCGGGCGGCGGCGGAATGCCAAATGAGCGATTGCGGCGGGAGCAGTGTCTACGCCGGCAAGAATTTGGGTGGAGAGAGGAGGGGAGGGGCGCGAGTGCGGTGCTTTACTAAATGGCGGAGCGGTGCAAAAAAGTCAAAGCCAAAAATTGTTGCTTTGTGATTTATGTATGAGTGATTGGACTGTTTGAGTTTGTTCGGCAGCCATGAGTTGGAGAGCCGTAAAATTGTATGTAAAGAGCCGCTCGTGAGCCGCGGTCTGCCGACCCCTGCCCTATACCTTTAAGATACCTCTTAGATATCGATTTATATATGTTTGCAATTTATAGTTCATTTCATTCATCACCAGCCATGATTCTGAGCCATATAAGAGCATTGGCTTTATCATGGCATTAGATACTCTGGAGTTTTAACGTACACAATAATAATATTCACGCACCATACATTGTTTAAGTTAATAAAAGCCTCTAGAGCTTTATTTACTTCTTAGTCCATTAGTTCATCATCTTGCATGGCAACAACACTGCCAAGGTAAGCAAACCCCTGTACTTGCTCGATATATCCACTTCTTCCAATTTTATATTTATCGAGCTTTTGTTTTCACATACAGGTGAAAATTGACCTTCACGTATTATCCTAAGCTGTATGTGGCAACCCTTTGTTTTTAATAGCTTTCATAGAAATTCTCTGTTACAGGAGCCAAAGTCCTTCCATAGTCTACAAATAATAGATACATGAGTGACTGGTATTCCATAGATTGTTCAATAATAATTGTGTTTGTTTGATCTATACAAGACTTATCTTTTTGAAATCCAGACTGCTCTTTACATAGGGACTTGCTAATGAATAACGTTATTTTTTTTAATTGTTTGTGATAGATACTAAGAAGTGTTCTCCCTCGGCAGTGTTCACAGCATTTCAGATCTCCCTCTTCTTCCCAGATTTTTACCGTAAGTGGGTGTAATATCTTCAACGATTTTCGTATCTATAATCAACATCTCTGCTGTTAAGTGGTCGAGTAGGGCTTTTCCTTTTTTGGTTTACTGAATAGCGTGCTTTAGTTTTTCTTTGGTTGGCGAATTTAAGTCTACCTATAATAGTTGTTCTTCTCTATTCTTATTAAATGTGACGTACAAGATCTTCGCTACTCTAATAAACAACAGACTCCGAAAGTGGGCAGAAACAAAGATAGGTGAATATCAATGCGGTTTTCGGGAAGGAAGATCTGTAACAGACCAGTTATTTACGTTAAGGCAAATACATGAGAAGACAAAAAAGAAGGCGATAGTAATACATATGCTTTTTATAGATTTTAAACAAGCATATGACAAGATCAATAGACCAAAACTAATACAAGCAATGAAAAACCTAGAATGTCCTGAATATCTAATAAATTTAGTAGAGACTACACTGAAAGAAACATGGAGCCAAGTGAAAATTAAAGGAAGAATAACGCAAAAGTTTGAAACAAAAATTGGGCTAAGACAAGGAGACCCACTGTCGACCACACTTTTCAATATTGCTTTGGAGGAAATAATAAGAAACTGTAAAATAGAGAGTAAGAAGAACGTGATAAAGAGTGCATCCCAAATAATAGCATATGCTGATGATTTAACCATATTAGCAAGGACGCAACATAAACTAAAAATGAATTTTAGGAAGATAGAAAAAGAAGCCAGATGATATGGATTAGAAATTAATGAACCAAAGACGAAATACTTAGTAACAGCTGCAAGAAATCCCAATAATTTGACAAACCTCATTATAAACAGTGATTTGAAAGACAAAAAGTATAGTTTTGAACAAGTAACAGAGTTTATATATCGAGAGATCCAAAAAAAACTGTTCCTCAGCGGGCTGTGGAAATTCAACTTATGAATAATATGTTGGTCACACTGTACGTCAATGTTAAATTCGAGGTTATCAGGTTAGGATTTGCGTCATTTTGTGTCAAAACTGACGGAAAACCTAACCTGATAACCTCGAATTTGACATTGACGTACAGTGTCACCAACATATTATTCATAAGTTGAATTTCCACAGCCCGCTGAGGAACAGTTTTTTTTGGATCTCTCGATACTTAGGTACAGAATTCTCAAATGATCCAGACAACGAAATCGAACGAAGAATATCCTTAGGCATGAGATGTGCAGCGTCCCTAAATAAAGTGCTAAAAAGTAAAAATGTTTCACGAACAGTAAAGGTGCGGATATATAAAACAATAATAAGACCCACAGTAGTGTACGGTAGTGAAGTGTGGACATTAAACCAAGCTTACATAACAAAACTATTAACCTGGGAGAGGAAAATCTTAAGAAGGATCTTCGGAGGAGTTAAAGAAGGAGGAGAGTGGAGGAGAAGGTCAAACGAAGAAATATACATACTCTTTAAGGATACCACAATCATAAGCATAATAAAACAGGCAGAGATTACGATGGCTGGGACACGTACACAGAATGGACGAGAACAGAACTCCGATAAGAATTTTTAGAGAAATACCTGAAGGCAGAAACCGCAGAGGACGACCACAAAAAGAATGGTATCAAAATGTGAAAGAAGATCTTAACATGCTGAAAGTGGATCAATGGGAAAAAATAGCAAGAGAAAGGAAAGAATGGAGGAAAGTTATAGAAAAAGCCAAGGTCCTTAATGGACTGTAGAGCTCGTATATATAATAGTTGTTCTTCTCTATCAGGTGGGATTTAAATTCTTTGTCTTTCTGTATTAGCAGTTTCTTTAAAATATTCCGTCCAACGTTTTATTTGTTGTTCAATAGTACTCGGGATCTTGCCTTGTTAGTGTTTTATAGTTACATTTGCTTTTCTTCCACTTAATTTCTTGATGTTTAAAAACAGTTTTTTTCCTGTACTTTCCCAACAAGACAGATACTTTTATACTGCATTGGTATACATAATTTATTTTCTTCCAACTTTCCGTGCATTTTTGTTTTCAATTTCCTTTGTTCTTTAATAGTTTTCCAAGTGGCTTCGCTCATTCAGTATTCTTTTAAATGCTTCTTATGTCCCAGAACCTTTTAACTTGTATTAACATGGACATCTTTGCATATCCGCCAGTTATCCTGAACATTCTCGCTATTATCCATATTCTTTTGCCTCTTCCCTTATTATCCCCGAGAATTTTTGTTTAGTTACACCTATTTCCACCTTTTATCAAATTTGAAAGAGTATCTTTTGATCGTTTTATAATTTTTACACTTCTTTTCTATAGTCAGCCTGACTTTAGCTATAATGAGGTAGCGGACAGATTCTATATCAACCCCTCTACGGTTCTTCACTGTTTTAGTTGAGGACACTCAGGTAACCTTGTGACAGTCTTAATGTCTTTTTCCACTGTCTCGGGTGTTTACCACACGACGTTTCGAGAGTTTTTGGTCTACTTCCATCCTCAGGTGAATGAACTACTGGTTAGTCCTGAGACAGACTGATTTTTGTACGTCTTTTTCACGTACACTCGTGCCTACCCCGGGGTTTGAACCCGGGACCATTGATCGATGTGATTACGAGTCTGTCACTCTTACCACTAGGCCAGCAGCACGGCCGTATATTTTAGTTTGGTTCTTCTGCCAGCACTCTGTATGTAGCTTCTTTTAGCTTCCTACAGAACCTGTTTTCTTCTTTAGCTATAACTGATGCGTTGTATGTGGCGGTCTTTGTTTCAGACGTGTCCTGCGATCTTGGATTTGATGGTTTCGCCGTTTTTAATATCCTTGCGGTGTTCCGATAATCTCACTAGTAGAGGTCGTTGTACTTCCCCTATGTATTGTCTTCCACACTCGCAGGGTATGATGTGGATACAGTTCTTTGAACATTGATCTTTGTTCTGAGCCTTGGTTTGTCAAAAACTCTTCGGATGTATGGTATTACGACCGTGTTTGTCAGCTCCGTTTTCTCACCCTCTGCCAGTGTTGTATTTCTTCATCTCTTCTAGCGCTTGGTGAAGAGTCGAGTTCTGCAACGGGTCGGGTACCCGTGGGTTACCTGCATTGCGGGTAGGATTTATATCAATATTGCGGGTAGCGGGTCAGGTGTGGATTTGAAATTGCGGGCCGCGGGTCGTGTGCAACTTCATTTCTTCAACAGAAGTATGGTTTGTGTATAATAAAATTATACCTAATAATAATTTGATTTCGGAAGTGTGAAAAGAACTTTCTTTATTTTATATAGGCATTCTATGTGAAGCAAGTTACGGGTACGTGCTGGTCTAATATTCGAATTTGGGGTCAAGTACGGCTTGCGGGTCAGGTTTGAAATGGCAGGTCGCGGGTCGAGTGTTGTACAAAAATGTGAAAATTGCGGTTTGTGGTCGGGTTTAAAATGTCAGAAATTGCGGTTTGCGGGTCGGGTGCGGGTCCTATATATTGGACCCGCGCAGGTCTCTAGTGTGATTATTTCAATTTCCCATTTAAGGTCTTCTTCCTCCGAGCATATGGTCTTGGTTTGGCTATATTGGCGTCTCGTGACACTACGTTTCACGCTCTTGTGGTGATTAGAATCATAGTGTAGGTGTCTCTCCGTATGGGTTGGTTTTCGATATACCTTTGTTTTTACCGTGTCACCATTTTTCTAGACTAGTACCAGCGTACATAAATCAAACAAGTACTCACTGTCGGTTTCTTTGATGTCAAAATCCCGATTTGGATGACCTTGAATGGCTTCGGGGGGGGGGGGGGGGGGTACTTTCCGGTAGTACTAATAGATGGCGCCACTATTTTATCACATATGATTGGTAGCAGAGCTAGTAACTGGCTCTGATTGGTAGAATTTTGTGCTGCCATCTGATAGTTAAGCTTAGAAATACCCCCCGAGTTACTGTTCCAGGCACTCTAGACAGGTTTCAACATTTAGCATAAGTGTCTCTACTTGTTTGATGTATGTATGCTGCTAGTACGTCTAGAAATAGAAGTTTGTCTTCTGATTCTATTTCCATCATGGACTGCATTGATGATGTTGGTCGTAGCTTAATTAAATAAAATAAAATAAAATGTACAAAAAACAGTCCTTCTCAGGACTAACTAGGAGTTCATTCATCTGAGGACGGGAGTAGACCAAAAACCTCCGAAACGTCGTGTGGTAAACACTCGAGACAGTGGAAAAAGTGCGATAAAACATCTCATAATAGACCACTGTCAAAAATTACATCATTCAGATAACAGTCTTTATGTGCACACATTGTTCCACCAGTAACTCCCAATAACCTGTTTCAAGCCTTGATTATCCACCACTACTTTTGCAATTAGGTCATCCATAAATATGACAATATCTTTTTTATTTATACCTCTCATAACCGAGTGTAAGTGGCTGTAAAAAGTCTCTGTCTTCATAATCTCATACATCAATGGAGAAAAACAGAACAAAATGACATTAACATGAAAATTAGGAGAAGGAAAATGGGATGATTGGGACATATAATTAGGAATGACAAGAAAGAGATTTTGTAGAACAGCACTACAGTGGAACTGGCAATAGAAAACAAAACTAGGCCGTCTTAGACAAACATCACCCAACTGACTCCATTAGCGGACCGAAAAGATGAATGCAGAACCTTCACAAACTCCCTATGTTCCCGTTGAGCATAATAGAAATTATTATTATTATTTGGGTGAACACTTTGAATCTGACTCTTAATAGTAGTTCCCTTATTATAACTGAATTAAGATCATCCACTACAACACTGAATAGGGTTCTTGCACTTTTTACAAAACCAGCGTAAATATGAGTGTATGAATAAGGCATAATACCAATTGTTTTTTCTTAAAGCTACATTAAGAAGTTATTGCATATTTCATTTAAACCTACTGAAACTCGCGCAAAAACGTTCAGCATAACATGGCCGGTCCGTTACGTCACATATAAGTAGAGAAGTGCGTTTGCATTAGCAACAAACAGCCGAAACTCGCTTTATGTCACAGCTCCATAGGATAAAATGTCTGAAGAACAGAAATATTCTTATTACGATTAATGTATAGTTCCAAACTATAAGAATAGTAGCGTGGTAATTCCACAAAATACACTTAATACAGTTCACGGTAATGAAAGTGGGACAATAATGTTACGAATCTCGAACGAGTTTGCCACTCCTCTGCGGTACATGACAAATTTTGAATACTGGCTGATTTATTTATATTATTCTTTTGTTTTGGATCCAAATTAAATTGTATTTTTTGTTTTAGTGTGAAATGTATCCAATTTGGCTTTGATTAAACAAGCTTTCTTTTAAAACTGTTAAACATCACAAATATCCTATTATGTATTATGTATTCTGTTTTCTTTTAGGACTTCTGATTGCTGTTCTATTTTAGCTTTTGTTCAAAGTAGTCTGTGATCACTCCCACTAGATATACAGTTATAGTTAATTTTGTTGTTAAATGTTCCATTTGCTGAGACCAAAGTCCCCTTTTTTTAATGATTTTTTCTTGAAAATGGGGTCATAGCAAATATACATATATATATATATATATATTTATCTGCCGTACTACCGAGCGTCTATACAAAAACATTCCCACTGAGCTTCCGGCGTATATAGAGCATGTATATCGAAAAATTGTTTTAATGGACAACGGAACATCCAGACCCATGTAGCAGTAGAGGGAGCGTCCTCAACGATTTACGCTTATATTTAGACTGCTACTCAGGTTTATCGCTATTATCAAGTCGAGTATCGAATTACAATCTTTTCGTTGACATTTTATTGTTGCCTCGTTGGGCTTCATAAATTTAAGTGTCCATAATTTTCCTGTTCATGTAATCTTTGTTTACGTAGACAATTTAACAGGTTGAAAAATTTATATTAGCTATTAAACTATACTGTCTGGTTTCGTTCGGGTGCAAAAAAAGTAATGAAAATACAATTTTCTGTTTTAAAATTATTTAAAATTACTACGCTTCACATTTCAAAGGTTTCTTCAAGAATGCCTTTCATAAATGCAAAAACAAATATTAAAATAAGTGTAAACCCAAAAATTGTAGATAATTGGGAGAAACGTACATTGCCGAACAAGTCAAAACCCTGTGTCTACATTGTTTTGCATCCGACCGTGTTTATATTTTTAATATCTGCAATTACATAAATTGTGCCCCAATATGTTTCCAATTATATCGTAACTTGAAAATTTTATATTAGTTATTAGTATAACACTACTGTCTAGTTACGGTCAGGTGCAAGAAAAGTAGAAGTACACTTTTCTGTAATTGCTTGTCCCACTTTTTTTTTTACTTTTTAAAATCACTACGTTTCACATTTCAAAGATTTCTCTAAGAGTGCCTTTTATAAATGCAAAAACAAATATTGAAATAAGTGTAAACCCAAAAATTGTAGATAATTGGGAGAAATGTACATTTAATTACACGTATTTTAAACAAGTCAAAACCCTGTGTCTACTTTTTTTACCACTCTCTGAAGATTTGATATTAAAAGTTTTTCACTAGGTGTGAGTAATTTTTCAAATTCGCCAGGTGAAGTGGTGTTTATGTGCTTTTTGGAGGTTTCTAGTGGAATTCTCTGCAGTTCTCCAACACGACTTCTGTTAAATAGTAACAAGTTGCAATATGTGCTTTCTATTAACTCTCTATAAGCTTTTTCGCTTTTATTATTATTGTTTAGTGCTGATTTTGACGTCACTACTAGGTTGTCCAGATATTTATTCATTTTAAAAACATGAGTTAAAAAGGCTAAACATCGAAGTTTATACGAGCTAAAATGCAACTAAATATTGCTACCTAAATAAACTGTCAGTCAACCTATAAATACTTTATAGAGTATTATAAAAATTAGCTCCATAAACAACTTACAGCTAAATCATCTGTCACAGGAATTACAGTTGGTTTGTTGAATTTCTCTGGTTGTAAATTTTGTTGGGCTTCTGTTAAAATTTCCGTTGACCAGTCGTCAATGATTATTATTTTGTAATATTGAGTACGTTTAATAATGGTGAATGGCGAATATGCTGCATCAATGGCTTTCTTTAACAATGTTCCCATTTGAAGCGCAAGGGAAGGCGAATTAAATGTTCTGGTATTTGCATCATACTGTCCAATAGATTTAGTTGCGGTAATTAATGAATTATACTATGATGGATGTAAAATACACAATAATGTAAGTTTATTGTTGTTCCATATTTTTCTAACTTCTACAAGTAGTCGAGCTAAGCGTCTCATGTGTCGTTTGCTAACTATTAACAAATGCTTATCTCTATGACATTTTAGGTATCTTCTAGCTAATTCACAAATGATCTTATCTTTTTTGGCTACTAATGAGACGTCATCGGCCTGCAGCAAATTTAGAACACCTGAACTTCTTAATGAATCGTTAGGTCCAAAATTTTGAGCTAATAGTGTTTGAGCTTCTGCTTTATAACGCCTTGAAGTCCTAACATCATTATTAAAGTGGCATCTTTTAATATGTCTCCGTAAACTTGATTTTAAATAATATCCTAAAAAACATTTACTAGATTAAACTGTTAATAAATAGGTATAAGGTTTGTAGAACCTTTACAATGAATAGAGGGTAAAATATCATTTTTATTAGTTTCCCCTCGCCGCTTATCCTGGACAGGTACCGAAGTTCCTTGGATAAAATCACCTTATTTTCTTATATTATCAATTCATTGCTTCCGTAAGGGATTTTTTTCCAAATGATTAAATTTTTGAACATCAAACTCGTTATAATGTTGTCTTTGTAGGTGCTTTGCAAAATTATGCACCTGCAAGTCACAAAATTTGCAATAATGCTTTAATTTTCTTTTTACTCTTTTTTTGCCTTTACATTCACCTTGCTACTACTGCCAGATTCTTCAAATTAATGTTTTGACTTTATTTCAACCTGATTTCTGTTTCGTTTACGCGTAAAAGAATACCGCGTTGATAATAACTTGTAAAGGTCATAACGCAAGTTTACATTCATAAAGCGATAAGAAGCAAGGCGCTCTTATTACAAAACAATAGTAGGCGCTCGGTTGAACGCTGAGATGGTTAATGTCTAGGTCAAATATACAATGATAATTAGCAGCGCTCGGTTGATCGCTGCAACAATTTTTCTGTATGTCCGATATACATCTGACCGCTGGCAGCGCCTAGTGGTGGCACTTTCGTGAACTATTTTTATACAAGCATCACAAAAATGAGCATCCGGACGTCCCGAGTTTTTTTATGCCAATAGATGACATGGACATCTAGGACTGCAGTGGCAAATTTTCATAGCCTTGCCACCGAGCGTCCGTCTATCGGACGCCCGGTGACACCGGACGCTCCGTGTAATTGAAATTTTACACAGGGGGAAGCTCAGTGGTACGGTATATATATATATATATATATATATACCTAAAGTTCAATTAGCATTCCTCCTAGTTTTGGGGTATACAAGTGAATAATTTTGTAGATATTTTGTTTAGACCTACGATTACAGTTGAGACTTTCTGTAAATCTTCCAGAAAGAGCTAATCCTGCTCCATAAAGACTCGTAACTCTTTTTACTTCCACTATAAAACATTTGAATTTTATACACCCTCCTCCTTAGCTTTTCACTTCTAACAGTACAACAATAGAATTACATTTTTTGTTCTTTAGTTTCTATTCTTTGTAAACTCACTTCCCGCATCACCAAATAAATACATTATTATGTATATACAGATTGTCCGAAATCCGTTTTGAACATAGGAAATTAATGAGTGCGACAAGAAAGACATAAACAAAATGAGTAGCAGGACAAAGATAGAATGTAATTATGGCTAGGTAAATTTGAACACTATAATTAAGTCAATGAAACAAACAAACACTTCTGTCACATATTTTATCTGTCATCAATAGCATAAAGTGAGGTTTAAATAATTAAAATAATTATGTGAATAGTAAACAATAGTATATTTAAACCTCACTTTATACTCTTAACAACAGCTAAAATATTTGACAGAAGTGTTCGTTTGTTTCATTGACATTCAAATTTACCTAGCATTGATTACATTCTATCTTTGTCCTTCTACTCATTTTGTTTATGTCTTCCTTGTCGTACTCATTAATTTCCTATGTTCAAAATGGATTTCGGATAATCTGTATACATTTTGTTAACATCTTCAAATCATGACAACACCTTTAAAAAAAGTGTGATGTACTAAAAAATGTCAAACTATGGAAGCTTTAGTTTGTCAGAAAATGTTATTTTAGTAATACTTTAAACTAACAAAAAAAAAAGTATCAAGTAATACTTGTGACCACATTTAAAATGTTTAAAGCTGTTTCTACTATCAACACTAATTAAAAATACAAAACTGTTACCTGATGGTTTAGGCACCTTGTCCTTGGGACCCCACACTCTGATAGTACAATCGTCCGAAACAGAAACCAGCATGTGGGGATGCACTGGATTCCAGGCCACACAATTTACGGTACGCGTGTGGCCCGGTAAGGTTGCGATGGGTAACTCGTTACGGATATGCCATATGTACACCTACAAGAACACGCGTTAAACCGACGCCGCTTAACCACGACAGCAATTCTCACCTGATTGTCTTCACTGCCACTGGCAACAAAGTCCTGATTGGCGCCTCCAAAGGTGGAGTGAATGGTGAAGTGTCCCTGCGTGACTCCTTGGAAACGTCTCACCAAGCAGCGGTCGTTCAGGTCCCACAGATGGACGCCCTGTGTGGCGACATTGAGAAGCGCGAGACGATCGTTCTTGTCCACCGTGAAAGCCATTATGGGATGCTCCTCTTGCAAACTTGCAACACAAGAAGATAAGTGAATACCTGGCAAGTAGATGCAGTAAATTGGCTTACAGGTTGTGATCAGAAAGTTCATCAAAGTTGTACGTTCGTATCCTATGGTGGGTGTCCGAGGCCAGAACTGACTTTCCGTCATGACGACACCAGAGGCAGTTTACTCTAACACCTTCCCACGTATCTAAAATGTTGCCTTCCATGTCACATTGGTAGAAATGACCCCGTATTCCACCAACCTAGAAATTGCTCTACTGTGATTAACAATTAATGATGGCAACTGGTTAAGAATAGAACAAATGTCTGCAAAATTTCACCCTTCAAATTTATATAAACTTCACCAAATCTTTGGATATGAATCAATTATATTCCTAAAAATTCAAAGAAATTCGGCAGCATTCATTAAATACTATTAAATCGAAAGTTGATGAATAAGACTATCAGTGCAACTGCAACATACCACAAACTTGTTGCTATCCTTGTTCCACGCACAGCAAGTCAACACATCTTCAGGGGATTGCGAAACCTTCATACACTTCTCGGTATCCACATTCCAAAGCCAAACCTCCGGGCTCTCTTCTGGACCACACGCTATCAGGTGCGTTGAGTCGGAATTCCAGGAGATATATGCAGCTCCTGAAACTGTTATTCTACAGCAAGCTCCTTGCCCTAACTGCAACCCTACCATAAGAGTGCCCCTCTAGTGTTTTTCTGGGCACGATGGTACACGTGTCGGGATGAACATCCCAGATTATCACGTTGGTGTCTTTAGAACCGGTGGCCAATTTAGTGCCATCAGGAGAAAACTGGCAGAACCACACTTCGTCACAGTGATCATTCAAAACCTAGGATACAATAGCTTGCAGCTTAAAAAATGTTCGAATATTTCTATACAAACCTGGATGGTATGTGTGGGGAATGAGTCTTTCGGGCAGCAATGATCCACGAGCAATGAGGTAGTAGAGAGAGCGATACCCTGTGCAGTATTGTGATGACGGCAACGCAAAGTCTGAAATTCTAAGGCCTGATTGAGCAGCGCTCGAAGACGGCATGGCGGTAACATGACGCTGGCAGGCAGGAAAGTTTGCAGCTTGTCCATTAAGACGCTGCGCGATTTTGTGCCTTTACCATCCCTGTACATTCAGGTAAAAATTAGATGAAGTTCAAAACTAATCCCAATAAAGTGATGTTTCAGAATGAAAATCTTAATTTTTACTTAAAGCAACAGTTTTAAATTTTCAAGATTTTGACTAACTATAATGATAAAATATACACAAACTGACCAGTTTGTGCGAGAACGCAACTCTTGGGTACTAGAGCACATCATATAACTGGAAAGTTGATGTACGCGTGATGTGTTATGCTGTAAAGGTGTCAGTTCGTTTCTTAGCACGTGCAAAGCGTCCAGGACTCTTCCATCCTCCAGATACTCGAGATATTTTTGCTCGAGCAGCAAAAATTTCATTTCCTGCAAAAAATAATCTCTAAGTGCTTCATACAAATGTATGATTACAAAAATTTATTCGTTTTTAAAGTATGCAATTGAAATATAGTTTTTCACAGAATATTAAATTCCTGCTTTCAGAAAAACAATCATGGTTAGTCAAGACGGAAAAATCCTACCAGCGCTTTCACTATACCGAAGAAGAGCTGAGAGCTGCAATGAATGCCGTTAGAGAAGGCAAAATTAATGCAAATAAAGCCTCCAAAGAATATAATATTCGAAAAGGTACGGTCATCAACAAACTAAATAGAAAAGTTGCATTGAATGGGTCCAGTATCTACATTGTCTGTTGAACAAGAGGATAGAAAACTGGATAATTGCGAAAGCAAACAATTCTAAAAGCCTGCAATAGAGAAAATCCATTTAACGACGACTGCCTTGGTAGAAAATGGATGGAATTGTTCATGAAGAGACATCCCATGGTTGCAGCAAGAAATACGGAAGTAATTTCCAAAACCAGAGCAGCGGTTACTGAATCAGATAAAAGAGAATGGTTTGCTAACCTTAAAACAGTATTTGGAAGAAATAGAAGCACGTGATATAATGATAGATGCTAAATGCATTTTTAACTTGGATGAGACTTGCTTAAAAACTGGCAAACTGCTGGGTCCTAAAAGTTATAAAAATTTCTATATCTCCCGGGTCTTTGCAATATCGTCCTTTGCAATTTTTCAGCCAACAGCAGTGAATCCATAGTAGAAGGGGGGCGGTTTCCTCCACTCCTTTTTATTTGATTCGCGGTTTAATTCGCGGATTTAATTGTAATTGACCTTATTAAATTGATCTAATTAAATGACCCAATTAATTTCGCGGATTGACCTAATTAATTTTGATATGTGCTACTGATTAAATTACGCATTACCTTCTGATTAAATTACGCGGCGGCTATTTTTAATTTGCTTCTGGAATTACGCGGCGGCCATTTTCAATTTTCGCGCGAATATTTGAATTTGAAATTTTTCAGATTTTTTACTAAGTTTAATTTTTGAATTTAACGTTCGCGGGGGTCGGCCATCTTTGTTTTCTGTAGAGTCCCTGTATATGTTTTCTGCGTGCGCACTTCTCGCGGCTGCCCTTTTAACTTCAATTTTCGCGCAAATATTTGAATTTCAAACTAGTAAATCTCCCTCTCTTGTAATCCTTGTCTCTCTCTTGCATTCACAGAATGGATGTTTAATTTAAAAAAAATTCTGGCCGACCGGGATTTGAACGCTCTACGTTCGTGTTTCACAAATTACTTGCAACCGTTAGTGGCTCGAGACCACGGCGGTGCTGCAAATTTTAATGTAGTTATCGGAAAGCTACTTCACGGCTCTGACGTCAGGCTGCCAGACTTTAAAACAAACTATTTTTTCAAAAATATAAATTATAAGAATGTGTTTAAAGGTTGATACAATTTTTTAAAAATTGACTTTGTAACTGGTTTTCATGGAAATGCTTCTTTTATTTTAAAATTTGAGTGACGCACATGAATGGATTATCGCGATTCTCATTGTCCCACCCTACTATAGAACATTTTTTTCAACGAAATTGCGCGTTTTTATTCAAAATTATGTTAATTTGTGGTCAACATACATATATTTCCATCAAAAGTACAAGAATTTTTAAATTTTGTTTATCGAAATGATTGTGGTCGAATTTTTTCAACGAAATTGCGATTTCTTTTAATTTTGAGCGATGCATTTTATAAAAAAGTGTAAAACATTTGCAAAATTATGCATAGTTTATGTAACATGATGTCGATTTTTGTAAAAATTTATGTGAGATGATGTGTAATTGCGTGATTTTTGTTCAATTTTCGTCGTGTGTTGAATAAAAATTTCGTTTTTTGTATAATTTCAAGTGACATGTCAGTTTTTGTAAAATTTTAAGTGAAATGATGGTCTGAAATTTTTTTTCAACGAAATTGCGGGTTTTTATTCAAAATTATGTTAATTTGTGGTCAACATACATATATTTCCATCAAAAGTACAAGAATTTTTGAATTTTGTTTATCGAAATGATTGTGGTACAAGATTTTTACAACGAAATTGCGACTTCTTTTAATTTTGAGCGATGCATTTTATAAAAAAGTGTAAAACATTTGCAAAATTATGCATAGTTTATGTAACATGATGTCGATTATTGTAAAAATTTATGTGAGATGATGTGTAATTGCGTGATTTTTGTTCAATTTTCGTCGTGTGTTGAATAAAAATGTCGTTTTTTGTATAATTTCAAGTGACATGATGTCAGTTTTTGTAAAATTTTAAGTGAAATGGTGTCTGAAAAATTTTTTCAACGAAATTGCGCGTTTTTATTCAAAATTATGTTAATTTGTGGTCAACATACATATATTTCCATCAAGAGTACAAGAATTTTTGAATTTTGTTTATCGAAATGATTGTGGTAGAAGATTTTTTCAACGAAATTGCGATTTATTTTAATTTTGAGCGATGCATTTTATAAAAGTGTATAACATTTGCAAAATTATGCATAGTTTATGTAACATGTCGATTTTTGTAAAAATGTATGTGAGATGTGTAATTGCGTGATTTTTGTTCAATTTTCGTCGTGTGTTGAGTAAAAATGTCGTTTTTTGTATAATTTCAAGTGAGATGATGTCAGTTTTTGTATAATTTATGTGACATGATGTCGATTTTTGTAAAAATGTATGTGACATGATGTGTAATTGCGTGATCTTTGTTCAATTTTGAGTTAATTTTCGCAATAAAAATGAACAATAAGCCTACGTAACTGAAATTTTGTTTATCGTAATGCTTGTGGCAGAAGATTTTTAAATGAAAGTGGTGTTTTTATTCAAAGCTTACTAAAATTAACAAGTTAGAGTAATGTACTTTGAAAATTATTATTAAATTGTCATTTCGATGCCGACCCTCGCCAAAACCTAGTAATTTATTTTAAATTTGACTGGTGCGTTTTATAAAAGGTGTGCTTCAAAGTAACTAAGACGCTTTACTTATAAAATAAAAACCAAACATGACAACCTCGTGACAACTAAGGTTCAAAGTCGACTTTGGGAGCGAGAGAAAACAGCTGCGATGAGCGAGACGGGAGACGATGCTTTGTTCGTCACAACCGCATGTCTCAACCTGTTTTAAATTGCTATCCTCGTTATACAACCGAAAATTCGTAATGCAGAGGAATACACGAGTTTTCAACAAATGATTAAATTAATTGATCAAGAACCAAACAAATTAGGTGCACCGATATTCATATAGCTTTCAAATTTTCGACGGTCGAGCGGAAATTTCCAGCTATATAGTAGGGTGGGACAATGAGAATATCGATAATCCATTCATGTGCGTCACTCAAATTATAAAATAAAAGAAGTATTTCCACAAAAACCAGTTACAAAGTCAATTTTTAAAAAATTGTATCAACCTTTAAACACAATAGGCTACACAATTCCATTCTTATAATTTATATTTTTGAAAAAATAGTTTGTTTTAAAGTCTGGCAGCCTGACGTCAGAGCCGTGAAGTAGCTTTCCGATAACTACATTAAAATTTGCAGCACCGCCGTGGTCTCGAGCCACTAACGGTTGCAAGTAATTTGTGAAACACGAACGTAGAGCGTTCAAATCCCGGTCGGCCAGAAATTTTTTTAAATTAAACATCCATTCTGTGAATGCAAGAGAGAGACAAGGATTACAAGAGAGGGAGATTTACTAGTTTGAAATTCAAATATTTGCGCGAAAATTGAAGTTAAAAGGGCAGCCGCGAGAAGTGCGCACGCAGAAAACATATACAGGGACTCTACAGAAAACAAAGATGGCCGACCCCCGCGAACGTTAAATTCAAAAATTAAACTTAGTAAAAAATCTGAAAAATTTCAAATTCAAATATTCGCGCGAAAATTGAAAATGGCCGCCGCGTAATTCCGGAAGCAAATTAAAAATAGCCGCCGCGTAATTTAATCAGAAGCTAATGCGTAATTTAATCAGTAGCATATATCAAAATTAATTAGGTTAATCCGCGAAATTAATTAGGTCATTTAATTAGGTCAATTACAATTAAAACCGCGAAATCCGCGAATAAAACCGCAAATCAAATAAAAAGGAGTGGGGGAAACCGCCCCCCTTCTACTATCCATGATTCTATAATAATTTACTCATATGAAAGTGTTACATGAAATAGCAGAATCTGTACCAGACTACCAGAAGAGATTGCCATTGGAAGGAGAAGAAAAATATATTTTATCCATGGCTTCTATCTAAAGAATAAGAAATTCCCTGTATTGTTATTACTTGATGGACACACATCAAGGAAGAGCTTCACAATTTTTGCACAGAGAAACAGCTGGTAATCTTTTCTCTTCTACCTAACACAACACATATTCTGCAACCATGTGACGTAGCCATTTTTCACCCTCTGTAAACGTTAATTGAAAAAAGAAGTACGACATATACTGTTCGAGGATTTTGTGATTACTCGAATTATTCTTGTTAATATAGAATTTCGGCTTAGACTGCGTAGTATATGTGGATAAACAACAAGCATTCTCTGGCTTAATGTGCCTTGCACCTTGTAAACTCGAGCAAGAACCCACGCACCCATATTCACTAACGTTGCACAGTTCTTAGTACCGTTGTAAGTTGTAAAACTTACTTCTGATGCAGTGTAACCTTCACATTCCTTGCATATAGCTTTACTACATCCATCACCGTCACAGCTAAAAATGTTCGTATTTTTCACTTTGATTTGTTTACAAACACTGCAATCTTTGGAGTTTAATTTTAACTTTTTTGCCAAACCGCTATACTTAACCTCCCTTAGTTTCCTGTAACTTCAGAAACTCGGCAACGTCACTTTTCTGCTTGCCGCAAACACTTCTCTTATCACACGGTTTTCCTAACCTTGAACTGCTTCAGTTTTACACTACCCACTTGGTTCACTTTCAATTTATCACAATTCTGCTGACTTTCAATTTACATTCACTCAATTAAGCTTCGAACTGAATAACTTTTGTTGAGAGTAAACACAAATAATTGAAGATTTACCATTTAGCACTCTCACACTCAGTAATACTACCAATATCTCTCGACAATTTGACTACTCTCTTAATTCAGGTATAATCTCTTGTGGAACCTTCTTCAGATGTTATTGATACAGATATGCTATGAAATGATCAACAATATCGTATCAAATTATCACAGAAAAATTGCTACTGAACAAAATATTTTGAAAACTCATCTTCACTGGCCTAAAGTAGAAGCAAGGACAAAGGTAAATGAAAATTAGAAAAAGTTCCTTTCGCACTTACTGCTAAAAGATGGAAAGAATTACAGGACTCGAAAATTTAAAAAAAACAGAAAGAGGAAATGCAGACCAAACAGCAAGATGCAAACAAATAAAAGTGTGAAAGACAAAATGTGAAGAAACAAAGACACCCAAACAGAAAGCGACTCAGTAGTATTATCTTTCGGATCTGATGTTGACAATTTAGATTTTTCCAAGGAAAAAATAAACGACATGAATGCTATACCACTACAAAATAATGACAATCAGACAGTTATGTAAAATAGATAGTAAATCTGAAGTGAAAGTTATGGCAATTTGTGGATCACAGTTGCAGAAATAGACAAAAAAGTTGATAGATATTGGTATCAACATAGAGACGTCGTGGAGCGTATGTGCTTCTAAATTGGAATCAACTGATACCCTTAATGGCAATGTCTATCACATTACCGAACTAGAGACACATGAAGATTTACTGGGTGATCAATAATGATTGTAGTGTTCGTAACTTCGCTCTGGTCGCATTGTTATCAATAATGTATACCGAGACCCAAGAGAATATGTTGTTTATCAACACTTTCTTCTCCTGCGACCATATGCGTGCACATAAAAATTTTATATGTCATTCCTGTTGCAATTAATAAATTATTGAAATTATTTCTATAGTTCTCATAAACTCAGTCTTTTGTAGGACTAAAACTGCGTATCTGATTGCTTTCTCTGGTAAGTATAGTAGGTATGATTAAAAATTAATCACATCTAACATGTGAGCAAACGAAAATGAAATCAAGCTTGGCTTTGAAATATTTGTTTTATGAATATGTTGGTGGCACTGTAAGTCTGTCAAATTCGAGGTTAAGCTTTGTGTCAGTCTGTGTCAAAACTGACACAAAACCTAACCTGGTCATCTCAAATTTGACATAGACTTACAGTGCCACCAACATATTCATATAACAAATATTTCAAAGCCAAGCTTAATTTCATTTTCGTTTGCTCACATGTTAGTATGGCTGCGGAAGTGCAAACCAACGCCTTTAATAGTAGATTATGCAATGAGGGAGAGAAATGCGTTATTTTGCTGAGGTACAATTTCTGACTCGAGGGTGAAGCCCGAGAGTCAGAAATTGCACTGAAGCAAAATAGCATTCTCTCCGAGTTGCATATACTATTTTTTTCACGTTGCAGGAAGATTTAAAACGAAAACCCGTTTTTTTAAACGTCATTTATTGACATTTTAGTTACAATTATTTTAAAATTAGTAGCCTTTGCTAAATTTTAAAGTTGGTGGCACTGTAAGTCATTATGACAAGAGCTCACAATTATGTCAAATTCGAGGTTAATAGATGAGGTTTTGCGTCAGTTTATGTCAAAACTGACGCGAAACCTAACCTGTTAACCCCGAATTTACCATAGATTACCATAGATACGGTAACATTTTTTACTTTAGTCCCTAGGGGCTAAAGTAATTACTTCTGTCCCTAGAGATAAAATGAGCTACTTTAGTCCCTGAAATAAGTGACTAAAGTGCCAACTTTAGTCCCGCAAGTGCAAAAAATTGGTTTATATACTTATATTTAATTCAAACTGCCAAATTGTATTATTAAATATTCTTTTTATCCATCTTATTACAATATTATATTGAAATAAATGAATTTGCACATAAAAGTAATGTAATTGTCCAACAAATAAACTTGCGCCGGTCAAATAGACACTTTATCTTAAATTTAACCTAAAAATAATAGTAGATTATGTTATTAGGAGTAAAAGTGATACTTTATGTGGCGAAGCTGAAGTTTATTTAGCCGAACGTTAGTGAGGCAAATAATTCAGCTAAGCCACATAAAGTCACTTTTACTCCGAATAACATATACTATTTTATCCGCAAACGTATTCAGGTAAATTTCAGGCTAGCACTGTACCCCTGCGCCAACCTCTGTTGTTCAGATAACGCGCAACTGTAATGATATATGAGCATACTGAATCACCCGTGCTAATAGCACACGGCCACAGCAGCTGTCACACCATAACCCACGGCGACAGATGCTCCGATCCGCTGCTTAAAGGTTTATTTAAATTAAAACTTTTTCGTACTTTTTTGAAAATAAAAACCGGCCTACGAACTAATTCTAAAAATTAGCAAAATTTTAAGCCATCATACAATTTAATCGGTCCAGTATCTTCGGAGGAGATGGCGAACAAACATAGAAAGAAAGAAAGAGAGCAATCATTTTGTGTGCTTAGGCAGATAAAGTACGCAAAAGTCGCTATTTTGTCTGCTTAGGCAGATAAAGTGACACTTTTACCTTGTCAATAAAGACAAATAAGTTGTCACTTTTGTGACGTTTGCGGATAAAATATATTGGAGCCAGTTTTAAAGGCAGCAATTTGTTCTTTCATAGCCATACTAGATAAGATTAATTTTTGATCATACTTTAGATAATTTAAAGAGCTTTGTTTTGAATAAGAAAAAATGTGAATAATTTTAGGTTAGAATTTCTGATGAAAAGAAATTTATATTGGAGGTTTATTTTCGGTCTGGGCAACGTGACGAAAATGGTGTCTGGCAGTATTCACAAGCTCCTTGCTTCGCCGAGTTCCGGCAGCAATTCCCAAACAATGACGTTAGCTAAGAAACTTTCATAACATGTTCGTCGCATTATCAACCGATTTCGGGATACTGGCAGTGTCTCCATTGAGTAAATCTCCTGGCAAAAGGCCTGTGCTTAATGAAAAAGCCTTGGAAGATAATCAGGAGTGATTGGAAGCAAGCCCCAATAAATCTTTAAGGCGACTGTCTGCTCAAACTGGTAATGTGTATAATATGTTTTTATTACTAAATGATGATTATTTATATTAAATGTAGGGCTTTTGTATGGGATATGCCAGATGGCTTGCCGAAAAAAGCTGCATATGCAACCATACAAAGTGTCTGTTGTGCAAGAATTGCTGCCAGCCGATTTTGTAAAGCCACAAACTCACTGCATCTGGTTAACGAAAACTTGAATAACAACGACGTTTTGGACTTAACATATTTTAGTGATGAGGCATGGTTTCATCTAAGTGGGTATGTGAATTTCCTAAATTATCAAACCTGGTCTACTGAAAATCCCCATGTTTTTCGTGAAACTACATTACATCCAATTAAAATTGGAGTTTGGATTGCCATGTTGAGAAGACGAATAATCGGACCAATTTTTTTTTATCAATAATATAAATGCGATAAACTACCAACAGTCACTTTTAAGACCTTTTCTTGAACAGCTTCATGACGATGAGCTTCAGAATGGGTATTTCCAGCAAGACGGTGCAACAGCTCGCACAGCTCGGACAACGATGGAATATTTATCACAATATTTCGAGGATAGACTAATAAGCACAGGTCGATGGTCACCGCGATCGTCTGATTTGACACCGCTCGACGATGTTTGGTCACTTTGTGTATGCAAATCGTTTGCATACGGTTGAGGAGTTGCATCAGGATCCCATAGTGAATGCCGTTAATTCAATCACACCGCAACAGTTAGAAGCCGTCTTTGACAACATAAAGAGACGGTTAAATTTGTGTATAGAAAATAATGAACATTTTCAACATCTATTATAAAAAAGGGTGGTTCTTATTTCTGTTTCTAGATTGTGAGTTTAGAAAACCATGTATCAATATCATTGTATTTTGTTATTGAACTGTATTTTTTTGCTCATTTTGTCTCATATTTGTTGTTAGATTGTGTGTATTTAATATAAGAAACATTCTTGTCTTCCTGTGATTTCAATTTTATAATTAAAACTGGTTATATGTTATTTTAGTTTTACTTGTATTTTTGTTCAATTTTCTTAACTTTTTGTGTAACAAAACATTGCAATAATAAATTTTTGCACTTGCCGGACTAAAGTTGGCACTTTAGTCACTTATTTCAGGGACTAAAGTAGCTCATTTAATCCCTAGAGACAGAAGTAATTACTTTAGCCCCTAGCAACTAAAGTAAAAATGTTACCGTAACTATGGTAAATGTATGTACACACGAGGTTAGTAGGTTAGGTTTTGTTTGTCATTTGACACACACACTGACGCAAAACTTAACCTGCAAATCTCGAATTTGACAGATTGACAATACACTTCAGTACTGCCAACTGATTCGGGCTATCCAGGGCCTGCTGTAAAATTGTAAAATTGTAATTGTCAGTTTCCAAATTGACAGATTCCAAATTTTTCAAATGCTTGATTATAATTTTCCCAAAAGTGCAAAAAATAGCGTATGTCACACGGGACTAAAGTGCCTAAATCCCTTGAGTGATTATACCCTCGAGCCCTCAGAAAATAATATTCACTGGTGGGATTTAATGATGCACTTTAGTCCCTCATGATATAATATATCGAGAGATCCAAAAAACTGTTCCTCAGCGGGCTGTGGAAATTCAACGTATGAATAATATGTTGGTGACACTGTACGTCAATGTCAAATTCGAGGTTAGCAGGTTAGGATTTGCGTCATTTTGTGTCAAAACTGACGCAAAACCTAACCTGATAACCTCGAATTTGACATTGACGTACAGTGTCACCAACATATTATTCATACGTTGAATTTTCACAGCCCGCTGAGGAACAGTTTTTTTTGGATCTCTCGATACTATTATTTGTAATATACCACCAGCTTTTAAATTTCCCGTCCAATCTGAAATACCTGCCTGTACGCCACTGGAAATAGTTGGGATCACTGTATATGCTAAGTGGACAATAGCTTTATTTGAAGGAGGCGGCACATTCAATTAATGTTGATCACTCGGTATAAGTACCTAGTTTACAATATGTTTCATTCTGGTAATTTGTTGTCGTCGTTTATGTTATTCACGTACTTTTTAAAATACCTCATATGCAGGTATGTAAGTTTTTTTCTTTTTTTAATGCTTAAAATTTATCCATTTAAAGAAAATGCAATAAAACTCGTTTAGAAAAATATATTATATTATTATACTAGTGAAAGTTCAGTTAATCACTAAAATCACTCGGCCATTTATTGGTGCTTTTTCAACTTTTTATTTAATTATGTGAAAGGCCAATATGTTATTCATACTAGAAAACCAGTAGTCGTATCAAATAGTACACTCCTTGAAGAACATTTTGATGTATAGTCGTTTTGGAACTAGGTGAAACTAGATTTTAGAATATAGGATAATTTCTTGTGCTTGGATTGCCATTACTGGAATTTAGTTCTAAATTGTGTATCAGAGCCAAAAGTCCACATAGGTGGTTGAATTTCAGCTTCATTAACTGAATCTAAAGAACTACTTGAGACAAAATGAGCATATTTTTCCAAAAGAAATAATTAGGGCTGCAATGAGTAGGCCGACTACTCGGTGCTCGGTAAAAGTTTTCACCGAGTAATGAGTACTCGGTGCTCGGTATTATATGCACTACTCGGCTGAGTAACAAAAATTTATTTTTAAAAAAATGGAGAAGATGTAATTTTTATTTGTATTCTTAACCAACTATAGAACGACCACACATTTGGAGAGCGCTGCCATAACAAAGAAACAGTATGAAGTGAGATCGACATAACCATGCTACTAATAATTATCGTAACTAAATTTACGAAGATATAATATGTAATCGGTCATCAATAATCAAATTCAATACTTATAATTAAGAATAGGAATGTTATGATGCAAATATACAAGTTTCTCTCTTACTTTTTGTTTTTGATTTCACTTCCACAGGCAATGCCGTAGCACCGGCTGCACTGTCACTGCCACTAATTTTAATTTTAATTGAACTCAAAAAAGGTATTATTATATTAAATACCGGGTGTCTTAAAATGAATTACATCTACTATGCTTTGAATTTCCCATAATGCAGTCTAAAATTTTACTTAAAATTGGCACGACTGTAAGTCTATGTCAAATTCGAGGTTAGCAGGTTAGGTTTACCGTCAGTTTTGACACAGACTGGCGCAAAACCTAACCTACTAATCTTGAATTTGACATAGACTTACAGTCTTGCCAATTTCAAGTAAAATTTTAGACTGCATTATGGGAAATTCAAAGCATACTAGATGTAATTTATTTTAAGACACCCAGTATTTTTAATTTTACCAATAATTTTAGCTTGAATCAAAATCAACAAACTCTAAAACAGCAAATCCTTCGGACATCAGTAGTAGCAGTAGCATGGGGAATTACAGAACAATATCTATCTCAGCATTTTGTCATTTGGGAAGTTTCCACTAGAGAGTAGACGGACTGGTACGTGGTGAAACAGTAAGGTATTTTTGGTTGCCTTCCTGGTCAAAGCGTAGTAAAAGATAAAACATGTTCCTACTCGGCCAATGCTCTAAGCCGAGTACTAAGTACTCGGTCAAGAGAAAAAATAGGGCTCGTTGCAGCCCTAGAGATAACAATGATGAACTAGTTTGTTTTGATTTGAATTGTTTCATGTTTCACAGATTGTGAATGCTTTTCAATTGCGAACAGTTCTGCTACAAATTCTTGTTTGCATAGAATGCATTGTCCTTTATATTTATTTTCATTTATTGGTTGTAACCATACTTTATATTATGATATATCGAGAGATCCAAAAAAAACTGTTCCTCAGCAGGCTGTGGAAATTCAAAGTATGAATAATATGTTGGTGACACTGTATGTCAATGTCAAATTCGAGGTTATCAGGTTAGGATTTGCGTCATTTTGTGTCATAACTGACGGAAAGCCTAACCTAATAACCTCGAATTTGACATTGACATACAGTGTCACCAACATATTATTCATACTTTGAATTTCCACAGCCCGCTGAGGAACAGTTTTTTTTTTATCTGTCGATACATTGCCAAGAACTTATAAATTTCTGAAATAACCAATATGTAAATACACGCTGATACACTAGACACTAAATTGCAAAGCGAAGAAATGAATGATATTTCTATAGACGAACTGAACTGTAAATTAACAAATGCGATATTATCTACAGCAACAGAAATATTAGAAAAATCTAGAAAACGAAATCAGAAAAAATTATCAATAGTAATATCCCTAGTGCATGCCAAATTGTCGATAATTTTGTCGAGTGTCAATTTGGTATGCAAGAGAGGTATTTTGTAGATTATTACACAAACCCCGTATACGAATTATGATTTCAAATTGATCTAATAACGCCAAAAAAACTTGCATTTCTATTTCTAATTATGGCACCATCTACGGGGTCGATAATTAGCAGTAGGAGGCTTATCGGTTCATAAGTTTCCCTAGGGAGCTTATCAGGTAGTAATTACTTTAGATTGGTCGATTTAAAAAAAATGCATGGTTCTCATTGGATGATATCGGTTATGTGACAGTTGTGTGTAATAATCAGAGGAAACAAAACAATTGATAGACAAAAGAAAAACAATTCAATGAAAACAATTCAATGAAATCACTTAAAAAGAAATTAAAAAACAAACTATGCGGAATTAAATAAGACAATTAGAAAAAATATCAGATAATTTAATACCGACAGAATACAACAAACTATAAAAAATAACTGTGGAAGTAGTTTTTCAATCTAAGATTTCTATAGAAATAGGTCAGATGTACAAATTATACATGAAAAATGGACGAATTACAACCGGTAGGAGGCGCAGTAGCACAGGAGAAAATTGTATAATCGAGTTACAAAGTTATATACATGGTCCGGCAACGATGGGAGGGTGGAAGATATTTATAAAACTATCAGTTACATAAATATGGTGTATATAAAGATTGTACGTATAAAAGTGGTGCACATTATTAAAATAGTTTTGATTGTAGACGGTGAGAAAAATATAGTTACATTTGAAAAAAAAATTAAATTATTAAATTTGCAAATGGTGAGCACCCTGCATAGCATTAATACCTAGATCCTCCATTTTACACTCGAATGGCAGTTCACAAAAAAAAAATAATTTTTTGGTAATGTTTTCCTTCATTCAATTGTTTTGTGTTACAGCAGCTTCCTGAAGTTCAGCATTTTTTTGCACAAAATCGTTAATATCTCCAGAATAGTTGACATTAGATCAATACGACTTAATATTAAAATAATTAGTATATTAATTCCAAACTTTTCAGATGCCTAAATATAGGATATTCCATTAAAAAAAAAGTAAGTTTGATTTGTCATTTTTTTAAGTATAATAAAAATTATTTTAGTAATGTACACCACCATCGTACCTACAACTTTTATATGCACAATATTTATGCAACTCTCATAGTTTTAGAGATATCTTGTAACTCCCACCCCCCTCATTGCCGGACCCTCTATTATTTGAAAGTGAAGGAGATACAAAAATATATGTAACAGCCCTCTTAACAAAAGTGAGAAGTGTAAAGTGATTAAGATCAAAGCAATATCAGAACAAATATGCTACATAAAAATACAAGCACACCAAAATAAAATGAGTTTACTAAATATACACGTACTGACAGAGGAGAAGGAAGATGAGATAAAAGAGGATCTCTATGAACAGTTACAGAAAGAGTATGACAAATTATCAAAAACCGATACAAAAGTAGATATGGGGGACTGCAATGCAGCTAAAGAAAGTGACTATCGACCAATAATTGGATAATACAGTAAGCATGACACTTATAGCACTTGAAGGATACCAGAGCAAAATGAAAAAGATGCAAAGAGAATGAAGGATGTAAGAAGCGAAAACAGAGAGAGAAGAGAAAATAGTGGAAATTCAATTAACAATGCAGAGTAGCCTTGAGAAAAAAGAGAGTATGGTAGCAGATGCTTCAGAAATATAATGAAGAAAATGAGACAAAAGCAGTTGTGACAAAAAATAAAAGTAGTATAAAAGGAAAGAAATAATGAACTTTTACCTAGATGCAAAGCAAATCAAAAAAGGTTTCCAAAAAAATTTAGAATTATACGTATTGTTTATCCATTTTAGGCAGGTCTAGAACAGCATAAATAGAAAAGAAAAGATTCTGAAATCATTCAAAGAATCTCCAATAAAGAAAACAATAATTAATACGCAGACCAAAGTGAGATATAATGGACAATTACTAAAGAATTTTAAAACAGAAACAAGATTGAGAGGAGACCCATTTTCAACAATTATTTTTAATATAGTTCTGGAAGCATTTGTCAAAAACGGCCAACTGAATACAAGCAGATTAATTAAAACTAAAAGTCATTAAGCCCTCGCGTATGCTGAAGACGTAACAATTAGAAGAAGATTGATGCAGGAAATGCAAGAAAGAGTGTAAACTATCAAAAATGAAGCAAGGAAAGTAGGGTTAGTGATAAACACAGAAAAAACTTAAGTGATGATTGTAAGTGATAAAGAAGAAAAGACAGGAAATGACATGATGGTAATAAAAACGATAAGTGGGAAAAACCTAATAATAGAAAGAGTTGTGAGAATTTACCTTTTTGGAGATGGTAATCACAGAAGAAATAAACGTGAGACTGGTGAAAGCGAATAGAAGTGCAAACACCATAAAAAGTGTCTCGAGTTTGAAACTAGTGTTGCAAAAATTAGAGTTAAGGCTTTATAGGACACGTGTGTGTGAGACGTGGACAATGAGTGTAACGGACCAAAATATGGTAAAGGGAATGCTGAGAATTTTTTTCGAAGAAGTACAAACAGAAGGAGGTTGGAGAAGACGAACAAATGAAGAGAGGTACAGAGGATGTACGAAGAAGCAGACATAACAAAGTCCATGAAAACCCAGGGTTACGATGGATGAGACATGTATGGAGGATGCCAGAAGGAAGAAGAGCAAGGATCCAGTTTGATGCAAGGAGATAGGAGACGAGAAAAAGTGGATGACCAAGGGTCAGATGGAAAACTTAGCAACTAAGGGGGTAAAGATTAGAGGATGAAAATCACGGATATGAAGCAATAGAGACAGATCATTAAGAAAAGGGCCTAGATGGCCTGTTAAAGTTTGACAATTATTATTATCATTCAAGACTCATAATAAATGTGATGTTTATAGGACAGTTATACGGTCCACTGCATTACATGTGTGTGAGATGTGGACAATGAGTGTAACGGATCAAAATATGGTAAAGGGAATGCTGAGAATTTTTTTCGAGGGAGTACAAACAGAAGAAGGTTGGAGAAGACGGACAAATGAAGAGGTACAGGGGATCTACAGAAAAGCAGACATAACAAAGTTCATAAAAGCCCATGATTAAGGTGGATGGGACATGCATGGAGGATGCCAGAAGGTAGAACAGCAAGGATCCAGTTTGATGGAAGGAGATAGGATTATTATTATTATTCAAGACTCATAAAAAATGGGATGTTAATAGGATAGTTATACGGTCCACTGCAACACATGTGTGTGAGACGTGGACCATGAAAGTAACAGACCAAAATATGGTACAAGGAATGCTGAAATTTTTTTCTGAAGGAGTACAAACAGAAGGAGGTTGGAGAAGACGAACAAATGAAGAGGTACAGGGGATCTACAGAGAAGCAGACATAACAAAGTTCATACAAGCCCAGGGTTACGGTAGATGGGACATGTATGGAGAATGCCAGAAGGTAGAAGAGCAAGGATCCAGTTTGATGGAAGGAGATAGGATTATTATTATTATTCAAGACTCATAAAAAATGGGATGTTAATAGGATAGTTATACGGTCCACTGCAACACATGTGTGTGAGACGTGGACCATGAAAGTAACAGACCAAAATATGGTACAAGGAATGCTGAAATTTTTTTCTGAAGGAGTACAAACAGAAGGAGGTTGGAGAAGACGAACAAATGAAGAGGTACAGGGGATCTACAGAGAAGCAGACATAACAAAGTTCATACAAGCCCAGGGTTACGGTAGATGGGACATGTATGGAGAATGCCAGAAGGTAGAAGAGCAAGGATCCAGTTTGATGGAAAGAGATAGGATTATTATTATTATTCAAGACTCATAAAAAATGGGTACCAGGGTACAGAATGGGAGATAAAAACGTGACGATAGTGTGCTATGCAGACGATGCGATCATTCTAGCGCAATTGGAGGATGATCTTCAAAAACTCTTTGATTTGCAATAACAGCGAAGAAATACAATATGACTGTCGCTACTGAGAAAGCCCAATGTATGGTTATATCAAAAGAGCCCATACAATGCTAATTAGAAATTGACAAAAATTTTGGAGCAAGTAATAGAATTCAAATACCTAGGGGTAGAAGTATCAAGTAACAGAAACACATATCGAGAGGTTCAACAGCAGGTCATGAAAGGAGCAATAATATCCGGATACTTACGTGACGTAACATGGAAGAATAAGTATTTGACTGTAGACAGCAAAGTAAAAATATATAAGGCAATGGTGAGACCAGTATTAACGTATGGAGCTGAAACCAGAGCAGAAACAAGTAAAAAAAAACAACTTCTCCGCATAGCAGAAATGAACACTCTTAGAGCGATAACTGGAAAATCAAGGCAAGGCAGAATTAGAAATGAAAACGTAAGAGAAGAGTGCAAAGTAACAGATATAGTAAAATGGACGAGAAACAGAAGAGAGTGGAATGACCATGTAACAAGAGCCGACAACAACAGGTTAATTAAGATAGCGCGAGACCGAAGACCAACAGAAAAGAGAGACCCGGGGAGGCCCATGAAAAGATGGGCTCAAAGTTGGATGTCACCATAAACAGAAGATAATCAATATCAAGGAAGATGAGCTTGAAGAAAAACAGGTTTCGACCTAGAATGAAAGAAGAAGATAAAAAATGGGATGTTTATAGGACAGTTATACCGTCCACTGCAACACATGTGTGTGAGACGTGGACCATGAGTGTAACGGACCAAAATATGGTAAAGGGAATGCTGAGATTTTTTTTCCGAAGGATTACAAACAGAAGAAGGTTGGAGAAGACGGACAAATGAAGAGATACAGGGGATCTACAGAGAAGCAGACATAACAAAGTTCATAAAAGCCCATGGTTCCGGTGGATGGGACATGAATGGAGGATGCCAAAAGGAAGAAGAGCAAGGATCCAGTTTGATGGAAGGAGATAGGAGACGAGAAGAAGAGGATGACCAAGGGTCAGATGGAAGACTTAGCAAGTAAGGGGGTAAAGATTAAAGGATGAAAATCACGAATATGAAGCAATGGAGACAGATCATTAAGAAAGGGGCCTAAATGGCATGTCAAAGCTCGACAATTATTATTATTATTATTCAAGACTCATAATAAATGGGATGTACAAGCTAAACACACAAAATGAATCTATCAACAGAAAAGTGTATCTACATGTAACACTACGTTACTAAAGTTACTATACAAAGAGAACTTCTAGTACTATCCAAAACTTCTTTGTGGTGTTCTATTACACTGGTATTCAAAATTTGATTTATTTTTTGACCCAGAAGTGAAAAAGGGTGAATGTAACAGCATTTTTCCCGCTGAATTCAAATTTGGTTTCAGAATTATTCTATCACGTAAGGGTTTTTAAAGAGAGCTATTTTACTTTTACAACATAAAGTATTCAAAATGCATTCTCAGTGTAATATAATCTTACCTAAAAAGTAGTAGTGTTTGATTTTCTATGATATTTTGCGTCCTGATCATCTCTCTTTAGCTGGCATGCTTGGACCCCACTTGCCCTGGTACCGCTTTTCCCTATTTTTGTTTCGTGGTGGAGAAGATTCCAACCTTTTAATCTTACGCCTAAAAGTTCTGCCTCCTTTTTAGATAAATTCAAATCTCGTACAAGATCATTGAGGTCTCCTTGTGTTAGTAAATGCGGTTCACCAGACGAACACAAAGCTTCATAGTTTGGATCAACGCTTACATCACCATTATCCTCTGCCAAATCTTTGTGTTGTTCATCACCGCTAAGTATGATATTTTCTGGTGGTTTAGACACAGGCAGTTCTTCACTGTGAGCCACGAGTATTATAGCAGATGGCAAGTTAGGCTATGAAATAGTGTGTTTTGATTTTCAACTAACTCCCGAAATATTAGTCCGAGAAACGTAACAATTGGTGGCATGATCTTTTGGTTCCCGGCAAATCATTGGAACAGCAAAGTTCATGTGACGAGAACCCTTTGACCATGTTGTAAGGAGCCTGACACAAGTAGCACAACAAATGTGAGGGGCCCAATATTTGTCTTGGTCACCAACTTTGCGGTCAAAATAAAGCTCATAAAATTGTTTTATGAGAGAAGTAAGACTATGTTTTTGAAATTTAAATGTAACCTCACCACAAATGTAGTAAAATCTGTCCGGGGAATTTACACAATTTCTAGGCAATTTGCAAAATCACGCAATACAAAAACACTACAAAAAATCTTCACATCTTGAATTTAAAAGAAGAAATAAAAATTTAGAATACGTCGTAACTGAGAAACGTTTACACTGAACTTGTTATATTAGTACACGCACACGAAAGATGTACATATGTCAACAGAGTGAACACTGACCACAGACTGGCTATGGCTTGAACCAGTAACTCTGACATTATTATCAAATCAGATGTTGCTTGTGACATCACTTTGACAAACAATGATGACGAAGTCTGTAAGAAAGGTATTGTCTAATTCATTTTTGAATTAGATCATCCAGCAGTTATGACTAACTGCATTGTTCTATGCCATTGCAAACTTCCTTTCATAACAAACTAACCATTTTTAGATCCTTAATAAATACAATTTCTTTATTTATTTACGTATTATAAATGCGTAATACCATAACATAATTGTAGTTTCCATAACGTATATAACACTGAACAGGATGTAACTTGAAAACTAAGGAGGATAGAAGAATTTTGATAAAATTTTTGAATTCAGGGGAAAAAATACATATAGGAACCACTTCTACTTGCTCTGGGACAACATTTTGTATACCAGTGTTATTATAAACAGATTTCTAAGAGTAAATGCTTTTATAATTATAACACTAATGAAATAGATCTGCTGTAATAGAAATTTTCTTCTAAAAAAATCATTATGGCATTAAAAAAAATCTGTAAATGGGTTTACACGGAACTTCCTTCCCGCGAATTTGATCAATTTGCAAATTTAAAAAAAAGTAGTCCGCTGGGTTTGAACTCCGCACTCCGAGGCGAATATTTCGAGCCGCTGTCTTGTCTGCCGCTAGAATAACTGAGCCACAGGCGTGTTTGAGTCGGACAAGTTTCTGCTGCGTAATAAAGCACCATCTTATTCTGCCCCATTTTTGATGTTTACCCTGTATCTGTTAGGTCCTATTTTCGCCCAATGATAAAGCTTGAGCTATGTGCAAATTATTACTTATATCTTTTGCAAATAAAAACTTCTTTCGCTTTTTAGACGAGGGAAGTAAAAATGTAGTCCGCTGAGATTCACACTCCGCGCTTCGCCGCTAGAATAACTGAGCCACGAGCATGCTCAAAGTGTGTTAGGTCTCATTTTCGCTGATGATAAAGCCCGAGCTATGTGCATATTATTACTTGCATCTATTTCTCAATAAAGCAAAAATTTACTAAATTTTATTTTGAGGTGCTCACCCTGTATATATTTTTCCGAAACTTTCTCGGTTCATGCCAGGTAGACATATAATACGCATGCAAAATATCGTCTTCCTCCAACAAATAATTTTTGAGTTATACTGCCAACAGACAGACGGAATTGAGAAAACATGTTTTTCGTCATCTAGGGACCCTGAAACGTGAAGATCTGAAGAAATCTCAAAGAGTGATTTTTTCGTCTTTTAGAAGAGAGAAGTAACAATGATTGTACCTCTAGGTATAAAAAACAAAGGTTATGATACAGGAAATCAAAGAACAAACATGACATATGGTTAACAATAGTGCACAGAAGTAATGCAGAAAAATATGAGAATTGTATACAACAAAAGAACAAAAGAACAGGAGAGGTTTTTGGGCGTAAACCACCAAAAAAACTAACTTGAAGATAAAATAATTAAAAAAAGGCACATACCCCAATCGGTGTGTACTTATATGTGACTAATGTGAATTCGATGCGACTTTGTAGTTCTGGTACGGATCTATAAAGCCCAATTTACAGACTAACGCATAAACAAAAGAATTTAACAAAGAACGCATCTTAAGCCCTTAAACAGTTAAGATAATTTTTCTTTTTGTTGGGTGTTTCTTTATAGACAAATCATGTCGAGACAAATTTCTTGTAATGTAAAAATTGTACATAATGCAACTACTGTGAAATTGTGTTTACTCACATTTTGAATTTTTATTGACATTTGGTATAGGTACTACCGCAGAATTAAAATTTAATTTAAAAAATATATATCTAAACAACGGTGTGATTGAGTAGTCAAGCTCTAGATTATAATGAAGTAACCCATCAGTACTTACGACAAGATTGTTAGGTTCCCCCAAAAGGGTCTTCAATTCTTGCAAGTCGTGATCCGCTTTATTCCAATCACCGTCCATAACGTGCTGTCGAAACTTGGCAGCAGCTGGATGGTCCAAACGACATCCAGATTCTGCCATTAATGACTCTGCAGTCCGACTACAACAATAGCGCTATAAATACTTATCCGCTACACCACAATACCTTACTTCAGTCCTTCCGATTTTAAGTACTGCCCGATGAGGCGCACTATATCCTGGTTGTCTTGGTCCAGAGAAACCACCGATGCAGGCTCGATGCCGTTGCTAGCGACGACGACGTCGCCGTCGCCGTGGCCGTTCTCGGCGGCCACGGCCCCGGACGTGGCCCCATTCTGGATGCATCCGTTACTGGCACTGGCAGCTTGCATGTTTCCGACGCAAATATTGTAGCTGTTCTTTCGGGATTTCTTACGAGGCGGCTGTCCACCGTCGTCGTCCCCCGATGACTCGCTCGTAGAGGCCAGACTTATTTTTGAAATGTTTACTTTCTAATCCAGTTTCTTTGTTTGTTGCACTCGACGGAAATATTTGGGGAACTAATAATAGAATCGCGTCTTCCTGAAATTAACGTGGGCCGCACGCATAATAATGTAAATAACCGATTACGTCACGCAAAAATGGATATCTTTTCCCAAGAGGACGAAGGTGTACACAAATGGTGCGACGTCCTCAGCTGCCCTTCCTGATTACTTCGGCCTGGTCGCGGTGGTCGGGCTTAATGGTCATCAACGGACGGGTCGAGTGCTTCCGCTTTTTTTCAGTTCTGCACGCGCACAAACCAAATATCCAGTGCCAAATTAAAATTATACGACCACAATACGACGTTTAGAACAAAGATCAGCTGGTGTAAGGTGAAACAGCTGTCCTCGTAGCTGTCATCGCGCGTGCGCGTTTGAGTCGTCTCCAATGAAATTAGGACAAGGCTAATTTATGCTGCGCACAAGAATAGGCAACTGCGCGTTTTGTTGTCATTGTGTCTTGCGACGAAATGGCGAAATTTCTATAGTTTTGTTGATGGCTTTCCATGAAATGACCATTTTTAGTCTTTAGCGGCTTTCACACGTAGATCTATTAGATTAATCATTAGATGCCGATAGTTCGCCTAACTTTATTTGTTGTTTTTGTATCTGGATATCAAGAAACAAACAAAGAGAAACAGGGCCGTAATTACAAATTTGAGCGTTTTGTGCCCAACATTATTTTCCCGCCATTAATAGTTTGTTTATTAATGGACAAGGCCTAGGCATGCAGAGTACCAGATACCTTTAGACACCGACTGCTTTGGTCATATGGTTAATAGTACCGGGTGTCTTAAAATGAATTACATCTAGTATGCTTTGAATTTCCCATAATGCAATCTAAAATTTTACTTGAAATTGGCAAGACTGTAAGTCTATGTCAAATTCGAGGTATGTAGGTTAGGTTTTGCGCCAGTCTGTGTCAAAAGTGACGCAAAACCTAACTTACTAACCTTGAATTTGACGTAGACTTACAGTCTTGCAAATTTCAAGTAATAGCTATTAACAAATCTAGGAATGTTATGAGTATCATAACTGCCGCAGATGTTTTGAAATCCGAGCTCGTAGAGCGAGGCTCTTAAAACATCTGAGGCTGTTATGATTCATAACATCCGTGATTTGTTCAATAGTTTATCGGTTGCTGTGTGGTTATGGTTGCCATGTAGGGTAATATTCCTTTACCCTACAGATAAGTTATGACCTAGTTAACCGCCTACTTTTGTATATGTAAACAAAGGCTTAATATCCTGAAACCGGTAAAATTTTAGATTGCATTATGGGAAATTCAAAGCATACTAGATGTAATTCAGTTTAAGACACCCGGTAGATTATATTATAAAGTAGGTTTTTTTTCTATAATAACTGTCAAAGTGTTACAATGTTGGTAGATATGTGATTAAAACGCTAGGAAATTTTTATACCTCGTGTTGGTAGAACTTTTTCAAAATTATGGTTATGTGTCAATTTTGAATGTCAAAGTTTCTTAATTTGAACTCTTGACAATTTTTTTTTAACACGAAATCGTCATCGTCAATAAAATCGGATAAAAAAAGAAAACCAAGAAATATTTTAAATGCAAAAATGAAGCAAACGATATTAAATTATGACATATCTATCAAAATGACAATAATTTTTTTAGTGGAAGAAAAGAACTAAAAATCTAGGTACCAACATTATTAAAACTAGGGACCCTGCAGGAATGCAACTTATCCCCTAGGAAAGTTGACCTTGAAAATTATTATAGAAAAAAAATGTACTTTAAGTGAGAGAAATGCATCATTATTTGCGAGTGAGAATTTTGAATCGCGAGTGCCTCAGCACGAGCGATACAATTTTTCACGAGCTTATAATGGCATTTCGCTCACGTGTGATATACGACGTTTTATCTTACAGTAGCAATTCTTGTGCCTAAATAGTTTGCGCAGTCAGAATATGTCGCAAAATAAATTTATAATTAGTCGCCTATGATTTGTGATATACGTTTGACAGTACTGAAGTGTATTGGCAGTACTAAAGTGTATTGTCAGTCTATGTCAAATTCGAGGTTCGTAGGTTAGGTTTTGTTTGTTATTTGACACAGACTGACGCAAAACTTAACCTGAAAATTACGAATTTGACATAGCTTGATAGTGCTACCAACAATGCAGTAGTATAAATAATAAAAACTCACTTGTGAATAAATAGTATATTACACAACGAGAGCTGTAGGAAGCATATTACACGCGAGTTGGAAAAGTTACGCACAAGCCGCGTAGCGGCGCGTGTGTAATTCCACGAGCGTGTAATTGCTCTATAGCTCGAGTTGCGTACTATACTTTTTCTACGATCACACTCATTTCGTTAAACGAAAAAGAAATATTTTATTAACTGTCAAATCATCTGTCACACCATCTTAAAAATTAGGCGGCTGCAGTCACATCCCTACACCGCTTCGTACAAACAACAGAAGCTAACTGTAACGTAATAAAAAAAATTACGTGTTAGTCATTACGTAACACTGTTTGTAACAACGAATTTACTAATCAAGTAAACAGTGCTTAATGAGCAATTTACTAATAAAGGAGTAGAAAAACTTTATTTTAGTCACTGAAAACAGTTGTATAATGTATGGTAATAGGCGCTACTGTAAGATAATATAATTTTTTCCATAGCACATGTTAAAGTGTGCTTTTATCAACTCAAAACAAAAGGCCAAGTTTTACTTTAACAGCAAGGGTAGATAAAGTAGCACTTTAACATCAAGGATAGATAAAGTAATTTAATTTTCTAACTTTTGTTTAAATTAAATATGACAACTTCGCATTATCGTGGCAACCCAGTCTAGCTACTGACATTTTGAAATGTCATGGGCTGTCTTTATTTTCTTTTGAAATTGTTAAAGTTCTTGCTATAGAAAAAAATATTGTATTATACACGACGATAAAGTTATTTCTATCCACTCTTGAATCATTAACGTCTCGACTTCGTCTCGACGTTAAACGATTCACTCGTGGATAAAATTTAACTTTATCGTCTTGTATAATAAATTACTATTATCCCTCCCAGTAGGTTATTATACTTTTTTATCTACTTTGATGTCACAATATGGTTATTATAACACCGAAAACAGTGCTACAATGGAGTCTATTGTAACACTGTTTTTGGTAACTATTTGTTTTATAAGATTGGTGACATTACCTTTCACATGCTCATAACACGACAAACGTCAGATGTCGAATACATAACCACAATCTCAGAACTGTATTAAATTGATTCTAATCAAATATAACTTCAACTGAATGTACTTTTTAAAGAATTAATTAATAGGAGAAATTGCACTGACAAAAATAGCATTCTCTCCGAGTTTTATATACTATTTTTTCACGTTGCAGGAAGATTTAAAACGAAAAACCTGTTTTTTCGAAACGTCATTTATTGACATTTTAGTTACAATTATTTTAAAATTAGTAGCCTATGGTAAATTTTAATGTTGGTGGCACTGTAAGTCATTCTGACAAGAGGTTAGGTTTTGCGTCAGTTTGTGTCAAAACTGACTTCGAATTTGACCTAACTGTGAACTCTTGTTGCCCAGTTATAATGAAAACTACCATTGTCAAGTGACATTTGACAGTCGCCATCTATTGGACAAGGTATCAATTTCGCTGCTCTGTTATTTGAATTAGTTTAAATTTGGTACAAGCTTTTTGGCTCGTGTGATGTTCAAATAATGCCTTACTTAGAACAATAACTGTGGTTAATTAATTCGTTAAAAAGTACCTTCAGTTTAAGTTATATTCGATTAGAATAAATAGAGTTCAGAGATTGTGGTTATGTATTCAACATCTGACGTCTGTCGTGTTATAAGCATGTGAAAACAAATGTCCAATCTTATAAAACAAATAGTTACCAAAAACAGTGTTATAATGGACTCCATTGTATCACTGTTTTAGGTGTTATAATATTAACAATATTGTGACATCAAAGTACAGGGGCGGACTGGGACTAATAACCCGGGATGCTGGGTACTTGGGTGCCTGAGGGGGGGGGGGGGGCACGAAATTGTGCGGTATAGCTAGCTTGGGCCTGGGGTAAAGCCCCAGCCGCCTGAGGCGATATCGCCGAAGCCGAAAATGTTTTTCGCTGGTGCGACACATTTTATGGCCTAAAAAGCTATTTTAGGACGCGATTATCAGGCGCCAAATTAGTAACAGCCAAATTCAATTTTGCGAAAATTATATTCTAGGAAGGCCTACGACCAATAATGTAACTCGCAAGTGCCAAATTGGCACTCGCAACTTGCGAGCCTGGGCCCGGACGGTCCGAGGGCCCGAGATGCGATCGTATCCCGGCATCCCTAGCCAGTCCGCCCCTGTCAAAGTAGATAAACACAATTATTTTTCTAGGTAAGGCACTATTTGAACAGCACACGAACCAAAAAGCTTGCATCAAATTTAGACTAATTCAAATGTCAGAGCAGCGAAATTGATACTTTGTCCAAAAGATGCCGACTGTCAAATGTCAGTTGACAATGTCGCCATCTTTACACTAAAAAATCCCTAGATTGCAATGCAATATTTTTAGTCTCTGAAATGTAGAGTTTCTATAAAATCAGCAACACAAAGTAGTTAAAATAGTATATTATCAAAGAATATAGATATCTATATTCTTTGATATTATACTCGTTTAATAAGAGGCATTGTAGCACTTGTTCCATTGGAGCACTCCTCGCTGCGCTCCTCGTGCCCCAAACTCACGCGTGGTCCCTGTTATAAAACTCGTATAATAATATACTATTATTACCTAGTTTGCATTCATGAATTCAAATTGCGATAGAAGTGAAACTGCGATGTGAAGAAAGTATGAAATATTTAATTGCTTTATGGACATTGTTGGAATTTTAATGTCAAAATGCCGAAAATTACGCCACAGAATAAACACCTAATGAACTCAGAAGCGATACTCGCGTCGGCGCCTTTGATGTTGGAGTAGCCGATTTCAACTATGGCGGCCATATTGAAAGAGGGTAGATCAACCGGGATATTAAGAAAATACATATGATTGCACACCACCGACTACCTTTTAATGCACCCATTTTTGTACTAATTTGTAATAAAATACTGTCGTAAAACGCTCAAATTGTGTTAAAACCAATGCATGGAAACACAAGATCTATTCGCTGGCAACATAGCTACCGCTAAGCAAGCAATTTTTAGACATCTGCCAAACAGAGAATGTCGCTTCTGAGTCCGTTAGGTGTTTATTCTGTGATTATACGGAGCTACAGGTATTTTATTTCCATTTCTTATGTTCCTTGAAAAAATAATCCCCAAGCAGATAATATTTAGTTATGTGAAACTGACCTGTATATGTTTAAAAAACATATGTAGTTTCTAGGCTTGTATTGTGATATAGTGCATGGTGTAGTCATAATATAGTATATAGTCATAATGTAGTATGTAGTCTATACATATTGTAGAAATTATGTAGTTTGTAGTTAGTTATGTAGATTATGATCATACGTTCTATACATTGCATGTTATATTGTACGCTTCTCATACGAAAAATAAATAAAAATTATATTTGTAATATTAATTCATAGCATGTTTATCACAGTGTAGTATTGTTATTGTGGACTTGCTGTACAAATGAATATAAAAAAAAGAACAAAATTAGTTTTACATTACACTTCTTACGCACAATCATCTTCTACGGTTTTATAAAACTTGCAATACTTCATTGCACAATAATAACGGCATTTTATTATTTTAACTCAGAATATAGAATTTCCATTAAAGTTGTGAAAAATTCTAGCAGTAACTGTATCGTTGGTTGCCTATACTATTCGGAAATTATAATCGTTCTTGGGCTACATATAAACATACTATGTTTATGAAGGCATTACTCTTGATGACGTCTGTCGTCTGATTTCTTGTCCCTACTTTAGTTGTATTTGCCGAATGTAAAATTTTTAACCTATTTTAAAAAGTACTATTGCTACCAAAAAAAAAACTAGGACAAGTTCTTTTTAGCTGTGTGAAATTGAATTTTTAACTGGCAACTGAGACACGAATAAATTTGAAGTTATTTCAAAACGTCACTGTCATTAATGCCTAGAATGAGTTTAGTTTCAACAGCTCGGATTATTTCCTACATTTAGGGCATTATTCTGTGATATGGCAGTCCAAGTCATTTCATCATCTAAAATAATAAAAATCCATGGCTTCTAGATTTAAAACTTGTCCTAGTTTTTTTTTTGGTAGCAATAGTAGGTACTATCAGCGTACATAAATTAAACAAGTAGAGACACTCACTGTCGGTTCCTTTGATGTCAAAATTCCGATTTGGATGACCTTGAACGGCTCCTGGGGGGTACTTTCTGATAGTACTAGCAGATGGCGCCACTGCATTGTCACATATGATTGGTTGCAGGGCTAGTAACCGGCTCTGATTGGTAGAATTTTGTGCTACCATCTGATAGTCAAGCTTAGAAATACCCCCCGAGTTACTGTCCCAGGCACACTAGATAGGTTTCAACATTTGGCATGAGTGTCTCTACTTGTTTGAGGTATAAGCCGTTTACGACCTATTTGGGACAGATTTTTTCTTTTCATGTTGGACTAACTGATTCGATGATGTAGCGCAGGGCTGTCCAACTTCGAGTGGCCTAAGGGCCACTGTAAAAAAATTGAAGGTTATGAGGGCCGTATCGTAAAATGTGTCATATGCGACTTTCTGAGTTATTTGTAATAAATATAAAATGTGTCTATTTGGGTACTAATTTGTATTTATTCAAGAAGCTTAGGTTACATTACAAAACGCATTAAAACGTAAATGAGATATACTGTAATGGTATTAGGCCCACGACTCGACTCTGCTAGCAGTGCAACCTAATGAACAATTCAATAACCACAGAGTATGTAACTGCAATGATAAGCTTAAAATTCAAACGATAAATGCATTGGTAAAGAGATGCCAGTAATAGTAAAGTAATTGAGTAAAAGAAATGCAAATGCAAAGCTTGTTTTTCACAAGGGTCGAAGTTGACTTTCAAATAAATTAAACAATAGGTTTGTGCATGATAAATAGCCGGCCCGAAAAAAATTAATAGACACAAAAAGGTTTGCTATGTGCATGTAAAAGACGCGTAGATTTCAATAAAGCTAGTGAAATTTGTGAGGAGTCTAAAAAGGTAAAGAAAGCCAGAATAAAATATCAGTACATTGCAAAAGAACAATCTGAGAAGGCAGACAGAAGGACATGGAAAAGCAATTGAGAAGAAATAAACTCTATAAATAATCAGTGCATTTAACATTAGTGAAAAAGAAGAGCAATTAATAAAACGTGTTTGTGTGTGTGGCGCAAAGAAAGAATTTAGATTAAGAAAAAGACAATATTTTAGTTTGTAAGAAATTTGAAAATTTAAAATTATGTAATCAAACTTATTTCCATTATGTACTAAAATTCATCAAAACTTATTTCCGTTAGCATTGTAACTATAGCAATAGATTCGATTTTGTTTTAATAACGGGAGAGAACAAAGGAATAATTAAGAAGCTTGACATTGTGAAATTTGTGCTCCACTTTAATTAAAGTTTTTATATAATAAAGGAGCATTTTGAAACCTGAAAAGTATATTATTGTGTTGTGCACGTGTCGAAGTTCATATGGGAATGTTTGTAGGGTTTTCCGCGACATAAAAATAATTTTTTTTCCGAGAGCATCTCCGACGACTTCGGCAGCCGTTCACTTCGGGATTCCGATATTCAATTTCGGCCAAGATAAGGGTCCAGAGCCAGGGGTCTTCACTGCTACACATCGGGCAGGAATGTAGAAGTGCCACCGCCAGCATCCTAAGGCAGATACCAACTGGGGTCATCTCCGAGCATTGCAGCAGCCACCACCGATTATAAGGTACCAATTTTGCCTAAAAATATCAGTGTTAGCGTTAGGAATTCGATGGGCATATGAGATTCGGCCGTACTGAAGAAGATACAAGCTTGTTAAGGGCTCCACCGAAGGCGCAGTTCGAAAAATAAGCAAGGCGTTCCAAATTTTGAGGTTATGCGAAGGTATCGAAGCGTCCGATTAAAACAATTGCAAAATTTAAGCCGGCGTCCATCTGACGTCACAAAAAAATACGTGCCTGAAACAAAAGATGTTATTTGTCGCAAAGCCTGAAGATTTAAGTATTTACCATACGAGTTTTTTCATAATTTCATGAGCATTTTACTTCAAGCAATGCTGACTGCACGACACAAACCATTTTGTGGGATTTTTGACAGTTTTGCAAACATTTAGCTACCGCGTATTTGGACTAATTCTGGTGCACAGTACCGTACCAGATAAATTGTAAATTACAACCTACTAGGAACTCACCCTGGGATTAAAGAGTTATTGTTCTACTGAGCTAGCGTTTTGTTATAATTAATTGCAGGTAAATAAAATATTAAAAGGGCATACAACCATTTATTTGCAGTAAATAAGTACAGATTCTATTTTAATCAGTCTAATAATTTTATGTCAAGCAGAATATTATGCGAAGGCCTACAACACAATTTTAATTAATAATAAAAACAATTTAGACCATATTCTTCACAATACAGGGTGTTCCCTGAGGTAACCGACAAACTTACAACATGTGTTCTAGAGGTGATTCTAAAAAAAAAAAAAATTATATTCACTTTAGATTAATTCCCGTCCGTTCTTGAGATATTTACAAAAGAAAAAATCTGCATCAATTAATGTAAATTTACGTATAGCGATAAGTAAGCTAGATAAAATGGCATTTGTTCAAAAGTAAGAACTGACAAAGTAATCATTAATTAACATCAATGAACAACTACAAGAACTAAACCCTATTAAAAAAACAGTCAAAAACGGGTGCCTGATCGCTGCAGTACCATTCGCATTGGTGGCAATTTCCAGACCGAAACAATGGACAAGACAAGCCTTGCACCGGAGGCCTTTTACTACTTATATATTTTTGTACCTTTGTTTTATGTACCTATGTTTTATTGTTTTCAACAATTTATAATTTATATTCCAGATTCATGTTTTCTGAAAATATAGTACCTATCAATCCAAGGGCCGCAAAAAAATCCTATCGGGCCGCATGCGGCCCGCGGGCCACGTGTTGGACAGCCGTGATGTAGCGGATGCAACTTTTTTTTCTGTCAGTGTCAATTCGACATTTCCACCACATTGCCATATTTATTATTTTAATATTTGTAAGACAATAAATGATTTATCAAATGTGTAAAAATAATTTGAATTTCCGTCAAAGTAAAAGTCAAAATGCCCAAAATAATTTTGTTACAACAAAAAATTTCCATTAAACGATGCTGCTTCCAATTTAAAAAGGACAGACCAAATTTAAAAGAACACGAGTCGATGTAGAAACTAGAGAATATCCGGCAAGAATGTACCTATTCAGAAAATATAACCTTAAACTGAAAACAACCTAACCTAATACAAAAAGTGTCAATTTCCATGAGGGAGTTTAGTCGCAACAGAGGTTCTGCCAACAAAATTACTGGATGGTCATAGCCTCACCTGACCCAAAAAGATCGTGAACGGGTTATATGTACGCTGGTACTCTTGCGGAATAGCTATTCATGCAATAAGTGCTAAAGTCGACGTTTATGCACGAGACATGAAAATTATGAAACGAAGCCGAAGGCTGAGTTTCATAACATGTCTCGTGCATAAACGACTTTTTGCACGAATTGCATACAATATTTTATCTACGACCGTAATTTTACTGTTATTAATCCATAAATATCGATTTAACAAAGGTTTGCATCTATCACAGTTAGAATTTATGTCATAATAAAGAGAGGGCCTTGGAATGCGGGTGAATGTTTGTGAAACCAATACTGTCAAAGTCAGTTATCAAAGGTAATTATTAATGCTACACATCTGACTGTATTCATTACATAACACTTTAATTATTTCAAAAACACTTTACCTGTAACGCAAGAAGTAGCTAGAGTAACTTTAGAACTTCACTTCCAGTTCGAAATTGTAGTTTATAACCTCACTTCACTTTTAGCACATGGGCTAAAAGTAAACAGCTGATCTCATTTTAAACACGCTAAACTATAAAACTTTTAGTGAAACAAGCTAGCGCCAAAAGGCATGAAAATTATGAAACGAAGCCGAAGGCTGAATTTCATAACATGTCTCGTGCATAAACGACTTTTAGCACGCGTTGCATACAATATTTTATCTACGACCTTAATTTTTCTGTTATTAATCCATAAATATCGATTTAACAAAGGTTTGCATCTAGGACACTTCTAATTTATGTCATAATAAACAGTAGGCCATGCCGCGCGGGCGAATGTTTGCGAATGACAGTAGTCAAGGTCAGTTACGAAATATAATTATTAATATTCTACATCTGACTGTATTCATTACATAACGCCTTAATTATTTCAAAAACATTTTACCTGTAACACAAGAAGCAACTAGAATAACTTTATAACTTCACTTCCAGTTCGAAATTGTAGTTTTATAACCTCACTTCACTTTTAGCACATGGGCTAAAAGTAAACAGATGATTTCTTTAACCACGGTAAAACGTCACTTTTAGTGAAACAAGCTAGCGCTAAAAAGCCTACTTTTAGTGGTGGTCGTAGATAATAGCTATTTATGCAACAAGTGCTAAAAGTCGACGACTATGCGCGAGACATGAAAATTATGAAACGAAGCCGAACATGTCTCGCGCATAAACGACTTTTAGCACGCGTTGCATACAATATTTTATCTACGACCTTAATTTTACCGATATTAATCCATAAATATCGATTTAAGAAAGGTTCGCATCTGCGACACTTTTAATTTATGTCATAATGAACAGTAGGCTACGCCGCGCGGGCGATTGTTTGGCCACGCCCGTGCTGTCAAGGTGAGTTACGAAATGTAATTATTGATACTCCACATATGACTGTATTCATTACCTAACACTTTAATTATTTCAAAAACGATTTACCTGTAACGCAAGAAGCAACTAGAATAGCTTTACAACTTCACTTGCAGTTCGAAATTGTAGTTTTATAACCTCACTTCACTTTTAGCCCGTGTGCTACAAGTAAACAGCTGATTTCTTTAAACACGGTAAACTATAAAACGTCAATTTTAGTGAAACAAGCTAGCGCTAAAAGGCCTACTTTTAGTAGTGGTCGTAGATAAAAAATATTTCGCACGATACTAGTTAGTACTTGGTTTTATCCACTGTGGCTTAATGTGTATCTGACTGCTTGTAATTTTTCACATTATTGGGTTATTGTCGTATTACTAGCTTTTTCAGGTTTTGTTAAGAAATTGTGCTTCTTCCACAACCAATTTCATCGACCACACGTTGCAGTGACCATCCCTCTTCTAGTTTTGCGATAACAAAGCCTTTTTCGGTCTCGCTTAGAACGTGATTCGGCATTTTAAGTTTTGATGGCAAGGTGTCAATTGTGCAACTGACAATTCAGTGCACTTGAGAAAACCATACATACACAAGGCAAACAAACCGTGTGAAATATTTTTTCCGCAATAGTACATACATAGTATAAGATGACGGTTTGATCTAAGTAGCCCTACTGCCGGCTTAAATTTTGAATAAGTTACCGAATTTATTTCCTTAATTTCCACACTGTATGAAAAATATCTACTACAAAAAAGTTTAGTATAAATTTTGGTCTATTGTATAACCGAAGTTACTGTCTGGAAAAATAATGACAACTCAGGTCTTGTTCATTGAACATTTAAAAAATGGTTGAAAACTATAAGTGTTGACATTGCAACTTGTTATGTGGCATAGCAATGTATCACTATCGTAATAGTTGTCCCACCCGTATAGAAGTAATTGTTCCTCTAACACATATTTCTGTAATTGTTAAAAATGGCAAATATCAATTGGGCAGACCTCTTTCCAACCAAAGGAAGTATTCTAATATTTCTGTTGTACATAACGCTTTTTGTTAACCAAGGTAAAGAAACACATTTTATAGCTCTTTCTAATATACACTAGCACTTATTATATCCTCAACGACTCCTTTTAGGCATATTAGTAACAGCATCGCAAGACTCAAATAATTTATACGAATATGATATAGTTACAGTTGTGTTGCTTACGGAGCTGTTAAAGTTAATTACTTCAATTATACTCTATTCCAAGGAGTAAGTAATTGTAGAAAGCTGAAGCAGTATTTGCATTTTTAATAATTTTTCAGCCAATCACTGAGATCGCTATTTGAGCATACATTGAAGCACAGAAAAGTCTTAGGCCTGTACTTTGTACCAGCCTTCCTGTACTGTCTTTACAATAATTTATCATTTGTAAATCTTGCTGCCTTCGATCCAACTACTTACTATTTGTTACTTCAGTTCCGAGTAGTTATAACGGCTGTATTATTTCAAGTAAGTAAAGTGATATAACAGGAGCTTATGTATTTTGGAAGTATTTAATGGATGTTAATAATATTGTTGCTATTGCCACAGTGATAAATACAAATGATTCTCAATTAATTTTTTTAGGTTATATTTAAGAAGAAGCTAAGTAACAAGCAATGGCTATCGTTAGCAATTTTAACTGTAGGTTGCATGTTCAAGCAAGTGAATTTCTCAGGATTAACAGACACCAAAGAGTTGAACGGATCTCAGTGGATTAAGTCGACCGGTTTTGTTTTAGACATAAATGCCGCCTACATTTTAATACAAGCTACGTGCTCTTGTCTCGCAGGCGTTTACAATGAGTACCTTTTGAAGGAACCCGGTGCCAACGTCGACATTTTTGTTCAAAATGTATTTATGTATTTAGATTCAATAGTGTGTAATGTCTTTCTACTACTCTTGCAGGGTAACGCTCAAGCCTTTTCTGTAGATAATTTAAGCAAAGTCTTTCATTATAAAGTCATAGTTGTAATGTTGAATAACACCGCTATTGGGATCGTTACCAGTTTTTTTTTGAAGAACATGAACTCTATATTAAAAACCTTCGCTAGTGCGTTAGAGCTAATTTTTACTGCTATTTTGTGTTACCTGCTTTTTAGTATACCAATACATTTCAATACGATGTTATCAATTGGCACTGTATTATTTGCTATATTTTTGTATTCACAAAATCCAGTCTCAAATCCATCAACTAGTAAATTGAATCAATCTCGTGAGGAAGAGGAATTGCTAATGGATGAGGTTTAGCGTTTCAGGAAATTAGTTTAATAACTGACTGTAATATAGAAAATAATCAAAACTATAAATGTGTTAATAAAATGAAAGGGTAGGAAACAAAGAAAAATTTTTGCTAAATAGAAATATGGAAGTTCTACAAGGACTGTTTTAGATAATTATTTATGTTTATTTATTTAGCGAACGATATGATTGTACCTATTAATGCAGTGATATATTAAGTTATTTTAATTTACCAAATTTAATTTTTTTACTAGACTATAAGTACTGTGTATTATGTGTGATCAAAAAGTATCAAAATTGAATGGGGTTCTGGCTTAATATTGTGAATTGAAGCGTGCTTTTGACCATATACAGAATAAATGGGTTTATTCTCTTACAATGTACTTAATTGTATTTATGACAATCATTTTGAAGTATTGTGGTAAACGATAAGTTTCAAATATCAAAATAATGTTCAATTTTGATATCTTTTTAAAGTATACATTAATGTAGAATGTACAAAGATTTGAGGATATAAAATAATGAATAATGTTTTGTTTATGTTTATCAATGTTTATTTATGACAGTGTTAGTTTCCAAATATAGTTCCACGCTAACTGGTATTTTTTATTAATAGATTCTAAGTGTGCAGTGTTTCAAATAAAATATATTGCTTGAAATAATGTAAGATGTAGAGATTTGGTTAAATTGGACAAAACGTTCAGCCCAAGTGCTAGAGTTCCAGTTTTTGTCAATGAAGACATTAAGTGATTATGCCATTCTTAAGACTGTTTTATAGCTTTTTTTAATTCGTACCAAAAGTGGCTAAGAAAGAAAAATTAGAAAAGTTTGGATTTGCAACAGGCAATTTCTTAGAACAACGCCAACTTATGCAATGAGTCTGTTTTCAGAAAAAAGCTCAAAGAAAATGGGCGTGAGAAGATTAGAAAAAAAAAGAGATTGACTACTGTATTATCGACTAGCAAGCACATAGAGGTGTAACGATGTTAAATGATGTAACAACTATAACAATATAGGTGCTAGCAGAAATACTAATAAATTCAAATCCGAAGGAAAGTAAAATATTAAGAAAAGCACTAACATTGCAAGATCTTGCAAAACGTCGGTGAATATGGATGCAAAAACAACAAGGCCAAATCTGCCTAAGTATCTTCAGTTTACAAGGTACTCGAATAAAACGAGCCACCAAAAAGCATGGCCATTGTGCAGTTTTTTGCTTGAGTTCACAAGGTGCAAGGCACATTAAGCCAGAGAATGCTGGTTGTTCGTGCACAAATACTACGCGATCTAAGCAAAAAATCTATCTTAAGAAGACTAATTCCAAAGCCTCAAACCGTATATAACATTTTAATGACTTAAGACCTAAATTAGGGAAGAAAGGAATTATGCTAAAAGATGAAACTAACAGAGAAATATACCAGGAATTTTTGCAATAACTGCCTACCTGAAATAGGAGAAGATAAAATAGATACTGTAATAAAAGAAATGAAGAGAATAAAAACACTTGGTGAACATGGTGTGATCCCAGTTACGCACAGAAGGAGGCAAAGCAACCACGCAAGCCTTTAAAAATATTATTCACCAAAAGTCTCTACGAAGGAACAATTCCTACCAGTTGTATGACGCACTAATAATATTGCCATTTGAAAAAGGTGACGCAAGCAAATTAAAAAATGATTAGCCTGTTACTCTTTTTTAAATTAAGGCTTCCTTTTAGTAAGTCTGTGGAACGCTATAAATTGGCCAATTTGGAATACCAATAACTTCCTTGTAACTGCATTTGGAAAAAACCTAACACCATTAGACCTTTCTTTACCGCGGTAAATGGACAAGAATGTCAAATTTGAAATTAGAAAGAAGTTAGAGAGACATCTATAAAAACGCGAAAATATTAAATAGGAACCTAAATTTCATTTTTAAAATATTTTTCTTCTTTTAGCGCGGTGTAAATAAACGATGTTACCATATATACATATCGACCTTGTTGTAGAGTTGCTTTGTTTTGAAGTAATTAGTATTTTGCTAGAAAAAAATTGTAAAATGTTTTATCAAAATTTAACGAAAATAGGCAACACACATAACAGTCGCAGAATCCAAACGACCCAAACGGATTAGTGTAAGTTGTCATAATACCTTAGCCCAAAGCTATTAGTGTAGGTAAAAATGTATATTTACAATTGAAATGGTATTTTACTTGAGTTCTGAATTACAAAGGGAAACTGAGTGTTTAGGTACCTACTGTTTTATATTTCAACAATATTATATACGTTTCTTTTGAGGTTGGAGTCATTAATTAGAATTAAAAACCACACGTTTATTTCAAAGTTTTTACTTCCTCTTTAGATGAATCATGATAAATTATATACAAAGTTTCACGAAACATAATTGTAAATAATCCAAGTTTTAAAATAATAATACAAATAAAGAATCAAAATTCGAATAGGAGGCTGTGACTTTGTATTTGAGCATAACTTTTGATTCTAAACACCTTTTCTCATTAAAATTTTGCAATATTGATTGAAGTAAGTTAACCTTATTCTTGAACGAATTTCATATTTTTGACCTGCCCTGTATGCTGTTTGATTTGGAGCCATTCTAAATGCATCTGATATGGTTATCGAACATGCACTAACTTGTAGCCGTATTTAAATTTCGATTGTACAACTAATAAAAAAAAAATGCCCCATTTGTTGCACACTTAATGGACCACACTGTATATGAACCTGCACGTCAAGCACACGGATCATGTCAGAGGAAGTACCGTAAAAAATTATTATATTTCTAAATGTGACATGAAATGTCAAACAAAATGAAAATTAAATGTAATTAAGTGTGCAGATCCGGCGGAAGAATAATGATTACTAACTATATCAACGAAAATTGTACTAGATATTGTCTAATTTTATGAAAAGAGTACTAGCAAACGAAATAATTTGAAAGCTATACAAATATGTGCAAGTGACTGATGGGTGATTTTTTAAATTCCTGCAAAACCAAAAAACAATATTCAGAACTAAAAATTGCGGTATATTATTTTTGTATACCGGAGTCACAATGCAAATATTGAGAAAATATTTTCGTTACTGGACATTTAATTGAGTGACGAGAGAAATCGATTAAAAATATCATTTGTTAAAGCCATCTTGTTAGTACAATACAATTTTAAAGAAATGACGTGCAACGAATTTTGCGATTACACAGTAACAAACCAGAGTTTGTTAACACCTTGACTGCCAATCCTGTATACGTGGTCAATGCTCAAGGCCGCGCTGCAGATGAATGCACTGTGTGCAGGACGTTATCCATTGAGATGCGCTCCAACCGGCAACCAAACTCAAACTGAATGAAAATAGAGTCCTTACCACACGCCCCTCAAATATTAGTGACGAGAAAGCAACGCCCACAAAACAGGATCAGTTTGAAGCGCAATGAGAATTGGACGTAGAAATACGTCTTGGGCGCCTAGCGGGAGTGCAAAAAGACGTGAATTAACGTCCTGGGCACTGAACGTGTTAAAAGAAATTTTGAGTTCCAACAAATATACTTCGTATAAGAATCCAAAGGAAACTACTGCTGCTACTGCAGAAACCGATGTAAATTGATGATAGAGATAGTGGATAATATTAATAACCACCATTTTGAGAGTGTGAGATTAAGAACAATGTTTTTTTCAGTGGTTTGTTTTTATGTTTCCTATTAAGTTTCATTTTATTTTTAATTCCCTTTATTAATGATGATTTTATGTGTTTCTTTAATATTTAATATCTCGTATTTGTTAATTAGAAAAAATAAATAAAGTAATGAATTGCCTTTTCCAGCAAGCATCCCCCCCTGCGCCGCTAAAAAGTAATTAGGAAAACAAATTTAACAGACAGGCCAATGACCAAAAATATGTTTTTTGGGTTTAGGGGACACTAAAACGTAAATATCTGTTAAAAACTCAATTTCGAATTTTTGGGGTGAATCCAATACTTCCTTTATCGTAAAAGGAAGTAAAAAGAGAATGCTGAAATATTACGTCTTCTCCACACTGTTGTACGGAGCAGAGGTATGGACGTTATCCGAGGCAATGGAAAAGAAAATCAAGGCGTTTGAGATGTGGACATACCAGATAATTCTCAGAATTTCATGGGTGGAACGCATTACAAATGAATAAGTCCTAATGAACTGTCAAGCCGAACTGCTGCAATGCATAAAAGAGCTTAAACTGCAATATCTTTGCCACGTCATGAGGAATCCTAGAAAATACCGTCTACTTCAACTAGTTCTGCAGGGCAAGGTAGAAGGACGAAGGGGTCCATGCAGAAGAAGAATTTCCTGGCTGGCTAACTTACGCAAATGGTACGGAGTAACATCCATCGAATTGTTCCGAGCTGCAGTCAATAAAACAGGCATAGCTGTGATGATAGCCAACATCCGGAACGGATAAGGCAGAAGAAGAAGAATCAAGATCACTGTTACCAATTGGTGTGTTTATTATTGAATCGAAAAAAAAAAAAATTTCAAATGTCGATAGCATATGTTAATCCTCTAGCTTTACACCTGGTAACCGTGTCACTATGTTTTCGCTGCGTGTTCTGACATTTTGGGTAGGTAAATGTTTTTATTCGCAACTATATATGTAATAAGATCATTACTGACCTTTAAAAAGTTGGAAAATAAGCTATTCCGAACTTGTAATATTTCAACCGGTCGGAAAAGTGATTGCCGTCGCAGCGGTTGGAAATGAATCCATTCCCGACCGCTGTGTAGGTAGGGACACTGGGAATATCGTTCATCCATTCATGCGCGATCCATTCCCGACCGCCGAGTAGGTAGGGACACTGGGAATCTCGTTCATACATTCATGCGCGTAACAACCTGACGTATCATAATATAAAAATTTTTCCAATTAATGTTTAGAATAAAGTGGTTGCAAATAAAATAGTATACATACCACGGTGAAGTTTCATTCCTGTCTCAAGATAAAGTTGACCTTGACGCTATGCGTCTCGGTTAACTACTTAATCTCTCAACAGGAATGAAACACTTTCCACTTCGGTATGTAATATACCATTTCCTCTTACTCGTTTTGTCTCACCCCACAAAATACGCATCCCTCATCCACTTTGCTCTCTCTGTGGCAGGCTGACGATTACTGTCACCCTCTTCATCATCGCTTTCACTATCCAATTCTTGTTCTGACTTACTATCGGCCTCTCTTTCTACTACATGTCACTTTCAACTTTCTCTTCTATGGCATCGTATTCAACATCTGTGGCAATTTCATCAAATAGGCTTGCAAATCTTGCTTGTTCCCTTTTGTAATCCCTCATTTCTGAACAACAGGCAAGAAATGTACAATTTTACAGTAAATATAAACCAGTGTCATACTGCAGTTCCGTGCAACGTTCTATGAAGGTACTGAATGCTACACCAAACTACCCCCGCCCAATTGTATAAATTTTTGTAAAAACTAATCGGTCGGTCTCTGAGACCGTACCACACCACTGAAAGGTTAAATTCTATCATTTGAATTTTTTTTCAATTTTCTAAGATACAAGGCCAACTTGATTTGTTTTAAACGGCGGGGGGGAGGGGGGCAAATTTGATATTTTAAGTTTTTTTTTCTGAATTCAGTGATGTAACACATGCCCACCTTTATTTTTATTAAAAGGTAAAGAAAATCAAAGTTATTTTTGAAAATGTTACTAGCAATCTGCCACTGTGCAATTAGTTTAACGATCGTACATTTAAAGTAAAACTGAGCGTATAGAAACCCTGATGGTTGGATATGGCAATACAAGACGAAGTTGTGCTCAAGTAGTAACCCTTTTTAATGAAATTCATCCAAATTTTATTAGTTCGATTTTTTTTTTAAAGTTTCGATTACAATAAGATATTCATGTGGTAAATCACTGAATTCAGAAAAAAATACTCTTTCCAAAAATATCAAATTTGACCCCCCGTGCCATTAAAAATCAAGTTGCCTTGGATCTTCAAAATAAATGGTAGAAAATCTCTATGATGGAATTTAAACACTTCTGTGTGCCAAATTTCAATGAGCTCTGCTAAATCGTTCTAAAAATATTTAGTTGTATTCATACTTTTTAGCGACGCTGTATATTAATCACATACTTATGCACAAGTTCAAAATTATAAAGCAAATATATTAACCTGGAATAGACTGCAATTACTGGAGCAAGCAAACACATGACGTTAGCACATATAAAAATGTTCTAAATGGAATCTAAGTGATTTCAACTTTTAATGCCTTAGATCTTTCACGATACGTTATGTAAAAAATTGTCATTATTTTATCATTCATAATACAGAAATACTTGGGACTGCAAATGTCTTGTCTGTTACAAGCAGTTTACTGTTGCTCGACAGTCAAAACTTGTATGCAAACCTCAAATTTGACATAGATTGACAATACACTTCAGTACTGCCAAACGTAGAACACGTATTACAGGCAACTCTTGACTACAAATTTAAATGAACACCTGTTATTTAAGATTAAAAATATTTCTGGCAGTATAAGCCAACCTCGTTTATAAACTAATTCAGTTGTAGTTAGTGTGATATGAAGCATTACATTTTTCTATTTTTACCATAAAAAACAACTTGACAAAATCAATTTTATTTAAAATATCTTGACTAAATTACATAGCTCTTGATATAGATGCTTTCTTATTTTTTTTTGCTTTAATAGATTTCTTTTTAAAAACTTTCATCTTGTTTTTGTTTGCCTTTGGACTAGTGGCTTCCACATCCTCTTGACTGCTCTTTTCAATAGGCTGTTCTTTGAATATATCATCGAGGGGATTCAAGCTATAACTGATAGCAGGTCTTGAAGCTTCAGCATGCAATTTCTGTTGCTTTCTATCAATATATAACCTAAAAATACCAGTAAATTGTAATTTGCATTTTCCTAGTTTTCAACAACATACTTGCTCTTTGCTGACAAAATCAACTGGCGGCGATACTTTGCCGGACTTAGATATTTAGCATTTTCCCACAATGCTACACCACCAAAACTACCAGAAAATATTTTTACCTAAAAAAATTCAATGGAATTTACAATTCAAAAGAGAAATGGCATTCTTACAGGGTTCATGACAAATCGTGGTCCAACTTCGGCCAATGCACCATCTTCAGATAGTATTTGAAAATTTCTAAACCATATCCTTTCGTCTAAAATGCTAAATGTATACACACGATCAAAGAATGGCTGGCTCTTCGGGTGATGCTTAGGAACACCAAAAGTTTGAGTAAACAATTCTTTTAACAGCATATAATGCGGCTTCTCTGTGAAGGCTGGGTCGAAGCTAAGTAACGGCCTTGAACCGCGTAAGCAGTTGCCCGTAAGCTTTAATTCTGCCATCGTGTGTACTACAAACGTTAATTTTAAATATTAAAACGTCAGTGCACTTTCAGAACTTACTATTCTCCACTAAGAATTTTACACTGGGTCCATTTGGTACATTTGAAACCCACATATACAAATCTCTCATTTTTCGGCCCTCAAACAGCAAAGCCTTATTGCAATTTTTCATTTCACACATTTCATTTATAACCGAGAGGGTTTTTGATCGCTCCATCTTCGATTCTGGTTTATGATGAGGCATTAGCCTTTTTAGGTCTTCCATTAAATGTCTGTCCCTATGACTGATACCACGCGATGACAATACCAAAACTCGTTGTTTATTTGTCCATTTCTTCTGCAAGGAAAATGTAATGCTTTCAAAATAATTTTGCTAGGTTAAGTCATACCTGTTTAGCTTGTTTTTCTTTAGTAGAATCTGCTTCTGGTTCATTTCCATTAACGGATGATTCAGTATGTTTTCGCTTAATTCCCTTTTTCGTCATTTTAATTATTTATATTAATATGTCGACTATATAAGGTTACTATAGTATTATCACCACGTGCAATACTAACAATACGCACATGCAACGCTACTATTGTCAAACAGAAAAGGCGGTGTTGCCATATACCTGATATGGCGAGAGTTACTAATGTACAGGGTGTAACAAAAATGTGGGCCGTTATTTCAAAAGCGCATTGTACTCATCAAAATAAGAAATAAAGTTCCTATCAACAGAGGTCTGGGTAAAAATTTAGTGGACGGTCCGGTAAATTGCGCATGCGCAAAAATGTTACAGTGAACATAAAAATATAACGTTGAACTACTGAATATACAGTATGATCAAAAACTTTTATCATTTAGACCAGGGCTGTCCAACATATGGCCCGCGGGCCGCATGTGGCCCGCCAGGATATTTTTGCGGCCCGCGGATGAAATTCCCCCTTGAGTCCACCAGTCTTGATCCTGTTCTCTCCTTTTCTACCTGGGCCTTCCGGCCTGACACGCTGAACTGTATAATAGACTAGGCCTCCAACCCTTACCAGACCAGGCTTCTAGGAAAGTGACGTGTTGTACTGTCAGCCCGAGAAGTTCAAATTTTCCGCAAGAGCAAGACCGCTAGAATTCGATTTTACCTTGATTGTTGAACTTTCTTGGGAAATCGAATCCCTGAGGTTTTAACTCTGTCTTAATACGCTGTACTGTCTTGCAGGGCTAACTGCTTAAAAGCCATTTCCGACCGCCTAATTTATAAACGCAAATCCCGGCGCCCCGAGAGGTGAAATACTTCGCATAACCTCATTTTACTAATACTTAAACCTGTAACCTGTAGCAATCGCAGCCTCTACCCCGCTTGTGAGCGGCTAGCGTCCTGTAGCCGCCCTTCATAAACTCACCTGCAGGGCCCCTTTTTGGTCATTAAAAGGCGAATTCCTGGACTTCGACATTCGATTCCGCAGCCCGCAAATTCCCTACCGGGGGAATGTCAACATTATTTTCCGGCTCAAAGCAAAAAAATTCCATCCGCAGGATTTGACACCGTGTTGGCTCTAAGTACGACGTCTAGCCGTCGTAAGGTACCAGCAACCTCTGCACCAGAATTTAGGCACTAACGCCCGCCCCATTTAACCCTTAAAATCGCTAAATTCACCGGAAAGTTACAGCTTAAAATCACTGGTGAGTGGAAGGTCAAGTTTACAGGAACAAAAGACCTACTCAGCCCATTTCCCGAAGAATCGGCATGCGTACCGGCGGACTACCAATAGGGACCCGCAACACTCGCCGGTGCATTGGGTTGCAACTCTACCAACGAAACCAGACAACGTTCCAGAAGAACATGTTAATTTTAAATAATGTGAAACTCGGAGTTAGTTTTAATTAATCATTGTAACTAGCTAAACGCATTATATTTGTTTTGGTAATTATCTGGTGTTTTACCTAATCGAATATATATTTGAGTGAACGTATTTCTCCGATTTGAGCTTAACCCGAGGGGTAAATCTTTGATGCTCTTAGTAAGGGGGTGAAACGTCACATCTCTATACGTTAATTTACATTAATTGATGTTTTTTTTGTCGGTATCTCAAGAACTGAAAGGAACTAACTTAAAGTGAATATGATTTTTTTTGTTTAGAATTACTTCTAGAACATATAGTGTAAGTTTGTCGGTTACCTCAGGCAACACACTGTATATATCTTTTATGTTTCAATGCTTTTTGTAATGTAACCTAAGCTTCTTGAATAAATAAAAATTAGTATTGAAATACACACGTTTTATATTTATTACAAATCACTCACAAAGTCGCATACGACACATTTTATGATGCGGCCCTCACAACCTTCAAACTTTTACAGTGGCCCTTGAACCCCTTGAAGTTGGACAGCCCTGATTTAGACGACAGTGAAATTATTTTGTCAAAAAAATGTGTTGGCAGTTGTGGTAATAAAAGTCACATTGGCATTTTATATCTGTCAGTTTAAGATTATATCAGGAATGTCATTTTAAGAAATACCAACATTTTTGTTGAATACATATACTGCGTTTGGAAAGGTACCTGGAAATCGTTCATTCATCTCACTTTCACCTGGGCCGATGGCTATTATCGATCTCTTTCTGCGAATGCTTTCGAGGAAACAGAGCTGTCAGAGGTACCTTTCCGGACGCAGCTTTAAATATATTAGTAATAAAAACAACTACAGCTGTTCAAAATGATTTCCTGCATTTTCCATACACAGCACCACCTTGTGTTTAGTATTAAACATTCTGTAGAAGGTAAGTGATTCTGTGAAAATTGTATAGGTTATGTTATTAAGTACCTTTACTCATCACTGTCAACATAAATTAAATTTAAAAAAAATCCACAGCTCTCTAGAGGTTAAAAGTTTTCGATCATATGGTGCTCTCTTCTTGTATTTTTTCTCTCTAAAAAAAATTCATTGGGACCTAAAAACTAACCTAAACCGCTAACTTAAACAGCAGAGAGCGCAACAACATTGATTTAAACATTACGAGAGGATAGCGGCACCCACAACATTTTTACGCACGTTGATCGAACTATAAAACATACTCCGCTGTCAGCGCATGCGCTATAGATCGAACCGTGCATTAAGCTTGACCCGAGGTCTGGAAATGCGTTTAACGGGAGCTACAGCCCTGAGAACTTTTTTGCTCATTTCAATAAGCTCCTGAAGTACCGGCTTACATATTTCTTACACTTTGTAAAATTATGTCTGTTTGGGATGGCCTCGAAGACGATCCTGGGTAGAGCTCCTCAAGGGCGTAGCCAGGATTCCAGTTAGAGGGAGGCATAAATTTAATTACCCAATCAACTACTACTATTATTATAGTTTTTTAAAATTTTTTACAAATTACAAAAATTATAAGTTGAAACATTATCAGTTTCCGCAAATCTGCTGCAGATCGTAGCTTATTTTTTTTAAAAATATTGTAGAATGTGAATTGCAATAATGATTAGAAGTCCTTCAGTTTGTAAAGTACACCGCGTCATCGATGCGCAGAACGCTAGAAACGTCCGGATGAGTCCATTACGTTCAACAAGGTGATTTCCACTGTTGGATTCAGTTCATTGCCGTTCGTCGTGTCATTTTGTTTTCTCGTGTGTTTATCAAAGTTTAACTCCACGTTTTACTTCTTTTCGCTTTTTAAAATAGTACTTTTCAGAACTAAACAGCTAGGATTGGGATTAATTTCATATAAGTAAAATTTTTCCTTTACAGTATGAATTTGAGGTTACGATTACCGTACACGCCTCGAGTAAACGCATGCACTGCACGCCACTGATACCGGTTATTGGCGCATAACTGTAACCACGCCTATGTACTTCTTGCTTTGACACCACTCTATAAATCAACTGCCTTTTGCTCTTTATAAATGTTTAGGGGTGGGCAACTGCCCACCCTTGCCCCTCCCAGGCTACTCCCATGGAGCTCCTGTATACAGTGAATTTATTTTAATGGTTAACATAGCAGTTTCGTTTCTATGCCAGCATTTAATCATACATGTCACTTCCATAGTTACCAATAAAATCAATAGATTAGAGCGTTTATTTTACGAGTTAACATATGAATTTGAATTAGGTGCTTTCTAATAATAAACTTTAATTTTGTTACCGGAATGTAGGTATGCAACTAAAAAGTAGATACGTAGGTTCAACTTGTGTGTTGTATCTTTTCTTCAGTGGTATACATTAGGATAACTTTTAATTGTTTTTTTTTGACAAGTAATAATTCCTATATTAACTGGTAAAATACACGCTCTAATCTATTGCTCTCATTTGTAACTATGGAAATTACCTGTATGATTAAATGGTGGCATAGAAACGAAACGGTTATGTTAACTAATAAAATAAATTCCCTGTATATTAATAATAGGATATATTATACAGGGATTCTAATCCTGGGACATAAAGTCTGTTCACACAGAAAAATTTTAATTTTTTTTTTAGGTTGGCATATGCATGTAATTTTTACTTTCTTTTTACGATAAAGGAAGTATTGGATTTACCCCAAAAATTCTAAATTGAGTTTTCAACAGATCTTCACGTTTTAGAGTCCCCTGAACCAAAAAACATGTTTTTGTTCATTGGTCTGTCTGTGTGTCTGTCTGTCTGCCTGTCGGTGTGTCTGTCTGTGTGTGTCTGTCTGTGAACAGAATATCTCAAAAACTAAAAGAAATATGGCGTTGAAAGTTCATATATAAGTTTTGTGTACTATGTAGATGCGACAGCAAGCTTTTGAAAAAAACTGCAACGATTTTTTTCAAACTTTACATTTTTATTACATTTTTAATGTGTATTGATGTGAGATAGGCGATTTTCTAGTTGAATACCTCTAAAATGGGTTTCTTTGTTTTTTTTTCAATTTTTTTATTAACTCCTATTTTAAATAGAACACTTAAATTTTTGAATTCAGTTTAAAATTTTAGACAAAATTTGTCTTTTGAACTAACGCTCTATTTTGTACAGTTTTTTGTAGAATTTTCGTTTTTTTGATAATTTTTGACAAATGCTTAAAAATGAAAAATAAAATTTTTGGCTAATTATTAAAGTCTGTGAAAGGAAGTTGTGTGCGTGTATCACACCAGATTTTTACTTCCTTTTACTATAAAGGAAATATTGGATTCACCCCAAAAATTCGAAATTGAGTTTTCAACAGATCTTCACGTTTTAGAGTCCCCTGAACCCAAAAAACATGTTTTTGTTCATTGGTCTGTGTGTCTGTGTCTGTGAATAGAATATCTTAAAATCGAGAGGAGGTATGACGTTGAAACTTCATATATAATTTTCGTGTACTTTCTAGATGCAACAGCAAGCCTTTGAAGAAAATCGCATAACCGGAAGTATGGTGTTTACTCTTGTGATTTTTCAGTTTTTTTCGATTATTTCAAAAATGGCCGCAACGATTTTTTTCAAACTTTACATTATTATTAAATTTTTAATGTGTATTGCTGTGAGATAGGTGATTTTCCAGTTGATTACCTCTAAAATGAGTTTCTTTTGTTTTATTTTCGATTTTTTTTATTAACTTCTATTTTAAATAGAACACCCGGTATATTACTACATTTTTTAATTCAGCTTACAATTTTAGAGAAAATCGTACGACACTCATTAATGACCAATAGAAAAATTAGTTCACGAGCCGTAACCAAGACAATAAAAAAATTTCTTGGAAATTTTTTGTAGGTAGACCAACCTAACTGTGAGGGTTTGTGGCGTTACGATTTTCTTACCGAATCTGCATTCGAGCATTAATTCATATCCGGAAATTATTTTCGTGCATTCCAACAACGTTCGAATTTGCCCTCGCGTACCGCTCGTGCAAATTAATATGACGTTGTTGGACCGCACTCAAAAAATGTCCGGAAAGAATTAATGCTCTTATGAGATGATATGTGAAAATTTGTCTCTTGAACTAACGCTCTATTTTGTACCGTTTTTGTAGAATTTGTAATTTTTGAAATTTTTTGACAAATGCTTAAAATTTAAAAATCAAGTTTTTGGATAATTCTAAGATGACACTGTAAAAGAAAGTTGTGTGCGTGTACCCCACCAAGTTCTTTTACTAGGAATTCTGTATTTTGTTTTCAATAGGTTTTTACAACTGCATAAACGCGAGTTTGAATTTAAAAATGACAATCAATGACAATTATTTCTCATTTTCAGTGTAAACTGTAAAAGTATATATTATCCTAAAATTCTCTCCTGATATTTTTTAAAATATAATAAAAATACTTATTGGTAAACGCTACGTCAATATTCCCCTCACTAATATTTGGGAATATCTAAATTTAAAAATTTGTATTTTTATGCACAATAATCCACATTATCCAATAAGTTTTTAATACTAAACGACGCGGAAAATTATTCTCTTTAATTTAGTACCACTACCTTTTTTTCATAAAAATGGTGAGCAGGAATATGCACAACCGTGATAAGCCACGTAAATTGCCTATGTTTAGAGGTATGACCAACCACCTGGTATCATATATGTAATACTTACCATATTGCTAGCGGCTATGAGTGGGAAACTCACGATTGAAGTGAGACCGACAACCAACTTTTCAATGTATAATGGTGAGCTGTGCGCAAGCGCGTCGGCGTCGTTCGCCCAATGGGGAAGTGATCAAGTTTTAAATTCGCTTCTAAGGGCGGAGTTCGAATTCTCACGCATGCGCACGAGACGCGTTATACTCTAAGTGAAACTATGTCGGCGCCGTAATGTTTTCGGGCGTTCCGAGGCCCTACTAGCAATATATGTACAATACATATATGATGGCAGTATGTTTTTTGTTACGTTACATAAAACATTTTTGACTCAATTTCATTTTGAGTCTAGATTACCAACTAGTGTTGCCAGCTCCGTTTTTCTAAATATCGGGACCTAAATGAAAAAAAGCGGGACTGGGACGAAAAAATCGGGACGTAGAAAAAAATGCATAAATATGATTACACAATATTTTATTTCAAAACTACATAGGTACTTCACTGAGATTAATCAAACCTTAAGATTTAAACAAAAATATATTATTATTTTCAAAAGGAAGTTGCCAAGTAAAGAATCAACGATATTAATTATTTTTATCTACGACAGTGTGTAAAATTGCCTTTTAGTTGGCAGTTTTAAGTTTACAAAACGACTGTTTAATAAAAATTTTTCATTAGTTTACGTCGTCAGTAGTTACGTGTTTAAAAAATTTCATTAGGCACGTTGTCAGTAGCAACGGTTTTAACGTTTTTAAAACATGCAAAATTACGACCGGTTGCTGGTAATCCTAATTTACCTTTAATTTTTTTTTTTAATATTTACAGTGTTTTCTAGATTCTATCGTAGATAAAATATTGTACGATACACATGCGTAAAGCATCTTTAGTCACTCGCGGGGCTTAAAACGCTCGTTCACTCGCGTTTTAATTCTACCCTGTCAATCGACTCAAGGCGACACAAGTAAGCCAGTAGTAGGGTTTTCAAATTTTTATAAGCGACTTTTAATGAGGATTAGCTAACCTCAAAATTAACTCGACACACAAAATGGATCACTCTTGTACAAATTGCATTAAATGAATTATTTCGCGCCCAATTTGGGTGCAGAACGCTAGTTGAAAAATAATTGATAACAGGTAGAGTGACAAAATCTGATTAATGAGTATCAATACTACACGACAGGGCCGTAGTCAGCCCCAAATATTAGGCACGGATTGTTTTATCTTTGCCAGGGCTAAAATTTGTATATTTATTTTACTTAAAATTTGTATATCAATGTTTTTTTTTCAAGTAAATCAGTTATTTAGACATTTTTGATTTTTTATACTTACATCCTTGGAAAAATACAGATGGTGCATACGAAAATTTGTTAAAAGTTATATTAATTACATTAATTAAGCCACAACAAAAACATAAACCGTAACATAAAAGAGAGGAGATAACAAAAAAAATTTTAAAATTAACATATAACTCTTTATTTATGAACTAAAAGAAAAAATAACAGTTCATAAAGGAACTAGATTATACACTTCTGCACAAAATTAAGGAACCACCGATGAAATTTAAAATAACTTTACATTAAAGTAGGGCCCTCCCGAGGACCATACTTCCTGTTCTGGGATGATCACTCTAAAAGATTGGTCAAAGTTGTATCTTATTGACATAAAATCCGAAATGATGTAGGCCGTTCGTTCTACTTGAGAAAAATTTAGAATTTCTAAGTAGCCCATCAGGTCACCTGACTTAAATTTAGTTGTCCTTTCAAGTGTGAGCGCATGGGACATTGCCTCCTTTTGTACCTGAAGTGTAGGAGCATTAGTCCTAGCATGGCTTCCATAGCTGCAATTGTACAAGTGCTTAGAGCACCTGTTATACTCACACAGATGAGACGTATATTCTCTAGCTGTAACCGAGTAGTGATTTGTATGGTTTTTGGCCACCAGACGACTGGTGCATAGGTGATTCTGAGTTCTATTATAGCCACATATGATCAGTGGATCAATTATGGTTTTAGACCCCACTTTCTTTTAACAATCCTGCGGCATGTCAGAGTTGCTAATACTTCCTTCTTTTGTAGTTTTACAATATGCGAGTTCCATGTTAACTTCTGGTCTAGTCGAACTCCTAGATATTTAACTTCATTGCTGAAATTAATGGTCGATCCTTCTAGCATGGAAGCTTTTAAATTTAGCTTCCTTCGTCTAGTAAAGGGGACAATTAGCGTTTTGTTTGGCTTTATGCTCTCCTCCCAACCTTGCGGTAATTTTCCGACTTTCGAGCATGCCTTTAATCCATTTGTTAATCGAAGGATTGAATCCATTTCTCATGGCAGCTCTTTCTATGCATTCGAAGGAGGTGTTATATCAAAAGCACCCTCAATATCCGCGAAGGCACAGAGAGCTATTTCTTCTGTCATAATGGTCTTCTCCAGCCGATATACAAGACTGTGAAGAGCTGTTACAGTCGCTTTTGCCTTTCGATAGGCATGCTGGTTGAAGTGAAGTGGTCGGTTTGAGGGAACTTCACTTCTTAGGCACTGGATATAAAAACCGCATTTACCTTTCTCCGCATTTTGGGTATGTAACCAAGGCAGAAGTTGACCTTATATAGTTTACATATTGTGTATGAATTTCTGTAATACGGCGGGAACGATGCCGTCTCCGTCGGGGGCTTTGCACGGTTTAAAGGCAAGAATTGACCATTTAACCCTATTTGGCGTGAACATTTTGTTGATCATACTTCAGTGTGAACATAGAGTTTCTATTGCCTCTGAACTGGTTCGTCCGGTACATACACTTATATAATAACAATACTAAAGTGATCATCTCAGAACGGAAAGAATGGTCCTCAGGAGGACCCTACTTTAATGTAAAGTGTAACGTTTCGCTCCGATTTTAAATGCAAATTAATTATAATTTAATATTATAGCATTTAAAAGTTCGCATTTTACAACACACATTAGTGAAGCTAGACGTATCTAGCAATTAAGCATGACGTCCCCCGCCTTCCGTACCTTTCGGTCTCTCAGGCGGGACGCTACCGATGCCGCAGGTCCGGCACCGGTCCGGTCGAGGCCTATCCAACCTCTGACGACTTATGGGGTCGCCGCCCGTTAGCCCCCGCCGAAACGGGAGCCCCTTTTCCAGCATATTGGGTATCATTGCCACTACGAGTCCTTCCGCACTGGTCAACCACACTCGCGGTACCCGACACCGAGGTGCCGGGTATCTCGATGCGTGGGGCTTGGTGTTGACCGCCCGTAGTACCCGTGTATGTAACGTTTGACGGGTCGCCTTCGAGAGCAAGCTCTCTACCACACATATCGCTGTGACAGCGGCTCAGCCTCTCGGCCGTACCGCCGCACTTCTCATCCTTCGGACATCCTTTACCCACCGTTGCGGAGGCCTCGCGGCTCGCAGTTGTGGGATAGGGTAGCCTCCGGAAGTTTCTTTAAGGGTTGACGACCGTGCGGTCTGCTTCGGTATAAGAATTTCATCTCCGGTAACAGGCCCAGGAAGAACTCCCGGGACACCACACTTCATCGGCCAATTCCTAAACTCACCTCGGCGTGGGATTGCCCCCGTGCCTCACTCAGCGTGGGATGACCCTTGCCATCATCGGTAAACCCCGCGTCTCCCCCTTCGCTCATGACACTGTGCTAGCCTCCGCTAGAGCCCCTCTCACGGGCAAGACCATGGAGAGAGGCTCGTCGCATCGCATTGTCGCGGCTCAGCCTTTCGGCCGTACCGCAACGTGTCACAGCTGGCGGCTCAGCATTTCTGCCGTACCGTCGCTTCTCGCATGCGCGGCTGGGCATTTCTGCCTTGCCGCGACTTTCGCACTGCACACGGTGCTCGGCCCACAACGTGCTGCCTCTTCTGCGCGGCTAGCCTCAAACGCCCACAACTGGTGGCCTTCCATGATCCCAGTTCGATGAGGGGGGTGATACCTCGCCAAGGTCACGATCCGCCATAACACTAGTGGGTCCAGGGTGGAATCTTCTGTTCTTCTCGGGTTTCTGTACCCTACCAACCCCCGACGCGCGCCAGCCTTCCCCGGTCTCTCACGCCTATCGCCGCTGCTCCTCCCTTGCCTGTAGAAGCCCCTCCGCATACCCCTTAAACCGCGGATAGACCGCCGCGTCTACCAAGTCCGTCTGCCGGGGAGGCCATGCGAAGCCTCCTTGTCGAAGTTCCGCTTCGAACTCGCGCCTACTGTCTTCCATGAGCTGTGGTTCGACCGCCGTGTCTTACCAAGCTGTTCTACCGCGGAGGCATCCGGTGCCTCTTTCCCACTGCCGACTTATTTGCCGTAGTCCGTCCTCTCAATCATCCTCCTCGTTATTCGCCACACTCTCGGGCATTGGGCTCCATTCATCTTGTGGTCGCTCAACCGGCCCACGTCTCTGCATTGCGTGCACGTTTCGCGCCCGGTGCATTCTTTGGCCACGTGGCCGCTATCTCCGCATCTATAGCATACGTTCCCTGCCTGATTACAATGCTTTCCAATGTGCCCGTAGCACCCGCATCTGAAACATTTCATCAGCGACACGCGATTCCTGACCATGCACAACCCCCAAGTGAGATTGATGCGCGTCTGCCTTAGAATGGCTTTGACATATGCGGCTCCACTTGTACTACCCAGTCCCTACAACTGCGCCTATCCTTGAACGACCTACGTGGCTGGAAGAGTTCCCGGAACTCCCCCAGCGTCCTGCCTTCCCTACAGATGTGGTTCATCTTGTACGCCGCGTTCGTGAGTTCCTCCGGGCTCCGTTCCTCTGCTCCGTGGATAACGAGAGTGGGCCGCACTCTCGTTTTCTTCTGTGCCCTTAAGCCGACCGTTTGCCACTGCTCTGATCTAACTAGCTTCTCAGCGTCCTCCGCGGTTTTAACCTCTATGTCCAGCCCGGTATTTATCGTCCGGATTTCCTGAACCTCTACTTTCTCCTTCCCGATGTCGATCTTACCGACCACTTCCTTCCTTATATCGCCGCCTTTGCGTGGTTTCTCCCCCTCTACCTCTACCTGTCTCACAATAACAACCGGTCGTTCTCCGCTCTTCGCCTGCTGCCTCTTTACCGCGGCGCTATAGCTAATCTGCTTAAGCTGTCGTGGCCTTGGTATCGGCGCCTCTTTTTGCTTTTTTTCGTCTGATCTACTATCGCTTTGCTTCTCGCCTAGCCCTACTTTCTTACCCTCTAGGTAGCCCTCTAGTCTCCTATTCTCAAGCTCCGACTCTACTACTAGCTTTTGCATTTCCCCTAAATGGCCCGACACTTGAAGCAGTATCTCCTGGGACACCGTGCCCCCATGATGTGGTCGAGCACTACTATCGCCCTCTTTGCCCTATCCTGACTCTCGCCCCCGGTGGAGGGTGGGGTTTCGGCCCGTGCCTCTGCCCGCGGCCCGTCCACTGCAACCGTCGCCGATTCTCGTGCCTCATGTAGCACCGTTCTACCTTCGGCTACCGCCTCGCTCTCGCTTTCGGTCGCGATTTCCATTTCGTCCTCCTCCTCTTCCTCCTCAGAGTCGTTCTGGATTACCACCTTGGCAATCTTCCTTCCCGACTTAACAGCCTTCCTCTGTCTTCGGCCGGCTTTATCCCTCTCATCGGATTCTGGCGTCTCGTTGCCAGCTCTGCGTTTCTCCGCTTTTACGATCTTCCCTCTTGCCTGTTCCGGCTCAGGGTCCAAGATGCCGCTTATAATTTCGCTTAGGTCCTGCTTTCGGGTCGCTTTTCTTGCCGCTCGACTCGCCATTTCCTTGGTCATCGCTACCAAGTCCCTCTGCGCCCAGGGTATGTCAGACTGACTCCCGGAGTCCGAGCCCTCATTTCCCGCCTTCTTCGCTTTCTCCGCGGCCTTCTCCTGCCGCCGGGCGGCCTTCTCCTGCCGCCGGGCGGCCTTCTCCGCCTTTGTCCGCTTGGATTTCCTTGTCCTCTCATTTGCCTTTCCTTCAGGCTTCGAGACCCTTGTGCCTCCGGATGCCAGTCCGGAGGTCGATTCATTTCCTACTTTTTCGCTCATCGCCGCAAAATATGTATATGCCTATCGCATTTTACAACCATAGAAAATTTCCAGTACGCTCGAGAAGGCAGGATCGCGGTTATGCGCCAGCGGAACGAAGAAGTGTTCGCTGCGCATCCCTACCGCCGCGAGCTGTGATGCCCGCAGGAGCTACGACAACGTATAAAATGCAATTGTTCCGCTAACTCGAGGGACCGAGCTCCGTGGTGGTTTTTCTGAGTCAACAGAGTACCTTTCTTCCAGTCACCACCCCTCCTTTCTCTCACCCATCCTGAGTTTCCCGTTCTTGGCTGAAGAGGGACGAAAGGTCCCTATAGCAGCCCGCCCCCAGTTGGGGAATTGAAATAACCTTTACCTTTGTTCTTTTTTTTGTCGAAGTCGGGGAGATTTCCAGAGAATATTCCGAGAAACTATCTCGACCGTCTGACCCGATTCCAGTCGGCCCCGGCTAGCGGAGGCCCCGCTTCTCGCCGGCCAGAGCACCAAAAATATTCCAGTAAATCTCGAACCAGTTCCCCGAGATACCCAGGTCCGCTTAAAATTCAAATTAGCTTACGACTGAGCAACGGAGTAAATTAGTTTGAATAATTTACCATTTCCGAGGTTCCCAAGGACCGTTTAAATTCAATTAGCTTACGACTGAGCAACGGAGTAAACTAACTTGAATAATTTACCATTCCCGAGGTCCCGGATGACCGTTTAAATTTAATTAGCTTATGACTAAGCAACAGAGTAAACTAATTTGAATAATTCACCATTCCCGAGGTCTCCAATGACCGTTGAAATTCAATTAGCACACGACTGAGAAACGGAGTTCGCTGGTTTGAATAACTTCATGTTCACAAAACCTTCCTTGTCTGCATGGCTTAAAAATCACGCACACCTGAATATCGAAGTGCGATAATTCGGACTCATTCAAAGCGCTAAAGCTCATCTAACGTATTAATTAAAAATAACGTACATCTGAGTGCGCTATTTTCAAATCTTTCGGAGCCTAGCTCTTTGTCCCCAAAACTCGCCCAAAATTTCACGGCAAAATAGGCGATTCTCTCAGGCGTAAGAAAACTACGTACTTACACTGTGTAAATCCATTTGCTCATCTTAGACGTTCACCTCGAACCTCGACACGTGCTCCGAACCACATAAGAGCGCACAAGAATTTGAACCCCGCACAAGGTTGGAGCTATCACCGGAGCTTATCAAAACGTGACCCGGATGCTCATGTACACGGATAATATACATATGGTAACGAGATCATAGCCTCAATCAATTATTTGTAATTAAAACGAACCATAATTATTCTGCGTGTTTACAATAGTTCAAGCTGTCAATAATTTCATTATCGCGTTACAGTTCTACCAACGCTAGCCAATTCCCCCGTTGGTTTCAAAGACCGCCCATAGCGAAGAGCCCGGACGCACTTCCAGACAATTGAGGTTGCCTACCTTTCCAACACCAACCTGAAGATTTGCGTCAAATAGAATTGTCGTTGTATATAGTTACAAATATGATTTATTTTATTACTTTTCCAAATGTACATAGTGTTGAATAAATAGCATTGCAAAGGTATTTCAAATTTCATCGGTGGTCCTTTAATTTTGCGCAGAAGTGTATAATATAGTTCGTTTATGAGCAGTTACTTTTTCTTTCAGTTCCTAAATAAATAGTTATACAGTGCGTACCAAATGTATGGAACCGGCCTTGTTATTTCAAAACTATTCAAGCTAAATCCATAAAATTTAATATGCATGCTGCTTACAAAGCCTTCTACTATTTCCAGTTTCGTTATTTTTTTAATTGACAAGGTCGGGAGCTGCACAGCCAACTTGATTTTTTTTCAATAGGAAGGGGGGTCAAATCACATACCGTTTGAAAGGTATTTTCAAGTAGACATGCTGTTTGTCATAGTTATCTCTAAAGATAACTTCGCTATTGTAAATTAAAGATTGGGAGTATGTATTAACTGGTAAAACTGAAGATCCAGTTAGCATGGAGAACAATTAATTGTTTTATGGTGTTTAATGTAACATCAGATGGTTGAAACCTTGTTTTAAGTTTATGAAGTTCATCTAGTACAAAAATCATTTAGAAGCATTTATAAACAAATCGCGTACTTCTGCATGACTGCGTCTTCTATCACCGTATCCTATCATCATCAAGATTTCTATACTTTCTTTTTCTGTAAGATGCTCCATAATTTAGCACTTCGGACACAGTTTTAAGCTTTTAACGTTCGTTAAACAACATAAACTAACCATTGTTTTCAGCGCTCACTAAATCTTCAGTTATCCAGTTAATACCTACTCCCGATCTTTACAATAATGAAGTTATCTTTAAAGATAACTATGGCAAGCGGCATGTCGCTGAATTCTACTTGAAAATACCTTTCAAACGGTATGCGATTTGACCCTCCTTCCTATTTATAAAAATCAAGTTGGCTGTGTAGCTTCCGACCTTGTCAGTTAAAAAAATAACAAAACTGTGGAAATAATAGAAGGCTTTGTAAACAGCATGCATATTAAATTAAATAGATTTAGCTTGAATAGTTTTGAAATAAGAAGGCTGGTTCCATACATTTGGTATGTTAATTTTGAAATAATATTTTGTTGTTATCGCTTCTCTTTTATGTTACGGTTTATGTTTTTATTGTGCTTATATTTTATTAATATAACTTTAAAAAAAAGTCCGTATGCACCATCTGTATTTTTTCAAGCATGTAAGTAAGTATAACAAATCAAAAATGTCTAAATAACTATAATTTACTTGAAAGAAATATTGATATACTAATTTAAGTAAAATAAATATACAAATGTTAGCCCTGGCAAAGAGGAAACAAGCCCTGCCTAATATTTGGGTCTGGCTACGGCCCTGTCGTGTAGCATTGATACTCATTGATCAGATTTTGTCAAACTCTATCTGTTATCAATTATTTTTCAATTTCTGAGTTGGTAATTTAGACTGAAAATAAAATAATAATAATAATCTTTATTTAGTTATAAACTATTTTAAAATTTACAATTGTTTACATATTTACTTAACTAATAGTTTTTCTTATACATAATCGCTTAGATTTTTTTTAAACTCATAGATATTTTTAGTTCCTTTCTCAATTGGAAAGTTATTATAAATTTTGAAGCCTTTATAAAAGAAACAATTTTGGAAACTGCTTTTTGTAAGTTTGGGTAATCTAACATTCTGCATATATCTAGTACTATAATAATGAATATCACAACCATAAACTAAGTATTGGGTCATATATTCAGGTAACAGGTTATTGACTGCTTTAAAAACAAACAACAAGGAATTGAAATAAACACATTGCTTCATACTTAACCATTGTAAACAATCTAGCATGGCAGAAATTTTTGTATATTTCGAACAGCGTAATATAATACGCATTACTCTGTTCTGCTGTTTTTGCATTCTAGCCAATTCTTGTTCTTGACACAAAAATAATATACTAGAACAGTAATCGAAATGCGGTGCGATTATTGTTTTGTAAATCATAATTTTAGACTGTATATTAAGCTTATTTACTGAATACACCTATTTTCTTAACTACCTTTTTAATTACATAATCTATGTATGCTTTAAAGTTTAATTTATCATCTATAATTACTCCTAGATATTTAACTTGAGATACCTTTTCTATTTCTAAGTTTTCAATTTTAATTTTATTAACCGATTCTGTATTAGTAGCTCATAAAATTATTGCTTTTGTTTTTGGTATATTCAGTTTCAGTTTATTACATTTTAACCTCTTAGAAATAATTTCTAAATCTATATTCATTTTATTAATAGCATTTCTAACATCTTCGTCAGTAACTGTCACTAATGTGTCATCTGCAAACAGATTTATGGTGCAATGTTTTATATTCAATTCCAAATCATTTATATACAAAATAAACAATAATGGACCCAAAAGAGAACCTTGGGATACACCCAAGTTGTTTTCCATGTAGCTTGACTGGCACTGATCGAAGTGTGTAGTTTGTAGTCGATGAGTGAGATAACTTTGAAACCACATATTTTCGTTACCACGTATTCCATATTTATGTAGTTTATTCACTAACCGCGGCCTGTCTCAAATGCACGTTTATAATCTAGAAAAACAGTAACTACACTTTTATTTAATTCTAAGTCACTTTTCCAATTCATGAGAACCAAGTTTAACGGTGTTTCACACGAATATTTAGTTCTGAATCCCGATTGGTTTTTACTTATAATGTAATGTTCATCTAAAAAGATTTGGAGTTGATCTTTCACAATAAGTTCGATAATTTGCTCGTATACCGGTAACACATTTATTGGTTGAAATTCTTCCCACTTGTTAGTTAATTTAACTTTAGGTACTGGAACAAATCTAGATATTTTCCATGATTCTGAAAAGCACCCTGTTCCGAGAGACTGATTTATTAATTTAACAAATATTACACCTACAAATGGTAATGCATCTCCAATTACAGCAACTGTAATATAGTCGAAAGAACCCTTTCGTTTAATTTTAGCTATTGATTTTTTTAATATCATTTAATGCATTGTTTTAAATTTCAAAGTACTGATATTATGCGGAAACGTAGCTTCTTCAAAGCGGTCGTTTATAATAATGGACTTGTTTAGCTCTAATATGCTGTTTACAAAGTACTGATTAAATTTATTAGCAATATCCTGGGCATTGCTAATTTCTTCTCCGTCAAATAAAATGTTTGAAGAAGTATTTGTTTGTCCTTTCATTAAAGATTTGACAGTTTTTCACATCTTCTTCGGATTTCCACGACAGTTTTCTATTCTATTTTCATAATATTGGTTCTTCCTGTCCTTAATTTTATTGCTGTAAAAATTCCGAATACGTTGATAGTTTTGCCAGTCCTGTATTTGTTTGGTAAATTTAGCTGTCTTGTACATGATTGCATTCTGCCTGGAGCTTACCTACGTAAATCACATTTAAACCATGGGGTATCAGTTTTAAGTGTATTTGTTTTGTTGTCAATGAGGTCATTTACGGAATTTTGTATTCTGCTGACCATATATGTGGCAATATTGTTTACATCTTTACTATAATCTATTCCATCTTAAAAAAAAAAGATAGGTTGCCATGCTTTTCTTTTCCTAAATTGGCAGTACTAAGGAAAGCAATAGTTATATTTCATTTCTTTGTGGTGGCAAACTTTTTCTAACTAAATTTGAAATGCCGTGTTGCCAATGCTACCAAACCAAAAAGTCAAAGAAATATGTCAATAAATGTCATTATGACACTTTCCTATTCTCTGAAAAATAAAGTGATAGTGTAAGTGATTATTGTGAAAAATTTAATAAACCGCATGGCCAAAGTTGTGTTGAAGTGCTGCACACATTTCAGACGAGATAAACCCGATTTAAGCAATGATCAAATTATTAATAGATTGATGGACATTTTCAACGTGAGTACACCGAATTCGTATCCCATAAAAGAATTTTCTTAAAAAGTGCATCATTTATTTATAGGTAAAAAGATCTGTTACCTATTCTATAATTACTAAAAATAATGTAGCACAGTATGGCAACATCGTTCATTCTGAACCTTCAAAATTCCTAACCTAACTTTACCGCAGTTTTGTCAGTTCATATACAGAGTGATATCTGTCAGATTGTCATGGCCAACCATCGTTTTTTTAAAGATGGAATAGATTAAGGTACTATATTTATACGAGCAAGCTCGTCCGCCATTTTGAGTCACTGGAAGTGGCGGCAAATTCAAATTCTAGTTACTTTCCAATTAGCATACGGTAAGTCGGAATAACAACGAGCACATCATTTAATTGTACCGCCTTAAAAAAGATTGGTTTTTAAACAAATAAAAAGAAAACAGACAAAATCAAAACATAAAACACTGTTAACTAACACGCAAGTGGTTCAAACTAGAGAGCTTCAACAGTACCTTAGTTCAAACAACAGTGACGAGTGACAGAACTGAATAGAACTGACAGATACAGTTGACAGCACAGAACAACACCTATAGATTTAAATAACCACACTTGGATGAAGACTGTAATTATAATTAGCATCGTAATGGAATGCACCAAGATTTAAATCAGCATGCATTGTTCGTCTAGATCGAGCAGTACGTACTCCAACGGTTTCTAGTCTTGCTTCTTTGACAGACGACAGAACGCACGGTTACCGGTCAGCGCAGCCAACGGCTTGGCGCTAAAATTCCTGTGACACAAAATCTAGTGGGATAAGCTTGCCTGGTTAATACAGCACTCTAGAATAGATTATATCTAATAATGTGACCCAGCTATATTTATTTAGTTTATCAAGCAGTTTTTGTGAGGAGTAATTAGCGAGCGTTGTGATATTAACTCTTTCAAAATTTGCTGTTATACCGCGCAACCTTTCGTAACGTGACATCGATTGCATTATGTTCAGAAATTTGTGGAATCTGCACATTAACAAAAATATTGTCTCGATTTGTTAAAACGAGGTCAATGATTGTATTGGAATTTTTTGTTGAGCGCGTAAATTCGGTTACGAGTTGATTTAAACCCAACGTATTTATTAATTGTAGGAGCTTGCTAGTGTAGAATGAATCTTTAGAGATATCCCAGTTAAAATCGCCTAGAATTAAATGCTTGGTGTCGTCTGGGACTTGGAGAACGATAAACAGCAGTGTGCAATCCGTTGTGAAATCCTTGCGTTATGTAAATGCATAGCAGCCAGAATTCGTTGTTAAATGAAAAGTTTGACACTATTTTGAACTTAATATTATAACGCACAACGATTGCCACTCCGCCCGTATGTCGTAGATATTGCGGAATTACAACGAATGGTGACATAACCCCGAAAACTTATTTCACAGTCTTCAATATTCTCTGTGAACCTTGTTTCACTTAAAAACACGATAGCTGGACGTCTGTCTTCAATTGAAACTTCAATTTCCTCCATATGTTTTAGCATACTTTGTGCATTTGAATAAATAATTTCAGTATTTGGTTTTGTTATTCTAAAAAAATTATTTTACTTCTTTCTTGTTCTAGTTTACGTTTGTAAACTAGACAGTCAAAGCTCCATGCAAAATGATCTACATCGAAATTATTTTTTAGTTTTTCTTTAGCATTGCAGCAGTTCACACATTTCTTTTCTTCGTCGTTAGCCTTACATTCTTTCAAAAGATGAGAACCGGCACATTTAGGGCATATTATCTTCGATTTACATTGACTCGCTTTATGATTGAATCCATTGCATGAAAAGCACTTGGTTACCTGAGAATAAAGAAAACGGTTACCCTTTTTCAGGATTTTATTTTAAATATGCTCAAAGTAATTCCCTTCAGCATTAATACACTTACACTTGAGTATTCTTTCATTTAATTGCTTAAACGCTGCCAATCATCTTTTTTAGGAACACCTTCCAAATAATCATGAACTGCGGTATCAATCTCTTCCTCAGACGAAAACCTTCTACTCTGCAAATGTCTTTTAAGCCCGTAAAATAGCCAAAAATAGCGCATTGCTAAACCAGGGGAGCACGGTGGGTGTTCTATTTCTTTTATATTTTTTTCCATTCAAAACCTGCAGTGTTAAAGCAGCCTTATGGGACGATGCATTTTCATAACGTAGCATAATTTCTTTCTCTGGAATTTAATCAAACATTTCAGGCAATCATTTTTCAGTGTAGCTGTAACTGTCGTTTGGCAATCTATCTTAATTGCATTGACTAGACCCGTGCTTTTAAAGAATACCGCATACATAACTTTTTCAATAGCTCGCTAATTCTTGGCCATTGCTGGAGGTTCTTCATTTTCTTGAATCCATACACGACGCTCTTGGCGGGTAGGTATGTCGAAACCGGGAATATAAGTTGCGTCACTCATCAGAATATTGGACAAAAATGTTTGTTTGTCATTACTTAGAAGATATACAGTTTCATGGCCAATTCTGAAACGCTCAGTTTTTTAGGAATCAGAAAGCCAATGCGGCACAAAACGATTGATTTTTTTTTAAATGTTGCCGATAGTGTATACTTGTGTTAACAGCCGAGAATCTAATCTTGAGTTGATGCTCTATTACAGCATAAGTGGCCTTATCGCTCTCTTCACTAACTTATTTTCTTAACAGCAGCAATGTTTTTTTCGGTAACGGTCGTAGGAGCATGCTCTGCTCCTTTTTGATGCTGAACAAAATTTATTTCGAGTTAAAATTCTTTATACCATGGTAAATAGTAACAAAAGAAGATGCGTATTCACTAAAAGCCGAGTCTAAATTCTCTTTGCACTCATAAGCGCTTAAACGTCTGTTAAAGTAATAATAAATCATGAGTCGAAAATGATCTTTGGTTAATTCCATTTTTTGACTTTAAACTCGGGTTCTAACTAACGTAACTTCAACAACTAAACCTTAAATGGCAGATAAAGAGTTACTCTAAATAATACTGTATGTTTTGTTTTTCATGGGCTAGTTGATTGTCTTATTCTAAATAATTATAGCTTGACCCTCGTATAACTTTTATGGATGGTTCCTGTGATTCCAAAAAACTATTTTGGGATATTATTTTCTCCTCTATCATTTCCATTGTCAATTTTTCGCTTAGTTCAACAAGTTTTACTCTAGGCAATTTCTTCTTTGGGATTGTAACTTCATAGTTATCTCCAAGATTAGTTTCGGCTTTTTCTTTAATTCTGCTTACATCATCCTTGTTTTTGCATCCAATAACAACCAGATATATTTAACTCGGTAGGATCGATTGCATTTTTTATGTCAGTGTCAATACTTTTTTGGTCCTGATTTTTGGGTTTTATTACTACGACCGGTTCGTGTTTGTTTAACTTTAATTTTTCAGCATATATCATATCTTGTTGTTGCTCCATGATATTTTTGACCGTAGTTTTTACGTTTCCATTAAAAGATTCAATCTGATTCTGTAATTCCTCTAGTTTGTCAGAATGTTTTTTCAATCCACTATTGATGCCATCCAAGACTGCTGTCATGTTTTCCAACACATGTCTTTTAAATAGTTATTCTTTCTATCTGCACGAGTCGCAAAACCAGCCAATATTTTTCTTTGTCGCAAGTACACTAAATTCTTCTGAACTAAAGTTCACACATTTTGGGTGATATGCTTTAGTACAGAGTCCAGCACAGAGCAAACATTTTTCATCTCTTTTAAAATCCATAAAACATCTATCACATCTATTATAACCACTCATTGTGGCAATAATATTGCCCACAACGGGCAAAATTATTTGACTGAATTCACGTACGTTAAGTGTGTCAACGGAACGAATAGAACACGTCCGCGTTCCACGACAGCTAGCAAACTACAAATTGACTAATAAATATCTTATGTAATGTAACAAAAAGCATACTGCCATATTCCGGGTGATTGGTCATACCTCTAAACATAGGCAATTTACGTGACTTATCACAGTTATACATATTCCTGCTCACCATTTTTATGAAAAAAATGGTAGTGGTACTCAATTAAAGAGAATAATTTTCCGCGTCGTTTAGTATTAAAAACTTATTGGATAATGTTAATTGTGCATAAAAATATTAATTTCAAAATTTAGATATTTCCAAATATAAGTGAGGGGAATATTGACGTGGCGTTTATTAATAAGTATTTTTATTATATTTAAAAAAATATCAGGGGAGAATTTCTGGAAAATACCCTGTGTTTTTTTATCGCATTACAACACATATTACGTCCAGCGTTTTTTTTTATGAGTGTTTAATATGTTGATAACATTTTAATTTCTAATTTCATAGTTTCCGCTGCATTAACTATGAAATTAGTTTATTTAAAATTTTATCAAAATATTAAACACTCATGAAAAAACGCTGGACGTAATATATGTTGTAACGCGATAAAAAAAACCACAGTGTATATACTTTTACACTGAAAATGAGAAATATTAATTGTCATTAATTGTCAAACATTTTCAAAAATGGCAAATTCTACAGAAACAAAATAGAGTTAGTTGAAAAGACAAATTTTCTCTACAACTTTAAGCCGAATTAAAAAATGTAATAATATACCGGGTGTTCTATTTAAAATAACAAAGTTGATAGCGACTTTACCGGAAGTGATATCGCAGTCAAAATATTATAGTTGCAGTCGCTCTTACAGATTTTCACTTTTAATAGTTCTGTATAATGCCCTATAAAATAGGAGCTAATAAAAAAGAACAAAACACATAAACCCATTTTAGAGGTATTCAACTGGAAAATTACCTATCTCACATCAATACACATAAGAAATGTAACGTTTGAAAAAAATTGTTAAGAGTTTTTTGAGGAAATCGAAAAAAACTGAAAAATCACAAGAGTAAACACCATATGAAACTGAAGAAATAATAAGAAAAATATTTATTGAAACGTTTGAGGTGTTTTGAAAAGAATTTGAGGAAAGCAATGAAGAACTATAAAAAAATAAAAAATGAACTGAACAACCATTAAGAAATGTAAAAAAGGAAGAAACATGGGACTAAAACAAGGAACAACTAGTAAACAACGTCATAACTAATACACTGGAAACCAACACCGAAATGATGAAAGAAGTGTTAAAACAGTTTCTGGAAACTGAAATACGAGTGAATCTCATAACCAAAAAAATATAAGTAAATAAAAGAAATAAGAAACCAACTAAAGTAGAATTACATAATTATGAAAAAAATAGAGGTGATGAAATATAAACTCGGAAGCAAAAACACTTATAGAAAGAGATTTAACAAATGGATATACAAAGAAAGATAAGAGGAATCACAATCGAAGAGAAAAATAAGGAAAGTCAGATGAACATAGTCTACAAGAACCGCATGATTAATGTAACAGCTTGTAAATGGAATAAAAGACTACAATTAAGATTGAAAACCAATAAGAACTAAACAAAGTAAGGGTAGAAACGCTGATGAAGTTCTATTATTGAAAAGGACATAGCGGGAACTGTGCCTAGCTGGTCCCAAGCTCAGACAAAGGAGGAGGGACATCTCTGGAACGGGATAGCAAACTCCTGGAGATGTATTGAAAATTGCTCACAGAACTGCTAAACAAGCCTCCGAACACGGACCACCCGGAATAATGACACGGCAAGAAAACGGAAACGAGAATGGAAAAAAGAAACATAATACGTCTAGCCACATTGAACGTAACATCATGGAGTAGGAAAGACCAAGAAATCTTAATGGAGATGGACAAACATCGAGTCGGAATCTTAATACATAAAAAATTTGAAGAACTGATTAATGATGTACAATACACTATTATACAGGTTACCCTTAAAATGGAAAACTAAACATTAAACATCGTAAGCATATATGCAACAGACATAAACAAACGAAAAGAAGAAAGAGAAAACTTCTTCGAAAGACTAGAAGAAGCAATAAACAAGATATCCAGAAACGAAAAAATATTCTTGATGGGGAATTTCAACTAAAGAATTGGCAACCTAGCTATACCAGGAGTGATGCAAAGATTCAACGAAGATACCGTTAATAACAATGGGGAAATGCTACTAACAACATGCTCTCAACAAGAACTACGAATTAACAACATGTATTTTAACCATAAATCCTAGTATAAATACACCTTTAATAACTCAAGAGGGCAAAAATCGATTATAGATTTCATAATAACAAACTGGAACATACACCCGAAAGAAATATTAGATGTAAGAGTATTGACATTTGTAAATTCAACAACAGAACACGGCTTAACTTTATGTAAGTGCCGTCAGAAAATCAACTTTCAAAAAAAAAAAGAAAGCTGAGAATATATATTGAAATTCAACATCGAGTCCTTTAGAAACGAAATCACGGTAGTATCCAAGAGAGATTAAAAGAAAAAATTGCCAATAACACTATTGTAGAACATGTCAATGCAAATAAGGCCTGGAAAAAAGTTAAGTTAAATATAGTATCAAGCGCAACTAAGGCAATAGGAGCAAGGGACATCAACATAAACAGCAAAGGAAACAACAAACAGTGGTTTACAGAAGAATTGAAGGAGCTAGCCAAATAAAAAGGGAAGCGTACATAAAATACAGAAATAAAGACACCTGAGGAATATGATAAATATAAAGAAGTCCGAAATCGGGCCAACCAAGCAATTAACGAACTTAAGGAGCAATAAGTACCGAGAGAACTTTTCCATAGAAATGTAACACAACTTATAAAGAGGACAGAAAAATGCTTAGGAACATAAAAAGACCAGTAAACAACGAGGCACAAGTAACCACAATTGACCCAGAAAAATGGACAACCTATTTTAAAGAAATATATGAAGATCAAACTGAAAACGAAACCGATGAGGAAGAGGAAACAGAAGAGATCAACATAGAAACAACACTCAAAATAACATTAGACGAAGTGCTCTCGACAGTGAAAAAACTAAAAAACAGAAAAGCACCAGGAGTAGATATCAGTAACGAAATGATAAAAAACGGAGGAATAACTGTTATAGAAGAAATAACAAAGCTCTTACAAAAAATACCCAGAAATAACACTGCTGAGCACCGTTCTTAAAATACTCACAAAGATATTAGCTCAAAAAATTGAACTTAATGTAGAAATATGCGAAGAACAGCAGGGCTTCCACCAGAATAGATCCACAATAGACGCAATCTTCATAATAAGACAATTAATAGAAAAAGGAATTGAATTTGACAAACCGCTCTTTCTCTGTATGGTAGACCTAAAACAATCATTCGACCGAATACGACTAAATGACATAATTAACATTTTGTGTGATCACGGGATTAATAACAAATATATCAGAATTATAAAAGAACTGAATAAAAACTGTAAAACGCAAATCAAAGCCAACCAAATCCTAACAGAGGAAATAGACGTCAGGGTCGGAATCTGACAAGGGGATAGTCTAAGCCCGACACTGTTCAACATAGTAATAAACGAAATAATTAGAGAAGTCAAAGAAGTGGGTGCAGGTTACGAAACGGTAGGCAAATCTTTAGAAATCCTATGTTATGCTGACGATGCCATATTAATAGCAGAGAACGAAGACGATCTACAACGCTTCCTATTTAAATTTAAAAGAAGCCCTGAAAAATTCAACATGATTATATCCACAGAGAAAACTAAGCCTATGGTAATTGCAAAAGAACGTATTCGGTGCAAACTGATGGCTGGCGATGAGTTGGTAGAACAAGTGATGAAATTTAATTACTTCGGAACTCAGATATCAAGCGACAGAAACTTAATAGAAGAGGTCAGAGCAAATTCCATCAAAGCATTAAAAATCTCCGGAAGCTTGAGGTGGGTAATCTGGAAAAGAAATATATGTCAAAGGAGAGTAAAGTGATAATTTATAAAATTTGTCAGGCCGATTTTGACATACGCAGCTAAAACTCGCGCAGAACGAAAACATTGATGAGAAGCACTGAAATGAAAATATTGCGAACTATAAAAGGAGTAATCCTGAGAGATAAAATCAGAAGCAGCGATATAAGAGAAGAACTCCAAATACAAGACGTAGTCAGATGGACACGAAACAGAAGGCGACAATGGAGATACCATATAAACAGGATGAACCCAGATAGGGTTAAAAACCACAAACCAGAAGACCTCTAGGTCGACTCCCTAAAAGATGGAAGGAAAGTTGGACGTCGGAATCCCAAGAGAGGTAGAAAGCAGAAAAACAAGACGAAGTCTTAATAAAAGAAGAAGAAGAAGACATAGCAGGACCTACAGACAGTACTACCTAATCTAGACTAATCAAAGCATTAGGAGCGTTAGGATTAGAAATAAATGAAGAGAAGACCAACTGCCATTATTTTTAATTTCTATTGCTTTTTTAGTAAACGCGTCTGTTCTCGAGAATTTCGGGCGAGTCCGCCTCTATTCATACTGCATTTGTTGCAATTAACTTCGGCATATTCGTTGGAATTTTCCGCTGCCATTACAATCCGCGCGTAAGCGTTTGTCGTTTTAGACCCCGCGCGAGGCAATTATCGAAGTCAGCGGGTTGCAAATTTCGCTTTTCGATCGCTATTCAAGGTCTACTATTCTAGCGAGCATATAGCATTGCTCTCGACTTTCTAAGCTGCCGCGGGGCTGCTTGGTAATTTATCGAAATTTATTACGTGTTTCACTGCGGTTTCACAGCGGTATTTTGCAAGCATAACATTACCGGTCGCAAGGCAACTCGATTTAATTCGGATTTATTAAGTTGTGCTATGCATGTAAACTTTTGGGTTGTGCGATTTCCTGCCCTATTGTCTTTACCACCGGCCTCAAATATCGATTTTATATCGGTTCAGAATACCTGTTGCATCTCCGTTTAGGCATCTTCGTGTCACATAAGATCATCTCTCGTTGACGTGGCAATAAAGCCTTCCTCTCTATTTTTCTCCGTGCATCGTACATCTGGAGAGTGAACTGCTGGACACAAAACAATAACTAATCTGCTGGATATTGCCTTCTCTCCATGGCTCGAGATATTGTAAAAAAATCTGCTATAGATATTCAAATGGATTTGAGTAACTTTTGAATGCTGTATTTTGTGTTCTGTGTCGTCAATTTATCGTTTAAAATTGAGTATTGCTGTCGCTACGATTTAGTAATCCTTTCAGGGAATTAGAATTCCTTTTGGCTTTTATTTGCGTATTTGAAGTCAATCTTTCTATAGTTTGTATTCTCGTAACGTCACATAGGGAAATAATTACTTGATTGGTCTTATTATTACTGCACCAGAATTTTGTGTAACTTGTTGTGTTCATTATATTAGGTGTTTTTGTTGTGTTCTGTTGTAAGGAAGACGTGCAGAATGTATGTTTACAGCGAAATTAATAGCTGAAGGCAAGGTAAGTGACCGAGGTCCAGCTCACCATTTTTTCTGTGACTCCATTGATGTTTATTCAAGGTTAGAGACGTCAGAAACAACAGGAGTTTGATTTCAAGTTTGTGGTGCCCTCACCCTAACTAACTCTCAATGTATCCTTATTTCTAAGTAGCAAATAAACCCATTTCAGATGCCTCAAACGGCCCTTGTCTCGACTGAAAGCTAGCTGGAGCAAATTATTCTTGCAGCTTGTTTTTATTTTAAGTACCGATTTGGTCTGTAACACTACATAAAGATATTCAGAAAGGACTCAATACGTGTGGGTCTAAGTATAAAAAGTCACCGAAGTAACGACCTTAGCTTGAAGAAAGTAGAGAGCATTAGATGTTTAGAGGTAGAAATACAGCTTACAAAATCTAGATTGACTCTCAAGATAAGCCATGAAAGGCGCTTTGATCATAATACGAGGATGATTTGACGGGACGTGGGACTCGAAATGAAAGACATGAGTTAGAGCATTAATTTTTTTAATTTTTCAACATATTCTCCTCGTACATCAACACACTTGGACCAGCAACGCTGAAGTGCCATTATGCCTGTTTTGTACTGATCTTCTTCAAGGCTGTCAAAATATTGCTCCGTTGCAGCAATTACTTCTTCGTCCGTCTTGAACTTCTTTCCGGCAAGGAAAAGTTTAAGCTTCGGGAATAGGTAAAAGTCACTCGGAGCAAGATCTGGCGAGTCAGGTGGGTGGGGGATAACCTGGAAGCGAAGTTGATCCAATTTCTCACGAACAATGCGACTGGAATGGGAAGGAGCATTATCATCACAAAAGAACACCCTTTTTCGAACTATTCCGGGTCTTTTTTCAGCAATTGCTGCTTTTAGTTAGTCTAAAAGTGCAGCATAATATGCTCCGTTGATGGTTTGGCCCTTTGCGAGATAGTCGATGAGAAGTATCCCCTTCGAATCCCAAAAAATCGTAGCCATTACTTTCCCGGCCGATGAAAACGACTTTGCCTTGTTTGGTGGAGGACTGCCATAATGTTTCCACTGTTGAGATTGGCGTTTTGATTCGGAAATGTAGTGATGAATCCAAGTTTCATCGACCGTAATCAAGCGGCGCAGAAAATCAACCTGATTTTTGTTAAACAGCTTCAAATTGTCGCTTGATGTTGGCACTCTTTCTCGTTTTTGATCAGCATTCAGCAAGCGCGGCACCCATCTTGCTGACAGCTTAGACATGCCCAATTCTAGGTGTAAAATATGATATATGCGCTCAATTGATATGCCTACGATCCTAGCTATCTCGTCAATGTTTATTCTTCGATCCTTCGAAACAATATCATGCACTTGATCGACTGTTTCCGGGGTTGTTACCGTTTTTGATGGTCCTGGTCGTTTATCATCTTCAATGCTCAAATCACCACGTTTAAACCGTGCAACCCAGCGACAAATCGTTGCTTTCGAAGGGGCATAATGGCACTAAAGTCACCCAATGTTTGCAGAGCCGGATTTAGGATATGTGTGGGCCAGGGCTAATTTTTTTTAGAGGCCCCATTCCCATTTATGCAACGGGTACAAAGGGATCTAAATGATTAGAAACCGCACTAGATTATAACCTTCAAATCTTTTCGAGGCCCCCGAAATTCGGTGGCCCGGGGCTGCAGCCCCCTTAGCCCCCCCCCCCTTAATCCGGCTCTGAATGTTTGGTGCACATCGGCCAAAATTTCAGTCGTGTTTAGTTTCTTAAAAAACAAATATTGAATCGCACCACGAATAGCGTTTTTATCCATTTTAGGATTTTCCATTTAAGCGTAGTCTTTAAACCGTTGCAATTTCTTAACTGAACGCCACAGATCAACTAAACGTCATTTGTCAGCATAAAAAAGATGGCGGAATTCGAAAATGATGTTAATTTTTACCGCTACATATTTTCGTATATATTTTTTTAAATTTCAGTTAAAAAAGTAGGCTTTTTTAAATTAATTTCGGTGTGTGAAGTGCCACTTTTTTTCACTCAGTGAAAAAAGTGACACTTTGCTTTTAATTTAGGAATGAACGATTTTAAACAGACGTTTCCTTAGTTACCAGAACTGACCAACGTACTTGACTAAAATGAAGGCAAATACAATTTTATACAAAATAGGCTTGGATTTGAATATTTCATGAAATTTTAAAAAATCTTATAGACAACTCGTGTTAGCGTGCTTATTTTTCACGCGTGTGGATTATTAAACTCGGCTGCGCCTTGTTTAATAACTCTCCACACTTGCGAAATAACTAATTTGAAATCGGCATTAAACTACCTCGATATCGGCATTAAAATACAAGAAATCGGCAGTAAAGTAATCCACTGTTTTACGACTTTTTTGTAGGTGGCCAGGCGACAGATAAACGTCAACCAACGTTAACATAACCTACAAATGTTGGTTAAAATGTTGTAATTTCAGGATTTCAAATAAAACATGTATTCCTCGGCACTGAAGTTCCTTTTTATCCCTCATATGGTTTATTTGCCTTGGCCCTACGGGCCTCGGCAACTAAATCCACATTCGTGATAAAAAGCTAAACTTCAGTGCCTTGGTATACAATGATTTCACTGCATTGGAAATAGGTGAAAAGAAGTAACTGTCAAACATACAAAGTTTGGTTATATTTTAAATGACCAGTAATCAGTACAGTCACTTTATACCGGGTGACTATAAGTGGTTGTGATTTTTTCCTTAGGTTGGCACTGTAAGGCTATGTCAAATTCGACGTTAGCAGGTTAAGTTTTGCGTCAGCTTTGACACAAACTGACGTAAAACCTAACCTGCTAACCTCAAATTTGTCATAGATTTACAGTGCCACCAACATAAACACTGCCAACCTAAGAAAAACAAAATCACAACCATTTATGGTCACCCGGTATAAACAGTCTAGCCATATGAAATGTCACTTTTGACATAAGACATAATTCACGCATCAATTAGGATGACCATGTGGACAGCATTGTAAAAAGTTCTTTACGAAATCTAGGTTTTTTGATACGTAATACCATTGAATTTAAAAATATTAAATCGATTAAGTTACTTTATAATTCTATAGTTAGGCCAAAACTAGAATTTGCTAATAAGATATGGAATCCCAGTACTAATTTACATCAACAAAAAATTGAAACTCAGAACAAATATCTTAAGTACTTTTATTATAAAATGTACAATCTTTACCCTGCATATGACGAGTATCAGAATATTAGACGTGAGGTGCAAGTTTTCAAATTAAGTGAGAGGAGGGAAATATCAGCAGTGTTGTTTATACACAAATTGGTCAACAATAGAATTGACTGTCCCATGTTACTGCCGTTGGTTAAACTTTACACTCCAGCTGTTAGATGCAGACCTCGTAAAGCATTTTATATACCATTTTGCAGAACAAACATTAGAATGAACTCTTCCTTTATCAAAGTATTATCTATCACTAACTCCCTTTATTATTCTCCTTAGCATAGAATTTCGGCTTAGACCGCGTAGTATTTGTATATGAACAACCAGCATTTTCTGGCTTAATGTGCCTTGCACCTTGTGAAGTCAAGCAAAAACCCGCGCGATGGCCATGCTCTTTGGTGGCTCGTGTTGTTTGAGTATCTTGAGAACGAGGATACTTAGGCAGATTTGGCCGTTTTGCTGTTTGTGCATCCATATTCACTAACGTTTCGCAAGACCTTGCAGCTTGCATCATCAGAGTGAAAGTGCGACTTGCTTGTAACTTGTAATATTTGAATGGTAATTTGTAATTTTGTAATGTTTCATTTAGTATGTATTTCGTAATTTAGTTTTTAGTTCTATTGATATAGAATGGTTTTGTATGTAGTTATTTATACGAGATGCCAAGTGTTAGAACTGGGCCTGTGCCCGTTACACTGGTACTTTAAATAAATAAATAAATATGGCCGACGCCAGTAGCGGCTCAAAACCAGTGGCGGGGTTGGGGTTTGAAATTGATAATAGTTTAATTAAATAAATGCTTAGTATAAGTAAATACCAAGTGATCACAAATGGTTGTGATTTTTTGCTTAGGTTGGCATTGTTTATGTTAGTGGTACTGTAAGTCTATGTCAAATCCGAGGTTAGCAGGTTAGGTTTTGCGTCAGTTTTGACCTGGTAGTCTATACTTTTCATAACTTTCCACTCTTATATAGTCTACATTGTGCGTTGCCACAGATTTAAAACTATATTTACATCTTTGTGTATTTTGCTTTTTTGTTTTCGTTTCAGCTATTCGTAAACGAACACCGAGAACTTTGTATATAATAAACTTCTCTAATTGAATTTACATCGTTGTGTATTTTGCGTTTTATTTTGTATATAATAAACTTCTCTAATTGATGGAAAGTTGCAATATGTTTGACATCAACAATATGCATTTTATTTATATAATTTGCTTTTACATTTAGATTCTATTCTGATCCGATTCTGATACCGGGTGATCATAAATGGTTGTGATTTTTTTTCTTAGGTTGGCACTGTAAGTCTTTGTCAAAACTGACGCAAAACCTAACCTGCTAACGTCGAATTTGACATAGACTTACAGTGCCACCAACATATTATTCATACGTTTGAATTTTCGCAGCACACTGAGGACCAATTCTTTTTGGATCTCTCGATACTTACACTCCATTGATGCAATAATTTTGAACAGAATGGTTTTACCATTATCAATACAAAGTATTCTTCTAATTTCACTAGAACTGGTGATCCTTTCATTTGTGCACGAGGAACTGCTGTTAAACTATCTTTGAGAGGGAAGGTTATAGTACTAATTGGCAAAGAACCAAATATATAAAAATGTATTAAACTCTTTTATTTTTTCTTACAGGACAATACAAATGTGGTAATTAGTTTTCTAAATTCACCTCTCACCTTTATACAACCAATGTTTCTACCAACACCAGTACACAAATGTGACTATAGCCAACACCGTAATTCTACATAAAATCACCGAATTCCATAATTAATCAACAGTAATTCCTGGCCCTCCCAATTTTGTTAAGATCGCTTCAAACCCTTCTAAATTTAACTGATCGAGAACTTGTTGGATTGTTGGTTCTGGTACGTATGGTGGAACTAAAGCAATAGCATAGCCTCCTCCTCCAGCTCCCGTAAGCTTGCCATGAAGACCAGCACAATTCACAATGTCACAAATCTTATCCAGCGTCGGATGCGATACGCCCAAGGCTTGCAGCATGCTCTGATTCATGTCAGTCAATTCCTGCACCAGAAAAATAAATATTTGGCAAGAATAGATTTTGTAAAACATACCCCTAACTTGTCGTACAGTCCATGTATTTCTGGATGGTGTAGATCACGGCACTGATTTAATTCTGTTAAGCATGTAACGGCAGACTGGGATATTTCATCCATCACATTTAGAATTAGCTCAACAACTTTGGTGTGGCGGTCCTTTAACATGGCCACGTGTTTTACCAGATGTTTTGTATCTCTTTGCACTTTGGTGTTGATGAGCAACAGTTTAAACTCACACTTTGGTATTAGTTTAAGGCAGCCATTCTTGCGAAATTCTACTACTGAACCGTATGTGCAAACAGTATTATCGATTCCTGCAAAATGTAATTGTTATGGTAGCATGCAAAATATATCATGGCCGGTATAAGGTTGTATGAAGTGCATAAAAATTAAACAGCTAATACCTGATGGTGATCCATGTATAATTTTTTCTGCCATAAACGCCCACTTCGATATCAACTCCAACTCCTTCGCATTGAAATGGTTCAAATCTGTAAATATTTGCTTGGCTGCCTTATAGCCACTCTTTGAAATATTCTGTAACTGCAGTTTAGAGACTTTTAGTCTAATGTAGTGAATAAATGCAGCAGCTATGGTCACTGAAAATGAAGCAGAGCTACCTGTTCCTGCACTGACTGTTAACTCAGTGTCGATTCTTAATATAAACGGTTCCACGGTAATATTTATGGAATGCAGAATTGCAGTAAACAAATACAATACTGAACATAGTGATATATTTTGTTGGGAGTTCGATAGTGGAAATTTTGTGTGTTCGTCGATAAATTTTTGTACTAAAGGCAGCAGTGCTTCATGATTTACTAGCTCGGGCTGTTCCCAGTTGTAATCCGATGTCGACATTCCCAATGGTAGAGGTTTGTCGAGTAACCATTTCTGAAGAACCTGCAAACGACACTGTTTAAGTACTGATGTTCAGCAATTACAAATATAATCTTACAGTCAAATCATAACATTGAATCAAATTTAGCGTTGGTAATTCTAGTCTGATTTGTCCTGGGCTACCACTGGATCTACATTCTGCAAGTGTCAGCTTTGTACGTAGTCCTAGACTAGCAGCTATGGCCAATTTGTTGTATACTACCGAATGTTCACCATGTAAAATTACCTTTCCAGGAGCAGACACGCAAAAGGACAGATCTGAAACAGCCATAAGGTAAAATAATTACGACTAATTTGAAGAATTTGAATTACCATTTTCACTGGCGGCTGTTTTGCAAGACAAAGGTGAGGAGGCTTGGTCATGTTTTGGCATTTTACTTATTTTGTTGTTCTGCCCACTGCCGCGCCGTAAATGTCTTCTGGGAAAAAGCGTGTATATTCTTTAGTTCTTCCTGCAAAGCGCTATTTACAAGTCTGAAAGAATAAATGTTGATTGCGAATTGGCTATAGCTTTTAAAGATGCACTACTTACCGGTGTCGTTGCAGCAAGGGCTTTCCTTCAAACTTTTCTGACACTATGATGCATGAAAATTTCCCTCCACAACCGTCGGACTCATCTACCACTTCCTAAACAAAGAGTGGGTCATTACAAATCAAACCTAATGGTCATTTAACATACACCAAAAATTCAAATACAGTAAAACGTAAAGCTGGGCTTGATAGCTCAGTGGTTAAGTATTTTGACCACTGATCTAAGGGTCGCGAGTTCGATTCTCGGTCTCGGTGAGGTTTTTAAAAATAAAGAATGCGGATAAAAATCTTTATCTACGACCACTACTAAAAGTAGGCCTTTTAGCGCTAGCTTGTTTCACTAAAAGTGACGTTTTACAGTTTAGCGTGGTTAAAGAAATCAGCTGTTTACTTTTAGCCCATGTGCTAAAAGTGAAGTGAGGTTATAAAACTACAATTTCGAACTGGAAGTGAAGTTGTAAAGTTATTCTAGTTGCTTCTTGCTTTAAAGCATTTTTGAAATAATTAAAGCGTTAGGTAATGAATACAGTCATATGTGGAGTATCAATAATTACATTTCGTAACTGACCTTGACAGCACTGGCTTCGCAAAACATTTGCCCACGTGTGGCCTACTGTTTATTATGACATAAATTAGAAGTGTCGTAGATGCAAACTTTTGTTAAATCGATATTTATGGATTAATATCAGTAAAATTAAGGTCGTAGATAAAATATTGTAAATAGCTATTATAGAATGTGTTAGGAACAGTCGAGAATTTCCGTATTGTACTCTAATTTTGACGCACGCTGTACAAGCACATTTGTGCATGCTTGGCAAATTCTTCAACAGAGGCTTAACGCAGGTGTCCGTTATCGATCCGGCCTGTAGATGCGAGTTTTGTTGCAGACGCTTGATTCCAGTAGGAATTATTTCGCTCGATTTAGAAGTTTGCGTGAGGAGGAATGAGAGAGAACGAGTGTTTTATCCCGCCTTAGTCTGGCCTAGAACAACAGCTGAACATCGATCGTTTGTATGGGCACGAACTAACAGGTCACCCCTCCCGTTTTCTTCCGGAGAAGCGTGTTTTGAGCGGAAGATTCTGGTTTGAGCTTTCGAAGTAACAAGCAGTTTTTGAAGTGTGGTTTTTCACCGTCCCCTGAGGCCTGAGCCGTAGGGGCGGGTGGGCTCTCATTTGTTCCATTTTGTATGCGAACAATTTCCCGATAAATGAGTTCCCGTTATTTGAAGGACTCGTTTCAGAGACTCCACGAGCGCAAGTTGCAGGGTGTTAGTTCCGCGCTTTTGTGGTAAACCGAGTTAAGCCCTGTTGCCTCGCCTTTATCGCCCCGTTTATGGCCTTGTGGCTCTTCAACCGCTACGAGCGGATTATCTCACGGGGAGCGACGACAACCCTGGGCATCGGTTCCTGTATTGTGGGTGATTCCGTCAGTGTTTCTCAAATACACTGCCATTATTAATGAGGAATCTGTTGGGTACCAACCTAGACCAACCCCCTTTTCGTAGCTTTGGAGGCTTACATCAGACAGCTGCAATAGTTTTGAGCTGCGCCATGCCGTATAGATAGATAAGTTGTGCGTGGAGAACTCGAGATCATCAGTCTCGATTGCTAAAATCAATCTAGTGCACACATTAGCGAGCCTGCAAGCCCGCTTATTTATGTACTGAACTTGCGCGTAGCTTAAAATCACAGGGCTTTGCCCCCTTTGCTTTGTAAAATTATCGTGTTCAGCTACTTGGTAGCACGCCTGGAAGTTACTATGTGTTATCATTTACTAACCCTCTTTAGTATTTAAAGTTGTACAGATAAATGTAAACTCACTGTCATTTGCTATTTTGAACGTCCAATAGACCCCTTTGTTAAATGTTACAGTTGTGTTTTCTTTAGGGATTTACATAATTGTTGTGCTTTGTTATGCTATTGCCCTCGTGGCACCCTGTGTATGATTTGTGTGCAGCGGATCCTGGCCAAAACTTGTGAGAGACAAGGTAGATTCCAACGCTTCAAAGAGCACCAAAGATACAAACCCATCCGACCCTGTTTGGCTCTTTGAGTTTCTGCCAAACATAGATTTTGTTCATACTCGAAACTCATGGCGCCCCCATTATTTATCAACACCCTGTATAGGTTGTCACGCTTGTCCCTAAAGGTGCCCCGTTCAAAGAACCCCGCCCATCTCCCTGAGCACTTTAGCCGCGATTTTTAGCCTGTTCATGAGTTATTTAGGGCAAGTAGTGAAATTTCCCGAACGTGATATAGGTCAGTGACACTTCCTAACTCGGAAGTGTCGTAAAATCAGTTTTGTATCGTAACAAAGGCCATCATTTGGATGTAATGTAAAGTTGTGGGTTCCATGTTACAACGGTTGTCACTAACTTATCTTTCCATCCATCTTCACCCATTTTCTTCTCAACTTTTATCATTTTTCCTATAAGAAAAATAAGAAAATTCTTCGATGAGAAATTTCAAATAATTTTTGAAAAAAACTGCTTACACATTCTATGTCAGCTTTACAAGTTACTATACACAGAGTCCAGCAACGACACAAAATAGAAGTTATCTACAGTGAAATCCCGATTAGCCGAGTCCCGGTTATTCGAGTCTCCGCGTTATTCGAGTAACCTATGTTTTTTAACTGCTTCGTGTTATCCAAGCTAATCCTGAATTTTATCTGAGTTATTCGGAAAATTGACGAATAACGTGCGATAAAAACACAGCATGAGACAAAACATCGTCTGGCATCGTGATTGTTTTCTGTTCTTGGAATTGCACTTCCATTTAGTTTATTCAGTGAATTGCGTTAAGTCATTTTGTATTGTAAAAATGTCCGCTCCAAAAAAGTGTAAGAAAGTGGTGGTTACTCTTGCCAAACAAACTGAAGCATTAGAACATCTAGATAGAGGTACATCAATTAAAGTTATTGCTAATAAATATGGTGTCGGCAAAGTCACGGTAGAAGATTGGAGACAAAACCGTGACAAGATAGAACAATGGCATAGTTGGTAGGTTGGTAATAGTTTATATTTATGGTTCACACAACAGAGGCAAAGGAATCCTTGTATCTGGCCCCATATTAAAGGAAATAGCCTTAATAAACACATTAATGATGTTACTCCAAGTTTGCCAACAGAAATTTTCACTGTAAGTGATGGTTGGCTCGACCATTGGAAGAAGAAACTAAGAAGAACTAAAGATTTGTGGTGAAAAACTTTCTTCAGATTCAACGGCATTCAAAAATTTCAAGATCAGATCCAGAAATTGCTAGTGGAAGAGGGTTACACTACCGATCACATCTATAACTGCGATGAAACTGGTCTAAATTTTAAATTGATGCCAACAAAGTTATAATTTTACAATTTATTTCAGGTTTAATTTGATAATAAGAGATTCAAAGGAATAGGCTCGATAAGTGTGTTTACAAGTTCGTGATAAATAATGTTATTTAGGTGTTCATGACATGAATCGCATAAGTCTGCCTTATTTACTTAGTGTGTGAAAGTTGAAACGGTTAACGTTGGAGATTCCATTCCCGAACGAGCGAATGGCAAAGAAAAGGGAGCACATAAGTGCCCCGCGTAAAATCAAACAGCAAAATGCAAATCTGCGAACGGTAAGGTCTGTCTTTACATATATATATTTTATTCACAACCATATATGTAATAAGGTCATTACTACCTTTTAAAAAGTTGGAAAATAAGCCATTACCAACGTCTACTTTCCACCCCGGGCGGGAAATAGGTTATCATGACAGCGGGTGGGAAGCAGTCATTTCCCAGCAGCTGTCATGGCAACAGATTTTATCCGCATTGTATTATTATTAGTTTAACGTCAGTTTTGAAAAACTGTCAAATCCATTTTTACAATTCCTGTTTACAATCAAGTGGTTGTGAATAGTATACATACCACGGTGAAAAGTTTCATTCCTGTCCCGAGGTAAAGTGAACCTCGACGCTTCGCATCTCGCTTAGCTACTTAATCTCTCAACAGTAATGAAACACTTAATTTTATATTACGTAATTATCTATAACTTGTGTTAAAGAAGTTTTAGGTAAAAAAGTAGTTTTTGAAAAATCGCAAAATTAAATTTTGTCAAAAATAATGGGAATAATATTTTTTACAAACTGTTTTAATATTACGTAATTAACTATAACTTGTCAAAAGTTTTTTTAGAAAGTGTCGTTTTTGAGAGTCACAAAATTAAAATTTTACAAGCAGTAAAAGAAAGTTGTGTGATGACCTAATGACCACATCTAGTTTTCTAAAGAGGCAAATCATTGAACGAGGGAATCCCCTTGAAGGAAGTCGCTCAGAATTAATGGACAGGGGAAACCCGTTACTGTAGAATATAATTTGATAAACCTACTTATAAGTGTACATATAACCCCATTTACATAATTTACATGTAAAAAATGCTTATTTGCATATTTATAGGTAAATTACAAATTACCCAAGTATCTACCTTTTACCTAAAAATACAAATTAATATTCATTCAGATTTTTACATAGGAAACCTAAATCCGAAAACAGTGAATTTATCTAAAACCCAATAAAATCCGAAAAAACCCAATAAAACCCGAAAAAACCCAGTGGGCAGATCATTTCTGAAAAAACCCGGGTTTTTGCCAACCCTGTAATAATGTCTTTCTTATTTCAAAAATCTCGACAAATAACAAATTTTACAACCACTATAAAAATAAGGCATTTTAAAAAATTTATAATTTAAAAATTCAGCAAAATGTAAAATCAAAACTTAATAAATTTGAAAATGAAAACAAAATTGAAAGAAATGGTAATTGGATTAAAAACTTAACAAATATACAACTACCACAAAATGTAGACAATATATTGAAGCTAGGACCAAATTTTAATATCGTAAAAATAAAATTCCAAATGAGAAATTTATAGAAAATATTGAAAATGCAATTAGTGTTTTGGACTTAGAAAATAAAAACGAAATAAGAACATCTATTTGCAATATTTTAACTAACCACCAACATAAAAATAACTTATTAAATTCATATGAAAATATACAAAATAATACATTTTTGCATAAAATAAATACATAATACTAAATAATTTTTGAAAAATAATAATGATATACTAATAACAAAAGCTGATAAATCAGAAACTACAGTTTTAATTAGCAAAACTGATTACGTCAATAAAATGATGAATATTTTAAATTACACAGAAACTTATAGTAAATAAAACAAAGATCCTACAAATTTCAAAATTTTAACAACAAAACTTTAAAATATTGGAATGACAATAATTATATAGATAATAACACTTATAAAAAATTAATAACTCATAATGGACTACTACCAAAAATTTATGGTTTATCTAAATTACATAAAAACAACTACCCTTTACGACCAATAGTAGCTTCATATATGAGCCCATTATATAAATTTTTCAAATATTCTAATTAATGTTATCCAAAAAAAACCAATATAGTGTAAAAGACTCATGGACGTTTAAAAACCAAATAAACAAAATTTGTAAAACATTTAATAACTACCACCCAAGATTAAAATTCACAATTGAATATGAAAATATAAATAAATCTATAAATTTTCTTGATATAACTTCAATAAGAACAGAAAATAATAATATTGAAACAAATTGGTATAGAAAAGAAATTAAAACTGATAGGTACTTAAACTATAATTCTCAAACATCTATAAAATATAAAAGAAGTGTAATTAATAGCTTAATTGACTGTGCAATTTTATTATCTACAAATAAATTTCATAATGATATAAAAATTAAGAAAATATTATTAAAAAATAATTATCCTACTGACTTCATTAACGACAACTTTAAGAGAAGAATAAGTAAACTTAAAAATAATAATACAAACAATAATAATTCAACTACCAACTTATACCCTAACTGTTTAGGACAAATATTAAAAATCCATTTTACATTTTAATCCCATACATACCAAAACTATCACTATCACTCTTTCAAAAATTATAATACAATAGAAAGTCAATTTTTTAACAATCTAAAAGATAAAACAAAAATTCAATTTGAATCGAATATTGTTTACCAAATTAATTATAATAATTGCAATGCTAAATACATAGCACAAACGAAACCAAATCTAAAAGATTAACTCAACATAAAAATTCTATAAAAACCAAAATTTTAAACCCAAATAAACCAAATACTGCTGTCTCTGATCATACAGTTGATAATTATCATAATTTTAATTTTAACCCACCTAAATTATTGCAAAAAGAAAATATTTTAGAAAAACGCCTTATACATATATGAAATGATTGAAATAAAAAAAAATACAAATTCTATTAATTACAAAACCAACATAGAAAATCTTCATTCCATTAACTAAAATCTTCTCTAAATTTACTTCTATAATTAATAAAGAAAAATATATTGTTTAAATTACAATTAATATCAAGATATTTTTTACAATACAAGTTTTGTATCAAGTTATACCTTTAAAATAAGAAAGTTTAGATTTCAAATTTTGACATCTGGCATTTTATATCTACAAAATGTGTAGATACAAGTTTTCCCCTTTTTCAATCAGATCCCGATGACTATCTCCCGCAACCAACAGAGTGGTGTCATCGGCAAAATTTGTAATTGCCGACTGCCCCCTTCCACCGGCCACGCAGGACAAGTCATTTATCATTATAAGGTACAAAATTGGCCCCAAAATGCTTCCCTGGGGAACTCCCACCTGACTTTCCAACAATTCAGATGTTCCGGAAATGCCATCCTTTGCAACAGACACGCTTTGCCAGCGATCCAAAAGGTATGAGGCAAGCCAACTCAGAGCATTTCTGTCTATACTGTATCTTTCAAGTTTTTTTAATAAGTATTCTCTGTTCAGGCAATGAAAGGCTTTTGATAGATCAATACATATGCCTGCAGAAAATTTATTTTCTTCTAGAAATTTTAAAATATGTAGCGTAAATTGATCGATTGCAGTTTGAGTGGATTTGCCCTCTATGTACCTGTGCTGTGAAGAACTAAATAAAATACATTCGTGAAAATATTTTAATATTTGGGTCGACATAGCTAGTTCAAACAGCTTAGAAAAACTATTTAGTAGACCAGTGTTTTTCAATCTTTTTCATTTAGTGGCACTCCTGATTGAAAAATAAAAAATCATGACACCCTTGACCAGCGGCGGGCCTAGAATCTAAAATGGGGGGGGGGGGGCAATGGGCCAAATAAATTTGTTTGCGAAAATGAATAGTACGTGCAACTGTGGGGTGAGATTCGGGGAGGGAACTCCCTCCGCGAGGAAGAAAAATTTTTAAAAATTGACAATTTGAAATAGCGTTTGAATGTAAAAAAACGTTTCTACGTGTTCAAAATAAAAATTTAAGTCCATTGAATTTTGTCGAAGTACCTACATGTAAAATAATAGTCTTGCTATTGTTTTTTAAATCTAGTTTTATTATCAAATATATCAAATTACATAAACACGCGTAAATACGTAAATAATAACAATTTTAATTAATGCGAGATCTGAGCTTGACGTGATGTACAATGATTTTATGAATGGTATACTGCGTTTAACGATAGTCACAGGAATCTCATCCATGCCACTACTGAGTTTGTTTTTTAGATAGATTGATGATATAATTTGGTGTTAGAGGTCTCAGGTATAGTAAAATTTATACCCACTCGAAGTCATGTGATAATCTAGTGACTTTACGTATGTCGATTCTTAAAAATGCAATTTTAGGGTAATAAATAACATTTCGTTTTGTAGGTTATTATGGCATCTGCCAATTTCTAAAACAAGATTGCTACAAGTTTTTTCTCTTATACGAAATTAAACTGATTTTACATGTTAAAGAAAACGTAAATATAATAAAGATACGTCGGCTGCTACATTAAACACCATTTAGGTAAGAAACTCAATATGAAAAATCTTCTCCAGATTCTTCAACCAAGCGTCTCTTAAGGCTTTCCACGGTTACAAATTCTTTAGCTACAAACATTTTATATTGTTTTGGATATGCTAGCTCCTCGTCGGCTGCATAGTCATTAATTATGTATTACAATTGCACCACGTTGGGTGACCTTATGTTATATATTGGAGTTATCTCATATATTTGAAATAGTCATATAATTTATGTATTCAATATTTTACTTTAAGCTTGCCCTTAATTAATACAATGTCCCGTTAGTTAAACTATAATTGCTTTCAAATCAAGTACTCAAATTTCAGGGGTGGTTCGCCAAATCTAGATCTCTATTAGTTGAAGTTTAAATTTTTAAATTGATTCTTGATTATTCAATGACATCAAACGCCAACCCAACTTCTACACCATCTCAAACCAGGTATTGACAAATTTATTTTTTACATTGACATAATTATTAATTAATTTATTAAAATAATTACTGTTTTGTATTTTACTTTTTCGTTTATTGCTCGTTATGTAAAATGTTTTGATATTAATTACTAACACAAACCTTATCACTTCTTAAGCTCACTCTGCAAATATCCAAACACTACTGCACCTTCCCTCAAGAGATCCTGATGTTCACTTTCTGTGATACCTACAGCCTGTTCCTGTCAACGAATTCCAAGAATCCGCTGAATCCAGCTTCAATCCCCTCATCAAACGTCAACTTCAACTCCAATAGACTCCTGGTAAGTTTCAGCTTTATCAATGAATTTGATCTTATCTTGTTTATTCCTTCGATAGTCCTCTGCACTCAGCAATCCTTTCAGAAGCCTTCCAATTCTGGTAGCACTCCTACTAACCTCCTTCTAGATGAATAACCTTACTTCCATACAACCACCGATATCAAAAATAAATATTTAATTATGTGTCATGTTCACCAATAAATCCAATCTTCTCCAATTCAGTAGTTCTCTGGTTCTTTCTATGTAATTCACTGTATTCGTCAATCTCTTCACAGATTGTCCAGCCCCAATAAAATTAACATTTCACTTTCATTTCTATATCTCGTAAATTTGTTAACAGCCTTAATATTTGTATTTAACCAAACAACTATACAAATAAGGCATAATTCCTAGTTTTTATTAAGCAAAATTAAATACATAATTTTAAAATTAGAGTCCCTGTTACTTAACATACAGTCAGACCTCGCCGTTCGCTGATTTGATTTTACACGGGGCACCTTTGTGCTCCCTTTTCTTTGCCGTTTGCGGATATTTGCTCTGCCATTCGCGGATGGAATTGCCAACGTTAACTGTTTCAAGTTTCACACACTAACAGCCGGCCTTATGAAAGCCACTAATCTAATGTTAACTTTAATTAGCTGTTAAAATAAACAAAAGGGCATAAAAATTTGTTCACTAATGAATAATATGTCATAAGCGGCAACGTTTTGATGAACATTTGTTTATTTTAACAGCGATTTCAAGTTAACGTCAGATTAGTGACCTTTACAAGACCGGCCGTAAGTAAATAAAGCAGACGTATGCGGTTTATGTCATGAACACCTAAATAACATTTATCACGAATTTGTAAACACACTTATCCAGCCCATTTATTTGAATCTCTTATTACCAAATCGGACCTGAAATAAATTGTAAAATTATAGCTTGATTTGTTTGTTGCAGTTAGTATGTTTTTTGTTTTAGTGTTTTTTGCTTTATATTTTATGTTTTAAAAATGTACCTATTTGCATGTTTGTATACGCATGTTTATGTATTTTTAAATTTTTTGAAGTTGCATAGTATAAATAAATCTAGTTTATGGAACCTACCCCCTTTTTATCATTTATGTGTTTACTTGTGCATCGCAGTTTTGCGCTTTGCGGTATTTTTCTGGAACGTAACCCCCGCGAACGGCGAGGTCTGACTGTATATAGTTTTTAGTATGACAATAAATCCATTTATAATATCTACGTTTTTAAAAATTATCTTACATATATACAGGGCGATTCATAAGTACGGTGATAACATTTAAGCGTACTTACGGGTCATGAAACGGAACAACTTTGCATAATAAACTATATACATATATATATACAGGCTGATTTTTTTATCATGTAACAACTTGTAGGCAACCCATTATGCAGAAGCATGCCTTATGCATGGCTCCTCTCTTATTTGTGTGTTTCTGATTCTGTCGTTTCTGGTTTTTCCTAGTATTCGTCTCAAGTAATTTCATTTCGGCGGCTTGAATTTTACTTTTTTGCCTATTTGAGAGTGTCCAAGATTCACAACCGTAGGTTAATACTGCTCTATAAAATCATGTTAAATACTTTTATTTTAGTTCGTTTAGAAATTTCTTTTTTTTTTAATTTTTGATTCATAGCTTAGTATAATTTTATTGTTTTTTCCAACACACATTTTGTTGACTTTTTCTTTTAGTCCTTTCCACACCTTTGATCTAGGGACCGAGTCAAACGCCTTCTCTAGGTTTATGAAAGCTAAATATAGATTTTTATTTTGTAGTTGTCTTCTTTCTGTTATTTGTTTTATTGTAAAAATATGATCCTGAGTACTCCTTCCGGGCCTGAATCCGCTTTGTGATTCTGCTAGTTGGGGTTCTAATATCGGCCTTAATCTATTGTTGATAATTTGTTCATATATCTTTACAATGGTGTCCTCTGTAGTTGTTGCATTGTTGGTGGTCGCCTTTCTTGTGTATTGGTATTATTAAAGCCGATTAAAGCTACTCCCCATTCTTCCGGTATTTTTTCATTGGTCCAAGCTTTGTTCAGTATTTCTAATACTATTTCCATCCCTACTTCTCCCAGATTCTTTATCATTTCCACAGCGATCTTGTCATTTCCATTTTTTAGATTCCTAACTATATTCTCCAGCTCTTCGATTTTTATTTTTTCTATTTCTTCCTCGTCAGGCTGGTATTCAGTTTCAGTTTCGGTAGTCCTTCTTCCGTTAATTTGCGTTTGATGTCCTAGTAGCTCTTGAAAATATTGTTTCCATCTCTCCATGATGTCTACTTTGTTTGTTAATATTTCTTGCTTTTTGTTTTTTACGTGTAACTCTTTTACCGGTTTTTCTGTTCTGATCGATTTTAAAACTTTGTAGAATAGTTTCTGATTACCACGGCTGTCATTTTCCATTTATGTCCAAAATCTGTTCATGACTTTTCTTTTGCTGTTACAACTAACTCTTTTACTTTTTTCCTTTGGTTTTTATATATTTCATACTGTTCTGGTTTTTTGTTAGATAGATATTTTTGCCACTCTTTTTTCTTCTTCCTGACTTCTTCGTTTATCTCATTAGTCCACCATGCAGTTTGTTTTTGCTTATTATCTTTTTTAGAAGAAGTTCCACATATCTTTTTGGCAGCGTTAATGATTATCTTCATAAAAATGTTCCATCCTTGTTGTGTGTTAGCCCGTTTTATCTCCTCCATTTTCTTTTGTAGATTTTTGTCTGTTTCTTGTTGGTATAATAGTATAGTAAGAGTAAAATAACCTTACGTAAATGGTGTATTATGTTTTACATGTTATTTTTGCATACCTATATCATCCTTTAAGAATATTTGGAGGCATTTTTTAATATTGTAAAATATATTTGTAGTTGCAGATCAACAAAATCACCAAAAAATTATTGATATATTTTTTTTATTATTGTGTTACAGCTAACAGCTAAGTTAGGTTCCTATATTATGGTTCATTCAAATTTTAGTTTAATTGTGGAAATTCTACTAATGACTACTAGCCAATAACAAAATAATTGAAAAAAAATAAGTTACTGATGGAGAGATGTAATGCTCGATTCCTAAAATATGCAGTAAATCGATGCTTAAAAATACGAAAATAACTATTTTAATCTTTAAAAACAATTTGACATTTTTCACCCATTTTCAAATTTTTTTGTGGAATATCAAGTACAAATTTTTTATATGTACTTATATAAAAACATTGCAAATAGATCCATTACCTGTCTAAGAAATATTCCAACTATCTACCTTTAGGTGCCTGAGGCACATTCAGTGCAAATCTTGGTATCTCCCTTAAACTGTAATCCTATTACTAGCATTTGTACCTAATCTTTGATAAACATTTAGTCGCATCTGCTTTGCAAAAGGTGTTCTCTATTTTTAAAGTACAGTAAAAGTCGCTTATAACGACGTTGCTATAACGGACACGTCCAGTTTAGCGCCATACATTTCTACTAACTTCCTGTTTCAGGCGTTGGGTATAACGACGTGTGAGAATATTGAAGTCGCATGGCACTAGAAATATTTCAAGGATATTCTATAAATTAGTCCCTAGAAAATGTTACTAAATACAAGGATGTACCAAAATTTAAGTTGCACACCCCCATAAAAAACGTACTGTCAAGGGTATAAAAAATGAAAAGTATATTTTCTGAAATACACATCCTTATACTATTTTTCTACATAGTCAACCTAATTTTTCTATAAATTTTTCTGAACGTGACACTAATTTTTGAAAACCAAGACAATAGAATTCTCCTCCAATTTTGACGAGCCATTTTTCTACGTATTCTTTGATCTCGTTGTCGTTTGCGAAATGCTTTCCTCCGAGTTCCTTTTTCATTCGAGGGAACAAGTGGTAATCGCAGGGCGCTAAATCCGGGCTATAAGGTGGGTGTTGCCACACTTCCCACTTAACTTTCCAAAGAAGCTCCTGCGTAATGGCGGCCTTGTGAGGAGTTGCGTTGTCATGCAACAATATGACTCCTGTGCTCAGATTTCTAGGTCTGCGCTCCTTAATAGCCTCTCTTAAGTTTTTTAATGTCTGGCAGTACGTTTCACCCTGCGCTCTATTCGAATCCATTCTTAAATGAGCGAAATGTGATCGGGAGTCGTGGAAGTCGATTTTCTGCCTCTGCCTTCTTGAACTGTCAGATCAGTACGCCCTTCTTCGAACTGTTTACACCACTTCCTGATTGCCTCTCGACTCATTGCATCATTTCCATAGAAAGCTGACACTTCACTATGGATTTCAGTTGGATTTAAGTTCTTAGCCCACAAAAATCGAACGGTTCCGCGAACTTCTAATTTGAAGTACGAATCAAGCTGCCGCGCCATTGTGAATGACAGTTACGTTCAAATTACGAATTTAAGTGTTTGAAACTCTGCTAACAGGTAGAAGACAAAGCATGCCAGAGCACCTCTAAGTCGCCATGTTGCTTCTATAAAACTACGGTAGGTAGCGCTGAGTGCAACTTCAATTTTGATTCACCCTCGTACAAGCCTTAAAGATAATTCACACAAAACGTTCTTTTAGTAACATTTTCTTTCATTCCATTATTTTCTGTTACAGCACCTGCTTGAAATTCAGCATTTTGTTTGTATAAAATCGTTGATAATTCGAAAACAGTTAACTTGAGATTCATATTGCAATGATTACACGTTTTTGAGCCACCATGTACAATAAAAAATATGTGTCTTGCGTGTTTTCAAAATTAATTTCTTATTTTTAGTATTTTAACACTATTTGTTGAAGAAATTGAATTGTGAGTAGATAGCCTAAACAAATTATGCTGCATATTTTAATTTTCTTTTCTTTATAATCAACTGCTTTAAGAATAGTATGAGAGGATGGAGTGTCGGATTAATCTTCGTAGTAGCTACTATCATTAATAAATAATAATCAAAATAAAACACATTTCTTTAAATATATTTATTATGAACATCACTGTTGTGTACATAAACGTACTTTGGTTTAGCTATAAATAACACGATTACGTGTTTACATAGTTCAGTAACCAGTAGATCTGGTAACTCACTCCCAGTGTCTAAATAATTTATAAAGACTATAATTTTTTATGAACCAAAATAGTACACTTGAGTTTTGCAACCAGACAAAAATACTTTTATCACCACCGGAATTATTGCAAATTCTACCTTGATCAAATTTGAAATTTTTTCGAATTACAAGTTCTTGAAATTACACAATAAATAATTAAAATTATGAGTTATTCCAGTTTGCACCTCCATTTATAATAATTTAAATATGAGTAGCCCTCAATTTGTACCAATTCAGAATAACGTTGACTATTCCCCTCAAATAATATAAACCAATCCCATCAATCAATTTTCAAAATTTTAAGCAATGAGAGTCGAATACAGCGAATATTTTGCACTAGTGCAATACCCGGGTATTTGCACAAGTGCAATATCGAGTATTTGCGGGAAGAAAAGCAAACCAGCTAGGTACACAAGAAATTTCAGAAAGAAAACTGAAAATTCTTTAAAAATGAATAGTGTGGTATACAAAGGATGACATTTCTTCGAGGAATAGTCTTGCAATATTCCCCGCGTGCATTCTGTATAATTTGAGTATTTCTCTCGAATATACAGAATGCACTAGGGATATAACTACTGAATATTTCATAGTTTTAGATGTAATGCAAACATAGGTATTACTCGTCACGTTTGGGTACCGAGAACAAATGCCATTGATTTACATTTTAATCGTTTTAATTTATGCTAATTCTGATGAAGCCAGTTAATCCAGCATAAATTGAGAGCTACTTGCATAATTTAAGTAAAATTCATGGCTATTCGCACCAAATACTCGATATGAAATAACTTCAAAATTAGAAAATTAAAAACATTGGACACTTAGGAATCTTTCAGCTTAATATGTCTTACATCTTCCATGGCTTGAGGAATTTTAAATTGGGCCACATTAAAATATACAAAAAATCCTATAAAGTGGATACACGAATAAGCAGAAATCAATAAAGGAAAAATGTCGGGGTAATTTTCAGGAGGTTTAAATGTTAACATTAGGAGCACTAAAGCAAGGCATCCGAGCAAAGAAAAACTAAAAGCAACAAGCTTAACCAAAGCAAATAACGTTTGCTTGTTTCTCTTTAAGACTCGGTACAAAGATCTCTCGTTATTTCGAATATCTAGTACAATTTGCATAATATCATTATATCGGGGAAAATACGGCGAATTCTGTAACTTGCCAAGGCTATACTCAAAACAAACTCGAAATGAGACAATATAAAATATGGTTAACGCCACGAACGCTACAGTTAATGAGTCCTTAACTATCAACGGAAACATACTAAACACAGAAATGATTAAGAACCAGAAGCAAGTGAACGGCTCTGCTTGCAAGTAAAGCGTTGCTGGAACGGCGGCGAGAAGAATACTCTTTTCATGTACTTGAAAACTGAAGATAAAGAAAGCTAACGATGAATTTATCAATGCTGGCAAAAACTTCCGAACGTTTGGTTTCAAAAACAAGTCAATGCTGGAGGGCAGAACAGCCACCAGCGTCGCTACGGTGCAGTATCGCACCATTTGTTCTTGAGTAAAGCTGGTTTTAAACTTGTAGAAAACGTTGAGAGTACACCAGAAATTAGCAACCTTGTCTTCAAAAACGCCTCTGCTCAATGGAAACAGCCTATGCAGTACTTGTAGTAAATCTTTTATATCGACCAAAAATGGACTCCAAATTATGCTAAATGTAATTAACACAGTGACTGCCAGTTTGCAAAACTTTTTGATGCCGGAAGAAGCATCTTGTCCAGGTTTAGGTACGCACGTGCTCAACAAATACATGAAAAATGGCAACGAATGATACAATTCCATTTGCTTATAATTTACAGCGAGACAAAAAAATATCGAACCTAATATAATTTTATGCGTACAAATAAATGCAATGGCGAAAATAGCAAAAGCCAGAGATACGCAGTTATATTGAAAATGTCCATGATCAATTAAAATTATACCGGGATAAAATAAAGATAAAAGTATGGCTATGTGGGGAGGAAAGTATAATTTTTCAGCGCTCTTTTTAACTTGCACATCCATTTTTTTGTTATATATTTTCGACGATAACAGAAAATATAAAATCACAGCTGGTATGTAAAGAAACAAATCGGCTACTAAAACTGTGTAACGCATAAAAAGCTTGTGTCCTTCGCTTTCATAGCCTCTCGAACTTCCTAACGCTACGAATTCGGGATTAATCAACGAAGCGATCCATCCACAAAGGTAGCTATGGTAAGCAGTTAGTGGGGGGTAATCCAGGCCCCAATATAGCAAATCGTTTTCTGTGCTGTTGTGGTACCATTGCCTTACGGGAAGATGCAGGGTCACTTCCATCCAGTGTCTCTGTGCTTCATAATCACCGAACATCGGTGGCTTCCCTTGGCCGGAATAAGGGTGCAGTGTAGTGCCACATCGTAACAAAACAGCCACTAGCACACCAAACGCGCACAACCACGTTTCACTGGTAAAATACATTTTGCTATTAGGTTTGAGATGTCTGGTCGACATCAAATACTATATTGCATGTTCGTTTTTATATACTTTGTCACTGTTACATTCTTTGCAACATTGTCGATGCTAATTAGCATGATACGACAGTTTTTTCCAAAATATAGTCTTATCGTAGGCCGCATCCGCTGATGTGGCACAGTAAGAGGCAATTATAACTAGGGTTATGTACGCATTTCTTGATTGAAATTGCAATTTTTAGGTAAATTATTTAAGAATTACTTACCACATGAGATGCGTCGAGTTCTTTAATTAGTTTTTTTCTAATATACTCCTCGGTGTACGTCATTGTAACGGTAAATTAGATTTACTTCGTTGTACCGAAAAAACTAATCGGGATAGATTATTTATGTCCTGACGTAAATAAAAAAGTACGGTACAACGCTGGCAAGACAGTCTTGAACACTGGTTAGGAACATTACCTATACAGGGTGTTACAAAAGTAGCGCCGTCCACTTGGGGATACATTCAGGAAGATAAAATAAACCGATAATAAAGAGTGACAAAACTTCACATTGTCCGTCCTTACAGAGTTATTGACCAACAAAGTATTAAAAAATGTATGTTTTACAACTTCCACTTCAATGCATTTTCTAGCACGGTTTAACCATATATGTAATAATAAATATAATAGGTTTAACAGAAAAGCACTTACTCTCTCTAACATTTCGTCGTTTATTAAAACTACAGCTGCACGAATACGGTCAATCAGATCTGCTTGTTCACCAACTGGTTGTAGATACGCTTTTTCTTTGAGATATCCCCAGAAAAAAGAAATCTAACGGATTAAGATCGGGTGATCTGGGTGGCCAAGTTATTGGTCCACCTCTTCCAATCCATCGGCCAAGGAAATATTTATTATCAATAAAACTTGATTTTGTAAAACATACATTTTTAATACTTTGTTGGTCAATAACTCTGTAAGGAAGGACAATCTGAAGCTTTGCCACTCTTTATTATAGGTGTATTTTATCTTCCTGAATATATCTCCAAGTAGACGAGCGTTACTTTTGTAACGCCCTGTATACCTATACTGGTTAAAAATCATACAGTTAAAACACCCTAGCAGCCGTAATAAGTACACCGTGCCGGTGCTTATAAATCCAAAATATAAAATATTGCAAAGGTTTCCGTGATCTGGTGCCTGTTTACTATTATTTATTTTGGTATTAAAATAATATAAGTTAAAATGTACGGGGAAAGATCCTAGTACACACACAATTCTCGGTTTATATTTTTATACTGTGCTCATAGTTTGCCTGTCAGTAAATAAGGGCTGGTTAAAATGGAACTGTAATAATTAATCGCACAAATAAAAATGGTTGAATGCCCCTCATTTTATTTTATTTAACTGCAATACTGATTACGCTTATCTCTTGAGTTGGGTTCAAAAATGGACTATATTCTCAAATTTTAGGTTATTTGTCTCAACGTAGCTCGTTTACTCGTTATTAGTAGATAAAATTCACAATCTCGTAAATTGACAGATGAACACAAAATGGTATTTTGCGTACAGCGTGAAATTAAACGTTTAAAATCGTGTACTTTTGTGAAAACGCGTCAGGTAAATTATTTAAATATTCCCGCTTTGCAACTATTAAAAACACCGCCTTCATTGTTTTTCTCAGGATGACGTCAAAACTTCCCTTGATTGTTTGCACGCCGATCTTTCAACTGTTTTATGATCGATTTCGCCCCCAAAACTGGATTTTTGGAAACCACGAAGTAATTGGACTTTTGGAAAAGCACTAGGCCTCTTCGGCAAGGTTTAATCTTTGATTTAAATAGTTTTCCCGAACACTGACATTCAATTTTTAGATCTATCCTACCTCGTAAAGCTTGCTTTATTGCTGCTCGCAGAGCTGGTCGTAGTGACGCTGCTGGCATATCTCAGGCTGTAGCTACTTTCCTGGGTGCAAATTCCTCTCAGGATACTCCTGCACATTCCGCTGAACTCCTGGACTGCTAACCTTTGGCTTCCGATGCGGATTTTGGTCGCAGTCGAATCTCGGAATTTTCAGGTGCTCGCTCCCATTCACACAATCGGAAGCAAATTAGAATTTTTTTATATTTTTATGTCGTGGATCTTCCCACAAACACTTGGGCAATAAAAGTGTATACTTTTGAACTGATAAAAACACTTTTATTAATATAAAAACAGTAATTGAAAATGGAGCACAAATTTGTCCTGTCTGCCAATAATTTGATTCAATTGTTTTTTCCTGTTAATGAATAAAGTTTGAGTAGATAAATTACAATCTAACATTTTCTTAAAATATAAAATATTGTCTTTTTGGCTTATAACTAATTTTCTCATATAGCGTTCCACTCACAAACGTTTTTAATTTCACAGCTCTGCTTTTGCACTATGTTTTTAATTATTAACGCAATGATTTTTGAGTTCCGCACTTTCACGTTGCTTGCTTTTATTCTGTCGCCTCCATTCAGGAATTGCTCTTTGCAATTTTCTATATTATCCTTCATCTTGCTTCACCCTTCTGCTTGCTCACAATTTTCACTGTCCTTGGCTCTTATTGATAACTACGCTCCATTTTATGCACGTAACAACCTTTTTGTGTCAATTACTTTCGTTCGGTCTGACTTTACATGTGCACAAACCTATAATTTTAATTATATTACTTTATTCACAAGCCAAATTTAAACCCTCTGAAATATGCTTTGCCTTTGCGTGCCTTTATCCGACTAATTGCTGTTTCTCGCATCTCATAATCAATGCATTTAATATTTTTATTTTTGTTTAAAATTGCAAGTATATAAAATATCCCAACTCTGTGCTTTATTGACTCGGTTAAATATTTTGTACTGCGAACAGAGCCAAGTTGTGGGCTTAATACTATTTCAATATATAAAAATTATGCATTTAATAAAAAAATGATAATTGAAGTATTTAGTGCTTTATGTGGTCACTTCTATACATACCCATACGTATGTTAATTCATTAATGCTCATAAATAAATAAAAAATGGGAATACATATCAGTTTCTAAGGGGAATCCTCTAATTATTTAAAATTTTATGACGTCGTTTTATCTGTTTAAGTTTTTATGATCATCAATAATGTGTATCTATTTAACAATATGTAGTGGATGGTCAATTTGTCAGAATTCAGTTTAAAAGATTAGTGTAATTTTTGGTTTTTTGTAGTTTATGGGAAGGCAAAGCTATCATTTAACTGAAATTTTAGATTTTGCCGTGCAATCATACCAACTTAAATGTTATTGTAAACACTAACAATTAAACTTGTATATTTACCCAATTTTAACCTCTTGTTATCAATTTTAAAATATTGGAATATGAAATCCTAATAATATAGAAGCTGAGAAAATAGATATAAAATTTAGGAAACTTGAAATGTTAACAGTGAAATATTTGTAGAATAATTTAGATAGGCTCTACATTGGAACTTTGTAAATGTTTACAAAATTTATGAGGACAACACTGGAGGCTAGGCAACCCAAAAGACGTCTAAGCACTGTAATACTGGTATAGTATTCTAACCAAAAATTGAAAATCGGTGTAAACGGTATAAGGGGTGACAGATTATCTACCTATGTATGGATTATAGTTACTACTGTAAACTGCTTGAATATGGCTAGTTTCCGAAAAGTTTTGAATGCACAAACTCTTGAAGTGGTGTACAATGAGTTCCAGTACTTTTTACCCAAGAAGTAAGAAGGAGAGATTCTCAAGAGTGTTAACGAAAAAACTTGTGAAGCAACGAAAAAAATCTGTCGGAACAATAATAATAATAATAATAATAATAATATTTATTTTGTATTTACATAATTTGATCAACAAATAAGTACAATAACTAAATAAACAAATGAACAATTTCCCTCACTTAAGTTCCATAAAGAAACTTGTGCGTGAGATTTGAAAACTATATTTACACAACACTCCCGAGCACCCAAAATATGTACATGCACCTATATATATATATATATATATATGCTAAGGCCGATGGCCAAAACCGGAAAGCGAAACAGAGTGCGACTTTAATCAAATATTTTATGTAATTCTTGTCTTGGATAGTTTAATAGCCATAGTTTAATTTTATTTATATACTTTTTATATGTTGTTTCATTTTTTATATGTAAAGGTAATGCATTAAACATTTTTATGTATAAAAATGTATAACTTCTCTTACCATGTTCTTTCTTGACAGATGGAATATTGAGAATTTTATTGGTTTTATTTCTGGTAACGTATATGGTTTCCTCAATTTGACTATTAGCCAAGTTTGGTTTGAAAAATAATTTTTGTAAAACTATTTTAGAAAATAACTGTCTAATATCCATGACTTCTGCTTGCGTGAAGAGTTCATCTGAATTAACTCTCCATTCTTTTCGCAGTATTATTTTTAAAATAAGTTTTTGTGCAACTTCTAAATTATAAAGTGTGGACTTATATACACCCCCCCAACCTATAACACCATACGTTAGATGCGTTTCAATTAAAGCTTTATAAATTCTTTTAAGTATATCAACTGGCAGAAATTCTCTTAACTGTTTAAAAACATAACAAAAACCACGTATTTTTTTAACTAGTAATGATATATGTGCATCCCACTTTAAATTAGAATCAATAGTGATTCCTAAATATTTAATTTCTTCTGATCTTGCTATATAAACTGAGCAGCTACAATGTTTAAGATCACAGTCTGGGTTATGTATAACTATTTTATTGTATTTTGGAAGCGAGTTTTTGTATGATGCAAAAGCAATAAATTTGCTTTTTTTGATATTTATTGTTGATAAATTACTATCCAACCATAATTTAATGTATTTTAAGTCCTCGGTTACTTTATTTTCCAGGCTAGCCCAGTCTTCAGCATCATAAACAACTACCGTATCGTCTGCGTATGATATAATTTGTCCTCTTCTATTGGCCATAAGTAGATTATTTATATATATTAAAAATAAAATTGGTCCGAGTATGGTGCCTTGTGGCACACCATTTTTAATGTTTAATGGATCACTTAGTGTGTTACCAATTTGGACGTGTTGATTTCTATTGCTTAAATAATCCTCTAAAAGTTTATTTGCATTTCTTCTGATCCCCACCGAATCTAATTTTTCCAACAATTTTGAATGACTTACTGTGTCGAACGCTTTAGCTAAATCCAAAAAAACTGCTATTGTTGGTTTACTGTTATCAATATTGGTATAAATTAGGTGAGTTAATTTAGCTATCGCATCTTGTGTACTTAGTTTGGGTCTAAAACCGAATTGATTATCTGACAGTAAATGATTTTGTACAATAAAATTTTCTAATCTAGATTTTAGGACATTTTCAAATATTTTTGCTAAATTTGATATCAAAGATATCGGACGGTAATTTTCCAAAAGCTGCTGATCGCCTCCTTTATGAAGAGGTTTAACTACTGCAGTCTTAAGTGATCTGGACATACAGATGATTCAAAAGAAATATTTATGATTTTCATAATAGGTAATGAGATATATTCAGAAATTTCTTTTAATATAGTTGCAGTGATACCGTCTAAACCCGGAGATTTATTACTTTTCAGTTGATAAATATATTTTTTAATTTCCATAACATCAACAGGGCCAAGAAAAATAGTTTTATTGCATTTTATAAGTGCCTGATTATCCACTTCCACATTGGGTATGATTTTTTTGGCCATATTATCTGCAACGTTAATATAATATTTATTAAATTCATTAGCTAGTTGTTTGGCATCGTTAATTACTTTTTGATCAATCTTAATACTTTTATGTTGGTAGTCTTGCGTTCCTGATTAAGAGAATTTTTAACAGTTTGCCACATTGATTTAGTATCCCCTGGGTTTTTATTAAATAGATTTTTATAATAACTACTTTTTGCCTTAGATATTAGACCGTTAATTCTATTTCTGTAAAATTTATATTGCCGTAGCGCTTCTTCATCCTGAAATTTTTTATATTTCTGAAAGAACTGATCCCGAATTGTTATAGACTTCACTAGGCCATTAGTTATCCAAGGTTTTCTATGAACTTCAATTTTTCTCTGCTTGACTTCCACAGTACTTAATTTTATGTAACTTGTAAGTTTGTTTACAAAATCATTTGTTATTTTATTTAAATCCCCCTGCTTGAATGTTTCACTCCAACTCTCATTAGTTAAATATTCTTTAAGTTTTGTAAAATTTACTATCTTCTTAGATTTGTTTTTAGAAGTATGGCATACAACTTTTAAAGAATTAATACACAATAATATCGGAAAATGATCAGTAATTTTAGATTCCAGAATGATTGGGATTAATGCATTGGAATCAGACTTAGTTTTTATAAATATGTGATCAATACAAGATTTTGCTGTATTTTCAATTCTGGTGTAATCGTTTATGCATGATACAAATCCACATTCATACAAAGAATTCAGATAAGAGTTTGCCGTTAGTGTATCGCGTAATATGTCTAGATTAATATCTCCGACTATAATTTCCTCTTGATTAACACACATTTCATGCAGGTACGATTTAAAATTTTCTAAAAAACTATCTATATTCGTAGACGGTGGTCTGTACACAACTGTTAGACAAATGTTTCGATTTTCAAATTTTAAGTGTAAACGCAAACATTTTATTACTCCAATACAAACTACTGAATGATGAAAATTTATTGAGTTTTTTATAAATACAATTACACCATCATTCTGATTAATTTCACCGTTATTATAAACAACAGTGTATCCACGAAGTATGAAATTTTCACAGTTGTATACCCTCCACGTCTCTGATAATGCAATAATATCTAATGAAAAAGAAAATTGGTTTAACCACACTTGCAATTGATCGAAATTTTTATTAAGGCTACGAATATTTGTGTGACAAATTTTTAAACCTGAATTGTTATCTAACTTAATATTACAACTGTTAACATTTTCCAAGCGTATCGAACTGATTTCCTGGACACTTATATCTTGCAAGTTCTTAGCCATATCAATAGACAAAGATTTGAACTATTATTTAAAATTAATAATACGAAAATCGTTGTCGTGGACCATTTTAAATATTAATAAAACTAAAGATTTCGTCTTGATCCACATATATTTTTAAAAAATTCCCGAACGTTTTCGGCTTATGCCATCTTCAGGGGACGTTCTACAAAATAATTGACAATGAACCAAACTTTATAACAAACTAAAAATAACTTACAATTAACAAACAAACAAAATCACAAATAAACAGCACAAACTCGCTGCAATTGCCACGGTGGGTTGACTAGAACTGGCAAAACAAATACAGCGGAACATGCGCGCCGATAAAAGAAATTGTAAAAAGCGAACGGGACCCCATTAAAAATACTTAAGGGATCGGCAAACTTTTAAAATACTCCGATCCTGCAAATATTAATTGATCGTTTAAATTGACTTGAGACTTATTAGACAAAACGATCTCCAAACACTCAGCAATGTTGAGTTTCACTCCCTTATCGAAATAATGTAAGATTCTACAAAAAGACTCCCTATCGAAATTATGATCGTTTTCGTTGATATGTACTGCAAAGTTCGATTCAATTTTGGATTTTCTAATGCAATTAAGATGTTCGCTAATTCTGATGTTGAAAGCTCTACCGGTCTGTCCTATATATGTAGCTCCACAATTGCAAGTCAAGCTATAAACGCCATTTTTCTTTAGGGAGCCAATTTGGTCTTTATTTCGTACCAAGAGAGTTTGTAAATTGAAAAAATTGGAAAAAGTAACATTAAAATCATTACTAGCAAATAATTTTTTGAAAGAATATGAAATTTTTCCCACAAAAGGAATGGAGAAATAAGGTTTGGGTATAGGTGGAGAAATTATAGGGTAGCAGAAGGACTCAAATATACGCTTTCTCTTTTGTTCGAAAATTTTTCTGATGATATATATGGGGAAGTCGTTCTTTATGGCAATATATAGTAATGTTTTAAGTTCTAACACGTAATCTTCGTAAGAGAGGGGTACGATATGTAGACGATGAAACATAGAAAAAAAGAAAGCTGTTTTATGGCACATAGGGTGATTAGAATGATAGTTTATACAATGATCAGTATGAGTGGGCTTCCGATATATTTTAAATGATATGTCATTAACATTTTTAATTACTGTTAAATCTAAGAAGTTTAGTTGATTATTTGATTCAAGTTCGTGGGTGAATTTTATATTAGAATGACAATTATTAAGAGAATTTAAAATAGAATCTAATATGTTGAAATTAAAATTTTTAACTACACAAAAACAATCATCTACATATCTTACCCAGAAAACAATATTTTTGACAACTGGATCATCGGAGTTTAGGAATTGAGATTCAAGATTATCCATAAAAATATCGGCTAGGAGTGGGCTGAGATTATTACCCATAGCAAGACCATCTGTTTGAGAATAGAGAATGTTATTAAAAGTAAAGAAATTTTGTCGTAGGCATATATCCAAAAGATCCATTATTGCTTCTAATTCTGCGTCTGAAATTGCACTATTTATTAACTTATCTTTAATAATGTTTATGCAATCTAAAATAGGAACTGATGTGAATAAATTTGTAACGTCAAAAGAAATAAAGGTTAAGTTATGTTCGAAAGTTAAAGAATTAAGTTTGCTTATGAATTGACTACTATTTTTTATACTATATTTGAAGTTAACATTTAATAATTCTTTGAGTTTCTTATCTAAAAATGAGGCAAGTTTATAAGTATAGGACTTTTTTTAAAAATATATGTGGATCAAGACGAAATCTTTAGTTTTATTAATATTATTTAAAAACTTTTTTTACACCGTGATGTCTGACATACCTGTTACTCGTATCACAGACGATGTATTATCTTTGCGCACAAACAACTTGCCATTTTTAAACCACACGAATTTGAACAGTTTAATATCCCCCACCTTTTTATTTCTTGCTTCGTAAAATAAATTTCTGTAATACGTAGTCATGTATTCGTTAACATAGATTGGCTGGGGTACGATGTCATTATATAACACAGATGTATTTGGTTTTCTGCACTTAGCCTTACTCAAAAAGTCGTCACGAGTAATTCTATTGGAGAACTGCGCTACTATTGGTTTTTTGGAGGGATTAGAGGATTTTACCCGGTGTGCAGCTTGCAGATCATGTTTTTGAATTTCCGAGCCGATGCTTTTTCCCAATGTAACTATTATCTCCTGTATGTTTGCACCTGCAACTTCTGGGATCCCATCTATTTGCACATTGTGATTTCTTGCGTATTGCCTATCCTCTTCTAATTTTATAGTAATTTCCATCATTTCTTTTTCTAATTTATTGTATTTTACTTCTAAGTTCTCATATTTTTTCCCCAGTTCTTTATTTTCCGCTTGTATATCTTTCAAATTCTTTGTAAACTCATCGAACTTTGCCGAGTAGAAATCAATTGCATTTTGGAAATCATTGATTTTGTGTATTAATTCTTGATTTTCCTGCTTAACAACATTTTTAACAATTTCTGCGATTGCAGCGAGCAGCTTCGGGTTGATATCTTTTTCTTCGCCCTTTTCTTCGATGTCAGTTTGTTGGCTTTTTCCTTCCCCATCTGGTCGCTTACAGATACTGCATTTCCAAGCGTTTTTTCCTTCTTCAGAAAGTTTACGCCAAGAGGTTTCTCTAATATTGGCACACACATAGTGCATTATCCTCTTGCAACTCTTGCATGTTACAAAATCGTTTTCTGGCGGCAAATCTTCTTTACAGCTACTACACTTTTTCATTTTTATATCACTATAAAACATATATAAATAATCGTATGCGTTAGCAATCACACTCCGCACTCGTACCACGCGTCTTACTCGTTCGAGCGCTCGGCTTGCAATTAGCAAATAGAAAGGATTATGAAAGAAACACAGCCGAAAGAAAATAATGGTATGGGGTGATTGAAATCACCAAAACAAAAGCTTAAAAGAAAACATCCTGTAACAGATTTGGAACGTTATGATATTCGGTAAATAATCTACAAACTCCGGGACGAGACAATAACCTCTAGACGAGATTTTTACATCAACGATACAGAACTTTAAAGTTAAAGTTAGCTAGGAAGTGTTTTAGCACAAAAAGATAGGTACCACAGAAAGCAACAGACGTTAGCCTGAGTATATTCTGCGATGTATGTTCCATTCGCTATTACATATCCTTCTTGGTATAAATACCAGATATCTAAGAGTTGCTGAAACTGTTTCCCGGTAGTTGTAAATTGTGTATCTTAACACCGTTAATTGCCCCATGCACCGAGTGACAATTTTCCAGGTATAAATACAAATTTGGGGCGCTACAATAACCTCTAGACGACGATTAAACATGAAAGATACAGAGCTTTGAAGCTAAAGTTTCTTAGAGAGCGTTTTTAGCACTTCGAGTTGCAACATATGTTATATCATAATTTACTCGAATCGACATTAATCACCTTAACTGACAAAATCGGGGAAAAGAGTAAAGGGGGTTCGCCGGTTTTTACAATAACACAGATCTTAAATGTGTCGGAACAGATGTAGTTGTTCCAGTTGCCCTCAACTTAGCTTAGTCAGGAAGGGGTATTTCGAAAGTTTACTTAAAACCGACGGCACTTACCCTATGCTCATACTCAAAATATATAATTCAAGACGCCACTTGCTTTTAAAAGGGGTTGCTTGCGTGAATAAAGCAAGAACTTCACGAAGCTATGAGGAGGTCCCCACAGGTTCGCCGCTCTCCACCACAGCGTTGTCCACCGAGCCTCCTCCGAGTCTTCAGGTCAAAATACACAGGGTGGCCGGGAAACCAAATGCCTTACCTTAAAGGCCACTCTCCCTAAAGGGTAACAAAAGAACACTAACACTAGCCCAAATCTTGGGTCTGGCTTAATCAAAGGACATGCTTTTAGCTTTACACTCATTTACATCCGGCGTTAGTCGTCGTTAATTAGTGACCAAAGGGTTCAAAAACAACAAATAACTAGGTTGAAGTTGACAGAATTTACATTTAATAAACCACCCAAAAGTGACACAAATTCAATACAATGGGTACATCCTATATGAAATATCGGGAACCCCAAGCAAAAGTTACCTTAACATCTATATATATTGTTACAAAGTATGCAAAACGAAATAACAGGGGTGAAGCCCCTGATTAACAACAAACAAATCAAATAATAGAATTAAGCGAGCGTACGCAATGTTTGTGAACACTGGAGAACGCACAATAAAGCTATTGTCGCCACTTAACTCGGCACATAAATTAAACGCAGCGGATACAGTAAATAGATCCTACCTGAGCTGTAAGCATGGGTGTTGGTGGGTGCTATGAACTCGGCCTCGGTGAAGCTTGGCAGAACGCTACGGTGGTGCGGGTCCCCAAACAGGAACGAACCAAGTCGAGAGGGTGTCGGCAAGAAGTTAATCCAGTCTTCGGGATGGCCCAACGAACGTAATCAGAATTTGCAGAGCAGAATTTCTCGAACTACACGAGCACACAGGGGGGAATTATAAAACTACGTCTTGGTTTGATGTGTACGACGGCAAATTTTGCGTCCCTCAACCCTTAATGAGCGGACAGCATATTAAACATTAAGACGACGTTTCCCCAATAAAAACGTTTCGCGGGCCTCACCCATTACTTCGCGCTCAACCCTTATTTATTTTCGCACCTTCGGCTATGAAGACTGTCGCCGAACTGCGCCCAAAATTTAATTATCGTGCGAAGACCACAAGATTTGTTCCCCGTTCTCCGGGAAAGCATCTCTCTTTTGCAACCGCTGATAGAAATTCTCCCTCTCATTATTGCACCACTTTTTGAACTGTTGTAAAACAAAGAAGCGTTACTGTGAGTGCTATCAAGAAACGAAAGGAGCCTCGAACATTCTGGAATGAATTTTCGATGTCGCAGCGAGTCCCAGAGGATTGAATCACCAAGGTGGCCTCCCCGAAGGGCAGCGTTGAGTTATTGAAAAACACGATTAAAATTTAAAACCTAGTTCCATTGTTGCGTGGGACAAGGAGATTATTCAGAATTTATTCGCTTCTTATATATCATACAGGGTAATGCGTATAGGTTCCAAGAATTTTTGGCCTATTGCTGCCATGGTTGTGACACAAAGCCATTTATTATCCAAGACGATACGTGTTTCTTTTACCACCAATTCTTTGGCGTTGACACCAGTATGTCGGGATAAATAAAGCAATTAGCGCACTACACCGAAGTGCTGACGGAGAAAATTCCGTAGGCCCCGGGCATTGTAAGTTGGTTCAAACGGATTTAAATATAATTAGCAGCACATGGCCGTACTGAAAAATTTGTCGAGGCGGAATAACATAACACCCTCCTTACTAGAGGTCAATTTCCCAAATTGATCCTTAGGACAACTGAAGGAGTTGCTAGAAGAATGGCTTAACCTAGGGTGCGGGTTGAGATAGCCGTCACTACTCGGGATCCCAACCACGCCATGACGGATAGCGTCAAATAACAGAGTGAGAAGAGAGAAGAGAATATAAAAGACCGGGTACGCCGGTGGAAACTACGAAAAGCCCCAATCAGGCACTGACGGTTCGGTGAAGCCTAGTAATGTCCTTCCCGGACCAGGGAAGCGGGCGACATATGATAATTAATGTCCCACAGGAGGGTACTCCGCCAGGGCACAGTGGTTCAAAATCAAAAAAAGTTGATCGAAATTCATATCTCTTGAATGAATTGCATTTTTCAATTAAAATATTGTGGTGTAAGACTACAAATACAGACTAATGCTTTGATAATAATAATATTAAAAAAATAGCAAAAATAATAATAATAATCACAATAATAAACTTTTTTTTTGCGATTTTACAAAAGAAATTATTTTAAGGTGTTTATATGTTTAAATATTATGTAGAAATAAAAAAAAATCAATGCATTGATAATAATAATAATAATAAAATGACAATAATTTTGTTTTTCTCGATTTTGCAAACTTAGAAATTATTTGAAATGTTTTATTATTATGTAAAAATGAAAACAATTGCACAATTTTTAAATTTAATTACAAAAACATTAAGCTATAGAAATACAAATTAATTAAAATATTGAGATTGTAAAATGATATAATAATACCTAATAGCGTTGAATACGATATAATGCGAAATCATACTTGTTTTCTTCAGAAATATTAATCAATTGGAGGACATCAACATCAGTAATCTTCCGTTTTTATTTGCCCTGTAATAAAGAACTTGATTTGGGATCTGAACCTAATATTAATTTGTGGAAAACATCTGCATTTATGTTCAGGACACTAATGTTCCTGGTGTGGTGTTCCCTATATCGCCGCAAATCTGTTTTTTTTCTTCTTGTGCCTCTTCGGATAATTTATAGGAGCAGGTACACAACGAAGAACAATATCCTGGAACTTTATTTCTTCGTCAAGCCACTTGCCAAATTTCTGTATAATTCGTTTATTATTTCGTTTTACATTCTTCCAATTTTTAATATATGGCTCGAAAAAATGTGTTCTAGTGAAAACTATAAGTGCCTTTCTAGCAACCTCATTTACGTTTGTATGAAAAACATCTTTTAGATACTCTATAACACAATTTTTTCGAACTTCAATGGATAATTCGATATTTTCTATAAACTCTTCGTGTAATGAGAAACGTGCAACTGGAAGAACCGCCATTGTTAGAATATACACAAAACACACAAAGTAAAGTTATACAACAACACACAATATTAAATCACATCAAAACAGCCACTAAAAATGCAAGCAGCAAGCGAACATGATGCCCGCTGAGACAGCAGCAATGCTGCACCGCGGTAAATAGTCTACGGAGAACGGCACTGACCGCCCCATTACATGTGCAAGGGCACACCGAAGCAAACCAATGAGGTGTTTTTGTTTACCTAAGATCCTAAACAATAATGTGAACTACGAATTATTTTGTCCTCTTTTGTCCTCTGTTTCGTAGAATATAAATAGTGCGAAATTTACTCGAATATGGAGGGTCCATTAAGTACCAGCGAATTTAAAAACGGGTAAATTTTTTTAGAAAAATAATGCGCTCAGGTGATAGCTTAAGGTCCAAGCGTTCTCAATATATTCATTTTTTTTAAACATTTTGCAAGAGGACGTCTGTACAGCTCAGAGAAGAGGCCGCATTTAAAAATTTTTTTTTTTTTAAATGTATGTGTTTCATCGCACGTTTCGGGACTAATATTGTCTTTCTACGTAATTTAATTTTGGAGTTATGTATTTCAGAAGTTGGCCGGATACTAGAAGAACAATTATGTGTTATGTTTAGCATCATATAAAACAATAAAAATTTTGACTTTCGATTGACTTTTTTTGATTTTGAACCACTGTGCAGGGGTCCCATTCAACCTCCGACCGAAATTCAAAATAAAGGGTTCAAAAATACCACAAAACACGGGCCACTCCACCCCGTGAAGGGTGGTGCCCATATCCAAAAGAATACCGACTACGGCCGAGCGGCCATGGCACGCGCCCATGGGGTGACGGGTAAGCGAGGCGACCGAACCCACTGCCGACTCACTATCCGGCCTCATGACACGGTTTAGGGGAAAAGTGTCAAAGGCAAAACGGGTGAGGGCAATGACAGGTGTCGCCGGACACAAGGTAAAGGGCGGATAGAACGAAAAAAGAAAGATGAGAGAGAAGAGTTGATATCCCACCTGGGATGTGTTTGCTCTGGGAAAGAGCTTGTCACAATAGGGAAAAAGTCGTTCCTGTGGACTCTTCCGACCAACCTACCAATCGAACAAGGGTTCGAAACCCCATGGTTCGGAGCCTAAGTCCCGATGACCTGTTGAAGAAGTAGCCACGAACGACAGGAGTCTCGAAGGCCTTGAAGGCCACCTAGCCTACACTAACCTATCCTATGCTAACGGACAATTATATACAACAATATGTCACCCATGGTTAACCCATTGTGACTTGGGGATTGTCGAAGACAAACGACATAATTGTCAACTGGACTGGGTTTTAAGTCCTTTGCGTGCCAAATGCCCTTAGAAGCTCCACTTTGATCCGATAACTCATAAGTGGCCAACGAGACTTTTCTCGAGATATAAAACGGGCCTAGAAACTTGGGTGCCAGCTTTGCATTAAAATGCTTGGCTGCGTCAGAGAGGACATAATTCCGGCGCCACACAGTGTCACCGACAGCAAAAAAAATTAGGGCGTCGCCTAAAATCATAAGTGGCCTTAGAGGTTCTATATGCGGATTCCAACCGCTTCACAATGTCTTCATAAAGGGGTTTAAAGGCGGGTGCGCGACGCAAAAGATTATCGCGGCCAGCTATCTGGACATTACCCACATCTACTTCCTCATCGGATGGGGCTCAGCCTCATTACCTTCCAGCTGAATTTCCCTTCCAAAGTTAGCAAAATAAGGTGACATTCCGATGACTTCATGAATGGCAGTTCGTACTGCACATGCGACCTTAGATAGATACTTGTCCCAGTCAACGGGATGATTTTGGATTTATAGTTATTCTCCAAGGTGCGGAATTCTTTGCTACGAAACTGGACACCATTGTCCGCTAGAATATATTGAGGTGCTCCAAAGAGCAAGATAACGTCATTCTCAATCCTTTGGGAAACCGCGGCAGCGGTAGCTGTACGTAATGAAAAGAACAAGGTAAACTTAGTGAAGTAATCAGAGACAGAGAGAATGTATACATAGCCCTGCCTAGAGCGTGGTAACGGGCCTACTATGTCAATGGAGATCATCTGCCAAGGTTTATTTACTATTGGATGGCTGGCCATCAATCCTGCGGGACGTTTTTTTTTCCGGCTTATGTGAAACGCAAGTTGTACAACGGTTAACATAGTGCCCGACGTAATCCTTCATCTTTGGCCAATAATATTTTTGCGCGACTTGACCGTACGTTTTGAAAATGCCCAAATGACCCGGGTAGGCTCATCGTGAGCTTTACGTAGGATTTCACTACGTTGGCAAGTTGGTACCACCTTCCTCCAATTGTCTCCGTCATTCAACTCTGGGTACTTACTTTTGACATGTTTAAACAGTTGTCCGTCCACGATCCTCTAACTTGGATAGACTAAAGGTTTCTCAGTGATGCGTCGGCGCATTAGTTCATACCAACGATCGGTCTTCTCCTGGTCATTAGTGACGTTAGCAGGGTCCACCTGATCCGTCTCAGGGTCCTCTACAACGTCCGCTACAGGTATAGCGCGGGATAGCGCATCTGGGACAACGTGGTCCTTTCCTTTACGGTGCTGAATAGTAAAATCGTACTGTTGTACGCGAACAGCCCAACGGGCAAGTCGACCCGTAGGTTCCTTCAAATTATTAAGCCATAATAGTGAATGGTGGTCGGTTACGATCGTGAAATGAGTACCCTCAAGGTACGGTCTGAGCTTTTCTATAGCCTACAGAACTGCTAAACACTCCCGTTCGGTGACTGAGTAATTCCTTTCAGCCTTAGATAACGTTCGGCTGATGTAGCAAATGACTCCTTCCTCCCCTTCTATGGTCTGAGTAAGTACTGCGCCTACTCCCACATTGGAGGCGTCTGTTTGTACTGTAAAGGGTACTGAAAAATTGGGGCGAGTCAAAATAGCACCGGACACCAGACAGTTTTTAATGGTTGAGAACGATTCTTCGCAGTTGTTGTCCCACTCGAACCGTTTTGATTTCCTTAGCAATGACGTCATTGGTGCGATGATCGATGAGAAATTAGGTATAAATAGTCGATACCAAGAGGCCATGCCTATTACTCGTCTGATCTCGGCGACGTTTGTAGGTTAGGGTAAATTCATGATGGCGGTTACCTTTTCAGGGTCCACCAGTAGACCTTGTGCGTTAACCACATATCCAAGATATTTTAACTCGGGTTGGCAAGAATGGCACTTGTCTCGTCCAAGTGTTCTAGGTATACAAATACGTAGGGTTCTAGTTCTGGACCTAAGACTTGGTCAACGAAACGCTGCCACGTGGCAGCGGCGTTATGGAGCCCGAACGGCATGCGATTAAACTCATACAAGCCTCGTCCTGGGACTGTAAAGGCTGTTAGCTTCTTAGAATCCTAGCTCATCTTAATTTGCCAATAGGCTGACTTGATGTCTAATGATGTAATGAAGCGCACGTCGCGTAAACGGTCTAGAATACATATAGTAGAGGGTAGGCGTCTTTCTCAGTAACACTGTTTACCTTGCGAAAGTCCACGCAGAATCGGTAAGATCCGTCTTTCTTCTTAACCAATAAAATTGGGCTGGACCATGCTGATCGTGATCATTGAATGACCCCAGCTTTGAGCATTTTGTCTAACTCGGCGTCAATATGCGTTTGCATGGCAGGTGAAACTGGATAATACCTTTGCTTGATGGGTGCAGAGTTGGTTACAATTCGATGTTCAATATGCTTGGCACAGCCAAGCTCATTGCTACTGTCAGAGAAATGTTGGTCAAGTACTTCCTTCAATTGGTTTCGTTGGGTCATGGTCAAATCAAATTCAGATTGCAAAGTGCCCATAGGGGTACTGATGGTGGCTAAATCGGGTTTTGAAAACTCCCACTCGCCTCGAAACACATCAGGGACTATGCCCACCATTTTCCAGAAGTCTATTCCCAAAATCATAGTATGGGGTACGTCGGGTACAATTAAAACGTCGAGAGTAGCGACTTTATTATTCAAGTTAATCGGCAAATACACGGTGCCTAGACTTTTTACTGTTTGTCCATTAGCTACTGCGCATACTGGGCGTAATTTCTTATTGACACGAAGGCCTAATGTTTCCAGAACTTCCCATCTCTTACCTCCAATAATAGTACGGTTGGCACCAGAGTCCAACAAAGCTAAAATTTTAAGACCCATTACCTCAATAGTAACATAAGGACGGCGATCGTCCGACGATCTTTCTAAGACGTAATCTAAAATGACTTTATTTCTTTCAAATGTTTCCTCAAGTTCATTAATAAGTTGTTTTTACAGCAACGATAGCATAATTTCTTATCACGCGGGCGTTTGCACGCGACGGCCCTATGGCCTACTTCTTGACAATTCCAGCATTTAGTCTCCGAACCCGGAGTTGAATTTTTAACAGTTTTCGAAGCGCTTGGCATTGCCGGCGCTTGAGCGGTTGCGACCGATGTTCGTACGGTATTCACGACAGGTGTTTCCTCTAAAGGTACGGTCTCAACATAAGCTAAATCAGTTTCCAAGTCACTTCGGCGTCTTGATGGCGGTACATAAGTCTCGACGGCGTAATGGCGTTCCTCAATCTTGCGTCCATATTGAAGTAGTTCCTCGATTGAACGAATCTCTACCAGCCTCAACTGGGTTTGGTACAAGGGTGCGACGTTACGCAAAATGATTCTTAACTGCTTTGTTTCAGTCAATGGTTCGACCAATCTCGCCAACATATTTTGCAGAATTGCAATATAAATGCCCATGGACTCTGATGGTCCTTGAGTTCTTCTCTTAATTTCCTCCAGCAGGTGCTCATCGTAATCCGCTGGTTGGAATTGTTGACGTAAAAGAGAAACTGATTGTTGCCAATTGACAGGCTTAGCTCTATTAGCGCGGTACCATAGTAGTGCGTTACCGGTAAATAAATCGATAGCTTGCGCGAATAATTCATCCTCAGGCAAGTTTCTCGCTATTCGTAATTCATTGACGCGTTCGATAAAAGCATTAACCGAAAGTCCTCTAGGGTCTTCCGAAAATTCCAAAATCCATTGTGCTACTGGTATAGCTTTAAACGAAATCGTCCTCATAGCTGGTGTGCTAGCGCTTGAACTCGTAGTCGGGGTCGTAACTGCCAATGAAACACCGCTCGGAGCTATGGTGGACACCGGAGTTGAAGGTGCCTGGTGAGTCTCAGGTGCCTCAGTGGTTGGTGCTACCATTACCTGCGTAACCTCGAAGGTAGAACGCATGACTGCTACTTTCGCGAATAACTCCGCTCGTTTATTTTCCTCTTCATCATTAGCCGGCTTACTATTGCTAATCCTACTTAAAGCGCAATAAAATTTTGTTTCTATTGCCGCAGCACGATCCCTACCGGGTTCTAGAGCGTATTCGTCAGTTTTTTGTACAATGGCCGCGACCAAATCAGAAACCGCCTTATAATCCTCTTCGAACGAGTATGGGTACGCTGGGCGCGCTGTCGCCCCCTCACGGCCTTCATCAACACTGGTATTATCCAATCCTCTGATGCTTAATTCATATTCTAAATCTGCCTTGAGTAGGCGGTCGATATGCCATTTCAGTACCATTGTGTTGTTTAAGAATATTAAAAATGAAAAAAAAATACTAGAAAAAAACAATACTTGTTCCCTACTTGGGGTTAAATTGAAGCCTTTCGACACGAAAAGTTATCCTTTCAAAACGTTTCAGCTTTATAAGAAACAATTTAAATTTTCAAACTTTCAAAAATTTCCGAATTTTCAGAAAAAAAACTATCAGTGATTTAAAAAAAACCAAAAATGCCTAATAGTTGTTGCTAAAAGCAAACGATAGCACCAAAAAGAATGGCTCCAAAATATGCCCTAGCACGGAAAAAAAAGTTTAAATGTTAATCACGAAAAAACACAAAAATTCCGAGAAAATCCCTGAAAAAACAATGTATGGTATGTCAAAGGGATAGCAAGAAACTCATTTGATAAAAGAAAACAAATAGGATACGCGTCCTGATATGAAAAAACTCGATTCCAAATTTCGATGTCCTAAAAAGTCCTGTTTTCATGAAAAATAGTGGAAAAAACTATATGACGTTGATGCCAAAGACTAAAATAAAGCTATACAACAATAAAAGAAACACAAAGGCTACACGGATAGCCGCTAAAAACAAAGCTCCACGTTGACAGACGCCACTAAGGATCTGTTACATGATAATTTACTCGAATCGACATTAATCACCTTAACTGACAAAATCGGGAAAAAGAGTAAAGGGGGTTCGCCGATTTTACAATAACACAGATCTTAAATGTGTCGGAATAGATGTAGTTGTTCCAGTTGCCCTCAACTTAGCTCAGTCAGGAAGGGGTAGTTCGAAAGTTCACTTAAAACCGACGGCACTTACCCTATGCTCATACTCAAAATGTATAACCCAAGACGCCACTTGCTTTTAAAAGGGGTTGCTTGCGTGAATAAAGCAAGAACTTCAGGAAGCTATTAGGAGGTCCCCACAGGTTCGCCGCTCTCCACCACAGCGTTGTCCACCGAGCCTCCTCCGAGTCTTCAGGTCAAAATACACAGGGTGGCCGTGAAACCAAATGTCTTACCTTAAAGGCCACCCTCCCTAAAGGGTAACAAAAGAACACTAACACTAGCCCAAATCTTGGGTCTGGCTTAATCAAAGGACATGCTTTTAGCTTTACACTTATTTACATCCGACGTTAGTCGTCGTTAATTAGTGACCAAAGGGTTCAAAAACAACAAATAACTAGGCTGAAGTTGACAGAATTTAGATTTAATAAACCGCCCAAAGGTGACACAAATTCAATACAATGGGTACATCCTGTATGAAATATCGGGGAGCCCAAGCAAAAGTTACCTTAATATCTATATATATTGTTACAAAGTATGCAAAACGAAATAACAGGGGTGAAGCCCCTGATTAACAACAAACAAATCAAATAATAGAATTAAGCGAGCGTACGCAATGTTTGTGAACACTGGAGAACGCACAATAAAGCTATTGTCGCCACTTAACTCGGCACATAAATTAAACGCAGCGGATACAGTAAATAGATCCTACCTGAGCTGTAAGCATGGGTGTTGGTGGGTGCTATGAACTCGGCCTCGGTGAAGCTTGGCAGAACGCTACGGTGGTGCGGGTCCCCAAACAGGAACGAACCAAGTCGAGAGGGTGTCGGCAAGAAGTTAATCCAGTCTTCGGGATGGCCCAACGAACGTAATCAGAATTTGCAGAGCAGAATTTCTCGAACTACACGAGCACACAGGGGGGAATTATAAAACTACGTCTTGGTTTGATGTGTACGACGGCAAATTTTGCGTCCCTCAACCCTTAATGAGCGGACAGCATATTAAACATTAAGACGACGTTTCCCCAATAAAAACGTTTCGCGGGCCTCACCCATTACTTCGCGCTCAACCCTTATTTATTTTCGCACCTTCGGCTATGAAGACTGTCGCCGAACTGCGCCCAAAATTTAATTATCGTGCGAAGTCCACAAGATTTGTCTCCCGTTCCCCGGGAAAGCATGTCTCTTTTGCAACCGCTGATAGAAATTCTCCCTCTCATTATTGCACCACTTTTTGAACTGTTGTGAAACAAAGAAGCGTTACTGTGAGTGCTATCAACAAACGAAAGGAGCCTCGAACATTCTTGAATGAATTTTCGATGTCGCAGCGAGTCCCAGAGGATTGAATTACCAAGGTGGCCTCCCCGAAGGGCAGCGTTGAGTTATTGAAAAACACGATTAAAATGTAAAACCTAGTTCCATTGTTGCGTGGGACAAGGGGATTATTCAGAATTTATTTCCTTCTTATATATCATACAGGGTAATGCGTATAGGTTCCAAGAATTTTTGGCCTATCGCTGCCAGGGTTGTGACACAAAGCTATTTATTATCCAAGACGATACGTGTTTCTTTAACCAACCAATTCTTTGGCGTTGACGCCAGTATGTCGGGATAAATAAAGCAATTAGCGCACTACACCGAAGTGCTGACAGAGAGAATTTCGTAGGCCGCAAGCATTGTAAGTTGGTTCAAACGGATTTAAATATAATTAGGAGCACAGGGGCGTACTGAAAAATTTGTCGAGGCGGAATAACATAACACATAGTGCAATGGACATTAAGCTGCTGATGTAGGTAAGTAGCAGAGATGGAATAATTGTCAGTTTTAATATCAAAGATACAGAACTTTAAAGCTTAAGTTTCTTAGAGAGTGTTTTAGAAAAGTTTCCACAAAATGCTATAATTATAGCTTCAGGACCTTATTAGATGCCGTACAGCAGCCTGAGCGAACGGTGACGTTTAGCAGCATTACTTGTGTTACTAGAATTGTCAAATCATCAATATAAAGCTATTCCATATTTTACGGTGTCACATTCGGTTTGTCAGAACCTAGAAATTCAAAGTTAGTGGCTCTAAAACCCCGATGGAGTTACATAAATTGTATTTTTATTCAATATAAACCCATCACGTTTCCTAGCTTTTATTTCTATAAAATTTTAGTTAAAATAATGGCTTCAGGAGCTTATTAGGTGCCGTATTAAGTTAATGTGAAGCTCCAAAAGCAGCCAGAGCGAACGGTGACGTTAGCAGCTTTATTTGTGTTAGTAGAATTGGAAAATCATAAATATTAAGCTATTTCATACTTTACGCATTTACGGTGTCACATTGGGTTTGTCAGAACTTAGAAATTCAAAGTTGGTGGTTCTAAAAGGCCGATAGAGTTAGATAAATTGTATTTTTTATTCAATATAAATCCTGCAAGTTTCCTAGGTTTTATTTCTATAAAAATTTAGTTAAAATAATGGCTTCAGGAGCTTATTAGGTGCCGTATTAAATTAATATGAAGCTCCAACAGCAGCCAGAGCGAACAGTGGCGTTAGCAGCTTTATTTGTGTTAGCAGAATTGGAAAATCATCAATATAAAGCTATTCCATACTTTACGGTGTCACATTTGGTTTGTCAGAACCTAGAAATTCAAAGTTGGTGGGGCTAAAACGCCGATGGAGTTAGTTAAATTGTATTTTTTATTCAATATAAATCTTGCAAGCTTCCTAGCTCTCCTTTCTATACTATTTTAGTTAAAATAATGGCTTCAGAAGCTTATTAGGTGCCGTATTAAATTAATATGAAGCTCCAAAATCAGCCAGTGCGAACGGTGACGTTTAGCAGCTTTAATTATGTTTGTAGAATTGAAAAATCATCAATATAAATCTATTCCATATTTTACAGTGTCATATTCGCTTTGTCAGACCTTAGAAATTCAAAGTTGGTGATTCTAAGACGCCGATGAAGTTAGACACATTGAATTTTTTATTCAATATAAATCCTGTAAGTTCTCTATCTTGCCTTTCTATACTATTTTAGTTAAAATAATGGCTTCAGGAGCTTATTAGGTGCCGTATTATATTAATATGAAACTCCAAAAGCAGCCAAAGCGAACGGTGACGTTTAGCAGCGTTATTTGTGTTTGTAGAATTGGAAAATCTTCAATATAAAGCTATTCCATATTTTACAGCGTCATATTCGGTTTGTCAGAACTTAGAAATTCAAAGTTGGCCGTTCTAAGACTCCGATGGAGTTAGATAATTTTTTGTATTCACTTTAAATCCTGAAAGCTCCCTAGCTCTTCTTTCTATACTATTTAAGTTAAAATAATGGCTTCAGGTGCTTATTAAGTGCCGTATTAAATTAATATGAAGCTCCAAAAGCAGCCAGAGCGAACGGTGGCGTTTAGCGACTTTATTTGTGTTTGTAGAATTGGAAAATCTTCACTATAAAACTATTGTATATTTTACAGTGTCATATTCGGTTTGTTAGAACATAGAAATTCAAAGTTGGTGGTTTTCAGACGCCGATGGAGTTAGATAATTGTTGGTTTCAATATAAATTCTGAGAGTTTCGCGTCTGATGTGCTCGAGTGCAGACGTTAACGTGCATTTGGTGCTAGTGATAAAACTTTTTGCGCTTTTTAAAATATTCGTATTTCAAACGCCTCACGGATAAATAAGCTAAAATAACTAGTTGCCGGCTTTGCCGGTCTTAAAATTATTACAACCAATATGAACATTACCGCTGACTCCGGTAATGTCACCAATAAAAATTTAAATAACGTTCCCATAAAACCGCCGACATTAATTTATAACAAAAACGGATCCTTTTCAACAGAAGCTATGGAAACACAGCAGGTGTCACAAAACAAAAGAACGCATACATCGCCTGACCTCTCCGAGAGTAATAGAGATACATATTTGATACAAACACTTTAATAACGAATAATAAATACTACGCTCTACAAAATGAAATGCAGCCAAACGAACATTGCCCCAATCAGACCCCAAACAACAGTGAGAAAATCGTCGAGGAATCTACCAAACCCAAAATTCCTCCAATATTTTTACATCAGGCTGAAAATTACCAAAAAGTATTAGCAGATATAAAACAAACGGTTAAAGAAGACTTTACCACTACATTTGAAGGAAAGTTTTTACGCATTAATTTATGTTCCATCGAAGACTTTCGTAAACTTACTGCTTTTTACGATAATTATCACACATTTCGAGATCCTCAGTCGAATAATTTCTCAGTTATGCTTAGAAATATTCCTACATCTATAACTGAAGAAGAGATAAAAAGAGAACTTGAGATCCTTAAGTATTCTGCTAAAAAGGTGGCTAGACTCTACAATAAGCAGAGAATGCCAATTCCATTATGCGCCGTAGACTTGGAAAAAAAGATACATCAAACGAAATCCTTAAGCTAACTAAACTTGGTTACTGCATCATATCAGTCGAGCCAAGAACAAGATCGCAAGACGTACCCCAATGTAAACGATGCCAGAGATTCGGACACACGAAGAATTATTGCAAAATGGAGCCCAGGTGTGTCAAATGTACTGGAAATCACTGGACTGCTGCCTGTACCAAAAACAAAACCGAGGAACCAAAGTGTGTCAATTTGTAACACTTGCCCTTCTCATAAGGGTTGTTAAACTTTACGCTCGTCGGGTAGCTCAAAGTCGTAGGGGGTTTCCCTCAGATATATGATAATTTAGCATACAAAAACACCATCGGGATACATTTAAACAGTTTAATATATTTACCTACGATACATTTCAGTAATAGATATTTCCAAAGTTCATTTACACAAGAAATAACACCGATAAATCCGTGTGAACGGCCGGAGCTGATAGCCGGCGTCCTTATCTGCACGGAGCGCCAGGCGTTGCACGTGCGGTTGATAATGGAGCTGGAATCAAAACAGAGTTAAACGGTCTGCCAATTATACAATAAATCATATCACGGTTCTAGAGATTTTACTGATAGTGCAGGGGGTGAAGCCCGCCTCTAAATTCATTTAGGGATGTCCGGAGACGGTTAAGCTAGAAAGGCCGCATTGCGTTAACAAATATGATTTTAATTTCAGAGTCCGAGCGCCGACCAAATATTGCCGCTTTTCCTCCAAAGCGGGCCGGGGAAATCTCGCGCTCTCGGACTATATTACGACTGGCAAATTTAAATTACAACGACTGCTAACTTTGAGCACGGACGGTTTCAAATATGAATCAAAATACAAGTCTAAAGCTTGAGTGCGGGTTGTTTTGATTACGTCTGGAGATTATGATGAATGCTAGTTTAAAGTTCAGGTGCGGATTATTTCAATGCTGAATTGAAATTAACAGGAATACAAATTTACAGGTCGGATGCGGGTTATTTTAATTATGAATTAAAATCGAATGTATTGAAATCAAAAATGGACAGCTTCGAGTCGAGACTCGAATGTTTCGGTAGTTGTCTACAGGGCGAGAATTGAATCTCGGGGCTTCTAATGCCAAAATCATTAATGGGATTATTGGACCTAATTAATAACATGATTATTTACAGGAAAACCCTTTGGGTTAACGTAGTGGGTCCCCTAGCGGAGCCTTCCACTTCAAGCGAGCTCTGGGTTTATTAATCAGAAAATTTCTGGCACGCAAAGTGGGTTTTCTAGTGAAATCTTCCACTTCGAACGAGCCCCGGGATTGTTAATCAAGTAAGTTTTAAATACGCAAAGTGGGTTTTCTACCGAAATCTTCCACTTCAAACGTACTCTGGGAGAATTAACAGGAAGTTCGCAAAGTGGGTTTTCTAGCGGAAATCGTCCACTTCTAACGAACTCTAGGTCGGGTCTACCAGCGGGTATCGGAAGGAAATCAGGATCGGGAACTGGAGTCGGACTGGGAAAATCGGTCTGGAGAATCTCTGGGAAAATCTGCTAGAATCTCGTGGCGATTGAACGGTGCAGCTCCTTTTATGTGCCCTGGGAAAGTTCTCAAGTGGGGATAGCAAGTGGGGATAGCGGCGCGCGACTCGACTCGGTACTACCTTGTTATCTCTGGACGTGACGTCGGTCCCTGCGCGCTTATCATTACGGGCGAAATATAACTTGAGATAACGCGAGACTGGGCGATGCGTAAATTAAACACATTTTTATTGTGTAATAATAATTTACGCGGAGGCTAGCGTTACAAATTGTCTAGGAGAACATCCGGCCAACTACAGAGGTTGTCCGCACTTCATAAAAACGAACAAGACATCGAATATTATCCACCGGGAAACACAAAAAATAAATACACAGGATTTAAGCCCCATCGCTTCTACTTCTACGGCTGAAGAACGGCGAACACTACCCCCAAGAAGATGGGAAAAGCCAACTGAAACTATTGATATCGGTAGCACTCAACAAAATTCCTCAAGTGACATATTAACAAATATAGTTAGAACCTTAATTGACACTATTAAACCGTACATTGAAAAAATTATCGCTTTTCTCACAACATCTCTTCTACCACTATTATCTCAATATGGATCAAAATAACAAGCTAGTTATCAATAACATAACATGTGTCAATTGGAATGCCAATGGCATAAAATCACACCGCCTCCAGTTTATAGCCTTTTTAGCCACAAATAACGTTGATATAGCTTGTATTACCGAAACTCATCTTGTAAACAGTGAAAAATGTAAAATTCCAGGATACAGCATTTATAGAAACGACAGAATTGCACCAATTGGTTCAGGAGGGGTTGCAATACTTGTTAAATCTAAAATTAAGCATCACTCTCTCCCAAATTTTAATCTAACCCATCTAGAAGCGATTGCGGTAAAAGTAATGTTAAATGACTATACTATCAGGATTATAGCAGCTTACAAACAGCCGAACAAAAAATTACTGCAGTATGATCTTCAACAAATTTTTTACAATTCCGAACTTACTTTATTACTGGGCGATCTTAACTGCAAGAACACAATATGGGGATGTCATACGAGTAACCCAGATGGTATTAAGCTAAACAACTTTTGAGCAGAATTGGCTTTACACGTTGCAGCTCCAGATGAATTCACCCACTATCCGTATCGTACAGATCATCGACCGGACATTCTAGATATTATTGTTCATTCGAATTTTACGAAACCTATAACTCAGAAAGTCGTCGGTGAACTTGATTCAGACCATTGCCCCGTTTTAGTGACATTTAGTGGCACTCACAGCTACATCCAACCACTCCCTAGATTGATTGAAGGAATAATAGACTGGGACGTATTCAAAACTAACCTAGACAACAACTTGAAGGCCCCATCAATTATTAATGCCCAAGAAGACGTAGACAAAGAGATTTGTAATTTCAGTAAAAACATCAAACTTAGCGTACAACAGGCTACTGTCTCTAAGATGCGAACTAAGAAAACCACTCAAATACGCCCTCCAGGCTGGATAGTTAATTTAATAAACCAAAAAAACTTAACAAGAAGGGAGTGGCAAAGATCAAGAGATCCGCGTCTGAAAACGAAATTAAACAGACTTGTCCATCAAGTTCGCTGGGAACTAGACAAGTATAGAATATCTACGTATGAAAAGTATATAGAAGAACTTTAACCTGGAGATCCTACAATGTGGAGAGCCACAAGAAGAGTTTTAAGACAACAAACTGCTGTGCATCCATTACATTATAATAACATCATACACTCGTCCGACAAAGACAAAGCTAACGCATACGCAGCACACTTAGAGCAAACATTTACGATAAACATCGATGATAAGGACTTCATCGACGATATAATTCAATTCACAAGAAGCAACATGCCAACAGACACTCAAGTTATTAAACCTACATCTCCTTTAGAAATTCAAACCTACATTAACCAACTGTTAATAAAAAAATCACCTGGACCGGACCTTATACCTAACATAGTCCTCAAAAATCTAACTACTAAAGCATTAGCTTTTCTAGCCACTATATTTAATGGATGTTTACGACTAGGTTACTTCCCAAACAGCTGGAAACAAGCCCATGTCCTACCAATACATAAGCATGGCAAAGACAAATCCAAACCAGAGAGCTACAGGCCGATTAGTTTGCTGAACACGCTGTCGAAAGTACTAGAAAAAGTGATACAAACCAGGCTGTACGAACATATTACACAAAATGATATTATACCTCCTCATCAGTTTGGCTTTCGTAAGCACCATTCTACATGTCACCAATTACTACGAGTAACTGAATATATTGAAAAAGGTTTCGAAGCAAAACATCATACAACAGCCGCCTTTTTAGATCTTAGCCAAGCCTTCGACAAGGTATGGCACGAAGGATTAATTTATAAGATAATCAGACTTGGATTTCCTGGTTATGTTATCCGAATGATATCATCCTATCTACGAAATAGAACATTTGTAGTTCGCGTACAGTCGACACTTTCTGATGTCAAAGTCGTCCAAGCAGGAGTTCCCCAGGGAAGCGTAATAGCACCAACGCTGTTTAACATCTACACACAAGATATTCCAACAACGGTGAACTCCTCTCTGGGAATGTTTGCAGATGACACGGCCATCCTTACTCAGAATTATGATCTTGAAACCTCCATCCAACAACTTCAAGAAGCGGTTAATAATATCAATGTATGGTTTAACAAATGGGGCATTAAAATTAATCAACTGAAGTGCGACGTGAAGATTTTTACACTGAGACGGGTCATTAATCCTTCCAGTATAACAATAAATAACGAAGTTATTCCATGGAATCTCAAAGACTCGGCCATTAAATATTTAGGCGTATATCTAGACATGCGACTCTCCTGGGGCTACCACATCAACCAAAAACTTAACCAGTAACATACCAGATTAATGCTACTATATCCACTAATTAACAAAAAATCATCTCTTCAAATAGAATGTTCTACTCTCATATATAAATCTATAATCCGACCAGTGTTACTGTACGCGTGCTGTGTCTGGGGTAATACCTCTAAATCGCAAATAAATAAACTACAAGTGTTCCAAAATAAAATCTTACGAACTATATTAAAAGCTCCGTGGTATATGAGAAACAATCAAACTCACAGGGAACTGGGTATACCTACTGTTAGTGAATATATAAAAAATGTGACTAAAAAGTTCTTCCATAACATTCAATTGTGCTCAAGTGCTAACTATTATACAGTCGGACAACGAAAAATCCACAACAGACTCATGCGAAAACTACCACAAGACATTTGGTTATCCTCAGAAGAATCCGATTAACGTTTTAATTAAATGTCAGTGGAGGCTATTCCGGCCATCCTCAAAATCAAAGACACTATATTTTTCTTTTTAAAACAACTGTGTATAACAATTTGTTTGTTGATCCAGTTAAATCCTAATAAAAAAAAAATATAAATTCTGCAAGTTTCCTAGCTCACCTTTCTATACTATTTTAGTTAAAATAATGGCTTCAGGAGGTTATTAGGTGCCGTATTATATTAATATGAAGCTCCAAAAGCAGCCAGAGCAATCGAAGACGTTTAGCAGCATTATTTGTGTTTGTAGAATTGGAAAATCATCAATATAAAGCTATTCCATACTTAAGGTGTCATATTCGGATTGTCAGAACCTAGAAATTCATAGTTGGTAGTTATAAGACGCCGATGGAGTTAGATAAATTGTATTTTTTATTCAATATAAATCCTGCAAGTTCCCTAGCTCTCCTTTATATACTATTTTAGTTAAAATAATGGCTTCAGGAGGTTATTAGGTGCCGTATTATATTAATATGAAGCTCCAAAAGCAGCCAGAGCAAACGAAGACGTTTAGCAGCATTATTTGTGTTTCTAGAATTGGAAAATCATCAATATAAAGCTATTCCATACTTAAGGTGTCATATTCGGATTGTCAGAACCTAGAAATTTATAGTTGGTAGTTATAAGACGCCGATGGAGTTAGATAAATTGTATTTTTTATTCAATATAAATCCTGCAAGTTCCCTAGCTCTCCTTTCTATACTATTTTAGTTAAACTAATGGCTTCAGGAGGTTATTAGGTGCCGTATTATATTAATATGAAGCTCCAAAAGCAGCCAGAGCAATCGAAGACGTTTAGCAGCATTATTTGTGTTTGTAGAATTGGAAAATCATCGTTTTAAAGCTATTCCATACTTAAGGTGTCATATTCGGATTGTCAGAACCTAGAAATTCATAGTTGGTAGTTCTAAGACGCCGATGGAGTTAGATAAATTGTAATTTTTATTCAATATAAATCCTGCAAGTTCCCTAGCTCTCCTTTCTATACTATTTTAGTTAAACTAATGGCTTCAGGAGGTTATTAGGTGCCGTATTATATTAATATGAAGCTCCAAAAGCAGCCAGAGCAATCGAAGACGTTTAGCAGCATTATTTGTGTTTGTAGAATTGGAAAATCATCGATATAAAGCTATTCCATACTTAAGGTGTCATATTCGGATTGTCAGAACCTAGAAATTCATAGTTGGTAGTTCTAAGACGCCGATGGAGTTAGATAAATTGTATTTTTTATTCAATATAAATCCTGCAAGTTCCCTAGTTCTCCTTTCTATACTATTTTAGTTAAAATAATGGCTTCAGGTGCTTATTAAGTGCCGTATTAAATTAATATGAAGCTCCAAAAGCACCCAGGGCGAACGGTGGCGTTTAGCAACTTTATTTGTGTTTGTAGAATTGGAAAATCTTCACTATAAAGCTATTGTATATTTTACAGTATCATATTCGGTTTGTTAGAACATAGAAATTCAAAGTTGGTGGTTTTCAGACGCCGATGGAGTTAGATAATTGTTGGTTTCAATATAAATTCTGCAAGTTTCCTAGCTCACCTTTCTATACTATTTTAGTTAAAATAATGGCTTCAGGAGGTTATTAGGTGCCGTATTATATTAATATGAAGCTCCAAAAGCAGCCAGAGCAATCGAAGACGTTTAGCAGCATTATTTGTGTTTGTAGAATTGGAAAATCATCAATATAAAGCTATTCCATACTTAAGGTGTCATATTCGGATTGTCAGAACCTAGAAATTCATAGTTGGTAGTTCTAAGACGCCCATGGAGTTAGATAAATTGTATTTTTTATTCAATATAAATCCTGCAAGTTCCTTAGCTCTCATTTCTATACTATTTTAGTTAAAATAATGGCTTCAGGTGCTTATTAAGTGCCGTATTAAATTAATATGAAGCTCCAAAAGCAGCCAGAGCGAACGGTGACGTTTAGCAGCTTTATTTGTGTTTGTAGAATTGGAAAATCTTCACTATAAAGCTATTGTATATTTTACAGTGTCATATTCGGTTTGTTAGAACATAGAAATTCAGAGTTGGTGGTTTTCAGACGCCGATGGAGTTAGATAATTGTTGGTTTCAATATAAATTCTGCAAGTTTCCTAGCTCACCTTTCTATACTATTTTAGTTAAAATAATGGCTTCAGGAGGTTATTAGGTGCCGTATTATATTAATAAAAAGCACCAAAAGCAGCCAGAGCAAACGAAAACGTTTAGCAGCATTATTTGTGTTTGTAGAATTGGAAAATCATCAATATAAAGCTATTCCATACTTAAGGTGTCATATTCGGATTGTCAAAACCTATAAATTTATAGTTGGTGGGGCTAAAACGCCGATGGAGTTAGTTAAATTGTATTTTTTATTCAATATAAATCCTGCAAGTTTCCTAGGTTTTATTTCTATAAAAATTTAGTTAAAATAATGGCTTCAGGTGCTTATTAAGAGCCGTATTAAATTAATATAAAGCTCCAAAGGCAGCCAGAGCGAACGGTGACGTTTAGCAGCTTTATTTGTGTTTGTAGAATTGGAAAATCTTCACTATAAAGCTATTGTATATTTTACAGTGTCATATTCGGTTTGTTAGAACATAGAAATTCAAAGTTGGTGGTTTTCAGACGCCGATGGAGTTAGATAATTGTTGGTTTCAATATAAATTCTGCAAGTTTCCTAGCTCACCTTTCTATACTATTTTAGTTAAAATAATGGCTTCAGGAGGTTATTAGGTGCCGTATTATATTAATATGAAGCTCCAAAAGCAGTCAGAGCAAACGAAGACGTTTAGCAGCATTATTGGTGTTTGTAGAATTGGAAAATCATCAATATAAAGCTATTCCATACTTAAGGTGTCATATTCGGATTGTCAGAACCTAGAAATTCATAGTTGGTAGTTCTAAGACGCCGATGGAGTTAGATAAATTGTATTTTTTATTCAATATAAATCCTGCAAGTTCCCTAGCTCTCCTTTCTATACTATTTTAGTTAAACTAATGGCTTCAGGAGGTTATTAGGTGCCGTATTATATTAATATGAAGCTCCAAAAGCAGCCAGAGCAATCGAAGACGTTTAGCAGCATTATTTGTGTTTGTAGAATTGGAAAATCATCGATATAAAGCTATTCCATACTTAAGGTGTCATATTCGGATTGTCAGAACCTAGAAATTTATAGTTGGTAGTTCTAAGACGCCGATGGAGTTAGATAAATTGTATTTTTTATTCAATATAAATCCTGCAAGTTCCCTAGCTCTCCTTTCTATACTATTTTAGTTAAACTAATGGCTTCAGGAGGTTATTAGGTGCCGTATTATATTAATATGAAGCTCCAAAAGCAGCCAGAGCAATCGAAGACGTTTAGCAGCATTATTTGTGTTTGTAGAATTGGAAAATCATCGATATAAAGCTATTCCATACTTAAGGTGTCATATTCGGATTGTCAGAACCTAGAAATTTATAGTTGGTAGTTCTAAGACGCCGATGGAGTTAGATAAATTGTATTTTTTATTCAATATAAATCCTGCAAGTTCCCTAGCTCTCCTTTCTATACTATTTTAGTTAAACTAATGGCTTCAGGAGGTTATTAGGTGCCGTATTATATTAATATGAAGCTCCAAAAGCAGCCAGAGCAATCGAAGACGTTTAGCAGCATTATTTGTGTTTGTAGAATTGGAAAATCATCGATATAAAGCTATTCCATACTTAAGGTGTCATACTCGGATTGTCAGAACCTAGAAATTAATAGTTGGTAGTTCTAAGACGCCGATGGAGTTAGATAAATTGAATTTTTTATTCAATATAAATCCTGCAAGTTCCCTAGCTCTTCTTTCTATACTACTTTAGTTAAAATAATGGCTTCAGGTGCTAATTAAGTGCCGTATTAAATTAATATAAAGCTCCAAAAGCAGCCAGAGCGAACGGTGACGTTTAGCAGCTTTATTTGTGTTTGTAGAATTGTAAAATCTTCACTATAAAGCTATTGTATATTTTACAGTGTCATATTCGGTTTGTTAGAACATAGAAATTCAAAGTTGGTGGTTTTCAGACGCCGATGGAGTTAGATAATTGTTGGTTTCAATATAAATTCTGCAAGTTTCCTAGCTCACCTTTCTATACTATTTTAGTTAAAATAATGGCTTCAGGAGGCTATTAGGTGGCGTATTATATTAATATGAAGCTCCAAAAGCAGCCAGAGCAAACGAAGACGTTTAGCAGCATTATTTGTGTTTGTAGAATTGGAAAATCATCAATATAAAGCTATTCCATACTTAAGGTGTCATATTCGGATTGTCAGAACCTAGAAATTCATAGTTGGTAGTTCTAAGACGCCGATGGAGTTAGATAAATTGTATTTTTTATTCAATATAAATCCTGCAAGTTCCCTAGTTCTCCTTTCTATACTATTTTAGTTAAAATAATGGCTTCAGGTGCTTATTAAGTGCCGTATTAAATTAATATAAAGCTCCAAAAGCAACCAAAGCAAACGGTGGCGTTTAGCAACTTTATTTGTGTTTTTAGAATTGGAAAATCTTCACTATAAAGCTATTGTATATTTTACAGTATCATATTCGGTTTGTTAGAACATAGAAATTCAAAGTTGGTGGTTTTCAGACGCCGATGGAGTTAGATAATTGTTGGTTTCAATATAAATTCTGCAAGTTTCCTAGCTCACCTTTCTATACTATTTTAGTTAAAATAATGGCTTCAGGAGGTTATTAGGTGCCGTATTATATTAATATGAAGCTCCAAAAGCAGCCAGAGCAATCGAAGACGTTTAGCAGCATTATTTGTGTTTGTAGAATTGGAAAATCATCAATATAAAGCTATTCCATACTTAAGGTGTCATATTCGGATTGTCAGAACCTAGAAATTCATAGTTGGTAGTTCTAAGACGCCGATGGAGTTAGATAAATTGTATTTTTTATTCAATATAAATCCTGCAAGTTCCTTAGCTCTCATTTCTATACTATTTTAGTTAAAATAATGGCTTCAGGTGCTTATTAAGTGCCGTATTAAATTAATATGAAGCTCCAAAAGCAGCCAGAGCGAACGGTGACGTTTAGCAGCTTTATTTGTGTTTGTAGAATTGGAAAATCTTCACTATAAAGCTATTGTATATTTTACAGTGTCATATTCGGTTTGTTAGAACATAGAAATTCAGAGTTGGTGGTTTTCAGACGCCGATGGAGTTAGATAATTGTTGGTTTCAATATAAATTCTGCAAGTTTCCTAGCTCACCTTTCTATACTATTTTAGTTAAAATAATGGCTTCAGGAGGTTATTAGGTGCCGTATTATATTAATAAAAAGCTCCAAAAGCAGCCAGAGCAAACGAAAACGTTTAGCAGCATTATTTGTGTTTGTAGAATTGGAAAATCATCAATATAAAGCTATTCCATACTTAAGGTGTCATATTCGGATTGTCAAAACCTAGAAATTTATAGTTGGTGGGGCTAAAACGCCGATGGAGTTAGTTAAATTGTATTTTTTATTCAATATAAATCCTGCAAGTTTCCTAGGTTTTATTTCTATAAAAATTTAGTTAAAATAATGGCTTCAGGTGCTTATTAAGTGCCGTATTAAATTAATATAAAGCTCCAAAGGCAGCCAGAGCGAACGGTGACGTTTAGCAGCTTTATTTGTGTTTGTAGAATTGGAAAATCTTCACTATAAAGCTATTGTATATTTTACAGTGTCATATTCGGTTTGTTAGAACATAGAAATTCAAAGTTGGTGGTTTTCAGACGCCGATGGAGTTAGATAATTGTTGGTTTCAATATAAATTCTGCAAGTTTCCTAGCTCACCTTTCTATACTATTTTAGTTAAAATAATGGCTTCAGGAGGTTATTAGGTGCCGTATTATATTAATATGAAGCTCCAAAAGCAGTCAGAGCAAACGAAGACGTTTAGCAGCATTATTGGTGTTTGTAGAATTGGAAAATCATCAATATAAAGCTATTCCATACTTAAGGTGTCATATTCGGATTGTCAGAACCTAGAAATTCATAGTTGGTAGTTCTAAGACGCCGATGGAGTTAGATAAATTGTATTTTTTATTCAATATAAATCCTGCAAGTTCCCTAGCTCTCCTTTCTATACTATTTTAGTTAAACTAATGGCTTCAGGAGGTTATTAGGTGCCGTATTATATTAATATGAAGCTCCAAAAGCAGTCAGAGCAATCGAAGACGTTTAGCAGCATTATTTGTGTTTGTAGAATTGGAAAATAATCGTTTTAAAGCTATTCCATACTTAAGGTGTCATATTCGGATTGTCAGAACCTAGAAATTCATAGTTGGTAGTTCTAAGACGCCGATGGAGTTAGATAAATTGTAATTTTTATTCAATATAAATCCTGCAAGTTCCCTAGCTCTCCTTTCTCTACTATTTTAGTTAAACTAATGGCTTCAGGAGGTTATTAGGTGCCGTATTATATTAATATGAAGCTCCAAAAGCAGCCAGAGCAATCGAAGACGTTTAGCAGCATTATTTGTGTTTGTAGAATTGGAAAATCATCAATATAAAGCTATTCCATACTTAAGGTGTCATATTCGGATTGTCAGAACCTAGAAATTTATAGTTGGTAGTTCTAAGACGCCGATGGAGTTAGATAAATTGTATTTTTTATTCAATATAAATCCTGCAAGTTCCCTAGCTCTCCTTTCTATACTATTTTAGTTAAACTAATGGCTTCAGGAGGTTATTAGGTGCCGTATTATATTAATATGAAGCTCCAAAAGCAGCCAGAGCGAACGGTGACGTTTAGCAGCTTTATTTGTGTTTGTAGAATTGTAAAATCTTCACTATAAAGCTATTGTATATTTTACAGTGTCATATTCGGTTTGTTAGAACATAGAAATTCAAAGTTGGTGGTTTTCAGACGCCGATGGAGTTAGATAATTGTTGGTTTCAATATAAATTCTGCAAGTTTCCTAGCTCACCTTTCTATACTATTTTAGTTAAAATAATGGCTTCAGGAGGCTATTAGGTGGCGTATTATATTAATATGAAGCTCCAAAAGCAGCCAGAGCAAACGAAGACGTTTAGCAGCATTATTTGTGTTTGTAGAATTGGAAAATCATCAATATAAAGCTATTCCATACTTAAGGTGTCATATTCGGATTGTCAGAACCTAGAAATTCATAGTTGGTAGTTCTAAGACGCCGATGGAGTTAGATAAATTGTATTTTTTATTCAATATAAATCCTGCAAGTTCCCTAGTTCTCCTTTCTATACTATTTTAGTTAAAATAATGGCTTCAGGTGCTTATTAAGTGCCGTATTAAATTAATATAAAGCTCCAAAAGCAACCAAAGCAAACGGTGGCGTTTAGCAACTTTATTTGTGTTTTTAGAATTGGAAAATCTTCACTATAAAGCTATTGTATATTTTACAGTATCATATTCGGTTTGTTAGAACATAGAAATTCAAAGTTGGTGGTTTTCAGACGCCGATGGAGTTAGATAATTGTTGGTTTCAATATAAATTCTGCAAGTTTCCTAGCTCACCTTTCTATACTATTTTAGTTAAAATAATGGCTTCAGGAGGTTATTAGGTGCCGTATTATATTAATATGAAGCTCCAAAAGCAGCCAGAGCAATCGAAGACGTTTAGCAGCATTATTTGTGTTTGTAGAATTGGAAAATCATCAATATAAAGCTATTCCATACTTAAGGTGTCATATTCGGATTGTCAGAACCTAGAAATTCATAGTTGGTAGTTCTAAGACGCCGATGGAGTTAGATAAATTGTATTTTTTATTCAATATAAATCCTGCAAGTTCCTTAGCTCTCATTTCTATACTATTTTAGTTAAAATAATGGCTTCAGGTGCTTATTAAGTGCCGTATTAAATTAATATGAAGCTCCAAAAGCAGCCAGAGCGAACGGTGACGTTTAGCAGCTTTATTTGTGTTTGTAGAATTGGAAAATCTTCACTATAAAGCTATTGTATATTTTACAGTGTCATATTCGGTTTGTTAGAACATAGAAATTCAGAGTTGGTGGTTTTCAGACGCCGATGGAGTTAGATAATTGTTGGTTTCAATATAAATTCTGCAAGTTTCCTAGCTCACCTTTCTATACTATTTTAGTTAAAATAATGGCTTCAGGAGGTTATTAGGTGCCGTATTATATTAATAAAAAGCTCCAAAAGCAGCCAGAGCAAACGAAAACGTTTAGCAGCATTATTTGTGTTTGTAGAATTGGAAAATCATCAATATAAAGCTATTCCATACTTAAGGTGTCATATTCGGATTGTCAAAACCTAGAAATTTATAGTTGGTGGGGCTAAAACGCCGATGGAGTTAGTTAAATTGTATTTTTTATTCAATATAAATCCTGCAAGTTTCCTAGGTTTTATTTCTATAAAAATTTAGTTAAAATAATGGCTTCAGGTGCTTATTAAGTGCCGTATTAAATTAATATAAAGCTCCAAAGGCAGCCAGAGCGAACGGTGACGTTTAGCAGCTTTATTTGTGTTTGTAGAATTGGAAAATCTTCACTATAAAGCTATTGTATATTTTACAGTGTCATATTCGGTTTGTTAGAACATAGAAATTCAAAGTTGGTGGTTTTCAGACGCCGATGGAGTTAGATAATTGTTGGTTTCAATATAAATTCTGCAAGTTTCCTAGCTCACCTTTCTATACTATTTTAGTTAAAATAATGGCTTCAGGAGGTTATTAGGTGCCGTATTATATTAATATGAAGCTCCAAAAGCAGTCAGAGCAAACGAAGACGTTTAGCAGCATTATTGGTGTTTGTAGAATTGGAAAATCATCAATATAAAGCTATTCCATACTTAAGGTGTCATATTCGGATTGTCAGAACCTAGAAATTCATAGTTGGTAGTTCTAAGACGCCGATGGAGTTAGATAAATTGTATTTTTTATTCAATATAAATCCTGCAAGTTCCCTAGCTCTCCTTTCTATACTATTTTAGTTAAACTAATGGCTTCAGGAGGTTATTAGGTGCCGTATTATATTAATATGAAGCTCCAAAAGCAGTCAGAGCAATCGAAGACGTTTAGCAGCATTATTTGTGTTTGTAGAATTGGAAAATAATCGTTTTAAAGCTATTCCATACTTAAGGTGTCATATTCGGATTGTCAGAACCTAGAAATTCATAGTTGGTAGTTCTAAGACGCCGATGGAGTTAGATAAATTGTAATTTTTATTCAATATAAATCCTGCAAGTTCCCTAGCTCTCCTTTCTCTACTATTTTAGTTAAACTAATGGCTTCAGGAGGTTATTAGGTGCCGTATTATATTAATATGAAGCTCCAAAAGCAGCCAGAGCAATCGAAGACGTTTAGCAGCATTATTTGTGTTTGTAGAATTGGAAAATCATCAATATAAAGCTATTCCATACTTAAGGTGTCATATTCGGATTGTCAGAACCTAGAAATTTATAGTTGGTAGTTCTAAGACGCCGATGGAGTTAGATAAATTGTATTTTTTATTCAATATAAATCCTGCAAGTTCCCTAGCTCTCCTTTCTATACTATTTTAGTTAAACTAATGGCTTCAGGAGGTTATTAGGTGCCGTATTATATTAATATGAAGCTCCAAAAGCAGCCAGAGCGAACGGTGACGTTTAGCAGCTTTATTTGTGTTTGTAGAATTGTAAAATCTTCACTATAAAGCTATTGTATATTTTACAGTGTCATATTCGGTTTGTTAGAACATAGAAATTCAAAGTTGGTGGTTTTCAGACGCCGATGGAGTTAGATAATTGTTGGTTTCAATATAAATTCTGCAAGTTTCCTAGCTCACCTTACTATACTATTTTGGTTAAAATAATGGCTTCAGGAGGCTATTAGGTGCCGTATTATATTAATATGAAGCTCCAAAAGCAGCCAGAGCAAACGAAGACGTTTAGCAGCATTATTTGTGTTTGTAGAATTGGAAAATCATCAATATAAAGCTATTCCATACTTAAGGTGTCATATTCGGATTGTCAGAACCTAGAAATTCATAGTTGGTAGTTCTAAGACGCCGATGGAGTTAGATAAATTGTATTCTTTATTCAATATAAATCCTGCAAGTTCCCTAGTTCTCCTTTCTATACTATTTTAGTTAAAATAATGGCTTCAGGTGCTTATTAAGTGCCGTATTAAATTAATATAAAGCTCCAAAAGCAACCAAAGCAAACGGTGGCGTTTAGCAACTTTATTTGTGTTTGTAGAATTGGAAAATCTTCACTATAAAGCTATTGTATATTTTACAGTATCATATTCGGTTTGTTAGAACATAGAAATTCAAAGTTGGTGGTTTTCAGACGCCGATGGAGTTAGATAATTGTTGGTTTCAATATAAATTCTGCAAGTTTCCTAGCTCACCTTTCTATACTATTTTAGTTAAAATAATGGCTTCAGGAGGTTATTAGGTGCCGTATTATATTAATATGAAGCTCCAAAAGCAGCCAGAGCAATCGAAGACGTTTAGCAGCATTATTTGTGTTTGTAGAATTGGAAAATCATCAATATAAAGCTATTCCATACTTAAGGTGTCATATTCGGATTGTCAGAACCTAGAAATTCATAGTTGGTAGTTCTAAGACGCCGATGGAGTTAGATAAATTGTATTTTTTATTCAATATAAATCCTGCAAGTTCCTTAGCTCTCATTTCTATACTATTTTAGTTAAAATAATGGATTCAGGTGCTTATTAAGTGCCGTATTAAATTAATATGAAGCTCCAAAAGCAGCCAGAGCGAACGGTGACGTTTAGCAGCTTTATTTGTGTTTGTAGAATTGGAAAATCTTCACTATAAAGCTATTGTATATTTTACAGTGTCATAATCGGTTTGTTAGAACATAGAAATTCAGAGTTGGTGGTTTTCAGACGCCGATGGAGTTAGATAATTGTTGGTTTCAATATAAATTCTGCAAGTTTCCTAGCTCACCTTTCTATACTATTTTAGTTAAAATAATGGCTTCAGGAGGTTATTAGGTGCCGTATTATATTAATAAAAAGCTCCAAAAGCAGCCAGAGCAAACGAAAACGTTTAGCAGCATTATTTGTGTTTGTAGAATTGGAAAATCATCAATATAAAGCTATTCCATACTTAAGGTGTCATATTCGGATTGTCAAAACCTAGAAATTTATAGTTGGTGGGGCTAAAACGCCGATGGAGTTAGTTAAATTGTATTTTTTATTCAATATAAATCCTGCAAGTTTCCTAGGTTTTATTTCTATAAAAATTTAGTTAAAATAATGGCTTCAGGTGCTTATTAAGTGCCGTATTAAATTAATATAAAGCTCCAAAGGCAGCCAGAGCGAACGGTGACGTTTAGCAGCTTTATTTGTGTTTGTAGAATTGGAAAATCTTCACTATAAAGCTATTGTATATTTTACAGTGTCATATTCGGTTTGTTAGAACATAGAAATTCAAAGTTGGTGGTTTTCAGACGCCGATGGAGTTAGATAATTGTTGGTTTCAATATAAATTCTGCAAGTTTCCTAGCTCACCTTTCTATACTATTTTAGTTAAAATAATGGCTTCAGGAGGTTATTAGGTGCCGTATTATATTAATATGAAGCTCCAAAAGCAGTCAGAGCAAACGAAGACGTTTAGCAGCATTATTGGTGTTTGTAGAATTGGAAAATCATCAATATAAAGCTATTCCATACTTAAGGTGTCATATTCGGATTGTCAGAACCTAGAAATTCATAGTTGGTAGTTCTAAGACGCCGATGGAGTTAGATAAATTGTATTTTTTATTCAATATATATCCTGCAAGTTCCCTAGCTCTCATTTCTATACTATTTTAGTTAAAATAATGGCTTCAGGTGCTTATTAAGTGCCGTATTAAATTAATATGAAGCTCCAAAAGCAGCCAGAGCAAACGGTGGCGTTTAGCAACTTTATTTGTGTTTGTAGAATTGGAAAATCTTCACTATAAAGCTATTGTATATTTTACAGTATCATATTCGGTTTGTTAGAACATAGAAATTCAAAGTTGGTGGTTTTCAGACGCCGATGGAGTTAGATAATTGTTGGTTTCAATATAAATTCTGCAAGTTTCTTAGCTCACCTTTCTATACTATTTTAGTTAAAATAATGGCTTCAGGAGGTTATTAGGTGCCGTATTATATTAATATGAAGCTCCAAAAGCAGCCAGAGCAATCGAAGACGTTTAACAGCATTATTTGTGTTTGTAGAATTGGAAGATCATCAATATAAAGCTATTCCATACTTAAGGTGTCATATTCGGATTGTCAGAACCTAGAAATTCATAGTTGGTAGTTCTAAGACGCCGATGGAGTTAGATAAATTCTATTTTTTAATCAATATAAATCCTGCAACTTCCCTAGTTCCCCTTTCTATACTATTTTAGTTAAAATAATGGCTTCAGGTGCTTATTAAGTAACGTATTAAATTAATATGAAGCTCCAAAAGCAGCCAGAGCAAACGGTGGCGTTTAGCAACTTTATTTGTGTTTGTAGAATTGGAAAATCTTCACTATAAAGCTATTATATATTTTACAGTATCATATTCGGTTTGTTAGAACATAGAAATTCAAAGTTGGTGGTTTTCAGACGCCGATGGAGTTAGATAATTGTTGGTTTCAATATAAATTCTGCAAGTTTCCTAGCTCACCTTTCTATACTATTTTAGTTAAAATAATGGCTTCAGGAGGTTATTAGGTGCCGTATTATATTAATATGAAGCTCCAAAAGCAGCCAGAGCAATCGAAGACGTTTAGCAGCATTATTTGTGTTTGTAGAATTGGAAAATCATCAATATAAAGCTATTCCATACTTAAGGTGTCATATTCGGATTGTCAGAACCTAGAATTTCATAGTTGGTAGTTCTAAGACGCCGATGGAGTTAGATAAATTCTATTTTTTATTCAATATTTATCCTGCAAGTTCCCTAGTTCTCCTTTCTATACTATTTTAGTTAAAATAATGGCTTCAGGTGCTTATTAAGTGCCGTATTAAATTAATATGAAGCTCCAAAAGCAGCCAGAGCAAACGGTGGCGTTTAGCAAATTTATTTGTGTTTGTAGAATTGGAAAATCTTTACTATAAAGCTATTGTATATTTTACAGTATCATATTCGGTTTGTTAGAACATAGAAATTCAAAGTTGGTGGTTTTCAGACGCCGATGGAGTTAGATAATTGTTGGTTTCAATATAAATTCTGCAAGTTTCCTAGCTCACCTTTCTATACTATTTTAGTTAAAATAATGGCTTCAGGAGGTTATTAGGTGCCGTATTATATTAATATGAAGCTCCAAAAGCAGCCAGAGCAATCGAAGACGTTTAGCAGCATTATTTGTGTTTGTAGAATTGGAAAATCATCAATATAAAGCTATTCCATACTTAAGGTGTCATATTCGGATTGTCAGAACCCAGAAATTCATAGTTGGTAGTTCTAAGACGCCGATGGAGTTAGATAAATTGTATTTTTTATTCAATATAAATCCTGCAAGTTCCCTAGCTCTCATTTCTATACTATTTTAGTTAAAATAATGGCTTCAGGTGCTTATTAAGTGCCGTATTAAATTAATATGAAGCTCCAAAAGCAGTTAGAGCGAACGGTGACGTTTAGCAGCTTTATTTGTGTTTGTAGAATTGTAAAATCTTCACTATAAAGCTATTGTATATTTTACAGTGTCATATTCGGTTTGTTAGAACATAGAAATTCAAAGTTGGTGGTTTTCAGACGCCGATGGAGTTAGATAATTGTTGGTTTCAATATAAATTCTGCAAGTTTCCTAGCTCACCTTTCTATACTATTTTAGTTATAATAATGGCTTCAGGAGGCTATTAGGTGCCGTATTATATTAATATGAAGCTGCAAAAGCAGCCAGAGCAAACGAAGACGTTTAGCAGCATTATTTGTGTTTGTAGAATTGGAAAATCATCAATATAAAGCTATTCCATACTTAAGGTGTCATATTCGGATTGTCAGAACCTAGAAATTCATAGTTGGTAGTTCTAATACGCCGATGGAGTTAGATAAATTGTATTTTTTATTCAATATAAATCCTGCAAGTTCCCTAGTTCTCCTTTCTATACTATTTTAGTTAAAATAATGGCTTCAGGTGCTTATTAAGTGCCGTATTAAATTAATATGAAGCTCCAAAAGCAGCCAGAGCAAACGGTGGCGTTTAGCAACTTTATTTGTGTTTGTAGAATTGGAAAATCTTCACTATAAAGCTATTGTATATTTTACAGTATCATATTCGGTTTGTTAGAACATAGAAATTCAAAGTTGGTGGTTTTCAGACGCCGATGGAGTTAGATAATTGTTGGTTTCAATATAAATTCTGCAAGTTTCCTAGCTCACCTTTCTATACTATTTTAGTTAAAATAATGGCTTCAGGAGGTTATTAGGTGCCGTATTATATTAATATGAAGCTCCAAAAGCAGCCAGAGCAATCGAAGACGTTTAGCAGCATTATTTGTGTTTGTAGAATTGGAAAATCATCAATATAAAGCTATTCCATACTTAAGGTGTCATATTCGGATTGTCAGAACCTAGAAATTCATAGTTGGTAGTTCTAAGACGCCGATGGAGTTAGATAAATTGTATTTTTTATTCAATATAAATCCTGCAAGTTCCCTAGCTCTCATTTCTATACTATTTTAGTTAAAATAATGGCTTCAGGTGCTTATTAAGTGCCGTATTAAATTAATATGAAGCTCCAAAAGCAGCCAGAGCGAACGGTGACGTTTAGCAGCTTTATTTGTGTTTGTAGAATTGGAAAATCTTCACTATAAAGCTATTGTATATTTTACAGTGTCATATTCGGTTTGTTAGAACATAGAAATTCAAAGTTGGTGGTTTTCAGACGCTGATGGAGTTAGATAATTGTTGGTTTCAATATAAATTCTGCAAGTTTCCTAGCTCACCTTTCTATACTATTTTAGTTAAAATAATGGCTTCAGGAGGTTATTAGGTGCCGTATTATATTAATAAAAAGCTCCAAAAGCAGCCAGAGCAAACGAAGACGTTTAGCAGCATAATTTGTGTTTGTAGAATTGGAAAATCATCAATATAAAGCTATTCCATACTTAAGGTGTCATATTCGGATTGTCAGAACCTAGAAATTCATAGTTGGTAGTTCTAAGACGCCGATGGAGTTAGATAAATTGTATTTTTTATTCAATATAAATCCTGCAAGTTCCCTAGCTCTCATTTCTATACTATTTTAGTTAAAATAATGGCTTCAGGTGCTTATTAAGTGCCGTATTAAATTAATATGAAGCTCCAAAAGCAGCCAGAGCGAACGGTGACGTTTAGCAGCTTTATTTGTGTTTGTAGAATTGGAAACTCTTCACTATAAAGCTATTGTATATTTTACAGTGTCATATTCGGTTTGTTAGAACATAGAAATTCAAAGTTGGTGGTTTTCAGACGCCGATGGAGTTAGATAATTATTGGTTTCAATATAAATTCTGCAAGTTTCCTAGCTCACCTTTCTATACTATTTTAGTTAAAATAATGGCTTCAGGAGGTTATTAGGTGCCGTATTATATTAATAAAAAGCTCGAAAAGCAGCCAGAGCAAACGAAGACCTTTAGCAGCATTATTTGTGTTTGTAGAATTGGAAAATCTTCACTATAAAGCTATTGTATATTTTACAGTGTCATATTCGGTTTGTTAGAACATAGAAATTCAAAGTTGGTGGTTTTCAGACGCCGGAGTTAGATAATTGTTGGTTTCAATATAAATTCTGCAAGTTTCCTAGCTCACCTTTCTATACTATTTTAGTTAAAATAATGGCTTCAGGAGGTTATTAGGTGCCGTATTATATTAATATGAAGCTCCAAAAGCAGCCAGAGCAATCGAAGACGTTTAGCAGCATTATTTGTGTTTGTAGAATTGGAAAATCATCAATATAAAGCTATTCCATACTTAAGGTGTCATATTCGGATTGTCAGAACCTAGAAATTCATAGTTGGTAGTTCTAAGACGCCGATGGAGTTAGATAAATTGTATTTTTTATTCAATATAAATCCTGCAAGTTTCCTAGCTCTCATTTCTATACTATTTTAGTTAAAATAATGGCTTCAGGTGCTTATTAAGTGCCGTATTAAATTAATATAAAGCTCCAAAAGCAGCCAGAGCGAACGGTGACGTTTAGCAGCTTTATTTGTGTTTGTAGAATTGGAAAATCTTCACTATAAAGCTATTGTATATTTTACAGTGTCATATTCGGTTTGTTAGAACATAGAAATTCAAAGTTGGTGGTTTTCAGACGCCGATGGAGTTAGATAATTGTTGGTTTCAATATAAATTCTGCAAGTTTCCTAGCTCACCTTTCTATACTATTTTAGTTAAAATAATGGCTTCAGGAGGTTATTAGGTGCCGTATTATATTAATATGAAGCTCCAAAAGCAGCCAGAGCAATCGAAGACGTTTAGCAGCATTATTTGTGTTTGTAGAATTGGAAAATCATCAATATAAAGCTATTCCATACTTAAGGTGTCATATTCGGATTGTCAGAACCTAGAAATTCATAGTTGGTAGTTCTAAGACGCCGATGGAGTTAGATAAATTGTATTTTTTATTCAATATAAATCCTGCAAGTTCCTTAGCTCTCATTTCTATACTATTTTAGTTAAAATAATGGCTTCAGGTGCTTATTAAGTGCCGTATTAAATTAATATGAAGCTCCAAAAGCAGCCAGAGCGAACGGTGACGTTTAGCAGCTTTATTTGTGTTTGTAGAATTGGAAAATCTTCACTATAAAGCTATTGTATATTTTACAGTGTCATATTCGGCTTGTTAGAACATAGAAATTCAGAGTTGGTGGTTTTCAGACGCCGATGGAGTTAGATAATTGTTGGTTTCAATATAAATTCTGCAAGTTTCCTAGCTCACCTTTCTATACTATTTTAGTTAAAATAATGGCTTCAGGAGGTTATTAGGTGCCGTATTATATTAATAAAAAGCTCCAAAAGCAGCCAGAGCAAACGAAGACGTTTAGCAGCATTATTTGTGTTTGTAGAATTGGCAAATCATCAATATAAAGCTATTCCATACTTAAGGTGTCATATTCGGATTGTCAGAACCTAGAAATTCATAGTTGGTAGTTCTAAGACGCCGATGGAGTTAGATAAATTGTATTTTTTATTCAATATAAATCCTGCAAGTTCCCTAGCTCTCATTTCTATACTATTTTAGTTAAAATAATGGCTTCAGGTTCTTATTAAGTGCCGTATTAAATTAATATGAAGCTCTAAAAGCAGCCAGAGCGAACGGTAACGTTTAGCAGCTTTATTTGTGTTTGTAGAATTGGAAAATCTTCACTATAAAGCTATTGTATATTTTACAGTGTCATATTCGGTTTGTTAGAACATAGAAATTCAAAGTTGGTGGTTTTCAGACGCCGATGGAGTTAGATAATTGTTGGTTTCAATATAAATTCTGCAAGTTTCCTAGCTCACCTTTCTATACTATTTTAGTTAAAATAATGGCTTCAGGAGGTTATTAGGTGCCGTATTATATTAATAAAAAGCTCCAAAAGCAGCCAGAGCAAACGAAGACGTTTAGCAGCATTATTTGTGTTTGTAGAATTGGAAAATCATCAATATAAAGCTATTCCATACTTAAGGTGTCATATTCGATTGTCAGAACCTAGAAATTCATAGTTGGTAGTTCTAAGACGCCGATGGAGTTAGATAAATTGTATTTTTTATTCAATATAAATTATGCAAGTTCCCTAGCTCTCATTTCTATACTATTTTAGTTAAAATAATGGCTTCAGGTGCTTATTAAGTGCCGTATTAAATTAATATGAAGCTCCAAAAGCAGCCAGAGCGAACGGTGACGTTTAGCAGCTTTATTTGTGTTTGTAGAATTGGAAAATCTTCACTATAAAGCTATTGTATATTTTACAGTGTCATATTCGGTTTGTTAGAACATAGAAATTCAAAGTTGGTGGTTTTCAGACGCCGATGGAGTTAGATAATTGTTGGTTTCAATATAAATTCTGCAAGTTTCCCAGCTCACCTTTCTATACTATTTTAGTTAAAATAATGGCTTCAGGAGGTTATTAGGTGCCGTATTATATTAATAAAAAGCTCCAAAAGCAGCCAGAGCAAACGAAAACGTTTAGCAGCATTATTTGTGTTTGTAGAATTGGAAAATCATCAATATAAAGCTATTCCATACTTAAGGTGTCATATTCGGATTGTCAAAACCTAGAAATTTATAGTTGGTGAGGCTAAAACGCCGATGGAGTTAGTTAAATTGTATTTTTTATTCAATATAAATCCTGCAAGTTTCCTAGGTTTTATTTCTATAAAAATTTAGTTAAAAAAATGGCTTCAGGTGCTTATTAAGTGCCGTATTAAATTAATATGAAGCTCCAAAGGCAGCCAGAGCGAACGGTGACGTTTAGCAGCTTTATTTGTGTTTGTAGAATTGGAAAATCTTCACTATAAAGCTATTGTATATTTTACAGTGTCATATTCGGTTTGTTAGAACATAGAAATTCAAAGTTGGTGGTTTTCAGACGCCGATGGAGTTAGATAATTGTTGGTTTCAATGTAAATTCTGCAAGTTTCCTAGCTCACCTTTCTATACTATTTTAGTTAAAAATAATGGCTTCAGGAGGTTATTAGGTGCCGTATTATATTAATATGAAGCTCCAAAAGCAGTCAGAGCAAACGAAGACGTTTAGCAGTATTATTTGTGTTTGTAGAATTGGAAAATCATCAATATAAAGCTATTCCATACTTAAGGTGTCATATTCGGATTGTCAGAACCTAGAAATTCATAGTTGGTAGTTCTAAGACGCCGATGGAGTTAGATAAATTGTATTTTTTATTCAATATAAATCCTGCAAGTTCCCTAGCTCTCATTTCTATACTATTTTAGTTAAAATAATGGCTTCAGGTGCTTATTAAGTGCCGTATTAAATTAATATGAAGCTCCAAAAGCAGCCAGAGCGAACGGTGACGTTTAGCAGCTTTATTTGTGTTTGTAGAATTGGAAAATCTTCACTATAAAGCTATTGTATATTTTACGGTGTCATATTCGGTTTGTTAGAACATAGAAATTCAAAGTTGGTGGTTTTCAGACGCCGATGGAGTTAGATAATTGTTGGTTTCAATATAAATTCTGCAAGTTTCCTAGCTCACCTTTCTATACTATTTTAGTTAAAATAATGGCTTCAGGAGGTTATTAGGTGCCGTATTATATTAATAAAAAGCTCCAAAAGCAGCCAGAGCAAACGAAGACGTTTAGCAGCATTATTTGTGTTTGTAGAATTGGAAAATCATCAATATAAAGCTATTCCATACTTAAGGTGTCATATTCGGATTGTCAGAACCTAGAAATTCATAGTTGGTAGTTCTAAGACGCCGATGGAGTTAGATAAATTGTATTCTATTGTATTCTATACTATTTTAGTTAAAATAATGGTTTCAGGTGCTTATTAAGTGCCGTATTAAATTAATATGAAGCTCCAAAAGCAGCCAGAGCGAACGGTGACGTTTAGCAGCTTTATTTGTGTTTGTAGAATTGGAAACTCTTCACTATAAAGCTATTGTATATTTTACAGTGTCATATTCGGTTTGTTAGAACATAGAAATTCAAAGTTGGTGGTTTTCAGACGCCGATGGAGTTAGATAATTATTGGTTTCAATATAAATTCTGCAAGTTTCCTAGCTCACCTTTCTATACTATTTTAGTTAAAATAATGGCTTCAGGAGGTTATTAGGTGCCGTATTATATTAATAAAAAGCTCGAAAAGCAGCCAGAGCAAACGAAGACGTTTAGCAGCATTATTTGTGTTTGTAGAATTGGAAAATCTTCACTATAAAGCTATTGTATATTTTACAGTGTCATATTCGGTTTGTTAGAACATAGAAATTCAAAGTTGGTGGTTTTCAGACGCCGATGGAGTTAGATAATTGTTGGTTTCAATATAAATTCTGCAAGTTTCCTAGCTCACCTTTCTATACTATTTTAGTTATAATAATGGCTTCAGGAGGTTATTAGGTGCCGTATTATATTAATATGAAGCTCCAAAAGCAGCCAGAGCAATCGAAGACGTTTAGCAGCATTATTTGTGTTTGTAGAATTGGAAAATCATCAATATAAAGCTATTCCATACTTAAGGTGTCATATTCGGATTGTCAGAACCTAGAAATTCATAGTTGGTAGTTCTAAGACGCCGATGGAGTTAGATAAATTGTATTTTTTATTCAATATAAATCCTGCAAGTTTCATAGCTCTCATTTCTATACTATTTTAGTTAAAATAATGGCTTCAGGTGCTTATTAAGTGCCGTATTAAATTAATATAAAGCTCCAAAAGCAGCCAGAGCGAACGGTGACGTTTAGCAGCTTTATTTGTGTTTGTAGAATTGGAAAATCTTCACTATAAAGCTATTGTATATTTTACAGTGTCATATTCGGTTTGTTAGAACATAGAAATTCAAAGTTGGTGGTTTTCAGACGCCGATGGAGTTAGATAATTGTTGGTTTCAATATAAATTCTGCAAGTTTCCTAGCTCACCTTTCTATACTATTTTAGTTAAAATAATGGCTTCAGGAGGTTATTAGGTGCCGTATTATATTAATATGAAGCTCCAAAAGCAGCCAGAGCAATCGAAGACGTTTAGCAGCATTATTTGTGTTTGTAGAATTGGAAAATCATCAATATAAAGCTATTCTATACTTAAGGTGTCATATTCGGATTGTCAGAACCTAGAAATTCATAGTTGGTAGTTCTAAGACGCCGATGGAGTTAGATAAATTGTATTTTTATTCAATATAAATCCTGCAAGTTCCTTAGCTCTCATTTCTATACTATTTTAGTTAAAATAATGGCTTCAGGTGCTTATTAAGTGCCGTATTAAATTAATATGAAGCTCTAAAAGCAGCCAGAGCGAACGGTAACGTTTAGCAGCTTTATTTGTGTTTGTAGAATTGGAAAATCTTCACTATAAAGCTATTGTATATTTTACAGTGTCATATTCGGTTTGTTAGAACATAGAAATTCAAAGTTGGTGGTTTTCAGACGCCGATGGAGTTAGATAATTGTTGGTTTCAATATAAATTCTGCAAGTTTCCTAGCTCACCTTTCTATACTATTTTAGTTAAAATAATGGCTTCAGGAGGTTATTAGGTGCCGTATTATATTAATAAAAAGCTCCAAAAGCAGCCAGAGCAAACGAAAACGTTTAGCAGCATTATTTGTGTTTGTAGAATTGGAAAATCATCAATATAAAGCTATTCCATACTTAAGGTGTCATATTCGGATTGTCAAAACCTAGAAATTTATAGTTGGTGGGGCTAAAACGCCGATGGAGTTAGTTAAATTGTATTTTTTATTCAATATAAATCCTGCAAGTTTCCTAGGTTTTATTTCTATAAAAATTTAGTTAAAAAATGGCTTCAGGTGCTTATTAAGTGCCGTATTAAATTAATATGAAGCTCCAAAGGCAGCCAGAGCAAACGAAAACGTTTAGCAGCATTATTTGTGTTTGTAGAATTGGAAAATCATCAATATAAAGCTATTCCATACTTAAGGTGTCATATTCGGATTGTCAGAACCTAGAAATTCATAGTTGGTAGTTCTAAGACGCCGATGGAGTTAGATAAATTGTATTTTTTATTCAATATAAATCCTGCAAGTTCCCTAGCTCTCATTTCTATACTATTTTAGTTAAAATAATGGCTTCAGGTGCTTATTAAGTGCCGTATTAAATTAATATGAAGCTCTAAAAGCAGCCAGAGCGAACGGTAACGTTTAGCAGCTTTATTTGTGTTTGTAGAATTGGAAAATCTTCACTATAAAGCTATTGTATATTTTACAGTGTCATATTCGGTTTGTTAGAACATAGAAATTCAAAGTTGGTGGTTTTCAGACGCCGATGGAGTTAGATAATTGTTGGTTTCAATGTAAATTCTGCAAGTTTCCTAGCTCACCTTTCTATACTATTTTAGTTAAAATAATGGCTTCAGGAGGTTATTAGGTGCCGTATTATATTAATATGAAGCTCCAAAAGCAGTCAGAGCAAACGAAGACGTTTAGCAGTATTATTTGTGTTTGTAGAATTGGAAAATCATCAATATAAAGCTATTCCATACTTAAGGTGTCATATTCGGATTGTCAGAACCTATAAATTCATAGTTGGTAGTTCTAAGACGCCGATGGAGTTAGATAAATTGTATTTTTTATTCAATATAAATCCTGCAAGTTCCCTAGCTCTCATTTCTATACTATTTTAGTTAAAATAATGGCTTCAGGTGCTTATTAAGTGCCGTATTAAATTAATATGAAGCTCCAAAAGCAGCCAGAGCAAACGGTGGCGTTTAGCAACTTTATTTGTGTTTCTAGAATTGGAAAATCTTCACTATAAAGCTATTGTATATTTTGCAGTATCATATTCGGTTTGTTAGAACATAGAAATTCAAAGGTGGTGGTTTTCAGACGCCGATGGAGTTAGATAATTGTTGGTTTCAATATAAATTCTGCAAGTTTCCTAGCTCACCTTTCTATACTATTTTAGTTAAAATAATGGCTTCAGGAGGTTATTAGGTGCCGTATTATATTAATATGAAGCTCCAAAAGCAGCCAGAGCAATCGAAGACGTTTAGCAGCATTATTTGTGTTTGTAGAATTGGAAAATCATCAATATAAAGCTATTCCATACTTAAGGTGTCATATTCGGATTGTCAGAACCTAGAAATTCATAGTTGGTAGTTCTAAGACGCCGATGGAGTTAGATAATTGTTGGTTTCAATATAAATTCTGCAAGTTTCCTAGCTCACCTTTCTATACTATATTAGTTAAAATAATGGCTTCAGGAGGTTATTAGGTGCCGTATTATATTAATATGAAGCTCCAAAAGCAGCCAAAGCAAACGAAGACTTGGAAAATCGTCAATATAAAGCTAGTCCATACTTAAGGTGTCATATTCTAATTGTCAGAACCTAAAAATTAAATTAATATGAAGCTCCAAAAGCAGCCAGAGCGAACGGTGGCGTTTAGCAACTTTATTTGTGTTTGTAGAATTGGAAAATCTTCACTATAAAGCTATTCCATACTCAAGGTGTCATATTCGGATTGTGAGAACCTAGAAATTCATAGTTGGTGGTTCTAAGACGCCGATGGAGTTAGATAAATTGTATTTTTTATTCAATATAAATCCTGCAAGTTCCCTAGCTCTCATTTCTATACTATTTTAGTTAAAATAATGGCTTCAGGTGCTTATTTGTGACGTTAGCTCCGGCCGAAATTATTATTTCTACGCATTGGAATGCGTTCAAATTTCGTCCCGCTAAAATTCCGTCACATACACCTAGAAAACATCGCCAAAGCGCGAGAAAATTGATAACACGACAAAAGCAACTTTCTGCGCCCGCATCGACAGGACGTCGTCCGGCGCATCCCTTCCAAATGTCCAGCACTGATAAAGAGTATGGTATAGTATAAATAGATAACGCACGCGGTTAGATGAGCTTACGTCCACCGTCCCTGAACAGCGTTTAGCTCTAGGTCCCCTTGGGGCCTAGTTCCTGAAACCGATCCGAAACACTTCGTTCCTGCGACTAGAAATTCCTGTAGAAAATTTTCCTGTACCAGGCTAGAATAACAATCGCTTAGGGCATCGTGGATAACGACCAGAGCGATCTGTTATAACAAATAACGATTTCTGTAAAACCCTCGCGGCATTTGCTATAATAACAATCGCTTAGGGCATCGTGGATAACGACCAGAGCGATCTGTTATAAACAAATCTCGATTTCTGTAAAACCCTCGCGGCATTTGCTATAATAACAATCGCTTAGGGCATCGTGGATAACGACCAGAGCGATCTGTTATAAACCAATCTCAGCCAGTAGAAACGGCTCCTAGGATACAGACTTGTATTTATCCTATTTTAAAGCCCTTCAGGCAAACCCCTCCACGCTAGTCGCAAGAACCAACACCCAACTCTTTCGCAAAACTTAAAAGGGCCTCACTCTTTATTCTAGAAATAATTACAAAACCCGTATTGAGTCAAAACACGAAACTTACTCGTAAAACCTCAGAGAGTTTCACTCGCCACTCAGAAAGTTAATAATTGGTTTCATGCACCCCCTGCGAGTGCTTTTACACCCAAGTAAAAGTTTCAAATCCCGAAATTGACCACATAAAGTTATCCTGAAGTCAAGGTCACGACACCGGCAAAGCTCGCCGCAATAATAGTTTTGATATAAGAATCCAGAGCCTTACTCACCTGGAGGGGTCCTGGTTTATAAATGTCTTGAGCAGATCCGTAGTGCTTTAACTTAACAATTAAAATCTCCGTGGTTTAATTAATAACTTTGAAGGTTATCACCGTTTCTAAAACGAATTTAATGCACTGTCATTTCACTTGCCAATAGAAGTTATTCGGCACTACGGATTAGGTTGGGGCAAGCCAGGCGTTCGCCCCACGTTTATTTGTAAGCACAGCCCCTGAAATAAACAAGATTGTACCCGAATTTACAATGTTCATCCAGTATAAACAAAGTTAACCTCGAATTTTCTGTTTACAGTCTTGGCCGTTAGAGGGCGTTTACGCAAGCCACTACAGCGGTACGTGTGTGATTTTAGCGATCCGCAACCCGTACAACTCGGGAAGCAGAAAGGGTTGTCCGCCCGCCAGGCGTACAAGATAGAAGAAATCATATTATTTTTGTACAGAATACGGGAAATAAGTTTATTAAGTTACAATGTAAATAGGTATATAAAATAAATCCCTTTGATGTTATGTGTACTTTTCTATATACTTGAGAGAGCAAATTGAACCCTGGCATCTGACTGCCCGGGACTAAAAAGTTCATTAACAGTGGTACTTATTCACGGCTCAAAATTAAATAACTCCATAAGAAAAACCAGGTTATTACATATTAAGTGCCGTATTAAATTCATATGAAGCTCCAAAAGCAGTTAGAGCGAACGGTGACGTTTAGCAGCTTTATTTGTGTTTGTAGAATTGTAAAATCTTCACTATAAAGCTATTGTATATTTTACAGTATCATATTCGGTTTGTTAGAACATAGAAATTCAAAGTTGGTGGTTTTCAGACGCCGATGGAGTTAGATAATTGTTGGTTTCAATATAAATTCTGCAAGTTTCCTAGCTCACCTTTCTATACTATTTTAGTTAAAATAATGGCTTCAGGAGGTTATTAGGTGCCGTATTATATTAATATGAAGCTCCAAAAGCAGCCAGAGCAATCGAAGACGTTTAGCAGCATTATTTGTGTTTGTAGAATTGGAAAATCATCAATATAAAGCTATTCCATACTTAAGGTGTCATATTCGGATTGTCAGAACCTAGAAATTCATAGTTGGTAGTTCTAAGACGCCGATGGAGTTAGATAAATTGTATTTTTTATTCAATATAAATCCTGCAAGTTCCTTAGCTCTCATTTCTATACTATTTTAGTTAAAATAATGGCTTCAGGTGCTTATTAAGTGCCGTATTAAATTAATATGAAGCTCCAAAGGCAGCCAGAGCGAACGGTGACGTTTAGCAGCTTTATTTGTGTTTGTAGAATTGGAAAATCTTCACTATAAAGCTATTGTATATTTTACAGTGTCATATTCGGTTTGTTAGAACATAGAAATTCAAAGTTGGTGGTTTTCAGACGCCGATGGAGTTAGATAATTGTTGGTTTCAATATAAATTCTGCAAGTTTCCTAGCTCACCTTTCTATACTATTTTAGTTAAAATAATGGCTTCAGGAGGTTATTAGGTGCCGTATTATATTAACATGAAGCTCCAAAAGCAGCCAGAGCAATCGAAGACGTTTAGCAGCATTATTTGTGTTTGTAGAATTGGAAAATCATCAATATAAAGCTATTCCATACTTAAGGTGTCATATTCGGATTGTCAGAACCTAGAAATTCATAGTTGGTAGTTCTAAGACGCCGATGGAGTTAGATAAATTGTATTTTTTATTCAATATAAATCCTGCAAGTTCCCTAGCTCTCATTTCTATACTATTTTAGTTAAAATAATGGCTTCAGGTGCTTATTAAGTGCCGTATTAAATTAATATGAAGCTCCAAAAGCAGCCAGAGCAAACGGTGGCGTTTAGCAACTTTATTTGTGTTTGTAGAATTGGAAAATCTTCACTATAAAGCTATTGTATATTTTACAGTATCATATTCGGTTTGTTAGAACATAGAAATTCAAAGTTGGTGGTTTTCAGACGCCGATGGAGTTAGATAATTGTTGGTTTCAATATAAATTCTGCAAGTTTCTTAGCTCACCTTTCTATACTATTTTAGTTAAAATAATGGCTTCAGGAGGTTATTAGGTGCCGTATTATATTAATATGAAGCTCCAAAAGCAGCCAGAGCAATCGAAGACGTTTAGCAGCATTATTTGTGTTTGTAGAATTGGAAAATCATCAATATAAAGCTATTCCATACTTAAGGTGTCATATTCGGATTGTCAGAACCTAGAAATTCATAGTTGGTAGTTCTAAGACGCCGATGGAGTTAGATAAATTCTATTTTTTAATCAATATAAATCCTGCAACTTTCCTAGTTCCCCTTTCTATACTATTTTAGTTAAAATAATGGCTTCAGGTGCTTATTAAGTGCCGTATTAAATTAATATGAAGCTCCAAAAGCAGCCAGAGCAAACGGTGGCGTTTAGCAACTTTATTTGTGTTTGTAGAATTGGAAAATCTTCACTATAAAGCTATTGTATATTTTACAGTATCATATTCGGTTTGTTAGAACATAGAAATTCAAAGTTGGTGGTTTTCAGACGCCGATGGAGTTAGATAATTGTTGGTTTCAATATAAATTCTGCAAGTTTCCTAGCTCACCTTTCTATACTATTTTAGTTAAAATAATGGCTTCAGGAGGTTATTAGGTGCCGTATTATATTAATATGAAGCTCCAAAAGCAGCCAGAGCAATCGAAGACGTTTAGCAGCATTATTTGTGTTTGTAGATTTGGAAAATCATCAATATAAAGCTATTCCATACTTAAGGTGTCATATTCGGATTGTCAGAACCTAGAATTTCATAGTTGGTAGTTCTAAGACGCCGATGGAGTTAGATAAATTCTATTTTTTATTCAATATTTATCCTGCAAGTTCCCTAGTTCTCCTTTCTATACTATTTTAGTTAAAATAATGGCTTCAGGTGCTTATTAAGTGCCGTATTAAATTAATATGAAGCTCCAAAAGCAGCCAGAGCAAACGGTGGCGTTTAGCAGCATTATTTGTGTTTGTAGAATTGGAAAATCATCAATATAAAGCTATTCCATACTTAAGGTGTCATATACGGATTGTCAGAACCTAGAAATTCATAGTTGGTAGTTCTAAGACGCCGATGGAGTTAGATAAATTGTATTTTTTATTCAATATAAATCCTGCAAGCTTCCTAGCTCTCATTTCTATATTATTTTAGTTAAAATAATGGCTTCAGGTGCTTATTAAGTGCCGTATTAAATTAATATGAAGCTCCAAAAGCAGCCAGAGCGAACGGTGACGTTTAGCAGCTTTATTTGTGTTTGTAGAATTGGAAAATCTTCACTATAAAGCTATTGTATATTTTACAGTGTCATATTCGGTTTGTTAGAACATAGAAATTCAAAGTTGGTGGTTTTCATACGCCGATGGAGTTAGATAATTGTTGGTTTCAATATAAATTCTGCAAGTTTCCTAGCTCACCTTTCTATACTATTTTAGTTAAAATAATGGCTTCAGGAGGTTATTAGGTGGCGTATTATATTAATAAAAAGCTCCAAAAGCAGCCAGAGCAAACGAAGACGTTTAGCAGCATTATTTGTGTTTGTAGAATTGGCAAATCATCAATATAAAGCTATTCCATACTTAAGGTGTCATATTCGGATTGTCAGAACCTAGAAATTCATAGTTGGTAGTTCTAAGACGCCGATGGAGTTAGATAAATTGTATTTTTTATTCAATATAAATCCTGCAAGTTCCCTAGCTCTCATTTCTATACTATTTTAGTTAAAATAATGGCTTCAGGTGCTTATTAAGTGCCGTATTAAATTAATATGAAGCTCTAAAAGCAGCCAGAGCGAACGGTAACGTTTAGCAGCTTTATTTGTGTTTGTAGAATTGGAAAATCTTCACTATAAAGCTATTGTATATTTTACAGTGTCATATTCGGTTTGTTAGAATATAGAAATTCAAAGTTGGTGGTTTTCAGACGCCGATGGAGTTAGATAATTGTTGGTTTCAATATAAATTCTGCAAGTTTCCTAGCTCACCTTTCTATACTATTTTAGTTAAAATAATGGCTTCAGGAGGTTATTAGGTGGCGTATTATATTAATAAAAAGCTCCAAAAGCAGCCAGAGCAAACGAAAACGTTTAGCAGCATTATTTGTGTTTGTAGAATTGGAAAATCATCAATATAAAGCTATTCCATACTTAAGGTGTCATATTCGGATTGTCAGAACCTAGAAATTCATAGTTGGTAGTTCTAAGACGCCGATGGAGTTAGATAAATTGTATTTTTCATTCAATATAAATCCTGCAAGTTCCCTAGCTCTCATTTCTATACTATTTTAGTTAAAATAATGGCTTCAGGTGCTTATTAAGTGCCGTATTAAATTAATATGAAGCTCCAAAAGCAGCCAGAGCGAACGGTGACGTTTAGCAGCTTTATTTGTGTTTGTAGAATTGGAAAATCTTCACTATAAAGCTATTGTATATTTTACAGTGTCATATTCGGTTTGTTAGAACATAGAAATTCAAAGTTGGTGGTTTTCAGACGCCGATGGAGTTAGATAATTGTTGGTTTCAATATAAATTCTGCAAGTTTCCTAGCTCACCTTTCTATACTATTTTAGTTAAAATAATGGCTTCAGGAGGTTATTAGGTGCCGTATTATATTAATAAAAAGCTCCAAAAGCAGCCAGAGCAAACGAAGACGTTTAGCAGCATTATTTGTGTTTGTAGAATTGGAAAATCATCAATATAAAGCTATTCCATACTTAAGGTGTCATATTCGGATTGTCAAAACCTAGAAATTTATAGTTGGTGGGGCTAAAACGCCGATGGAGTTAGTTAAATTGTATTTTTTATTCAATATAAATCCTGCAAGTTTCCTAGGTTTTATTTCTATAAAAATTTAGTTAAAAAAATGGCTTCAGGTGCTTATTAAGTGCCGTATTAAATTAATATGAAGCTCCAAAAGCAGCCAGAGCAATCGAAGACGTTTAGCAGCATTATTTGTGTTTGTAGAATTGGAAAATCATCAATATAAAGCTATTCCATACTTAAGGTGTCATATTCGGATTGTCAGAACCTAGAAATTCATAGTTGGTAGTTCTAAGACGCCGATGGAGTTAGATAAATTCTATTTTTTATTCAATATAAATCCTGCAAGTTCCCTAGTTCTCCTTTCTATACTATTTTAGTTAAAATAATGGCTTCAGGTGCTTATTAAGTGCCGTATTAAATTAATATGAAGCTCCAAAAGCAGCCAGAGGAAACGGAGGCGTTTAGCAACTTTATTTGTGTTTGTAGAATTGGATAATCATCACTATAAAGCTATTCCATACTTAAGGTGTCATATTCGGATTGTGAGAACCTAGAAATTCATAGTTGGTGGTTCTAAGACGCCGATGGAGTTAGATAAATTGTTGGTTTCAAGATAAATTCTGCAAGTTTCCTAGCTTACCTTTCTATACTAGTTTAGTTAAAATAATGGCTTCAGGAGGTTATTAGGTGCCCTATTATATTAATATGAAGCTCCAAAAGCAGCCAGAGCGAACGGTGACGTTTAGCAGCTGTATTTGTGTTTGTAGAATTGGAAAATCATCAATATAAAGCTATTCCATACTTAAGGTTTCATATTCGGATTGTGAGAACCTAGAAATTCATAGTTGGTGGTTCTAAGACGCCGGTGGAGTTAGATAATTGTTGGTTTTAATATAAATTCTGCAAGTTTCCTAGCTCACCTTGCTATACTATTTTAGTTAAAATAATGGCTTCAGGAGGTTATTAGGTGCCCTATTATATTAATATGAAGCTCCAAAAGCAGCCAGAGCGAACGGTGACGTTTAGCAGCTGTATTTGTGTTTGTAGAATTGGCAAATCTTCACTATAAAGCTATTGTATATTTTACAGTGTCAGATTCGGTTTGTCAGACCATAGAAATTCAAAGTTGGTGCTTTTCAGACGCCGATGGAGTTAGATAATTGTTGGTTTCAACATAAATTCTGTAAGTTTCCTAGCTCACCTTTCTATATTATTTTAGTTAAAATAATGGCTTCAGGTGCTTATTAAGTGCCGTATTAAATTAATATGAAGCTCCAAAAGCAGCCAGAGCGAACGGTGACTTTTAGCAGCTTTATTTGTGTTTGTAGAATTGGAAAATCTTCACTATAAAGCTATTCCATACTTAAGGTGTCATATTCGGATTGTCAGAACCTAGAAAATCATAGTTGGTGGTTCTAAGACGCCGATCGAGTTAGATAAATTGTATTTTTTATTCAATATAAATCCTGCAAGTTTCCTAGCTCGCCTATCTATACTATTTTAGTTAAAATAATGGCTTCAGGTGCTTATTAAGTGCCGTATTAAATTAATATGAAGCTCCAAAAGCAGCCAGAGCGAACGGTGACGTTTAGCAGCTTTATTTGTGTTTGTAGAATTGGAAAATCTTCACTATAAAGCTATTCCATACTTAAGGTGTCATATTCGGATTGTCAGAACCTATAAATTTATAGTTGGTGGTTCTAAGACGCCGATGGAGTTAGATAAATTGTATTTTTTATTCAATATAAATCCTGCAAGTTCCCTAGCTCTCCTTTCTATACTATTTTAGTTAAAATAATGGCTTCAGGTGCTTATTAAGTGCCGTATTAAATTAATATGAAGCTCCAAAAGCAGCCAGAGCGAACGGTGACGTTTAGCAGCTTTATTTGTGTTTGTAGAATTGGAAAATCTTCACTATAAAGCTATTCCATACTTAAGGTGTCATATTCGGATTGTGAGAACCTAGAAATTCATAGTTGGTGGTTCTAAGACGCCGATGGAGTTAGATAAATTGTTGGTTTCAATATAAATTCTGCAAGTTTTCTAGCTCACCTTTCTATACTAGTTTAGTTAAAATAATGGCTTCAGGAGCTTTTTAGGTGCCGTATTATATTAATATGAAGCTCCAAAAGCAGCCAGAGCAATCGAAGACGTTTAGCAGCATTATTTGTGTTTGTAGAATTGGAAAATCATCAATATAAAGCTATTCCATACTTAAGGTTTTATATGCGGATTGTGAGAACCTAGAGATTCATAGTTGGTGGTTCTAAGACGTCGATGGAGTTAGATAAATTGTATTTTTTATTCAATATAAATCCTGCAAGTTCCCTAGCTCTCGTTTCTATACTATTTTAGTTAAAATAATGGTTTCAGGTGCTTATTAAGTGCCGTATTAAATTAATATGAAGCTCCAAAAGCAGCCAGAGCGAACGGTGACATTTAGCAGCTTTATTTGTGTTTGTAGAATTGGAAAATCTTCACTATAAAGCTATTCCATACTCAAGGTGTCATATTCGGATTGTGAGAACCTAGAAATTCATAGTTGGTGGTTCTAAGACGCCGATGGAGTTAGATAAATTGTTGGTTTCAATATAAATTCTGCAAGTTTCCTAGCTCACCTTTCTATACTATATTAGTTAAAATAATGGCTTCAGGAGCTTTTTAGGTGCCGTATTATATTAATATGAAGCTCCAAAAGCAGCCAGAGCATTCGAAGACGTTTAGCAGCATTATTTGTATTTGTAGAATTGGAAAATCATCAATATAAAGCTATTCCATACGTAAGGTGTCATATTCGGATTGTCAGAACATAGAAATTCATAGTTGGTGGTTCTAAGACGCCGATGGAGTTAGATAAATTGTTGGTTTCAATATAAATTCTGCAGGTTTCCTAGCTCACCTTTCTATACTATTTTAGTTAAAATAATGGCTTCAGGAGCTTTTTAGGTGCCGTATTATATTAATATGAAGCTCCAAAAGCAGCCAGAGCATTCGAAGACGTTTAGCAGCATTATTTGTGTTTGTAGAATTAGAAACTCATCAATATAAAGCTATTCCATACGTAAGGTGTCATATTCGGATTGTCAGAACCTAGAATTTCATAGTTGGTAGTTCTAAGACGCCGATGGAGTTAGATAAATTGTATTTTTTATTCAATATAAATCCTGCAAGTTCCCTAGCTCTTCTTTCTATACTATTTTAGTTAAAATAATGGCTTCAGGTGCTTATTAAGTGCCGTATTAAATTAATATGAAGCTCCAAAAGCAGCCAGAGCGAACGGTGGCGTTTAGCAACTTTATTTGTGTTTGTAGAATTGGAAAATCTTCACTATAAAGCTATTCCATACTCAAGGTGTCATATTCGGATTGTGAGAACCTCGAAATTCATAGTTGGTGGTTCTAAGACGCCGATGGAGTTAGATAAATTGTTGGTTTCAATATAAATTCTGCAAGTTTCCTAGCTCACCTTTCTATACTATTTTAGTTAAAATAATGGCTTCAGGAGCTTTTTAGGTGCCGTATTATATTAATATGAAGCTCCAAAAGCAGCCAGAGCGAACGGTGACGTTTAGCAGCTTTATTTGTGTTTGTAGAATTGGAAAATCTTCACTATAAAGCTATTCCATACTTAAGGTTTCATATTCGGATTGTGAGAACCTAGAAATTCTTAGTTGGTGGTTCTAAGACGCCGATGGAGTTAGATAAATTGTTGGTTTCAATATAAATTCTGCAAGTTTCCTAGCTCACCTTGCTATACTATTTTAGTTAAAATAATGGCTTCAGGTGCTTATTAAGTGCCGTATTAAATTAATATGAAGCTCCAAAAGCAGCCAGAGCGAACGGTGGCGTTTAGCAACTTTATTTGTGTTTGTAGAATTGGAAAATCTTCACTATAAAGCTATTCCATACTCAAGGTGTCATATTCGGATTGTGAGAACCTAGAAATTCATAGTTGGTGGTTCTAAGACGCCGATGGAGTTAGATAAATTGTTGGTTTCAATATAAATTCTGCAAGTTTCCTAGCTCACCTTTCTATACTATTTTAGTTAAAATAATGGCTTCAGGAGCTTTTTAGGTGCCGTATTATATTAATATGAAGCTCCAAAAGCAGCCAGAGCATTCGAAGACGTTTAGCAGCATTATTTGTATTTGTAGAATTGGAAAATCATCAATATAAAGCTATTCCATACGTAAGGTGTCATATTCGGATTGTCAGAACCTAGAAATTCATAGTTGGTGGTTCTAAGACGCCGATGGAGTTAGATAAATTGTTGGTTTCAATATAAATTCTGCAGGTTTCCTAGCTCACCTTTCTATACTATTTTAGTTAAAATAATGGCTTCAGGAGCTTTTTAGGTGCCGTATTATATTAATATGAAGCTCCAAAAGCAGCCAGAGCATTCGAAGACGTTTAGCAGCATTATTTGTGTTTGTAGAATTGGAAAATCATCAATATAAAGCTATTCCATACGTAAGGTGTCATATTCGGATTGTCAGAACCTAGAATTTCATAGTTGGTAGTTCTAAGACGCCGATGGAGTTAGATAAATTGTATTTTTTATTCAATATAAATCCTGCAAGTTCCCTAGCTCTCCTTTCTATACTATTTTAGTTAAAATAATGGCTTCAGGTGCTTATTAAGTGCCGTATTAAATTAATATGAAGCTCCAAAAGCAGCCAGAGCGAACGGTGGCGTTTAGCTACTTTATTTGTGTTTGTAGAATTGGAAAATCTTCACTATAAAGCTATTCCATACTCAAGGTGTCATATTCGGATTGTGAGAACCTCGAAATTCATAGTTGGTGGTTCTAAGACGCCGATGGAGTTAGATAAATTGTTGGTTTCAATATAAATTCTGCAAGTTTCCTAGCTCACCTTTCTATACTATTTTAGTTAAAATAATGGCTTCAGGAGCTTTTTAGGTGCCGTATTATATTAATATGAAGCTCCAAAAGCAGCCAGAGCGAACGGTGACGTTTAGCAGCTTTATTTGTGTTTGTAGAATTGGAAAATCTTCACTATAAAGCTATTCCATACTTAAGGTTTCATATTCGGATTGTGAGAACCTAGAAATTCTTAGTTGGTGGTTCTAAGACGCCGATGGAGTTAGATAAATTGTTGGTTTCAATATAAATTCTGCAAGTTTCCTAGCTCTCCTTTCTATACTATTTTAGTTAAAATAATGGCTTCAGGTGCTTATTAAGTGCCGTATTAAATTAATATGAAGCTCCAAAAGCAGCCAGAGCGAACGGTGGCGTTTAGCAACTTTATTTGTGTTTGTAGAATTGGAAAATCTTCACTATAAAGCTATTCCATACTCAAGGTGTCATATTCGGATTGTGAGAACCTAGAAATTCATAGTTGGTGGTTCTAAGACGCCGATGGAGTTAGATAAATTGTTGGTTTCAATATAAATTCTGCAAGTTTCCTAGCTCACCTTTCTATACTATTTTAGTTAAAATAATGGCTTCAGGAGCTTTTTAGGTGCCGTATTATATTAATATGAAGCTCCAAAAGCAGCCAGAGCATTCGAAGACGTTTAGCAGCATTATTTGTATTTGTAGAATTGGAAAATCATCAATATAAAGCTATTCCATACGTAAGGTGTCATATTCGGATTGTCAGAACCTAGAAATTCATAGTTGGTGGTTCTAAGACGCCGATGGAGTTAGATAAATTGTTGGTTTCAATATAAATTCTGCAGGTTTCCTAGCTCACCTTTCTATACTATTTTAGTTAAAATAATGGCTTCAGGAGCTTTTTAGGTGCCGTATTATATTAATATGAAGCTCCAAAAGCAGCCAGAGCATTCGAAGACGTTTAGCAGCATTATTTGTGTTTGTAGAATTGGAAAATCATCAATATCAAGCTATTCCATACGTAAGGTGTCATATTCGGATTGTCAGAACCTAGAATTTCATAGTTGGTAGTTCTAAGACGCCGATGGAGTTAGATAAATTGTATTTTTTATTCAATATAAATCCTGCAAGTTCCCTAGCTCTCCTTTCTATACTATTTTAGTTAAAATAATGGCTTCAGGTGCTTATTAAGTGCCGTATTAAATTAATATGAAGCTCCAAAAGCAGCCAGAGCGAACGGTGGCGTTTAGCAACTTTATTTGTGTTTGTAGAATTGGAAAATCTTCACTATAAAGCTATTCCATACTCAAGGTGTCATATTCGGATTGTGAGAACCTCGAAATTCATAGTTGGTGGTTCTAAGACGCCGATGGAGTTAGATAAATTGTTGGTTTCAATATAAATTCTGCAAGTTTCCTAGCTCACCTTTCTATACTATTTTAGTTAAAATAATGGCTTCAGGAGCTTTTTAGGTGCCGTATTATATTAATATGAAGCTCCAAAAGCAGCCAGAGCGAACGGTGACGTTTAGCAGCTTTATTTGTGTTTGTAGAATTGGAAAATCTTCACTATAAAGCTATTCCATACTTAAGGTTTCATATTCGGATTGTGAGAACCTAGAAATTCTTAGTTGGTGGTTCTAAGACGCCGATGGAGTTAGATAAATTGTTGGTTTCAATATAAATTCTGCAAGTTTCCTAGCTCACCTTGCTATACTATTTTAGTTAAAATAATGGCTTCAGGAGGTTATTAGGTGCCCTATTATATTAATATGAAGCTCCAAAAGTAGCCAGAGCGAACGGTGACGTTTAGCAGCTGTATTTGTGTTTGTAGAATTGGCAAACCTTCACTATAAAGCTATTGTATATTTTACAGTGTCAGATTTGGTTTGTCAGACCATAGAAATTCAAAGTTGGTGCTTTTCAGACGCCGATGGAGTTAGATAATTGTTGGTTTCAATATAAATTCTGTAAGTTTCCTAGCTCACCTTTCTATATTATTTTAGTTAAAATAATGGCTTCAGGTGCCTATTAAGTGCCGTATTAAATTAATATGAAGCTCCAAAAGCAGCCAGAGCGAACGGTGGCGTTTAGCAACTTTATTTGTGTTTGTAGAATTGGAAAATCTTCACTATAAAGCTATTGTATATTTTACAGTGTCATATTCGGTTTGTTAGAACATAGAAATTCAAAGTTGGTGGTTTTCAGACGCCGGTGGAGTTAGATAATTGTTGGTTTTAATATAAATTCTGCAAGTTTCCTAGCTCACCTTGCTATACTATTTTAGTTAAAATAATGGCTTCAGGAGGTTATTAGGTGCCCTATTATATTAATATGAAGCTCCAAAAGCAGCCAGAGCGAACGGTGACGTTTAGCAGCTGTATTTGTGTTTGTAGAATTGGCAAACCTTCACTATAAAGCTATTGTATATTTTACAGTGTCAGATTTGGTTTGTCAGACCATAGAAATTCAAAGTTGGTGCTTTTCAGACGCCGATGGAGTTAGATAATTGTTGGTTTCAATATAAATTCTGTAAGTTTCCTAGCTCACCTTTCTATATTATTTTAGTTAAAATAATGGCTTCAGGTGCCTATTAAGTGCCGTATTAAATTAATATGAAGCTCCAAAAGCAGCCAGAGCGAACGGTGGCGTTTAGCAACTTTATTTGTGTTTGTAGAATTGGAAAATCTTCACTATAAAGCTATTCCATACTTAAGGTGTCATATTCGGATTGTCAGAACCTAGAAATTTATAGTTGGTGGTTCTAAGACGCCGATGGAGTTAGATAAATTGTATTTTTTATTCAATATAAATCCTGCAAGTTCCCTAGCTCTCCTTTCTATACTATTTTAGTTAAAATAATGGCTTCAGGTGCTTAGTAAGTGCCGTATTAAATTAATATGAAGCTCCAAAAGCAGCCAGAGCGAACGGTGACGTTTAGCAGCTTTATTTGTGTTTGTAGAATTGGAAAATCTTCACTATAAAGCTATTCCATACTTAAGGTGTCATATTCGGATTGTCAGAACCTAGAAAATCATAGTTGGTGGTTCTAAGACTCCGATCGAGTTAGATAAATTGTATTTTTTATTCAATATAAATCCTGCAAGTTCCCTAGCTCGCCTATCTATACTATTTTAGTTATAATAATGGCTTCAGGTGCTTATTAAGTGCCGTATTAAATTAATATGAAGCTCCAAAAGCAGCCAGAGCGAACGGTGGCGTTTAGCAGCTTTATTTGTGTTTGTAGAATTGGAAAATCTTCACTATAAAGCTATAGTATATTTTACAGTGTCATATTCGGTTTGTTAGAACATAGAAATTCAAAGTTGGTGGTTTTCAGACGCCGGTGGAGTTAGATAATTGTTGGTTTTAATATAAATTCTGCAAGTTTCCTAGCTCACCTTGCTATACTATTTTAGTTAAAATAATGGCTTCAGGAGGTTATTAGGTGCCCTATTATATTAATATGAAGCTCCAAAAGCAGCCAGAGCGAACGGTGACGTTTAGCAGCTGTATTTGTGTTTGTAGAATTGGCAAACCTTCACTATAAAGCTATTGTATATTTTACAGTGTCAGATTTGGTTTGTCAGACCATAGAAATTCAAAGTTGGTGCTTTTCAGACGCCGATGGAGTTAGATAATTGTTGGTTTCAATATAAATTCTGTAAGTTTCCTAGCTCACCTTTCTATATTATTTTAGTTAAAATAATGGCTTCAGGTGCCTATTAAGTGCCGTATTAAATTAATATGAAGCTCCAAAAGCAGCCAGAGCGAACGGTGGCGTTTAGCAACTTTATTTGTGTTTGTAGAATTGGAAAATCTTCACTATAAAGCTATTGTATATTTTACAGTATCAGATTCGGTTTGTCAGACCATAGAAATTCAAAGTTGGTGCTTTTCAGACGCCGATGGAGTTAGATAATTGTTGGTTTCAATATAAATTCTGTAAGTTTCCTAGCTCACCTTTCTATATTATTTTAGTTAAAATAATGGCTTCAGGTGCCTATTAAGTGCCGTATTAAATTAATATGAAGCTCCAAAAGCAGCCAGAGCGAACGGTGACGTTTAGCAGCTTTATTTGTGTTTGTAGAATTGGAAAATCTTCACTATAAAGCTATTCCATACTTAAGGTGTCATATTTGGATTGTCAGAACCTAGAAATTTATAGTTGGTGGTTCTAAGACGCCGATGGAGTTAGATAAATTGTATTTTTTATTCAATATAAATCCTGCAAGATCCCTAGCTCTCCTTTCTATACTATTTTAGTTAAAATAATGGCTTCAGGTGCTTATTAAGTGCCGTATTAAATTAATATGAAGCTCCAAAAGCAGCCAGAGCGAACGGTGGCGTTTAGCAACTTTATTTGTGTTTGTAGAATTGGAAAATCTTCACTATAAAGCTATTGTATATTTTACAGTATCATATTCGGTTTGTTAGAACATAGAAATTCAAAGTTGGTGGTTTTCAGACGCCGGTGGAGTTAGATAATTGTTGGTTTTAATATAAATTCTGCAAGTTTCCTAGCTCACCTTGCTATACTATTTTAGTTAAAATAATGGCTTCAGGAGGTTATTAGGTGCCCTATTATATTAATATGAAGCTCCAAAAGCAGCCAGAGCGAACGGTGACGTTTAGCAGCTGTATTTGTGTTTGTAGAATTGGCAAACCTTCACTATAAAGCTATTGTATTTTTACAGTGTCAGATTTGGTTTGTCAGACCATAGAAATTCAAAGTTGGTGCTTTTCAGACGCCGATGGAGTTAGATAATTGTTGGTTTCAATATAAATTCTGTAAGTTTCCTAGCTCACCTTTCTATATTATTTTAGTTAAAATAATGGCTTCAGGTGCCTATTAAGTGCCGTATTAAATTAATATGAAGCTCCAAAAGCAGCCAGAGCGAACGGTGGCGTTTAGCAACTTTATTTGTGTTTGTAGAATTGGAAAATCTTCACTATAAAGCTATTGTATATTTTACAGTGTCAGATTCGGTTTGTCAGACCATAGAAATTCAAAGTTGGTGCTTTTCAGACGCCGATGGAGTTAGATAATTGTTGGTTTCAATATAAATTCTGTAAGTTTCCTAGCTCACCTTTCTATATTATTTTAGTTAAAATAATGGCTTCAGGTGCCTATTAAGTGCCGTATTAAATTAATATGAAGCTCCAAAAGCAGCCAGAGCGAACGGTGACGTTTAGCAGCGTTATTTGTGTTTGTAGAATTGGAAAATCTTCACTATAAAGCTATTCCATACTTAAGGTGTCATATTCGGATTGTCAGAACCTAGAAATTTATAGTTGGTGGTTCTAAGACGCCGATGGAGTTAGATAAATTGTATTTTTTATTCAATATAAATCCTGCAAGTTCCCTAGCTCTCCTTTCTATACTATTTTAGTTAAAATAATGGCTTCAGGTGCTTATTAAGTGCCGTATTAAATTAATATGAAGCTCCAAAAGCAGCCAGAGCGAACGGTGACGTTTAGCAGCTTTATTTGTGTTTGTAGAATTGGAAAATCTTCACTATAAAGCTATTCCATACTTAAGGTGTCATATTCGGATTGTCAAAACCTAGAAATTTATAGTTGGTGGTTCTAAGACGCCGATGGAGTTAGATAAATTGTATTTTTTATTCAATATAAATCCTGCAAGTTCCCTAGCTCTCCTTTCTATACTATTTTAGTTAAAATAATGGCTTCAGGTGCTTATTAAGTGCCGTATTAAATTAATATGAAGCTCCAAAAGCAGCCAGAGCGAACGGTGACGTTTAGCAGCTTTATTTGTGTTTATAGAATTGGAAAATCTTCACTATAAAGCTATTCCATACTTAAGGTCTCATATTCGAATTGTCAGAACCTAGAAATTTATAGTTGGTGGTTCTAAGACGCCGATGGAGTTAGATAAATTGTATTTTTTATTCAATATAAATCCTGCAAGTTCCCTAGCTCTCCTTTCTATACTATTTTAGTTAAAATAATGGCTTCAGGTGCTTATTAAGTGCCGTATTAAATTAATATGAAGCTCCAAAAGCAGCCAGAGCGAACGGTGACGTTTAGCAGCTTTATTTGTGTTTGTAGAATTGGAAAATCTTCACTATAAAGCTATTCCATACTTAAGGTGTCATATTCGGATTGTCAGAACCTAGAAAATCATAGTTGGTGGTTCTAAGACTCCGATCGAGTTAGATAAATTGTATTTTTTATTCAATATAAATCCTGCAAGTTTCCTAGCTCGCCTATCTATACTATTTTAGTTAAAATAATGGCTTCAGGTGCTTATTAAGTGCCGTATTAAATTAATATAAAGCTCCAAAAGCAGCCAGAGCGAACGGTGACGTTTAGCAGCTTTATTTGTGTTTGTAGAATTGGAAAATCTTCACTATAAAGCTATTCCATACTTAAGGTGTCATATTCGGATTGTCAGAACCTAGAAATTTATAGTTGGTGGTTCTAAGACGCCGATGGAGTTAGATAAATTGTATTTTTTATTCAATATAAATCCTGCAAGTTCCCTAGCTCTCCTTTCTATACTATTTTAGTTAAAATAATGGCTTCAGGTGCTTATTAAGTGCCGTATTAAATTAATATGAAGCTCCAAAAGCAGCCAGAGCGAACGGTGGCGTTTAGCAACTTTATTTGTGTTTGTAGAATTGGAAAATCTTCACTATAAAGCTATTCCATACTTAAGGTCTCATATTCGGATTGTCAGAACCTAGAAATTTATAGTTGGTGGTTCTAAGACGCCGATGGAGTTAGATAAATTGTATTTTTTATTCAATATAAATCCTGCAAGTTCCCTAGCTCTCCTTTCTATACTATTTTAGTTAAAATAATGGCTTCAGGTGCTTATTAAGTGCCGTATTAAATTAATATGAAGCTCCAAAAGCAGCCAGAGCGAACGGTGACGTTTAGCAGCTTTATTTGTGTTTGTAGAATTGGAAAATCTTCACTATAAAGCTATTCCATACTTAAGGTGTCATATTCGGATTGTCAGAACCTAGAAAATCATAGTTGGTGGTTCTAAGACTCCGATCGAGTTAGATAAATTGTATTTTTTATTCAATATAAATCCTGCAAGTTCCCTAGCTCGCCTATCTATACTATTTTAGTTAAAATAATGGCTTCAGGTGCTTATTAAGTGCCGTATTAAATTAATATAAAGCTCCAAAAGCAGCCAGAGCGAACGGTGACGTTTAGCAGCTTTATTTGTGTTTGTAGAATTGGAAAATCTTCACTATAAAGCTATTCCATACTTAAGGTGTCATATTCGGATTGTCAGAACCTAGAAATTTATAGTTGGTGGTTCTAAGACGCCGATGGAGTTAGATAAATTGTATTTTTTATTCAATATAAATCCTGCAAGTTCCCTAGCTCTCCTTTCTATACTATTTTAGTTAAAATAATGGCTTCAGGTGCTTATTAAGTGCCGTATTAAATTAATATGAAGCTCCAAAAGCAGCCAGAGCGAACGGTGGCGTTTAGCAACTTTATTTGTGTTTGTAGAATTGGAAAATCTTCACTATAAAGCTATTCCATACTTAAGGTCTCATATTCGGATTGTCAGAACCTAGAAATTTATAGTTGGTGGTTCTAAGACGCCGATGGAGTTAGATAAATTGTATTTTTTATTCAATATAAATCCTGCAAGTTCCCTAGCTCTCCTTTCTATACTATTTTAGTTAAAATAATGGCTTCAGGTGCTTATTAAGTGCCGTATTAAATTAATATGAAGCTCCAAAAGCAGCCAGAGCGAACGGTGACGTTTAGCAGCTTTATTTGTGTTTGTAGAATTGGAAAATCTTCACTATAAAGCTATTCCATACTTAAGGTGTCATATTCGGATTGTCAGAACCTAGAAAATCATAGTTGGTGGTTCTAAGACTCCGATCGAGTTAGATAAATTGTATTTTTTATTCAATATAAATCCTGCAAGTTCCCTAGCTCGCCTATCTATACTATTTTAGTTAAAATAATGGCTTCAGGTGCTTATTAAGTGCCGTATTAAATTAATATAAAGCTCCAAAAGCAGCCAGAGCGAACGGTGACGTTTAGCAGCTTTATTTGTGTTTGTAGAATTGGAAAATCTTCACTATAAAGCTATTCCATACTTAAGGTGTCATATTCGGATTGTCAGAACCTAGAAATTTATAGTTGGTGGTTCTAAGACGCCGATGGAGTTAGATAAATTGTATTTTTTATTCAATATAAATCCTGCAAGTTCCCTAGCTCTCCTTTCTATACTATTTTAGTTAAAATAATGGCTTCAGGTGCTTATTAAGTGCCGTATTAAATTAATATGAAGCTCCAAAAGCAGCCAGAGCGAACGGTGGCGTTTAGCAACTTTATTTGTGTTTGTAGAATTGGAAAATCTTCATTATAAAGCTATTGTATATTTTACAGTGTCATATTCGGATTGTTAGAACATAGAAATTCAAAGTTGGTGGTTTTCAGACGCCGGTGGAGTTAGATAATTGTTGGTTTTAATATAAATGCTGCAAGTTTCCTAGCTCACCTTGCTATACTATTTTAGTTAAAATAATGGCTTCAGGAGGTTATTAGGTGCCCTATTATATTAATATGAAGCTCCAAAAGCAGCCAGAGCGAACGGTGACGTTTAGCAGCTGTATTTGTGTTTGTAGAATTGGCAAATCTTCACTATAAAGCTATTGTATATTTTACAGTGTCAGATTCGGTTTGTCAGACCATAGAAATTCAAAGTTGGTGCTTTTCAGACGCCGATGGAGTTAGATAATTGTTGGTTTCAATATAAATTCTGTAAGTTTCCTAGCTCACCTTTCTATATTATTTTAGTTAAAATAATGGCTTCAGGTGCCTATTAAGTGCCGTATTAAATTAATATGAAGCTCCAAAAGCAGCCAGAGCGAACGGTGACGTTTAGCAGCTTTATTTGTGTTTGTAGAATTGGAAAATCTTCACTATAAAGCTATTCCATACTTAAGGTGTCATATTCGGATTGTCAGAACCTAGAAATTTATAGTTGGTGGTTCTAAGACGCCGATGGAGTTAGATAAATTGTATTTTTTATTCAATATAAATCCTACAAGTTCCCTAGCTCTCCTTTCTATACTATTTTAGTTAAAATAATGGCTTCAGGTGCTTATTAAGTGCCGTATTAAATTAATATGAAGCTCCAAAAGCAGCCAGAGCGAACGGTGACGTTTAGCAGCTTTATTTGTGTTTGTAGAATTGGAAAATCTTCACTATAAAGCTATTCCATACTTAAGGTGTCATATTCGGATTGTCAGAACCTAGAAAATCATAGTTGGTGGTTCTAAGACTCCGATCGAGTTAGAGAAATTGTATTTTTTATTCAATATAATTCCTGCAAGTTCCCTAGCTCGCCTATCTATACTATTTTAGTTAAAATAATGGCTTCAGGTGCTTATTAAGTGCCGTATTAAATTAATATAAAGCTCCAAAAGCAGCCAGAGCGAACGGTGACGTTTAGCAGCTTTATTTGTGTTTGTAGAATTGGAAAATCTTCACTATAAAGCTATTCCATACTTAAGGTGTCATATTCGGATTGTCAGAACCTAGAAATTTATAGTTGGTGGTTCTAAGACGCCGATGGAGTTAGATAAATTGTATTTTTTATTCAATATAAATCCTGCAAGTTCCCTAGCTCTCCTTTCTATACTATTTTAGTTAAAATAATGGCTTCAGGTGCTTATTAAGTGCCGTATTAAATTAATATGAAGCTCCAAAAGCAGCCAGAGCGAACGGTGACGTTTAGCAGCTTTATTTGTGTTTGTAGAATTGGAAAATCTTCACTATAAAGCTATTCCATACTTAAGGTGTCATATTCGGATTGTCAGAACCTAGAAATTTATAGTTGGTGGTTCTAAGACGCCGATGGAGTTAGATAAATTGTATTTTTTATTCAATATAAATCCTGCAAGTTCCCTAGCTTTCCTTTCTATACTATTTTAGTTAAAATAATGGCTTCAGGTGCCTATTAAGTGCCGTATTAAATTAATATGAAGCTCCAAAAGCAGCCAGAGCGAACGGTGACGTTTAGCAGCTTTATTTGTGTTTGTAGAATTGGAAAATCTTCACTATAAAGCTATTCCATACTTAAGGTGTCATATTCGGATTGTCAGAACCTAGAAAATCATAGTTGGTGGTTCTAAGACTCCGATCGAGTTAGATAAATTGTATTTTTTATTCAAAATAAATCCTGCAAGTTCCCTAGCTCGCCTATCTATACTATTTTAGTTAAAATAATGGCTTCAGGTGCTTATTAAGTGCCGTATTAAATTAATATAAAGCTCCAAAAGCAGCCAGAGCGAACGGTGACGTTTAGCAGCTTTATTTGTGTTTGTAGAAATGGAAAATCTTCACTATAAAGCTATTCCATACTTAAGGTATCATATTCGGATTGTCAGAACCTAGAAATTTATAGTTGGTGGTTCTGACGCCGATGGAGTTACATAAATTGTATTTTTTATTCAATATAAATCCTGCAAGTTCCCTAGCTCTCCTTTCTATACTATTTTAGTTAAAATAATGGCTTCAGGTGCTTATTAAGTGCCGTATTAAATTAATATGAAGCTCCAAAAGCAGCCAGAGCGAACGGTGACGTTTAGCAGCTTTATTTGTGTTTGTAGAATTGGAAAATCTTTACTATAAAGCTATTCCATACTTAAGGTGTCATATTCGGATTGTCAGAACCTAGAAATTTATAGTTGGTGGTTCTAAGACGCCGATGGAGTTAGATAAATTGTATTTTTTATTCAATATAAATCCTGCAAGTTCCCTAGCTCTCCTTTCTATACTATTTTAGTTAAAATAATGGCTTCAGGTGCTTATTAAGTGCCGTATTAAATTAATATAAAGCTCCAAAAGCAGCCAGAGCGAACGGTGACGTTTAGCAGCTTTATTTGTGTTTGTAGAATTGGAAAATCTTCAATATAAAGCTATTCCATACTTAAGGTGTCATATTCGGATTGTCAGAACCTAGAAATTCATAGTTGGTAGTTCTAAGACGCCGATGGAGTTAGATAAATTGTATTTTTTATTCAATATAAATCCTGCAAGTTCCCTAGCTCTCCTTTCTATACTATTTTAGTTAAAATAATGGCTTCAGGTGCTTATTAAGTGCCGTATTAAATTAATATGAAGCTCCAAAAGCAGCCAGAGCGAACGGTGGCGTTTAGCAACTTTATTTGTGTTTGTAGAATTGGAAAATCTTCACTATAAAGCTATTCCATACTTAAGGTGTCATATTCGGATTGTCAGAACCTAGAAATTTATAGTTGGTGGTTCTAAGACGCCGATGGAGTTAGATAAATTGTATTTTTTATTCAATATAAATCCTGCAAGTTCCCTAGCTCTCCTTTCTATACTATTTTAGTTAAAATAATGGCTTCAGGTGCTTATTAAGTGCCGTATTAAATTAATATGAAGCTCCAAAAGCAGCCAGAGCGAACGGTGGCGTTTAGCAACTTTATTTGTGTTTGTAGAATTGGAAAATCTTCACTATAAAGCTATTGTATATTTTACAGTGTCATATTCGGTTTGTTAGAACATAGAAATTCAAAGTTGGTGGTTTTCAGACGCCGGTGGAGTTAGATAATTGTTGGTTTTAATATAAATTCTGCAAGTTTCCTAGCTCACCTTGCTATACTATTTTAGTTAAAATAATGGCTTCAGGAGGTTATTAGGTGCCCTATTATATTAATATGAAGCTCCAAAAGCAGCCAGAGCGAACGGTGACGTTTAGCAGCTGTATTTGTGTTTGTAGAATTGGCAAATCTTCACTATAAAGCTATTGTATATTTTACAGTGTCAGATTCGGTTTGTCAGACCATAGAAATTCAAAGTTGGTGCTTTTCAGACGCCGATGGAGTTAGATAATTGTTGGTTTCAATATAAATTCTGTAAGTTTCCTAGCTCACCTTTCTATATTATTTTAGTTAAAATAATGGCTTCAGGTGCCTATTAAGTGCCGTATTAAATTAATATGAAGCTCCAAAAGCAGCCAGAGCGAACGGTGACGTTTAGCAGCTTTATTTGTGTTTGTAGAATTTGAAAATCTTCACTATAAAGCTATTCCATACTTAAGGTGTCATATTCGGATTGTCAGAACCTAGAAATTTATAGTTGGTGGTTCTAAGACGCCGATGGAGTTAGATAAATTGTATTTTTTATTCAATATAAATCCTGCAAGTTCCCTAGCTCTCCTTTCTATACTATTTTAGTTAAAATAATGGCTTCAGGTGCTTATTAAGTGCCGTATTAAATTAATATGAAGCTCCAAAAGCAGCCAGAGCGAACGGTGACGTTTAGCAGCTTTATTTGTGTTTGTAGAATTGGAAAATCTTCACTATAAAGCTATTCCATACTTAAGGTGTCATATTCGGATTGTCAGAACCTAGAAAATCATAGTTGGTGGTTCTAAGACCCCGATCGAGTTAGATAAAATGTATTTTTTATTCAATATAAATCCTGTAAGTTCCCTAGCTCGCCTATCTATACTATTTTAGTTAAAATAATGGCTTCAGGTGCTTATTAAGTGCCGTATTAAATTAATATAAAGCTCCAAAAGCAGCCAGAGCGAACGGTGACGTTTAGCAGCTTTATTTGTGTTTGTAGAATTGGAAAATCTTCACTATAAAGCTATTCCATACTTACATATTCGGATTGTCAGAACCTAGAAATTTATAGTTGGTGGTTTTAAGACGCCGATGGAGTTAGATAAATTGTATTTTTTATTCAATATAAATCCTGCAAGTTCCCTAGCTCTCCTTTCTATACTATTTTAGTTAAAATAATGGCTTCAGGTGCCTATTAAGTGCCGTATTAAATTAATATGAAGCTCCAAAAGCAGCCAGAGCGAACGGTGACGTTTAGCAGCTTTATTTGTGTTTGTAGAATTGGAAAATCTTCACTATAAAGCTATTCCATACTTAAGGTGTCATATTCGAATTGTCAGAACCTAGAAATTTATAGTTGGTGGTTCTAAGACGCCGATGGAGTTAGATAAATTGTATTTTTTATTCAATTTAAAATCCTGCAAGTTCCCTAGCTCTCCTTTCTATACTATTTTAGTTAAAATAATGGCTTCAGGTGCTTATTAAGTGCCGTATTAAATTAATATGAAGCTCCAAAAGCAGCCAGAGCGAACGGTGACGTTTAGCAGCTTTATTTGTGTTTGTAGAATTGGAAAATCTTCACTATAAAGCTATTCCATACTTAAGGTGTCATATTCGGATTGTCAGAACCTAGAAAATCATAGTTGGTGGTTCTAAGACTCCGATCGAGTTAGATAAATTGTATTTTTTATTCAATATAAATCCTGCAAGTTCCCTAGCTCGCCTATCTATACTATTTTAGTTAAAATAATGGCTTCAGGTGCTTATTAAGTGCCGTATTAAATTAATATAAAGCTCCAAAAGCAGCCAGAGCGAACGGTGACGTTTAGCAGCTTTATTTGTGTTTGTAGAATTGGAAAATCTTCACTATAAAGCTATTCCATACTTAAGGTGTCATATTCGGATTGTCAGAACCTAGAAATTTATAGTTGGTGGTTCTAAGACGCCGATGGAGTTAGATAAATTGTATTTTTTATTCAATATAAATCCTGCAAGTTCCCTAGCTCTCCTTTCTATACTATTTTAGTTAAAATAATGGCTTCAGGTGCTTATTAAGTGCCGTATTAAATTAATATGAAGCTCCAAAAGCAGCCAGAGCGAACGGTGGCGTTTAGCAACTTTATTTGTGTTTGTAGAATTGGAAAATCTTCACTATAAAGCTATTGTATATTTTACAGTGTCATATTCGGTTTGTTAGAACATAGAAATTCAAAGTTGGTGGTTTTCAGACGCCGGTGGAGTTAGATAATTGTTGGTTTTAATATAAATTCTGCAAGTTTCCTAGCTCACCTTGCTATACTATTTTAGTTAAAATAATGGCTTCAGGAGGTTATTAGGTGCCCTATTATATTAATATGAAGCTCCAAAAGCAGCCAGAGCGAACGGTGACGTTTAGCAGCTGTATTTGTGTTTGTAGAATTGGCAAATCTTCACTATAAAGCTATTGTATATTTTACAGTGTCAGATTCGGTTTGTCAGACCATAGAAATTCAAAGTTGGTGCTTTTCAGACGCCGATGGAGTTAGATAATTGTTGGTTTCAATATAAATTCTGTAAGTTTCCTAGCTCACCTTTCTATATTATTTTAGTTAAAATAATGGCTTCAGGTGCCTATTAAGTGCCGTATTAAATTAATATGAAGCTTCAAAAGCAGCCAGAGCGAACGGTGACGTTTAGCAGCTTTATTTGTGTTTGTAGAATTGGAAAATCTTCACTATAAAGCTATTCCATACTTAAGGTGTCATATTCGGATTGTCAGAACCTAGAAATTTATAGTTGGTGGTTCTAAGACGCCGATGGAGTTAGATAAATTGTATTTTTTATTCAATATAAATCCTGCAAGTTCCCTAGCTCTCCTTTCTATACTATTTTAGTTAAAATAATGGCTTCAGGTGCTTATTAAGTGCCGTATTAAATTAATATGAAGCTCCAAAAGCAGCCAGAGCGAACGGTGACGTTTAGCAGCTTTATTTGTGTTTGTAGAATTGGAAAATCTTCACTATAAAGCTATTCCATACTTAAGGTGTCATATTCGGATTGTCAGAACCTAGAAAATCATAGTTGGTGGTTCTAAGACTCCGATCGAGTTAGATAAATTGTATTTTTTATTCAATATAAATCCTGCAAGTTCCCTAGCTCGCCTATCTATACTATTTTAGTTAAAATAATGGCTTCAGGTGCTTATTAAGTGCCGTATTAAATTAATATAAAGCTCCAAAAGCAGCCAGAGCGAACGGTGACGTTTAGCAGCTTTATTTGTGTTTGTAGAATTGGAAAATCTTCACTATAAAGCTATTCCATACTTAAGGTGTCATATTCGGATTGTCAGAACCTAGAAATTTATAGTTGGTGGTTCTAAGACGCCGATGGAGTTAGATAAATTGTATTTTTTATTCAATATAAATCCTGCAAGTTCCCTAGCTCTCCTTTCTATACTATTTTAGTTAAAATAATGGCTTCAGGTGCTTATTAAGTGCCGTATTAAATTAATATGAAGCTCCAAAAGCAGCCAGAGCGAACGGTGACGTTTAGCAGCTTTATTTGTGTTTGTAGAATTGGAAAATCTTCACTATAAAGCTATTCCATACTTAAGGTGTCATATTCGGATTGTCAGAACCTAGAAAATCATAGTTGGTGGTTCTAAGACTCCGATCGAGTTAGATAAATTGTATTTTTTATTTAATATAAATCCTGCAAGTTCCCTAGCTCGCCTATCTATACTATTTTAGTTAAAATAATGGCTTCAGGTGCTTATTAAGTGCCGTATTAAATTAATATAAAGCTCCAAAAGCAGCCAGAGCGAACGGTGACGTTTAGCAGCTTTATTTGTGTTTGTAGAATTGGAAAATCTTCACTATAAAGCTATTCCATACTTAAGGTGTCATATTCGGATTGTCAGAACCTAGAAATTTATAGTTGGTGGTTCTAAGACGCCGATGGAGTTAGATAAATTGTATTTTTTATTCAATATAAATCCTGCAAGTTCCCTAGCTCTCCTTTCTATACTATTTTAGTTAAAATAATGGCTTCAGGTGCCTATTAAGTGCCGTATTAAATTAATATGAAGCTCCAAAAGCAGCCAGAGCGAACGGTGACGTTTAGCAGCTTTATTTGTGTTTGTAGAATTGGAAAATCTTCACTATAAAGCTATTCCATACTTAAGGTGTCATATTCGGATTGTCAGAACCTAGAAATTTATAGTTGGTGGTTCTAAGACGCCGATGGAGTTAGATAAATTGTATTTTTTATTCAATATAAATCCTGCAAGTTCCCTAGCTCTCCTTTCTATACTATTTTAGTTAAAATAATGGCTTCAGGTGCTTATTAAGTGCCGTATTAAATTAATATGAAGCTCCAAAAGCAGCCAGAGCGAACGGTGACGTTTAGCAGCTTTATTTGTGTTTGTAGAATTGGAAAATCTTTACTATAAAGCTATTCCATACTTAAGGTGTCATATTCGGATTGTCAGAATCTAGAAAATCATAGTTGGTGGTTCTAAGACTCCGATCGAGTTAGATAAATTGTATTTTTTATTCAATATAAATCCTGCAAGTTCCCTAGCTCGCCTATCTATACTATTTTAGTTAAAATAATGGCTTCAGGTGCTTATTAAGTGCCGTATTAAATTAATATAAAGCTCCAAAAGCAGCCAGAGCGAACGGTGACGTTTAGCAGCTTTATTTGTGTTTGTAGAATTGGAAAATCTTCACTATAAAGCTATTCCATACTTAAGGTGTCATATTCGGATTGTCAGAACCTAGAAATTTATAGTTGGTGGTTCTAAGACGCCGATGGAGTTAGATAAATTGTATTTTTTATTCAATATAAATCCTGCAAGTTCACTAGCTCTCCTTTCTATACTATTTTAGTTAAAATAATGGCTTCAGGAGGTTATTAGGTGCCCTATTATATTAATATGAAGCTCCAAAAGCAGCCAGAGCGAACGGTGAAGTTTAGCAGCTGTATTTGTGTTTGTAGAATTGGCAAATCTTCACTATAAAGCTATTGTATATTTTACAGTGTCATATTCGGTTTGTTAGAACATAGAAATTCCAAGTTGGTGGTTTTCAGACTCCGGTGGAGTTAGATAATTGTTGGTTTTAATATAAATTCTGCAAGTTTCCTAGCTCACCTTGCTATACTATTTTAGTTAAAATAATGGCTTCAGGAGGTTATTAGGTGCCCTATTATATTAATATGAAGCTCCAAAAGCAGCCAGAGCGAACGGTGAAGTTTAGCAGCTGTATTTGTGTTTGTAGAATTGGCAAATCTTCACTATAAAGCTATTGTATATTTTACAATGTCAGATTCGGTTTGTCAGACCATAGAAATTCAAAGTTGGTGGTTTTCAGACGCCGATGGAGTTAGATAATTGTTGGTTTCTTTATAAATTCTGCAAGTTTCCTAGCTCACCTTTTTATACTATTTTAGTCAAAATAATGGCTTCAGGAGGTTTTTAGGTGCCGTATTATATTAATATGAAGCTCCAAAAGCAGCCAGAGCAATCGAAGACGTTTAGCAGCATTATTTGTGTTTGTAGAATTGAAAAATTATTAATATAAAGCTATTCCATACTTAAGGTGTCATATTCGGATTGTCAGAACATAGAAATTCATAGTTGGTAGTTCTAAGACGCCGATGGAGTTAGATAAATTGTATTTTTTATACAATATAAAACCTGCAAGCTCCCTAGCTCTCCTTTCTGTACTATTTTAGTTAAAATAATGGCTTCAGGTGCTTATTAAGTGCCGTATTAAATTAATATAAAGCTCCAAAGGCAGCCAGAGCGAACGGTGACGTTTAGCAGCTTTATTTGTGTTTGTAGAATTGGAAAATCTTCACTATAAAGCTATTGTATTATTTACAGTGTCATATTCGGTTTGTTAGAACATAGAAATTCAAAGTTGGTGGTTTTCAGACGCCGATGGAGTTAGATAATTGTTGGTTTCTTTATAAATTCTGCAAGTTTCCTAGCTCACCTTTTTATACTATTTTAGTTAAAATAATGGCTTCAGGAGGTTTTTAGGTGCCGTATTATATTAATATGAAGCTCCAAAAGCAGCCAGAGCAAACGAAGACGTTTAGCAGCATTATTTGTGTTTGTAGAATTGAAAAATTATTAATATAAAGCTATTCCATACTTAAGGTGTCATATTCGGATTGTCAGAACCTAGAAATTCATAGTTGGTGGTTCTAAGACGCCGATGGAGTTAGATAAATTGTATTTTTTATTCAATATAAATCCTGCAAGTTCCCTAGCTCTTCTTTCTATACTATTTTAGTTAAAATAATGGCTTCAGGTGCTTATTAAGTGCCGTATTAAATTAATATAAAGCTCCAAAGGCAGTCAGAGCGAACGGTGACGTTTAGCAGCTTTATTTGTGTTTGTAGAATTTGAAAACCGTCACTATATAGCTATTGTATATTTTACAGTGTCATATTCGGGTTGTCAGAACATAGAAATTCAAAGTTGGTGGTTTTCAGACGCCGATGGAGTTAGATAGTTGTTTGTTTCAATATAAATTCTGCAAGTTTCCTAGCTCACCTTTCTATACTATTTTAGTTAAAATAATGGCTTCAGGAGGTTTTTAGGTGCCGTATTATATTAATATGAAGCTCCAAAAGCAGCCAGAGCAAACGAAGACGTTTAGCAGCATTATTTGTGTTTGTAGAATTGGAAAATCGTCAATATAAAGCTAGTCCATACTTAAGGTGTCATATTCGGATTGTCAGATTCTAGAAATTCATAGTTGGTAGTTCTAAGACGCCGATGGAGTTAGATAAATTGTATTTTTTATTCAATATAAATCCTGCAAGTTCCCTAGCTCTCCTTTCTATACTATTTTAGTTAAAATAATGGCTTCAGGTGCTTATTAAGTGCCGTATTAAACTAATATGAAGCTCCAAAAGCAGCCACAGCGAACGGTAACGTTTAGCAGCTTTATTTGTGTTTGTAGAATTGGAAAATCTTCACTATAAAGCTATTGTATATTTTACAGTGTCATATTCGGTTTGTTAGAACATAGAAATTCAAAGTTGTTGCTTTTCAGACGCCAATGGAGTTAGATAATTGTTGGTTTCAATATAAATTCTGCAAGTTTCCTAGCTCACCTTTCTATACTATTTTAGTTAAAATAATGGCTTCTGGTGCTTATTAAGTGCCGTAATAAATTAATATGAAGCTCCAAAAGCAGCCAGAGCGAACGGTTAAGTTTAGCAGCTGTATTTGTGTTTGTAGAATTGGCAAATCTTCACTATAAAGCTATTGTATATTTTACAGTGTCAGATTCGGTTTGTCAGACCATAGAAATTCAAAGTTGGTGCTTTTCGGACGCCGATGGAGTTAGATAATTGTTGGTTTCAATATAAATTCTGTAAGTTTCCTAGCTCACCTTTCTATACTATTTTAGTTAAAATAATAGCTTCAGGTGCTTATTAAGTGCCGTATTAAATTAATATGAAGCTCCAAAAGCAGCCAGAGCGAACGGTGACGTTTAGCAGCTTTATTTGTGTTTGTAGAATTGGAAAATCTTCACTATAAATCTATTCCATACTTAAGGTGTCATATTCGGACTGTCAGAACCTAGAAAATCATAGTTGGTGGTTCTAAGACGCCGATCGAGTTAGATAAATTGTATTTTTTATTCAATATAAATCCTGCAAGTTCCCTAGCTTTCCTATCTATACTATTTTAGTTAAAATAATGGCTTCAGGTGCTTATTAAGTGCCGTATTAAATTAATATGAAGCTCCAAAGCAGCCAGAGCGAACGGTGACGTTTAGCAGCTTTATTTGTGTTTGTAGAATTGGAAAATCTTCACTATAAAGCTATTGTATTATTTACAGTGTCATATTCGGTTTGTTAGAACATAGAAATTCAAAGTTGGTGGTTTTCAGACGCCGATGGAGTTAGATAATTGTTGGTTTCTTTATATATTCTGCAAGTTTCCTAGCTCACCTTTTTATACTATTTTAGTTAAAATAATGGCTTCAGGAGGTTTTTAGGTGCCGTATTATATTAATATGAAGCTCCAAAAGCAGCCAGAGCAATCGAAGACGTTTAGCAGCATTATTTGTGTTTGTAGAATTGAAAAATTATTAATATAAAGCTATTCCATACTTAAGGTGTCATATTCGGATTGTCAGAACCTAGAAATTCATAGTTGGTAGTTCTAAGACGCCGATGGAGTTAGATAAATTGTATTTTTTATACAATATAAAACCTGCAAGCTCCCTAGCTCTCCTTTCTGTACTATTTTAGTTAAAATAATGGCTTCAGGTGCTTATTAAGTGCCGTATTAAATTAATATAAAGCTCCAAAGGCAGCCAGAGCGAACGGTGACGTTTAGCAGCTTTATTTGTGTTTGTAGAATTGGAAAATCTTCACTATAAAGCTATTGTATATTTTACAGTCATATTCGGGTTGTCAGAACATAGAAATTCAAAGTTGGTGGTTTTCAGACGCCGATGGAGTTAGATAGTTGTTTGTTTCAATATAAATTCTGCAAGTTTCCTAGCTCACCTTTCTATACTATTTTAGTTAAAATAATGGCTTCAGGAGGTTTTTAGGTGCCGTATTATATTAATATGAAGCTCCAAAAGCAGCCAGAGCAAACGAAGACGTTTAGCAGCATTATTTGTGTTTGTAGAATTGAAAAATCGTCAATATAAAGCTAGTCCATACTTAAGGTGTCATATTCGGATTGTCAGAATCTAGAAATTCATAGTTGGTAGTTCTAAGACGCCGATGGAGTTAGATAAATTGTATTTTTTATTCAATATAAATCCTGCAAGTTCCCTAGCTCTCCTTTCTATACTATTTTAGTTAAAATAATGGCTTCAGGTGCTTATTAAGTGCCGTATTAAACTAATATGAAGCTCCAAAAGCAGCCAGAGCGAACGGTAACGTTTAGCAGCTTTATTTGTGTTTGTAGAATTGGAAAATCTTCACTAGAAAGCTATTGTATATTTTACAGTGTCATATTCGGTTAGTTAGAACATAGAAATTCAAAGTTGTTGCTTTTCAGACGCCAATGGAGTTAGATAATTGTTGGTTTCAATATAAATTCTGCAAGTTTCCTAGCTCACCTTTCTATACTATTTTAGTTAAAATAATGGCTTCTGGTGCTTATTAAGTGCCGTATTAAATTAATATGAAGCTCCAAAAGCAGCCAGAGCGAACGGTGAAGTTTAGCAGCTGTATTTGTGTTTGTAGAATTGGCAAATCTTCACTATAAAGCTATTGTATATTTTACAGTGTCAGATTCGGTTTGTCAGACCATAGAAATTCAAAGTTGGTGCTTTTCGGACGCCGATGGAGTTAGATAATTGTTGGTTTCAATATAAATTCTGTAAGTTTCCTAGCTCACCTTTCTATACTATTTTAGTTAAAATAATGGCTTCAGGTGCTTATTAAGTGCCGTATTAAATTAATATGAAGCTCCAAAAGCAGCCAGAGCGAACGGTGACGTTTAGCAGCTTTATTTGTGTTTGTAGAATTGGAAAATCTTCACTATAAAGCTATTCCATATTTAAGGTGTCATATTCGGACTGTCAGAACCTAGAAAATCATAGTTGGTGGTTCTAAGACGCCGATCGAGTTAGATAAATTGTATTTTTTATTCAATATAAATCCTGCAAGTTCCCTAGCTTTCCTATCTATACTATTTTAGTTAAAATAATGGCTTCAGGTGCTTATTAAGTGCCGTATTAAATTAATATGAAGCTCCAAAAGCAGCCAGATCGAACGGTGACGTTTAGCAGCTTTATTTGTGTTTGTAGAATTGGAAAATCTTCACTATAAAGCTATTGTATTATTTACAGTGTCATATTCGGTTTGTTAGAACATAGAAATTCAAAGTTGGTGGTTTTCAGACGCCGATGGAGTTAGATAATTGTTGGTTTCTTTATAAATTCTGCAAGTTTCCTAGCTCACCTTTTTATACTATTTTAGTTAAAATAATGGCTTCAGGAGGTTTTTAGGTGCCGTATTATATTAATATGAAGCTCCAAAAGCAGCCAGAGCAAACGAAGACGTTTAGCAGCATTATTTGTGTTTGTAGAATTGAAAAATTATTAATATAAAGCTATTCCATACTTAAGGTGTCATATTCGGATTGTCAGAACCTAGAAATTCATAGTTGGTGGTTCTAAGACGCCGATGGAGTTAGATAAATTGTATTTTTTATTCAATATAAATCCTGCAAGTTCCCTAGCTCTTCTTTCTATACTATTTTAGTTAAAATAATGGCTTCAGGTGCTTATTAAGTGCCGTATTAAATTAATATAAAGCTCCAAAGGCAGTCAGAGCGAACGGTGACGTTTAGCAGCTTTATTTGTGTTTGTAGAATTTGAAAACCGTCACTATATAGCTATTGTATATTTTACAGTGTCATATTCGGGTTGTCAGAACATAGAAATTCAAAGTTGGTGGTTTTCAGACGCCGATGGAGTTAGATAGTTGTTTGTTTCAATATAAATTCTGCAAGTTTCCTAGCTCACCTTTCTATACTATTTTAGTTAAAATAATGGCTTCAGGAGGTTTTTAGGTGCCGTATTATATTAATATGAAGCTCCAAAAGCAGCCAGAGCAAACGAAGACGTTTAGCAGCATTATTTGTGTTTGTAGAATTGGAAAATCGTCAATATAAAGCTAGTCCATACTTAAGGTGTCATATTCGGATTGTCAGATTCTAGAAATTCATAGTTGGTAGTTCTAAGACGCCGATGGAGTTAGATAAATTGTATTTTTTATTCAATATAAATCCTGCAAGTTCCCTAGCTCTCCTTTCTATACTATTTTAGTTAAAATAATGGCTTCAGGTGCTTATTAAGTGCCGTATTAAACTAATATGAAGCTCCAAAAGCAGCCAGAGCGAACGGTAACGTTTAGCAGCTTTATTTGTGTTTGTAGAATTGGAAAATCTTCACTATAAAGCTATTGTATATTTTACAGTGTCATATTCGGTTTGTTAGAACATATAAATTCAAAGTTGTTGCTTTTCAGACGCCAATGGAGTTAGATAATTGTTGGTTTCAATATAAATTCTGCAAGTTTCCTAGCTCACCTTTCTATACTATTTTAGTTAAAATAATGGCTTCTGGTGCTTATTAAGTGCCGTATTAAATTAATATGAAGCTCCAAAAGCAGCCAGAGCGAACGGTGAAGTTTAGCAGCTGTATTTGTGTTTGTAGAATTGGCAAATCTTCACTATAAAGCTATTGTATATTTTACAGTGTCAGATTCGGTTTGTCAGACCATAGAAATTCAAAGTTGGTGCTTTTCGGACGCCGATGGAGTTAGATAATTGTTGGTTTCAATATAAATTCTGTAAGTTTCCTAGCTCACCTTTCTATACTATTTTAGTTAAAATAATGGCTTCAGGTGCTTATTAAGTGCCGTATTAAATTAATATGAAGCTCCAAAAGCAGCCAGAGCGAACGGTGACGTTTAGCAGCTTTATTTGTGTTTGTAGAATTGGAAAATCTTCACTATAAAGCTATTCCATACTTAAGGTGTCATATTCGGACTGTCAGAACCTAGAAAATCATAGTTGGTGGTTCTAAGACGCCGATCGAGTTAGATAAATTGTATTTTTTATTCAATATAAATCCTGCAAGTTCCCTAGCTTTCCTATCTATACTATTTTAGTTAAAATAATGGCTTCAGGTGCTTATTAAGTGCCGTATTAAATTAATATGAAGCTCCAAAAGCAGCCAGAGCGAACGGTGACGTTTAGCAGCTTTATTTGTGTTTGTAGAATTGGAAAATCTTCACTATAAAGCTATTGTATTATTTACAGTGTCATATTCGGTTTGTTAGAACATAGAAATTCAAAGTTGGTGGTTTTCAGACGCCGATGGAGTTAGATAATTGTTGGTTTTTTTATAAATTCTGCAAGTTTCCTAGCTCACCTTTTTATACTATTTTAGTTAAAATAATGGCTTCAGGAGGTTTTTAGGTGCCGTATTATATTAATATGAAGCTCCAAAAGCAGCCAGAGCAAACGAAGACGTTTAGCAGCATTATTTGTGTTTGTAGAATTGAAAAATTATTAATATAAAGCTATTCCATACTTAAGGTGTCATATTCGCATTGTCAGAACCTAGAAATTCATAGTTGGTGGTTCTAAGACGCCGATGGAGTTAGATAAATTGTATTTTTTATTCAATATAAATCCTGCAAGTTCCCTAGCTCTTCTTTCTATACTATTTTAGTTAAATTAATGGCTTCAGGTGCTTATTAAGTGCCGTATTAAATTAATATAAAGCTCCAAAGGCAGTCAGAGCGAACGGTGACGTTTAGCAGCTTTATTTGTGTTTGTAGAATTTGAAAACCGTCACTATATAGCTATTGTATATTTTACAGTGTCATATTCGGGTTGTCAGAACATAGAAATTCAAAGTTGGTGGTTTTCAGACGCCGATGGAGTTAGATAGTTGTTTGTTTCAATATAAATTCTGCAAGTTTCCTAGCTCACCTTTCTATACTATTTTAGTTAAAATAATGGCTTCAGGAGGTTTTTAGGTGCCGTATTATATTAATATGAAGCTCCAAAAGCAGCCAGAGCAAACGAAGACGTTTAGCAGCATTATTTGTGTTTGTAGAATTGGAAAATCTTCACTATAAAGCTATTCCATACTTACGGTTTCATATTCGGATTGTCAGAACCTAGAAATTCAAAGTTGGTGGTTCTAAGACGCCGATGGAGTTAGATAAATTGTATTTTTTATTCAATATAAATCCTGCAAGTTCCCTAGCTCTCGTTTCTATACTATTTTAGTTAAAATAATGGCTTCAGGTGCTTATTAAGTGCCGTATTAAATTAATATGAAGCTCCAAAAGCAGCCAGAGCGAACGGTGACATTTAGCAGCTTTATTTGTGTTTGTAGAATTGGAAAATCTTCACTATAAAGCTCTTGTATATTTTACAGTGTCATATTCGGTTTGTTAGAACATAGAAATTCAAAGTTGGTGGTTTTCAGACACCGATGGAGTTAGATAATTGTTGGTTTCAATATAAATTCTGCAAGTTTCCTAGCTCACCTTTCTATACTATTTTAGTTAAAATAATGGCTTCAGGAGGTTATTAGGTGCCGTATTATATTAATATGAAGCTCCAAAAGCAGCCAGAGCAAACGAAGACGTTTAGCAGCATTATTTGTGTTTGTAGAATTGGAAAATCATCAATATAAAGCTATGCCATACTTAAGGTGTCATATTCGGATTGTCAGAACCTAGAAATTCATAGTTGGTAGTTCTAAGACGCCGATGGAGTTAGATAAATTGTATTTTTTATTCAATATAAATCCTGCAAGTTCCCTAGCTCTCGTTTCTATACTATTTTAGTTAAAATAATGGCTTCAGGTGCTTATTAAGTGCCGTATTAAATTAATATGAAGCTCCAAAAGCAGCCAGAGCGAACGGTGACATTTAGCAGGTTTATTTGTGTTTGTAGAATTGGAAAATCTTCACTATAAAGCTATTGTATATTTTACAGTGTCATATTCGGTTTGTTAGAACATGGAAATTCAAAGTTGGTGGTTTTCAGTCACCGATGGAGATAGATAATTGTTGATTTCAATATAAATTCTGCAAGTTTCCTAGCTCACCTTTCTATACTATTTTAGTTAAAATAATGGCTTCAGGAGGTTATTAGGTGCCGTATTATATTAATATGAAGCTCCAAAAGCAGCCAGAGTAAACGAAGACGTTTAGCAGCATTATTTGTGTTTGTAGAATTGGAAAATCATCAATATAAAGCTATTCCATACTTAAGGTGTCATATTCGGATTGTCAGAACCTAGAAATTCATAGTTGGTAGTTCTAAGACGCCGATGGAGTTAGATAAATTGTATTTTTTATTCAATATAAATCCTGCAAGTTCCCTAGCTCTCCTTTCTATACTATTTTAGTTAAAATAATGGCTTCAGGTGCTTATTAAGTGCCGTATTCAATTAATATGAAGCTCCAAAGGCAGTCAGAGCGAACGGTGACGTTTAGCAGCTTTATTTGTGTTTGTAGAATTTGAAAATCTTCACTATACAGTGTGTCCAAGATAAGGAGGGCCAGTATGGGGATCTCGGTAATGGTAAGAGATACAAATTTGGTTAAATGGAAAAAAAGTTGCGCAATTAAAGGACTAAAAAAATGACGTTTAGAAATTCTTGATATGATTTTTCGTTTTTGAATTATCTCAAAAAAACCGAATTTTTGGATTATCTTTTTTTTTCTGGCGTTAATATTAAAGTTAGAGCGAAACTGATTAAACTTCTTTATAGCAACTTTTAATGAACTTAATGATATCGTTATCAGTTTTTTTATCCGACGTTTCGTCTTCGAGAAACCATCATCAACTTCATTTTTTTAAATACGGTCCTGGTTTTTTGATGCCAAATTTGCAAATCCCTTGTTACTTTGAATTCAACAATGTGCCACATATTATGGTTTAATTACGTTTCGAGCTTTTTTCTGATTATTATCAGAAATTTTTTTAGATACGGAGGTATTTCTCATAATTTTGTAAAAATAAGTTCATACAGTAAGTTAGGCTTTTTTACATGCCGTTAAAATATTAAAATGCACATCATAATGTCATAATTCTGATACATTAATTTAATAACCAACCAATAATTATTAACAATAAACAAAAAAGAAGTGAACAAAATATAGACAGAAAGAATAACAAAACGAATATCGAAACCATTTAATAGGTATTAAATTTACAGAAGGTATTCAAAAAGGTTGCCATCATTTTCTATGCATAAATAACATCTAACTGTAGAATCTAAAACATTATTCAGCAATACTGGCGTTATACTTTGAAAGGCTTCAAGAACCAATCTTCTAAGTTCTTCTTCTATTTCAAAACGTTAAATACCTATTACATTGTTTCAAGGCTCGTTTTCTCATTCTTTCTGCCTATCTTTTGTTCATTTATTTGTTGTTTATTGTTAATAGTTATTGGTTGCTTATTAAATTAATGTATCAGAATTATGACATTATGATGTGCATTTTAATATTTTAACGGCATGTAAAAAGGCCTAACTTACTGTATGAGCTTATTTTTACAAAATTATGAGAAATGCAGGTCCGTATCTAAAAAAAATTCTGATGATGATCAGAAAAAATCTCGAAACGTAATTAAACCATAATATGTGGCACACTGTTGAGTTCAGAGTAACAAGGGCTTTGCAAATTTGGCATAAAAAAACCAGGACCGTATTTAAAAAAATGAAGTTGATGATGGTTTCTCGAAGACGAAACGTCCGATAAAAAAATTGATAACGCAATCATTAAGTCCACTAAAAGTTGCTATAAAGAAGTTTAATCAGTTTCGCTCTAACTTTAATATTAACGCCAGAAAAAAATTAAAAAGAAAATCCAAAAATTCGGTTTTTTTGAGATAATTCAAAAACGAAAAATCATATCAAGGATTTCTAGACGTCATTTTTTTAATCCTTTAATTGCGCAACTTTCTTCCCATTTAACCAAATTTGTATCTCTTACCATTACCGAGATCCCCATACTGGCCCTCCTTATCTTGGACACACTGTATAGCTATTGTATATTTTACAGTGTCATATTCGGGTTGTCAGAACATAGAAATTCAAAGTTGGTGGTTTTCAGACGCCGATGGAGTTAGATAGTTGTTTGTTTCAATATAAATTCTGCAAGTTTCCTAGCTCACCTTTCTATACTATTTTAGTTAAAATAATGGCTTCAGGAGGTTTTTAGGTGCCGTATTATATTAATATGAAGCTCCAAAAGCAGCCAGAGCAAACGAAGACGTTTAGCAGCATTATTTGTGTATGTAGAATTGGAAAATCGTCAATATAAAGCTAGTCCATATTTAAGGTGTCATATTCGGATTGTCAGAATCTAGAAATTCATAGTTGGTAGTTCTAAGACGCCGATGGAGTTAGATAAATTGTATTTTTTATTCAATATAAATCCTGCAAGTTCCCTAGCTCTCGTTTCTATACTATTTTAGTTAAAATAATGGCTTCAGGTGCTTATTAAGTGCCGTATTAAATTAATATGAAGCTCCAAAAGCAGCCAGAGCGAACGGTGACGTTTAGCAGCTTTATTTGTGTTTGTAGAATTGGAAAATCTTCACTATAAAGCTATTGTATATTTTACAGTGTCATATTCGGTTTGTTAGAACATAGAAATTCAAAGTTGGTGGTTTTCAGACACCGATGGAGTTAGATAATTGTTGGTTTCAATATAAATTCTGCAAGTTTCCTAGCTCACCTTTCTATACTATTTTAGTTAAAATAATGGCTTCAGGAGGTTATTAGGTGCCGTATTATATTAATACGAAGCTCCAAAAGCAGCCAGAGCAAACGAAGACGTTTAGCAGCATTATTTGTGTTTGTAGAATTGGAAAATCGTCAATATAAAGCTAGTCCATATTTAAGGTGTCATATTCGGATTGTCAGAATCGAGAAATTCATAGTTGGTAGTTCTAAGACGCTGATGGAGTTAGATAAATTGTATTTTCTATTCAATATAAATGTTGCAAGTTCCCTAGCTCTCCTTTCTATACTATTTTAGTTAAAATAATGGCTTCAGGTGCTTATTAAGTGCCGTATTAAATTAATATGAAGCTCCAAAAGCAGCCAGAGCGAACGGTGACGTTTAGCAGCTTTATTTGTGTTTGTAGAATTGGAAAATCTTCACTATAAAGCTATTGTATATTTTACAGTGTCATATTCGGTTTGTTAGAACATAGAAATTCAAAGTTGGTGGTTTTCAGACACCGATGGAGATAGATAATTGTTGGTTTCAATATAAATTCTGCAAGTTTCCTAGCTCACCTTTCTATACTATTTTAGTTAAAATAATGGCTTCAGGTGCTTATTAAGTGCCGTATTAAATTAATATGAAGCTCCAAAAGCAGCCAGAGCGAACAAAGACGTTTAGCAGCTTTATTTGTGTTTGTAGAATTGGAAAATCTTCACTATAAAGCTATTGTATATTTTACAGTGTCATATTCGGTTTGTTAGAACATAGAAATTCAAAGTTGGTGGTTTTCAGACACCGATGGAGATAGATAATTGTTGCTTTCAATATAAATTCTGCAAGTTTCCTAGCTCACCTTTCTATACTATTTTAGTTAAAATAATGGCTTCAGGTGCTTATTAAGTGCCGTATTAAATTAATATGAAGCTCCAAAAGCAGCCAGAGCGAACGGTGACGTTTAGCAGCTTTATTTGTGTTTGTAGAATTGGAAAATCATCAATATAAAGCTATTCCATACTTAAGGTGTCATATTCGGATTGTCAGAACCTAGAAATTCATAGTTGGTAGTTCTAAGACGCCGATGAAGTCAGATAAATTGTATTTTTTATTCAATATAAATCCTGCAAGTTCCCTAGCTCTCCTTTCTATACTATTTTAGTTAAAATAATGGCTTCAGGTGCTTATTAAGTGCCGTATTAAATTAATATGGAGCTCCAAAAGCAGCCAGAGCGAACGGTGGCGTTTAGCAACTTTATTTGTGTTTGTAGAATTGGAAAATCATCAATATAAAGCTATTCCATACTTAAGGTGTCATATTCGGCTTGTCAGAACCTAGAAATTCATAGTTGGTAGTTCTAAGACGCCGATGGAGTTAGATAAATTGTATTTTTTATTCAATATAAATCCTGCAAGTTCCCTAGCTCTCCTTTCTATACTATTTTAGTTAAAATAATTGCTTCAGGTGCTTATTAAGTGCTGTATTAAATTAATATGAAGCTCCAAAAGCAGCCAGAGCGAACGGTGACATTTAGCAGCTTTATTTGTGTTTGTAGAATTGGTAAATCTTCACTATAAAGCTATTGTATATTTTACAGTGTCATATTCGGTTTGTTAGAACATAGAAATTCAAAGTTGGTGGTTTTCAGACACCGATGGAGATAGATAATTGTTGGTTTCAATATAAATTCTGCAAGTTTCCTAGCTCACCTTTCTATACTATTTTAGTTAAAATAATGGCTTCAGGAGGTTATTAGGTGCCGTATTATATTAATATGAAGCTCCAAAAGCAGCCAGAGCAAACGAAGACGTTTAGCAGCATTATTTGTGTTTGTAGAATTGGAAAATCATCAATATAAAGCTATTCCATACTTAAGGTGTCATATTCGGATTGTCAGAACCTAGAAATTCATAGTTGGTGGTTCTAAGACGCCGATGGAGTTAGATAAATTGTTGGTTTCAATATAAATTCTGCAAGTTTCCTAGCTCACCTTTCTATACTATTTTAGTTAAAATAATGGCTTCAGGAGGTTTTTAGGTGCCGTATTATATTAATATGAAGCTCCAAAAGCAGCCAGAGCAAACGAAGACGTTTAGCAGCATTATTTGTGTTTGTAGAATTGGAAAATCATCAATATAAAGCTATTCCATACTTAAGGTGTCATATTCGGATTGTCAGAAGCTAGAAATTCATAGTTGGTAGTTCTAAGACGCCGATGGAGTCAGATAAATTGTATTTTTTATTCAATATAAATCCTGCAAGTTCCCTAGCTCTCCTTTCTATACTATTTTAGTTAAAATAATGGCTTCAGGTGCTTATTAAGTGCCGTATTAAATTAATATGAAGCTCCAAAAGCAGCCAGAGCGAACGGTGGCGTTTAGCAACTTTATTTGTGTTTGTAGAATTGGAAAATCTTCACTATAAAGCTATTGTATATTTTACAGTGTCATATTCGGTTTGTTAGAACATAGAAATTCAAAGTTGGTGGTTTTCAGACGCCGGTGGAGTTAGATAATTGTTGGTTTTAATATAAAATCTGCAAGTTTCCTAGCTCACCTTTCTATACTATTTTAGTTAAAATAATGGCTTCAGGAGGTTATTAGGTGCCGTATTATATTAATATGAAGCTCCAAAAACAGCCAGAGCAAACGAAGACGTTTAGCAGCATTATTTGTGTTTGTAGAATTGGAAAATCATCAATATAAAGCTATTCCATACTTAAGGTGTCATATTCGGATTGTCAGAACCTAGAAATTCATAGTTGGTAGTTCTAAGACGCCGATGGAGTCAGATAAATTGTATTTTTTATTCAATATAAATCCTGCAAGTTCCCTAGCTCTCCTTTCTATACTATTTTAGTTAAAATAATGGCTTCAGGTGCTTATTAAGTGCCGTATTAAATTAATATGCAGCTCCAAAAGCAGCCAGAGCGAACGGTGGCGATTAGCAACTTTATTTGTGTTTGTAGAATTGGAAAATCTTCACTATAAAGCTATTGTATATTTTACAGTGTCATATTCGGTTTGTTAGAACATAGAAATTCAAAGTTGGTGGTTTTCAGACGCCGGTGGAGTTAGATAATTGTTGGTTTTAATATAAATTCTGCAAGTTTCCTAGCTCACCTTTCTATACTATTTTAGTTAAAATAATGGCTTCAGGAGGTTATTAGGTGCCGTATTATATTAATATGAAGCTCCAAAAGCAGCCAGAGCAAACGAAGACGTTTAGCAGCATTATTTGTGTTTGTAGAATTGGAAAATCATCAATATAAAGCTATTCCATACTTAAGGTGTCATATTCGGATTGTCAGAACCTAGAAATTCATAGTTGGTAGTTCTAAGACGCCGATGGAGTCAGATAAATTGTATTTTTTATTCAATATAAATCCTGCAAGTTCCCTAGCTCTCCTTTCTATACTATTTTAGTTAAAATAATGGCTTCAGGAGCTTATTAAGTGCCGTATTAAATTAATATGAAGCTCCAAAAGCAGCCAGAGCGAACGGTGGCGTTTAGCAACTTTATTTGTGTTTGTAGAATTGGAAAATCATCAATATAAAGCTATTCCATACTTAAGGTGTCATATTCGGATTGTCAGAACCTAGAAATTCATAGTTGGTAGTTCTAAGACGCCGATGGAGTCAGATAAATTGTATTTTTTATTCAATATAAATCCTGCAAGTTCCCTAGCTCTCCTTTCTATACTATTTTAGTTAAAATAATGGCTTCAGGTGCTTATTAAGTGCCGTATTAAATTAATATGAAGCTCCAAAAGCAGCCAGAGCGAACGGTGGCGTTTAGCAACTTTATTTGTGTTTGTAGAATTGGAAAATCTTCACTATAAAGCTATTGTATATTTTACAGTGTCATATTCGGTTTGTTAGAACATAGAAATTCAAAGTTGGTGGTTTTCAGACGCCGATGGAGTGAGATAATTGTTGGTTTCAATAAAAATTCTGCAAGTGTCCTAGCTCACCTTTCTATACTATTTTAGTTAAAATAATGCCTTCAGGAGGTTATTAGGTGCCGTATTATATTAATATGAAGCTCCAAAAGCAGCCAGAGCAAACGAAGACGTTTAGCAGCATTATTTGTGTTTGTAGAATTGGAAAATCATCAATATAAAGCTATTCCATACTTAAGGTGTCATATTCGGATTGTCAGAACCTAGAAATTCATAGTTGGTAGTTCTAAGACGCCGATGGAGTTAGATAAATTCTATTTTTTATTCAATATAAATCCTGCAAGTTTCCTAGCTCTCCTTTCTATATTATTTTAGTAAAAATAATGGCTTCAGGTGCTTATTAAGTGCCGTATTAAATTAATATGAAGCTCCAAAAGCAGCCAGAGCGAACGGTGGCGTTTAGCAATTTTATTTGTGTTTGTAGAACTGGAAAATCTTCACTATAAAGCTATTGTATATTTTACAGTGTCATATTCGGTTTGTTAGAACATAGAAATTCAAAGTTGGTGGTTTTCAGACGCCGATGGAGTGAGATAATTGTTGGTTTCAATAAAAATTCTGCAAGTGTCCTAGCTCACCTTTCTATACTGTTTTAGTTAAAATAATGCCTTCAGGTGGTTATTAGGTGCCGTATTATATTAATATAAAGCTCCAAAAGCAGCCAGAGCAAACGAAGACGTTTAGCAGCATTATTTGTGTTTGTAGAATTGGAAAATCATCAATATATAGCTATTGTATATTTTACAGTGTCATATTCGGTTTGTCAGAACATAGAAATTCAAAGTTGGTGGTTTTCAGACGCCGATGGAGTTAGATAATTGTTGGTTTCAATATAAATTCTGCAAGTTTCCTAGCTCACGTTTCTATACTATTTTAGTTAAAATAATGGCTTCAGGAGGTTATTAGGTGCCGTATTATATTAATATGAAGCTCCAAAAGCAGCCAGAGCAAACGAAGACGTTTAGCAGCATTATTTGTGTTTGTAGAATTGGAAAATCATCAATATAAAGCTATTCCATACTTAAGGTGTCATATTCGGATTGTCAGAACCTAGAAATTCATAGTTGGTAGTTCTAAGACGCCGATGGAGTTAGATAAATTCTATTTTTTATTCAATATAAATCCTGCAAGTTCCCTAGCTCTCCTTTCTATACTATTTTAGTAAAAATAATGGCTTCAGGTGCTTATTAAGTGCCGTATTAAATTAATATGAAGCTCCAAAAGCAGCCAAGCGAACGGTGGCGTTTAGCAACTTTATTTGTGTTTGTAGAATTGGAAAATCTTTACTATAAAGCTATTGTATATTTTACAGTGTCATATTCGGTTTGTTAGAACATAGAAATTCAAAGTTGGTGGTTTTCAGACGTCGATGGAGTTAGATAATTGTTGGTTTCAATATAAATTCTGCAAGTTTCCTAGCTCACGTTTCTATACTATTTTAGTTAAAATAATGGCTTCAGGAGGTTATTAGGTGCCGTATTATATTAATATGAAGCTCCAAAAGCAGCCAGAGCAAACGAAGACGTTTAGCAGCATTATTTGTGTTTGTAGAATTGGAAAATCTTCACTATATAGCTATTGTATATTTTACAGTGTCATATTCGGTTTGTCAGAACATAGAAATTCAAAGTTGGTGGTTTTCAGACGCCGATGGAGTTAGATAATTGTTGGTTTCAATATAAATTCTGCAAGTTTCCTAGCTCACCTTTCTGTACTATTTTAGTTAAAATAATGGCTTCAGGAGGTTATTAGGTGCCGTATTATATTAATATGAAGCTCCAAAAGCAGCCAAAGCAAACGAAGACGTTTAGCAGCATTATATGTGTTTGTAGAATTGGAAAATCATCAATATAAAGCTATTCCATACTTAAGGTGTCATATTCGGATTGTCAGAACCTAGAAATTCATAGTTGGTAGTTCTAAGACGCCGATGGAGTTAGATAAATTCTATTTTTTATTCAATATAAATCCTGCAAGGTCCCTAGCTCTCCTTTCTATACTATTTTAGTAAAAATAATGGCTTCAGGTGCTTATTAAGTGCCGTATTAAATTAATATGAAGCTCCAAAAGCAGCCAGAGCGAACGGTGGCGTTTAGCAACTTTATTTGTGTTTGTAGAATTGGAAAATCTTCACTATAAAGCTATTGTATATTTTACAGTGTCATATTCGGTTTGTTAGAACATAGAAATTCAAAGTTGGCGGTTTTCAGACGCCGATGGAGTGAGATAATTGTTGGTTTCAATAAAAATTCTGCAAGTGTCCTAGCTCACCTTTCTATACTATTTTAGTTAAAATAATGCCTTCAGGAGGTTATTAGGTGCCGTATTATATTAATATGAAGCTCCAAAAGCAGCCAGAGCAAACGAAGACGTTTAGCAGCATTATTTGTGTTTGTAGAATTGGAAAATCATCAATATAAAGCTATTCCATACTTAAGGTGTCATATTCGGATTGTCAGAACCTAGAAATTCATAGTTGGT
>OW679197.1:167632471-167833771 GCA_940337035.1 Agriotes lineatus | reverse complement strand
TATCAAACTTAACCATGTTTATTTGGACTTTTGTATTTGTACTGAATAGGTCTATAAATGGGTAAGATATACGAACGTATTCTTTAAACACCCTGTATAGTAAGGGGCACATTAACGGCCCTGGCCGAACTCCTGAAGGGACTGTTGTCCACCCCTGATGTGAAACCATTAAGTACCAAGATTCGTATAGTGTAGGTTGCCTGGTAACTGTGTGGTAGTTCTGAATACCCCCACTACGTTACGTCACGCGGAAGGCGATTTGTAACGCGTGCCTAGTGTCTAGTATACGGCTCTACAGTTTTGTACAGGTCCTTTAGTGTAATTTTTCGATTTTCTTGTGATTTGAGTTAATTGTTGAACTATACCGAATACCGACGCACTACCTACAAGTATTGCTTTGTGATTACAGTGCAGTGTGCTTCCCTGGACAATAATATTAAGTAGTAAGTCGAGAGATTTATATACCTACCTACCTGTTTGTAGAAAACATTTTGTTTTAGTTTGGCTTAAATATGGTAGGCAATAACTGCGCCGTGGCTATTTGTAAAAACTCGTCAGGTAAAGCTAAAGCAGCCCAAGAAAGTATTTTATTTTTTCGCTTTCCGAAAGAGTCAATAATTCGAAAACAGTGGATACAAAAGTGCCACCGAAAAGACAAATTCAATGCAGAAAACAGTCGAATTTGTAGCCAACATTTTACGAGAGAAGATTATGAAGATGATTTGAAGGCACGTTTGTTGAACATCGACCCGAGAAGATTAAAAGCTCAGGTAGGTAAAGTGTAATTAAACTTTCGTAAAAATACAAATATTTTATCGGTGTTGCTACCACGGATTATCCGTGCCGCTGTGTCAGGGTACTTCGGTCTGCAAACCGCTGTTAGTCTGCAATTTTCTAGGACCACTGCTTTGAAACAAATGGACGGAAGTTCCAAGACATCTTTCTAAACTGTTTATAATCATTACAAAAGTACTAAAGAATTATGGAAACATTGTATTTGTTTCTTCTTAAGTATACTTATCTACTAAAATTCTAAACAAGATTAATATTGCTAATTGTCATTTTCAGCGGTCCCATCTTTAAATTTATTGCCAGCATCAGATACCTCATCAAACACCCCAGTGCATTCTAACACATCTCGAAACACGCGTGCACTTGTTAAAAAACGGAAGGAAATAGTAACGACTCTTCTGGTTAACGAAGCTCAAATGGAAGAGAAACTTTTGGGAATTTTGCCATCGACAAGTCAAGAAAGTGACTTGGATATTTTAAACAGGCACTGTGATACTATCACTAAAGAAAACAATTCTTTGAAGAAAAGTTTGGAAGAAGCACAAAATAAAATATCAGAATTAAAAAATAGAGTATTTGAACTGGAAACCAAAATTAAAGATCAAACGCATAATAAGGATATTACTCTCACCACAAAATTGACTGAAGTTTTCTCCAATTTTTTAACTCCGAATCAAGTAAGGGTTGTATTGAAGAAACAAACCAAGGCAAGATGGAACTCAGAAGAAATAGCAAGAGCGTTCACAATACGATATTTCAGTCAACGCTGCTACAGATATTTGCGTGAAACTTTGAAGTACCCATTACCTGGCCTGTCAACTCTGCAAAGCTGGGCATCTAATTTACATTTAAGAAACGGCCTGCTAAAAGATGTATTCAAGATTATGGATACCTCGGGTAAACTGAAGACAGACTTGCAAAGACTGACGGTGGTTTTGTTTGATGAAATTAAAGTTGCGTCAACGTATGAATACGACCAGAAATCTGACGATATTATTGGCCCTCACACATATATGCAGGTTGTAATGGCCAGAGGTCTTTTCGATAATTGGAAGCAACCTGTGTATATCGGATTTGACATGAAAATGACAAAGAATCTTCTTGATGAAGTTCTTACTGCACTGCATACTATTAAGTATAACGTGGTGGCGTGTGTATCAGACTGTGGAGGAGGAAATCAAGGCTTATGGACCGAACTGGGGGTCTCTATCGACCATACTTCCTACAGCCATCCCGTTACGCAAGAAGATATCTACTTTTTCCCTGATGCTCCTCATCTTCTGAAGCTAACCAGAAATTGGTTAATCGACACTGGATTTACTTTGAGTGATGGAAGAATCATTTGTAAAAAACCTCTTGAAGAACTTATAACCGCCACAGATACCGAAATCAGTTCTTGCCATAAATTGCAAGATAATCACCTTACCTGTAAAAGAACTCAAAGGCAAAATGTTCGGTTGGCTGCGCAATTGTTATCAAATACAACGGCAACTGCACTTAAAAGATATGTTTTGTGCAATAAACGGCAAGCAGAAGATCTTGGTGATTTTATAAATATGATCAGTACATGGTTTGATATTATGAATGCGTATACACCAATGGCTAAAATTCCGAATAAACAACCTTATGGAAAAAGATTGGAAGAGCAAATCGAAACACTAAATCAAGTCAAAGAAACATTCAGTGGACTACGTTGTATAGGAAAAAATTCCTTGCAGGTGTTCCAAAAAGGAATTATTATTTCCTGCTTATCTATGCAAGCACTGCATACCAAATTAGTTGAAAAGTACAAAATTTCTTACATTTTGACGCATAGGTTAAATCAAGATTCTCTGGAAAACTTTTTTTCGCAGGTAGGCATTTTTGTACTATCGTGTATAATTCTAACGGTTCATTCAAAATTATTTTCCTCTTGTAGATAAGAACTAGAGGTGGTTTACACGATCATCCATCCCCACTTGATGCTATTTACAGAGTTAGAATGATACTCTTGGGAAAAAATCCAGGCATTGTTCAGTCGAACACCAATTTCCAACATCATGAGAGCTTAGACTCCGAGCAATATGTTGTCGCTAGTGCTTTTCAGCAAGCTAAAATTACTAAACTGCAGCTGCCCGAAGCACCCCTGACATCAACAGAAAATAATGAATTTTCTGATACCGAAAGCGTTTCCTGAAGTACTGAAACTTCAACAAATGCCTCAATAGCAACTACTTCAAAGAAATCAGAAGAGGACGGTCTAACTTATATTGCTGGGTATCTTGCAAGAAAACACCAAATGGAGTTTTCGCACTTGGGATGTTACACCTATAAAAACGATCCCATAAATATGCATTCATACAGTATGCCGTCATGGGTGCAGAGTTTGTCATTTGGTGGTCTCACTCAGCCTTCAAATTCTTGGTTAGAATCGGTTAAAATGCTAGAGAAACGTTTTATAAGGCTCCATAAGAATTCTTTTAAATTTAAGAATAACATAATTAGAAGAACTGCGACAATTTTAGCAAAATCAGTTCCGGGGATAGATAAAACTTTAATTCACTCCTTTACTCGACAAAGAGTCTTCATGCGAATGAAATTTTTGATGTTGCAGAAAAATAAAGATCGGCCTAAAAGAAAAGCTACTGAAGACTGCGACGACATGAGAAGAAAGACTCTCAAGAAATTTAAAAAAATTATAGAATAATTTAGTAGGTATAATAATACATATACAAATAACTAAGCCTACTATTTTTATTTTGTGTTCTTTATTAATAGATTATATTATGTAAGCAAGTCGTTGCATTACTACTATATTAAATTTAAAATGTTAAGCCTTATTACCTAAATTTCGTAATTTAATTTAAAAGATCCTACGCACGTGAATGGAGTATAATTTAAATCAAACAAGCTCTTGTAACTTACTATCTGGCCCGCGTCAACACATTTTAAAAACCAGAATCACCCAAGTCATTTAACGATTGAAAGGAAAACTGATTTTGAGGAGTTTATTGTGCGTAAATGTCGTAGGAATATTTAAACTCCCGCTCCGCTCATTCTTCCGAGTGACGCGTCGCATGCAGCGCGCTAATTGGTCGAAACTTACCAGGCAACCTACACTATACGAATCTTGATTAAGTACTACTGCCTGAGAACGATTTTCGATACACGACATAAACCACCTGAAAATATTTGTATGAACACCGGTCCCATTAAGTTTATTGCGAATGATAGTGTGGTCTATCCTAAATGCCTTACTATAGTAGGTAAAGATTGTATCAGCTTGGTCAGGAATTGCCATATTATGGGATCTATAATCATTTGATACTCGAAGGTTAGTTGCTGTTGAACGCTAATTAAGAAACCCGAACTATTCAGGACTAAATATTGATTTCATTGCCACATTTGAGTATAAATGGTCCTTTCAAATATTTTGGCAAAAATGCACAATTTTGATCCGGTCACACTAAAATGGTGAAAACCAAATACAGTAGCCACTGCAGTGTTAGCGGTTAGATTAGCTTAACTAACTGCATTAATATTTGAATATTATATTAAGGGAAATAAAGCACAAGCGTTTCAAATATCAAAAGCAGTGTTTATTTATCAATATTATATGTAGCCTGGCAATCTGTACCCAGGTTACATGTAGGTATCCTACACCACCAATTTGATTGTATAACAATTCGGATATAATTTGGAAGATTTTGGGGTGATATGGTAATCGCAACTTATACTGAAAGGAGATATCTGAGCATTACATTTATCAGGATTTCTGATATAGCTTATCTACTTTGTATGGAAAGGAAAAGATGGAACGTATTAGAGCTATAATTTTTCTACTACACGCAGACAAATAATATAAGAGGCTAGATCCTCCTACCGAAATAATGTATTGTATCTATGGTATTTAAAGGCAAGGTATATACATAATTGAGATAAACCCAATACTAAATTCGCGTCGTGCACACGATGCGTTTACATCGAGACGTAAGTGATTTTTAGTTTGAAATATAAGCTTAACACCGTAACATAAAGAGTAAGGTGCATAGAAAATACACATAACAATACATCAATACGTCCATAAATCCGGAGAGAGAAATGAAAAGAGAAAGTCAATATCGTAAATTCTAAAACTGATTTATTCCAATACGTTTTAATTTGTAGAAAAGTGTAAAGTTAAATGAATGTAGCAGCTATAGAGCCAATTCTTAGAAGGCCAATCCAGAACCCAAATATAAATCCATATAACAATAAAACGCAATTAGAAAAAGTTACTTAAGTGTAAATCGAATCAACGCCTCCAGTCCTAAATAGAGTAAATCAGAGGTGCTATTTAAAAAACATCTAAAAAATTCAATGAAAATACATCACATTGTTAAACGAGAGGAGTCTTTTCTAATAAATCAACGATAACCGTGTCTTTCCCAAATTCCAACTAACTAACCAACGTAGGAAAAGGAAAAGGAAAGGGAAAATGGTAAGCTGGTTTACCACCACAGTGGGATGAAATAATTTTAAAAATCTGACCGTAGAAAGAAGTGCCTCAGCGCATTCACGGTGGCAATACGAGAAATTCGCGAAATAAGCAAATAATACACCAAAACCCAAGAGAGCACATTTAATCTACCAAGACCGCACGGTATATCATGGCCAGATTCGATTAAATACGCCAAACACTGCATTAGCGGAAAGGAACTGTTAAGTAGTGTCATTTCTAAAGGACACCGCCCCTTTAAAATCCATACATACCTAACCCCCAAAGCGTCAAAGCAAATACTTCGTTACTAACCAATATGTATGTAAATTACAAGAGCTAATTAAAAAAAATAACCTATTTCCTTTTAAATTAGTATCGCTATTAAGTAGCTTTTAGAAGAAGCTAAGGTGGGGTTGCGGATGTGGTAAAAAGTGAATCTCAAGTGGAGGTGGGAAGGCGAATGGTCTTAAGCGAGTGCTTATCAACTGGGATAAAAGGAGCACAAAACATAGTGGACTAGAGAAGCTACTTGATACTGAGGATGTGGATGATGATCATCAAGGTGAGTTTATTCGCTACGGTGCTAGTTAGTAAATACGGCTAAAAGTTATATGCTTACGTCAAAATTCTGTTACTCATTTTTTTTATTTTCCGAAGATCTCTGACAGTAAAATGAAGGTTAGACTGTACATTAAAACTATCAACTAGATAAGCAAATTTTATTATAAAACGTTTGTCCACAAATGTTTCGATATTTGTGTAATTTTCATCTTTCAAAAAAAAAAGAAAAATTCTTTGCCTGAGTTGAAAGACATTCTCTAGAAACCACGGGATAACCAGTAAACTTCGCAATAATATAATAACTTCTTGTTATCAATTCCTATGTAACAGCATACTGCATAAAATATTTTTGCTTTTCAGGTCTCTGTTTTTATAAAAGGCAGACCATATAACCGCTCACGTGTGTCGGCAGTGAACAAAACTACAAACCTAGTCAGCTTTTTTTCAAAACAGGTGTAAACGTTGCTTATTTGTTTCAAACTAGGAAATTAATATGAATGAAAAACCTATAGTGATTTCTTAAACATTACATTTGCAAAGTGGCGGTCCTCCATCCTCCGATCGAGGTTATTTATAGAAATATTTAAAAAGCAAAGTTCATGTCAAAAGAAACTAAACTCAGACAAAATATCAGGAAAACAGAATAGCCATCCCACAAGAAACGTGGCACAATGACATGCACAATATGTAATCTCGATTATGGGATAAAATGATAAATGAAATTATCAAACCAATACTGAATCACCCTTCATTATATATGCTAGTTTTTTGCTGTATGAATGATAGCATGCGCCTTGCGTGCATTTGATGCACGATCGACGTCGCTTTTTCTAGCACTCAAATATTCATGTAAAAATTCTTTACTTAATCTTTTTATGGAAGTTTACTTTCTGTATATGTATTCAAAAGTAAATAAAGTACATATTTTTTGGTGAGACTGTATAAATTTACTAGCACAAGAGATAGCCCTTGGTTGTTTCCGCACTACAAAAATTAAACGAAATTCAGGATTCAATCTCGCGGGGATTTTCAGCAATCACTTACGTGGCCTTGTCAAGGTGTGTCAGAGAAAAATTATCTCTTATAAGTCAACAAAGGTTATATAAAAATTAATCAAACAGAATATAACGTCCCGTAGAACTTTACTTCCGAATCTCTAAAATAAATAGCCACACTCGCATCTCTTTTCTTCCGAACGTCGCTACGAGGACATTTTATCATATAAATGCGCTACCTTGGCGATATGGTCGATCATATAGTTTTGGAATTGCTAGCGTCGGTCTTCTCACGTCAGCCATGGTCGAAGTAGCAGATGCTTCTAACCTGCAAAGGGATTTTGGGGCGGTGCTAATTGTTTTATGTACACAAGCATTTGAGCACTCCTAAATAAGCGACCTGCGCTCATCTCTAGGACCCGCTTGTGATAGTAGGGCCCCTCTCCCCCTGCAGGCTCGTAACGCTGTGCTGAAGGCCGTTTACAGCACGAATCTTCGGACTGCGGGATGCCGGCGTTAGTCCAGCTGTAGATACACCTGTTGTCTGCTTTGCACCCCACCTGACTATACGTATTACCCAAATCGTAGAGATCACCAGCCTGACATCCTGGATATGGTCTTCCTAAAAAAACTTCCCAACTGAAATCCATCAAACAGTCATCGATGAGCTGGATTCGGATCACCTTCCAGTACTCATAACACTCACAGCTACTCCACACATAAACTCACAGGCTCCTCGCCTAATAAACGGATCAATAAACTGGGAAAAGTTTCAAATAGCCCTAAATGATCATTTACAATATTCACCTGAACTGAAAGCACCAGAAGGAATCGACTTAGCAATATCAAACTTTACAACTTCCATTGTAAATAGTGCACTCAAGGCAACTTCGGATAAAAAAATTTATCATAAACCCAGACACTACTACCACTCAAACTATATAACCGAACTTATTAAAAAAAAGAGCCAAGCGAGACGTAAATGGCAGCGAAGTCGAAACTCATCTGATAAGCGAACGCTCAACTACCTAACACACCAGCTCAAAAAAGAGTTAGACGAAATAAGAATAGCCACATACCAAAAATACATTGAAGAGCTTGAACCGAACGACCCTGGGATGTGGAAAGCAACAAAAAGAATTCTAAAACAGCACAACGAAATTCCAACAATCACAGATGGTATCCGCAACTACTACACTGATGCAGAAAAAGCCGTGGCATTCGCCAACCATCTGGAAAGTGCTTTCACACCAAAAATCACATGCAGTCCAACAGAAGCAGCATATACAATTGATTACATCGAAAGAAACCTACCCGTCATCACCGAACATATAGAACCAACTTCGCCTCACGAACTACAAGCACTAATTGCCAGACTCCCCAAAAGAAAAAGCCCCGGTTACGACCTCATACCAAATATCGTCTTAACACATCTAACTATGAAATCCTTAGCCTACCTAACATCAATATTTAATGCCTGCCTGAGGATGGGCCACTTCCCAAAAGAGTGGAAACACGCCATAATACTGCTATTCCCTAAACCTGGAAAGGACAAAAAACGCTTAGAAAACTACAGACCTATAAGTCTATTAACATCTTTATCCAAGCTATTAGAAAAAGTAATCTACACTCGCCTCAATAAAGAAGTTACCTCACTCAACATACTTCCCCCACACCAGTTCGGCTTCAGAAGGACCTACTCAACCACACACCAACTTCAGAGAATAGTTGAAACAATCGAAACTGGATACGAAAACAAACAGTACGCAACAGCCGTTTTCCTTGATGTAGCCCAGGCCTTTGATAAGGTCTGGCTAGAGGGGCTGAAAAGAAAACTATTGAAACTAAGATTACCCAACTACCTAAAGGCAATACTATTCTCTTTTCTCGACAACAGAAACTTTGCAGTGAAAATCAACGCCGAAGTCTCAGATACCAAAGTATACGAGCTGGAGTCCCTCAGAGCAGTATACTAGGACCACTTTTATTTAACATCTACACGTCAGACATGCCAAATGTAGAAGCCACTTTAGCAACATTCGCTGATGATACAGCCATAATTACACTAAGCAACGACCTTACAAAGGCAGCACAACTACTACAGGCCGCTATAAACAAATTATGCAAATGGTTTAGTGACTGGAACATCCAAATCAACTCGAGCAAATGCCAGGCAAAAATATTCACACTCAGGAGAATCAGCAACCCACCTAACATTCATGTTAACAACCAAATCATTGAATGGAATACCCCTGATGAAACAGTGAAATATCTCGGAGTACTTCTAGACACTAAATTATCATGGAAGCAGCATATCAACCACAAACTGAATCAGAGTTACGCAAGACTAGCTCAGCTATACCCACTATTCAATCGGAAATCAAAACTAAAAGCCAAATGCGCACTCATGATGTACACTTCCCTCATAAGACCATTAGCACTTTATGCAGTACCAATCTGGAGTAACACTTCAAAAACAAACATAACCAAACTACAAAGGTTACAGAATAAAGTTCTAAGAATCTCAGTAGACGCGCCATGGTTCATCAGAAATACTCAATTGCATTACGAACTAGGAGTTCCAACAATAGAAGAATACATAAAAACAAGCACCAAAAAATTTCTTAACAACATCAAGGCATGCGATGGAGCAGCTCACTATAACCTCGGCAAGCGGAACATTCACTCCCGGCTAAAACGAAGACTCCCCCAAGACCAATTCTTATCAGACGAAGACGAATAATCGCACAGCGGTGCCCGAGGAATCAAGATACCTCATCAGTTAGATTAGTCACTTGAAACAAATACTAACAATGCCATGTATAATGCAAAAATTGTGTTGATCTGGCAAATAAACATTTTATAAAAAAAAAAAAAAGTTAAAATAATGGCTTCAGGAGGTTATTAGGTGTCGTATTATATTAATATGAAGCTCCAAAAGCAGCCAGAACAAACAAAGACGTTTAGCAGCATTATTTGTGTTTGTAGAATTAGAAAATCATCAATATAAAGCTATTCCATACTTAAGGTGTCATATTCGGATTGTCAGAACCTTGAATTCATAGTTGGTAGTTCTAAGACGCCGATGGAGTTAGATAAATTGTATTTTTTATTCAATATAAATCCTGCAAGTTCCCTAGCTCTCCTTTCTATACTATTTTATTTAAAATAATGGTTTCAGGTGCTTATTAAGTGCCGTATTAAATTAATATGAAGCTCCAAAAGCAGCCAGAGCGAACGGTGACGTTTAGCAGCTTTATTTGTGTTTGTAGAATTGGAAAATATTCACTATAAAGCTATTGTATATTTTACAGTGTCATATTCGGTTTGTTAGAACATAGAAATTCAAAGTTGGTGGTTTCAGACGCCGATGGAGTTAGATAATTGTTGGTTTCAATATGAATTCTGCAAGTTTCCTAGCTCACCTTTCTATACTATTTTAGTTAAAATAATGGCTTCAGGAGGTTATTAGGTGCCGTATTATATTAATATGAAGCTCCAAAAGCAGCCAGAGCAAACGAAGACGTTTAGCAGCATTATTTGTGTTTGTAGAATTGGAAAATCATCAATATAAAGCTATTCCATACTTAAGGTGTCATATTCGGATTGTCAGAACCTAGAAATTCATAGTTGGTAGTTCTAAGACGCCGATGGAGTTAGATAAATTGTATTTTTTGTTCAATATAAATCCTGCAAGTTCCCTAGCTCTCCTTTCTATACTATTTTAGTTAAAATAATGGTTTCAGGTGCTTATTAAGTGCCGTATTAAATTAATATGATGCTCCAAAAGCAGCAAGAGCGAACGGTGGCGTTTAGCAGCTTTATTTGTGTTTGTAGAATTGGAAAATCTTCACTATACAGTGTGGTCCATTAAGTGTGCAACAAATGGGAAATTTTTTTATTAGTTGTACAATCGAAATTTAAATATTTCCAAAAGTTAGTGCATGTTCGATAACCATATCAGATGCCCTTAGAATGGCTTCAAGTCAAACAATATACAGGGTAGGACAAAAAATATGAAATTCGTTCAAGAACAAAGTTACCTTATTTCAAACAATATAACAAAATTTTATTGAGAAAAGTTGTTTAGAATCAAACATTGTGCTCAAATACAAAGTCACGGCCTCCTATTCGAATTTTGATTCTTTTTTGGAAAATTTTGTATTACCCCCGTATGATACATATTTTTATTATTTTGATTTTATATGTATTTAAAGTAGCCACAACCACATCCCTTTTAAATAACTTTTAGCAACTTGAAGCGTATTTGTAAAATTTACTTGGATTTATATTTTTTTAGGTAAGCGTCCACTTCATGTTTGTTGCAACGATATTTAACAGAACTTTAGAATTTCGCAAATATTCTTTTTAACAAGGCAAATGCTTTACTAATAATAATTTACATATGAAAAACTCTTAATAAAATGAGAATAATAAAAATATGTATCATACGGGGATAATACAAAATTTTACAAAAAAAGAATCAAAATTCGAATAGGAGGCCGTGACTTTGTATTTGAGCATAACTTTTGATTCTAAACAACTTTTCTTAATAAAATTTTGCTATATTTTTTTAAATAAGGTAACTTTATTCATGAACGAATTACATCTTTTTTGTCCTGCCCTGTATATTGTTTGACTTGAAGCCATTCTAAGGGCATCTGATATGGTTATCGAACATGCACTAACTTTTAGCGGTATTTAAATTTCGGTTTTACAACTAATAAAAAAATGTCCCATTTGTTGCACACTTAATGGACCACACTGTATAGCTATTGTATATTTTACAGTGTCATATTCGGTTTGTCAGAACATAGAAATTCAAAGTTGGTGGTTTTCTGTCGCCGATGGAGTTAGATAATTGTTGGTTTCAATATAAATTCTGCAAGTTTCCTAGCTCACCTTTCTATAGTATTTTAGTTAAAATAATGGCTTCAGGAGGTTATTAGGTGCCGTATTATATTAATATGAAGCTCCAAAAGCAGCCAGAGCAAACGAAGACGTTTAGCAGCATTATTTGTGTTTGTAGAATTGGAAAATCATCAATATAAAACTATTCCATACTTAAGGTGTCATATTCGGATTGTCAGAACCTAGAAATTCATAGTTGGTAGTTCTAAGACGCCGATGGAGTTAGATAAATTGTATTTTTTATTCAATATAAATCCTGCAAGTTCCCTAGCTTTCCTTTCTATACTATTTTACTTAAAATAATGGTTTCAGGTGCTTATTAAGTGCCGTATTAAATTAATATGAAGCTCCAAAAGCAGCCAGAGCGAACGGTGACGTTTAGCAGCATTATTTGTGTTTGTAGAATTGGAAAATCATCAATATAAAGCTATTCCATACTTAAGGTGTCATATTCGGATTGTCAAAACCTAGAAATTCATAGTTGGTAGTTCTAAGACGCCGATGGAGTTAGATAAATTGTATTTTTTATTCAATATAAATCCTGCAAGTTCCCTAGCTTTCCTTTCTATACTATTTTAGTTAAAATAATGGTTTCAGGTGCTTATTAAGTGCCGTATTAAATTAATATGAAGCTCCAAAAGCAGCCAGAGCGAACGGTGACGTTTAGCAGCTTTATTTGTGTTTGTAGAATTGGAAAATATTCACTATAAAGCTATTGTATATGTTACAGTGTCATATTCGGTTTGTTAGAACATAGAAATTCAAAGTTGTTGGTTTTCAGACGCCGATGGAGTTAGATAATTGTTGGTTTCAATATAAATTCTGCAAGTTTTCTAGCTCACCTTTCTATACTATTTTAGTTAAAATAATGGCTTCAGGAGGTTATTAGGTGCCGTATTATATTAATATGAAGCTCCAAAAGCAGCCAGAGCAAACGAAGACGTTTAGCAGCATTATTTGTGTTTGTAGAATTGGAAAATCATCAATATAAAGCTATTCCATACTTAAGGTGTCATATTCGGATTGTCAGAACCTAGAAATTCATAGTTGGTAGTTCTAAGACGCCGATGGAGTTAGATAAATTGTATTTTTTATTCAATATAAATCCTGCAAGTTTCCTAGCTCACCTTTCTATACTATTTTAGTTAAAATAATGGCTTCAGGAGGTTATTAGGTGCCGTATTATATTATTATGAAGCTCCAAAAGCAGCCAGAGCAAACGAAGACGTTTAGCAGCATTATTTGTGTTTGTAGAATTGGAAAATCATCAATATAAAGCTATTCCATACTTAAGGTGTCATATTCGGATTGTCAGAACCTAGAAATTCATAGTTGGTAGTTCTAAGACCCCGATGGAGTTAGATAAATTGTATTTTTTATTCAATATAAATCCTGCAAGTTTCCTAGCTCACCTTTCTATACTATTTTAGTTAAAATAATGGCTTCAGGAGGTTATTAGGTGCCGTATTATATTAATATGAAGCTCCAAAAGCAGCCAGAGCAAACGAAGACGTTTAGCAGCATTATTTGTGTTTGTAGAATTGGAAAATCATCAATATAAAGCTATTCCATACTTAAGGTGTCATATTCGGATTGTCAGAACCTAGAAATTCATAGTTGGTAGTTCTAAGACCCCGATGGAGTTAGATAAATTGTATTTTTTATTCAATATAAATCCTGCAAGTTACCTAGCTCACCTTTCTATACTATTTTAGTTAAAATAATGGCTTCAGGAGGTTATTAGGTGCCGTATTATATTATTATGAAGCTCCAAAAGCAGCCAGAGCAAACGAAGACGTTTAGCAGCATTATTTGTGTTTGTAGAATTGGAAAATCATCAATATAAAGCTATTCCATACTTAAGGTGTCATATTCGGATTGTCAGAACCTAGAAATTCATAGTTGGTAGTTCTAAGACGCCGATGGAGTTAGATAAATTGTATTTTTTATTCAATATAAATCCTGCAAGTTTCCTAGCTCACCTTTCTATACTATTTTAGTTAAAATAATGGCTTCAGGAGGTTATTAGGTGCCGTATTATATTAATATGAAGCTCCAAAAGCAGCCAGAGCAAACGAAGACGTTTAGCAGCATTATTTGTGTTTGTAGAATTGGAAAATCATCAATATAAAACTATTCCATTCTTAAGGTGTCATATTCGGATTGTCAGAACCTAGAAATTCATAGTTGGTAGTTCTAAGACGCCGATGGAGTTAGATAAATTGTATTTTTTATTCAATATAAATCCTGCAAGTTCCCTAGCTTTCCTTTCTATACTATTTTAGTTAAAATAATGGTTTCAGGTGCTTATTAAGTGCCGTATTAAATTAATATGAAGCTCCAAAAGCAGGCAGAGCGAACGGTGACGTTTAGCAGCATTATTTGTGTTTGTAGAATTGGAAAATCATCAATATAAAGCTATTCCATACTTAAGGTGTCATATTCGGATTGTCAAAACCTAGAAATTCATAGTTGGTAGTTCTAAGACGCCGATGGAGTTAGATAAATTGTATTTTTTATTCAATATAAATCCTGCAAGTTCCCTAGCTTTCCTTTCTATACTATTTTAGTTAAAATAATGGTTTCAGGTGCTTATTAAGTGCCGTATTAAATTAATATGAAGCTCCAAAAGCAGCCAGAGCGAACGGTGACGTTTAGCAGCATTATTTGTGTTTGTAGAATTGGAAAATCATCAATATAAAGCTATTCCATACTTAAGGTGTCATATTCGGATTGTCAAAACCTAGAAATTCATAGTTGGTAGTTCTAAGACGCCGATGGAGTTAGATAAATTGTATTTTTTATTCAATATAAATCCTGCAAGTTCCCTAGCTTTCCTTTCTATACTATTTTAGTTAAAATAATGGTTTCAGGTGCTTATTAAGTGCCGTATTAAATTAATATGAAGCTCCAAAAGCAGCCAGAGCGAACGGTGACGTTTAGCAGCTTTATTTGTGTTTGTAGAATTGGAAAATATTCACTATAAAGCTATTGTATATTTTACAGTGTCATATTCGGTTTGTTAGAACATAGAAATTCAAAGTTGTTGGTTTTCAGACGCCGATGGAGTTAGATAATTGTTGGTTTCAATATAAATTCTGCAAGTTTTCTAGCTCACCTTTCTATACTATTTTAGTTAAAATAATGGCTTCAGGAGGTTATTAGGTGCCGTATTATATTAATATGAAGCTCCAAAAGCAGCCAGAGCAAACGAAGACGTTTAGCAGCATTATTTGTGTTTGTAGAATTGGAAAATCATCAATATAAAGCTATTCCATACTTAAGGTGTCATATTCGGATTGTCAGAACCTAGAAATTCATAGTTGGTAGTTCTAAGACGCCGATGGAGTTAGATAAATTGTATTTTTTATTCAATATAAATCCTGCAAGTTTCCTAGCTCACCTTTCTATACTATTTTAGTTAAAATAATGGCTTCAGGAGGTTATTAGGTGCCGTATTATATTATTATGAAGCTCCAAAAGCAGCCAGAGCAAACGAAGACGTTTAGCAGCATTATTTGTGTTTGTAGAATTGGAAAATCATCAATATAAAGCTATTCCGTACTTAAGGTGTCATATTCGGATTGTCAGAACCTAGAAATTCATAGTTGGTAGTTCTAAGACCCCGATGGAGTTAGATAAATTGTATTTTTTATTCAATATAAATCCTGCAAGTTTCCTAGCTCACCTTTCTATACTATTTTAGTTAAAATAATGGCTTCAGGAGGTTATTAGGTGCCGTATTATATTAATATGAAGCTCCAAAAGCAGCCAGAGCAAACGAAGACGTTTAGCAGCATTATTTGTGTTTGTAGAATTGGAAAATCATCAATATAAAGCTATTCCATACTTAAGGTGTCATATTCGGATTGTCAGAACCTAGAAATTCATAGTTGGTAGTTCTAAGACCCCGATGGAGTTAGATAAATTGTATTTTTTATTCAATATAAATCCTGCAAGTTACCTAGCTCACCTTTCTATACTATTTTAGTTAAAATAATGGCTTCAGGAGGTTATTAGGTGCCGTATTATATTATTATGAAGCTCCAAAAGCAGCCAGAGCAAACGAAGACGTTTAGCAGCATTATTTGTGTTTGTAGAATTGGAAAATCATCAATATAAAGCTATTCCATACTTAAGGTGTCATATTCGGATTGTCAGAACCTAGAAATTCATAGTTGGTAGTTCTAAGACGCCGATGGAGTTAGATAAATTGTATTTTTTATTCAATATAAATCCTGCAAGTTTCCTAGCTCACCTTTCTATACTATTTTAGTTAAAATAATGGCTTCAGGAGGTTATTAGGTGCCGTATTATATTAATATGAAGCTCCAAAAGCAGCCAGAGCAAACGAAGACGTTTAGCAGCATTATTTGTGTTTGTAGAATTGGAAAATCATCAATATAAAACTATTCCATTCTTAAGGTGTCATATTCGGATTGTCAGAACCTAGAAATTCATAGTTGGTAGTTCTAAGACGCCGATGGAGTTAGATAAATTGTATTTTTTATTCAATATAAATCCTGCAAGTTCCCTAGCTTTCCTTTCTATACTATTTTAGTTAAAATAATGGTTTCAGGTGCTTATTAAGTGCCGTATTAAATTAATATGAAGCTCCAAAAGCAGCCAGAGCGAACGGTGACGTTTAGCAGCATTATTTGTGTTTGTAGAATTGGAAAATCATCAATATAAAGCTATTCCATACTTAAGGTGTCATATTCGGATTGTCAAAACCTAGAAATTCATAGTTGGTAGTTCTAAGACGCCGATGGAGTTAGATAAATTGTATTTTTTATTCAATATAAATCCTGCAAGTTCCCTAGCTTTCCTTTCTATACTATTTTAGTTAAAATAATGGTTTCAGGTGCTTATTAAGTGCCGTATTAAATTAATATGAAGCTCCAAAAGCAGCCAGAGCGAACGGTGACGTTTAGCAGCTTTATTTGTGTTTGTAGAATTGGAAAATATTCACTATAAAGCTATTGTATATTTTACAGTGTCATATTCGGTTTGTTAGAACATAGAAATTCAAAGTTGTTGGTTTTCAGACGCCGATGGAGTTAGATAATTGTTGGTTTCAATATAAATTCTGCAAGTTTTCTAGCTCACCTTTCTATACTATTTTAGTTAAAATAATGGCTTCAGGAGGTTATTAGGTGCCGTATTATATTAATATGAAGCTCCAAAAGCAGCCAGAGCAAACGAAGACGTTTAGCAGCATTATTTGTGTTTGTAGAATTGGAAAATCATCAATATAAAGCTATTCCATACTTAAGGTGTCATATTCGGATTGTCAGAACCTAGAAATTCATAGTTGGTAGTTCTAAGACGCCGATGGAGTTAGATAAATTGTATTTTTTATTCAATATAAATCCTGCAAGTTTCCTAGCTCACCTTTCTATACTATTTTAGTTAAAATAATGGCTTCAGGAGGTTATTAGGTGCCGTATTATATTATTATGAAGCTCCAAAAGCAGCCAGAGCAAACGAAGACGTTTAGCAGCATTATTTGTGTTTGTAGAATTGGAAAATCATCAATATAAAGCTATTCCATACTTAAGGTGTCATATTCGGATTGTCAGAACCTAGAAATTCATAGTTGGTAGTTCTAAGACGCCGATGGAGTTAGATAAATTGTATTTTTTATTCAATATAAATCCTGCAAGTTTCCTAGCTCACCTTTCTATACTATTTTAGTTAAAATAATGGCTTCATGAGGTTATTAGGTGCCGTATTATATTAATATGAAGCTCCAAAAGCAGCCAGAGCAAACGAAGACGTTTAGCAGCATTATTTGTGTTTGTAGAATTGGAAAATCATCAATATAAAGCTATTCCATACTTAAGGTGTCATATTCGGATTGTCAGAACCTAGAAATTCATAGTTGGTAGTTCTAAGACGCCGATGGAGTTAGATAAATTGTATTTTTTATTCAATATAAATCCTGCAAGTTTCCTAGCTCACCTTTCTATACTATTTTAGTTAAAATAATGGCTTCAGGAGGTTATTAGGTGCCGTATTATATTATTATGAAGCTCCAAAAGCAGCCAGAGCAAACGAAGACGTTTAGCAGCATTATTTGTGTTTGTAGAATTGGAAAATCATCAATATAAAGCTATTCCATACTTAAGGTGTCATATTCGGATTGTCAGAACCTAGAAATTCATAGTTGGTAGTTCTAAGACGCCGATGGAGTTAGATAAATTGTATTTTTTATTCAATATAAATCCTGCAAGTTTCCTAGCTCACCTTTCTATACTATTTTAGTTAAAATAATGGCTTCAGGAGGTTATTAGGTGCCGTATTATATTATTATGAAGCTCCAAAAGCAGCCAGAGCAAACGAAGACGTTTAGCAGCATTATTTGTGTTTGTAGAATTGGAAAATCATCAATATAAAGCTATTCCATACTTAAGGTGTCATATTCGGATTGTCAAAACCTAGAAATTCATAGTTGGTAGTTCTAAGACGCCGATGGAGTTAGATAATTGTTGGTTTCAATATGAATTCTGCAAGTTTCCTAGCTCACCTTTCTATACTATATTAGTTAAAATAATGGCTTCAGGAGCTTATTAGTTGCCGTATTAAATTAACATGAAGCTCTAAAAGCAGCCAGAGCGAACGGTGACGTTTAGCAGCTTTGTTTCTGTTTGTAGAATAGGAAAATCATCAATATAAAGCTATTCCATATTTTACAGTGTCACATTCGGTTTGTCACAACCTAGCAAATCAAAGTTGGTGGTTCTAAGACCACGATGGAGTTAGATAAATTGAATTTTTTATTCAATATAAATCCTGCAAGCTCTCTAGTTCTCAATTATATATTATTTTAGTTAAAATAATGGCTTCAGAAGCTTATTAGGTCCGTGTTATATCAATATGAAGCTTCAAATGCAGCCAGAGCGAACGGTGACGTTTCGCAGCTTCATTTGTGTTTGTAGAATTGGAAAATTATTAACATAAAGCTATTCCATACCTTTCGGTGTCACATTCGGTTTGTCAGAACCTAGCAATTCAAAGTTGGTGGCCCTAGAGCGCCGATGGAGTTAGATAAATTTTATTTTGCATTCAATATAGGTCCTGAAAGTTTCCTAGCTCCCATTTCTAAAATAATTTAGTTAAAAAAATGGCATCAGGAGCTTAGTAGGTGCCGTATTCAATTAATAGGAAGCTTCAAAAGCAGCCAGAGCGAACGCTGCCTTTTTACAGCATTATTTGAATTAGTAGAATTGGTAAATCTTCAATAAAAAGCTATTCCGGTATTTTTTATTCAATGTATTTCCCGCAAGTTCCTTAGCTCAGCTTTCAATATTAATTTAGTTAAAATATTTGCTTCAGGAGCTTATTGGGTGCCGTACTAAATTAATATGAAGCTCCAAAAGCAGCCAGAGCGAACGGTGGCGTTTAACTGCATTATTTGTGTTAATAGGATTGGAAAATCATCAATATAAAGTATTCCGTACTTTACGGTGTCACATTCGGTTTGCCATAACCTAGAAAATCACAGTTGCTGACTCTAAAACGCCGATGGAGTTAGATAAATTTTATTTTGCACTCAGTATAAATCCTGCAAACTTCCTAGCTATCATTTCTATATTAATTTAGGTAAAATAAAGACTTCATGTGCCGTATTAAATCAATATGAAGCTCCAAAACCAGCCAAAGCGAACGGTAACGTTTAGCTGCATTATTTGTGTTAATAGGATTACAAAATCATCAATATAAAGTTTTCCCTATTTTACGGTGTCACATTCGGTTTGTCATAACCTAGTAAATCAAAGTTGGTGGCCTAGAGCGCCGATGGAGTTTGATAAATTTTATTTTGCATTCAATATAAATCCTGAAAGTTTCCTAGCTCTCATTTCTAAAATAATTTAGTTAAAAAGTGGCATCAGGAGCTTAGTAGGTGCCGTATTCAATTAATAGGAAGCTTCAAAAGCAGCCAGAGCGAAGGCTGCCGTTTTACAGCATTATTTGAATTAGTAGAATTGGTAAATCTTCAATAAAAAGCTATTCCGGTATTTTTTATTCAATGTATTTCCTGCAAGTTCCTTAGCTCAGCTTTCAATATTAATTTAGTTAAAATAATTGCTTCAAGAGCTTATTGGGTACCGTACTAAATTAATATAAAACTCCAAAAGCAGCCAGAGCGAACGGTGTCGTTTAACTGCATTATTTGTGTTAATAGGATTGGAAAATCATCAATATAAAGTATTCCGTACTTTACGGTGTCACATTCGGTTTGCCATAACCTAGAAAATCACAGTTGCTGGCTCTAAACCAACGATGGAGTTTTGATAAATTTTATTTTGCACTCAGTATAAATCCTGCAAGCTTCCTAGCTATCATTTCTATATTAATTTAGGTAAAATAAAGACTTCATGTGCCGTATTAAATCAATATGAAGCTCCAAAAACAGCCAGAGCGAACGGTAACGTTTAGCTGCATTATTTGTGTTAATAAAATTACAAAATCATCAATATAAAGTTTTCCCTATTTTACGGTATCACATTCGGTTTGTCATAACCTAGCAAATCAAAGTTGGTGGCCTAGAGCGCCGATGGAGTTAGATAAATTTTATTTTGCATTCAATATAAATCCTGAAAGTTTCCTAGCTCCCATTTCTAAAATAATTTATTTAAAAAATGGCATCAGGAGCTTAGTAGGTGCCGTATTCAATTAATAGGAAGCTTCAAAAGCAGCCAGTGCGAAGGCTGCCATTTTACAGCATTATTTGAATTAGTAGAATTGGTAAATCTTCAATAAAAAGCTATTCCGGTATTTTTTATTCAGTGTATTTCCCGCAAGTTCCTTAGCTCAGCTTTCAATATTAATTTAGTTAAAATAATTGCTTCAGGAGCTTATTGGGTACCGTACTAAATTAATATAAAACTCCAAAAGCAGCCAGAGCGAACGGTGTCGTTTAACTGCATTATTTGTGTTAATAGGATTGGAAAATCATCAATATAAAGTATTCCGTACTTTACGGTGTCACATTCGGTTTGCCATAACCTAGAAAATCACAGTTGCTGGCTCTAAACCGCCGATGGAGTTTTGATAAATTTTATTTTGCACTCAGTATAAATCCTGCAAGCTTCCTAGCTATCATTTCTATATTAATTTAGGTAAAATAAAGACTTCATGTGCCGTATTAAATCAATATGAAGCTCCAAAAACAGCCAGAGCGAACGGTAACGTTTAGCTGCATTATTTGTGTTAATAAAATTACAAAATCATCAATATAAAGTTTTCCCTATTTTACGGTATCACATTCGGTTTGTCATAACCTAGCAAATCAAAGTTGGTGGCCTAGAGCGCCGATGGAGTTAGATAAATTTTATTTTGCATTCAATATAAATCCTGAAAGTTTCCTAGCTCTCATTTCTAAAATAATTTAGTTAAAAAGTGGCATCAGGAGTTTAGTAGGTGCCGTATTCAATTAATAGGAAGCTTCAAAAGCAGCCAGAGCGAAGGCTGCCGTTTTACAGCATTATTTGAATTAGTAGAATTGGTAAATCTTCAATAAAAAGCTATTCCGGTATTTTTTATTCAATGTATTTCCCGCAAGTTCCTTAGCTCAGCTTTCAATATTAATTTAGTTAAAATAATTGCTTCAGGAGCTTATTGGGTACCGTACTAAATTAATATAAAACTCCAAAAGCAGCCAGAGCGAACGGTGTCGTTTAACTGCATTATTTGTGTTAATAGGATTGGAAAATCATCAATATAAAGTATTCCGTACTTTACGGTGTCACATTCGGTTTGCCATAACCTAGAAAATCACAGTTGCTGGCTCTAAACCGCCGATGGAGTTTTGATAAATTTTATTTTGCACTCAGTATAAATCCTGCAAGCTTCCTAGCTATCATTTCTATATTAATTTAGGTAAAATAAAGACTTCATGTGCCGTATTAAATCAATATGAAGCTCCAAAAACAGCCAGAGCGAACGGTAACGTTTAGCTGCATTATTTGTGTTAATAAAATTACAAAATCATCAATATAAAGTTTTCCCTATTTTACGGTATCACATTCGGTTTGTCATAACCTAGCAAATCAAAGTTGGTGGCCTAGAGCGCCGATGGAGTTAGATAAATTTTATTTTGCATTCAATATAAATCCTGAAAGTTTCCTAGCTCCCATTTCTAAAATAATTTATTTAAAAAATGGCATCAGGAGCTTAGTAGGTGCCGTATTCAATTAATAGGAAGCTTCAAAAGCAGCCAGAGCGAAGGCTGCCATTTTACAGCATTATTTGAATTAGTAGAATTGGTAAATCTTCAATAAAAAGCTATTCCGGTATTTTTTATTCAATGTATTTCCTGCAAGTTCCCTAGCTCAGCTTTCAATATTAATTTAGTTAAAATAATTGCTTCAGGAGCTTATTGGGTGCCGTACTAAATTAATATAAAGCTCCAAAAGCAGCCAGAGCGAACGGTGGCGTTTAACTGCATTATTTGTGTTAATAGGATTGGAAAATCATTAATATAGAGTATTCCCTACTTTACGGTGTCACATTCGGTTTGTCATAACCTAGTAAATCAAAGTTGGTGGCCTAGAGCGCCGATGGAGTTAGATAAATTTTATTTTGCATTCAATATAAATCCTGAAAGTTTCCTAGCTCCCATTTCTAAAATAATTTATTTAAAAAATGGCATCATTAGCTTAGTAGGTGCCGTATTCAATTAATAGGAAGCTTCAAAAGCAGCCAGAGCGAAGGCTGCCGTTTTACAGCATTATTTGAATTAGTAGAATTGGTAAATCTTCAATAAAAAGCTATTCCGGTATTTTTTATTCAATGTATTTCCTGCAAGTTCCCTAGCTCAGCTTTCAATATTAATTTAGTTAAAATAATTGCTTCAGGAGCTTATTGGGTGCCGTACTAAATTAATATAAAGCTCCAAAAGCAGCCAGAGGAAACGGTGGCGTTTAACTGCATTATTTGTGTTAATAGGATTGGGAAATCATCAATATAAAGTATTCCGTACTTTACGGTGTCACATTCGGTTTGTCATAACCTAATAAATTAAAGTTGGTGGCCTAGAGCGCCGATGGAGTTAGATAAATTTTATTTTGCATTCAATATAAATCCTGAAAGTTTCCTAGCTCCCATTTCTAAAATAATTTATTTAAAAAATGGCATCAGGAGCTTAGTAGGTGCCTTATTCAATTAATAGGAAGCTTCAAAAGCAGCCAGAGCGAAGGCTACCGTTTTACAGCATTATATGAATTAGTAGAATTGGTAAATCTTCAATAAAAAGCTATTCCGGTATTTTTTACTCAATGTATTTCCTGCAAGTTCCCTAGCTCAGCTTTCAATATTAATTTAGTTAAAATAATTGCTTCAGGAGCTTATTGGGTGCCGTACTAAATTAATATAAAGCTCCAAAAGCAGCCAGAGCGAACGGTGGCGTTTAACTGCATTATTTGGGTTAATAGGATTGGAAAATCATTAATATAAAGTATTCCGTACTTTACGGTGTCACATTCGGTTTGTCATAACCTAGTAAATCAAAGTTGGTGGCCTAGAGCGCCGATGGAGTTAGATAAATTTTATTTTGCATTCAATATAAATCCTGAAAGTTTCCTAGCTCCCATTTCTAAAATAATTTATTTAAAAAATGGCATCATTAGCTTAGTAGGTGCCGTATTCAATTAATAGGAAGCTTCAAAAGCAGCCAGAGCGAAGGCTGCCGTTTTACAGCATTATTTGAATTAGTAGAATTGGTAAATCTTCAATAAAAAGCTATTCCGGTATTTTTTATTCAATGTATTTCCTGCAAGTTCCCTAGCTCAGCTTTCAATATTAATTTAGTTAAAATAATTGCTTCAGGAGCTTATTGGGTGCCGTACTAAATTAATATAAAGCTCCAAAAGCAGCCAGAGGAAACGGTGGCGTTTAACTGCATTATTTGTGTTAATAGGATTGGGAAATCATCAATATAAAGTATTCCGTACTTTACGGTGTCACATTCGGTTTGTCATAACCTAATAAATTAAAGTTGGTGGCCTAGAGCGCCGATGGAGTTAGATAAATTTTATTTTGCATTCAATATAAATCCTGAAAGTTTCCTAGCTCCCATTTCTAAAATAATTTATTAAAAAAATGGCATCAGGAGCTTAGTAGGTGCCTTATTCAATTAATAGGAAGCTTCAAAAGCAGCCAGAGCGAAGGCTACCGTTTTACAGCATTATATGAATTAGTAGAATTGGTAAATCTTCAATAAAAAGCTATTCCGGTATTTTTTATTCAATGTATTTCCTGCAAGTTCCCTAGCTCAGCTTTCAATATTAATTTAGTTAAAATAATTGCTTCAGGAGCTTATTGGGTGCCGTACTAAATTAATATAAAGCTCCAAAAGCAGCCAGAGCGAACGGTGGCGTTTAACTGCATTATTTGGGTTAATAGGATTGGAAAATCATTAATATAAAGTATTCCGTACTTTACGGTGTCACATTCGGTTTGTCATAACCTAGTAAATCAAAGTTGGTGGCCTAGAGCGCCGATGGAGTTAGATAAATTTTATTTTGCATTCAATATAAATCCTGAAAGTTTCCTAGCTCCCATTTCTAAAATAATTTTTTTTAAAAATGGCATCAGGAGCTTAGTAGGTGCCGTATTCAATTAATAGGAAGCTTCAAAAGCAGCCAGAGCGAAGGCTGCCGTTTTACAGCATTATTTGAATTAGTAGAATTGGTAAATCTTCAATAAAAAGCTATTCCGGTATTTTTTATTCAATGTATTTCCTGCAAGTTTCCTAGCTCAGCTTTCAATATTAATTTAGTTAAAATAATTGCTTCAGGAGCTTATTGGGTGCCGTACTAAATTAATATAAAGCTCCAAAAGCAGCCAGAGCGAACGGTGGCGTTTAACTGCATTATTTGTGTTAATAGGATTGGAAAATCATTAATATAAAGTATTCCGTACTTTACGGTGTCACATTCGGTTTGTCATAACCTAGTAAATCAAAGTTGGTGGCCTAGAGCGCCGATGGAGTTAGATAAATTTTATTTTGCATTCAATATAAATCCTGAAAGTTTCCTAGCTCCCATTTCTAAAATAATTTATTTAAAAAATGGCATCAGGAGCTTAGTAGGTGCCGTATTCAATTAATAGGAAGCTTCAAAAGCAGCCAGAGCGAAGGCTACCGTTTTACAGCATTATTTGAATTAGTAGAATTGGTAAATCTTCAATAAAAAGCTATTCCGGTATTTTTTATTCAATGTATTTCCTGCAAGTTCCCTAGCTCAGCTTTCAATATTAATTTAGTTAAAATAATTGCTTCAGGAGCTTATTGGGTGCCGTACTAAATTAATATAAAGCTCCAAAAGCAGCCAGAGCGAACGGTGGCGTTTAACTGCATTATTTGTGTTAATAGGATTGGAAAATCATTAATATAAAGTATTCCGTACTTTACGGTGTCACATTCGGTTTGTCATAACCTAGTAAATCAAAGTTGGTGGCCTAGAGCGCCGATGGAGTTAGATAAATTTTATTTTGCATTCAATATAAATCCTGAAAGTTTCCTAGCTCCCATTTCTAAAATAATTTATTTAAAAAATGGCATCAGGAGCTTAGTAGGTGCCTTATTCAATTAATAGGAAGCTTCAAAAGCAGCCAGAGCGAAGGCTACCGTTTTACAGCATTATTTGAATTAGTAGAATTGGTAAATCTTCAATAAAAAGCTATTCCGGTATTTTTTATTCAATGTATTTCCTGCAAGTTCCCTAGCTCAGCTTTCAATATTAATTTAGTTAAAATAATTGCTTCAGGAGCTTATTGGGTGCCGTACTAAATTAATATAAAGCTCCAAAAGCAGCCAGAGCGAACGGTGGCGTTTAACTGCATTATTTGTGTTAATAAGATAGAAAAATCATCAATATAAAGTATTCCGTACTTTACGGTGTCACATTCGGTTTGCCATAACCTAGAAAATCACAGTTGCTGGCTCTAAAACGCCGATGGAGTTAGATAAATTTTATTTTGCACTCAGTATAAATCTTGCAAACTTCCTAGCTATCATTTCTATATTAATTTAGGTAAAATAAAGACTTCATGTGCCGTATTAAATCAATATGAAGCTCCAAAAACAGCCAGAGCAAACGGTAACGTTTAGCTGCATTATTTGTGTTAGTAGGATTACAAAATCATCAATATAAAGTTTTCCCTATTTTACGGTGTCACATTCGGTTTGTCATAACCTAGCAAATCAAAGTTGGTGGCTGTAAAACGCCGATATAGTTAAATAAATTGAAGTATTATATACCTTTAATTTCTAAGTGTAGACATAGACGGTATTTATAATGTACTTTATAATGCAGGGGGTCATTTTAAGCCGGATCTGCGCAGAAACCCGCACCCCTAAAATCTGGGGCAGTCAGCGACCGTGTGTTAACAGACTTGCACGCATTTTAAACTTACGCATTTCATTAGTTACCAAATTTATTATATTGTTTTGATTCATCCGTTATTATATGATTGTTCAGTAAGTGTGGTGTTTTATTTGTTGTTTAATACGTGATTTAAGAGTCAGCGAGGCGCTATAATCTGGCAGCCCAAACGTGGAGTCGAAAAATTTAATTAATTAGTGTACGAGCAGCTTTTAAATCCAGTAAGAACAATAAACTGTATTGTGTGTATGTGGAAATATTCAAAACATTGAACAAAATTAGGAGTTTTCTGTACAAGTTATCAGCGATCACGCAATGTTCAACATCTGCTAACGATATTGGACTCCAAGTCGGCATTTCTTTGGTTTTCGTTTCAACCACGGTGATTAATGACTACTGGTCATCGTTGAGCTGCATCCCAAAACACAGCGGAAATCAAGGAACCTCGTACCACAGTTGGTTTGTACAGATACAAAATCAAGTATTTGCAACTTCGAGGTAAGCCTTATTTTTTTGCTGCTGTGCGTATTTAAATTTCTGTAGCCGCTTTAATTAGTGTGCGAAAACAGAAGGAAAGACATTCGACAACGGCGTCGCGTCGCGTCTTTAAATAAAAGACATTTCGAAAACGGCGTCGGACCGCGTCTCAAAGATATGTTCTCTGCCGCGTCGCAGAAACAAAGACACTTGCTATCGTTTTGTGGTTTCTCGGCTATAAGAAATTCATCGCAAGCATTTTTTGTGAATGCCGCGAAAGCGTCGTCAAAGCCAGAGGCTATTAAAAGAGAGCGCGGATTCAAAAATTGAACAAGCACCTGATCTGGAAACAATAGCAATGGCTTCCACAATCCCCTCGGTAATTCAGATGTCTACAGATCAACTACAGCAATTGCTCAGTAGAATACAAGCTCAGACCAATGAACAATTGCGCCAAATTCATCAAGAGTTTCAGCAATTCCTGCGATCGCAACCTGCTAAGCCAGAACTTTCAACTAGGGAGTTTTGCGAAATGCACATCGCGGTTTGTGGGGAACAAGGGTAAAGACATTTCCGCGTTTCATGACTCTGTTAATACATATCGCGAGTGTCTAAACGTGTCGGATGAAAACGCGGTGCGTGGCTTGTCAATGCTGCTTGCAGGTCCTGCTGGATCTTGGTGACAAGGCATCAAATCTTCGGTGACAAATTGGGCAGATGCTGAAACAGCAATGAGAAATTCTTTCGGGCCGCAAAAACCCGCGTATCAAATCTACCGCGAATTATTTGCAAATGAACAGGACGAGAGAACGTCGACGGATATTTTCGTCAGTAATGCGAGAGCTATGTTTTCTCACTTAGAAAATGTACCGAATGAGGCAATTCAAATTGATATGTTATTTGGCCTGTTGAATCGCCGAATTCGGAAGCGTATTTTGCGAGCAAACGTTAATACTTACGATGACCTGCTCAAACTTGCGCCCGAAGCCGAACAAGCCTTACAGGAAGTTCAGAAAAGTGAATTTCTGCGGTTTCCACAATCAACTGAGTCAAAACCTAGGAAAGAGCGCCCGCGGTGCGATTATTGTCGCAATTTCGGACACTCGATTGGCGATTGCAAAATTCGCGAACGCAAACATACAAGGCACGATCAGCAAGAGATAATAACTCCGCCTGTGCAGTCTTCAGTCTTCAAATGCTACGGGTGTGGAGCCATCGGTAAAGTGCGTACCAATTGCCCAAACTTCAATCCAAAGCAACAACGTAGAACAAGTGCTAATTTTGCTACCATGTTGAATTATACAACTATTATGGAAGCGTGCGTCATTACGAATCCGTGCATTAAACCGCTATTGCCAATTAAATTGCTCGATCGGGAAGGAATCGCCTATGCAGACTCAGGTGCTCAAGCCAGTATTGCAGAATTGATTACCCTTTCGCGCCTTCACGAGTTACGATCGCGTATGCCGATGGAATTGCCAAAGAAGAGGATGTATTGATAGCTCAGGTGCAATTGGAAGTTGCAGGTAGATCTATACAAACAGATCTTATGGTTCTGCCTAAGTTAGAAAATAATCGTACCCTGCTAGGTATGGACTTCCTGAAAAACGCTGGGATCGTTATCAACCTCGGCCAGTACACGTGGAGCTTTGCAGATGATCCAGAAAGGCAGTACGAATTTGCGGAGAACATTATTGTACTAGAGGAAGGGAGTTCAAACCCGCACAAGGCTGTGGTCGAAGAAGAGAACTTGAAACAAGAGATCGTCGATTCTGATTCAAGTGCCTCCGAAACAGCATGTGCGATCGTTGATCTTAAATCGAATATCGAACTTCAACTGCGTGAAAACGAAGGAGTTAATCTGGCATCTAATGTGAGAACTCAATTCAATCAGCTACTCTTTAAGTACAAGAGTGTCTTTAATCAAGGGGGGGGCAACCCCTTTCGCGGAACATTATATAAACACAGACATACATCAGACTACCGCCTGCAAAACGAGAGCTGCTGAAACAAGAATTAGACAGGCTACTCAACGACGGCATCATCGAGGAGTGCGACTCTCCATGGGCAGCACCTGTTGTTTTAGTTCTCAAGAAAGACCCTGGAATTCGACTATGCATAGGCTATCGCAAACTAAACGCCATCACAGTAAGCGACAGGTACCCACTACCGCGGATCGACGACCTTCTGCACGAAGCAAAACAAAGTCGTTACATGTCTACGATCGACTTACTTCAGGGTTATCATCAGGTTAAAGTGCGAGAATGTTATCGTGATAAGACAGCATTTATAACACCTTTTGGCACATATCGTTTTACGCGACTACCGTTCGGTTTGAAAAACGCCTCCGAGACGTTCCAACGATTAATTGATCGATTTCGTTTGGGTCTAGGGGAACTCACTATATTAGCCTATCTTGATGACATAATTGTTATATCGGACACACTCGAACGTTATCTACAAGACTTAGAACTAGTATTTCGTCGGTTAGAACAATTTAAGCTCAGAGCTAAGAGACAAAAATATGTGTTTGCTCGTAGTGAAGTGAAATACCTTGGTTACATTTTGACGACTGATGGTATAAAAACGGACACCGACAAAGTTTCGTGTATTGTAAATATGCCAACACCGCGTAAAGTTAAGCACGTAAAATCCTTTTTACAAACATGTAGTTGGTATAGACGCTTTATTCAGGAATTCTCCACCATAGCAAAACTGATCTCACTAAAAACACTGCAAAGTGGGAGTGGGGATCTGTCCAAGAGGAGTCATTTAAGAAGTTAAAACAGCTTTTAACGTCGGCACCAATCCTTCGACAAGCTGATGAGAACCTGCCTTTCATCTTGCTTACGGACAGCAGTAATTATGCTCTTGGAGCGGTGTTGCTACAAGGAGAAGGGGACGAAACGACCAGTCGAGTATGCCAGCAGGTTACTGACAACAGCAGAAAGAAATTACAGCACAATCGAGAGGGAAGCCCTTGCTCTTGTATGGGGGGTAACAAAGTTCCGTGGCTACATCGATGGATCAGAAGTGCACTATTACTCCGACCACCAACCACTGCGATGGTTAATGTCGCTTAAAGCGCCTTCTGGTCGCCTTGCCAGGTGGGTCCTCCAATTACAACAATTTAACAATATTTTAAACTCCTGGCCGTGCTAACGTCGTGGCAGATACTCTTTCTCGTCCGCCTTGCACCGCGAGTACGGAGCAAACGTGCGGGGGTTTGCAGTGTTACGGTCGATTTACCAGTACGAAGTGTAACCGATATTCGCGAGGGACAACTACGAGATCCAGAAGTGGAGTAAATCATTAAGTGTTTCGAATCTTCTCAAGATCATAACGTAGACTATACCAAGTGGACCTCCCGCGGCTACTTAATGAATGAAGGTGTACTTTATAGGTATCACCCAGACCAGGACACTGAAGAGGCACAGCTTGTCGTTCCTTCTCAAGAAAGAGATCGAATTCTTGAAGAGTATCACGACTCGCCCACTGCCGGCCATTATGGCGTCGACCAAACCTTCCACCGAATTGCATCACGATATTACCGGACTGGCATGCGACGCTATATCGAAGAATATTTGAAAAAGTGTAACCCATGTCAGAAGTACAAAGCAAGCAATCTAAAACCTGCAGGGCTTCTGCAAACACCCGTAGTGGCACAGCGATTTGAGGTCATCGCGGATGATTTATTTGGCTCCCTTCCAAGAACGACAGAGGGTTTTCGATGGATTCTAATCGCTGAGGATTTGAATTCTAAATAGATCGAACTGTTTCCCTTAGTTCAAGCAAGTGCAGAAGAATGCGCTAAATGTTTAACGTCTGAAATATTCCTGCGGTATGGAACACCAAGGAAGGTTATCACAGACAACGGAAGTCAGTTTATAAGGGATGTTATGCAGCAGGTAACGTATTGCCCGAAAATCAAACAGTCGTTTACTCCGGTGTACCACCCAGAATCTAATCCGGTAGAACGCAAAAACCGAGAACTAAAGGTGCAGCTGTCGATACTTGTGGGCAGCAATCACCAAAACTGGGCAGAGAAACTGCCTGCAATTCGTTTTGCAATTAACACCTCCAAATGCCAGTCAACAGGGTATACAGCAGCGTATTTAACGTTCGGCAGGGAGCTAAAAACACCAGATGATGTTCGACATGATCTTCGGGCGGTCATTCAATCTGAAACCTTCGTGCCACAAATAACACCGTATTTGCTGAAATTGGCCGACACGCTATCTGAAGCACATGAGTCCAATGAGCATGCCCAAGACCTATCGAAGCGACAAGCTGACAAGACACGAAGATATTCTCCGCCATTCGAAGCAGGAGATTTGGTGCTGGTCAAGTCGCATCTACTGAGCAATGCGGCCAAAAGAACTACTTTGAAACTAGGACCACGTCGCGATGGGCCATATGTCATAATTAAAGTGGTTAGTCCGATCACCTACGAGATCGCTCATCGTGCGAATGAAGATGTTTCCTTAGGAAAATACCATGCATCAGATTTAACACCATACCACCTGGGAAATAAGGACATTCCTGAACCAGTGGCGCCTCTTAGGAAAAGGGGTCGTCCCAGGAAGCTGAAGAAGTAAAATCCTGGACACAAAGCCGTGACGTCTGTTTGATCCAGAGGGGGCGACTATAACGCAGGGGGTCATTTTAAGCCGGATCTGCGCAAAAACCCGCACCCCTAAAATCTGGGGCAGTGAGCGACCGTGTGTTAACAGACTTGCACGCATTTTAAACTTACGCATTTCATTAGTTACCAAATTTATTATATTGTTTTGATTCATCCGTTATTATATGATTGTTCAGTAAGTGTGGTGTTTTATTTGTTGTTTAATACGTGATTTAAGAGTCAGCGAGGCGCTATAACTTTTATTTTTGTAATGAGGGTTTTCCGTTTAAATAAATAAATATATATATTTTTTATTAAACATAAATCCTAGAAGTTGCCTAGCTTCAGGAACTTATTAGGAGCCGTACTAAATTAATATGAAGCTCCAAAGGCAGCCAGAGAGAACGGTCACGTTTAATTGCATTATTTGTGTTAGTAGGATTAGAAAATCAATAATATAAAGTATTGTATTTTACGGTGTCACATTCGGTTTGTCGGAACCTAGATATTCAAAGCTAATGGCTCTGAAACGCCGATGGAGTTAGAATAATTTTATTTTACATTCAATATAGATCCTGAAAGCATTTCTATATTAATTTAGTTAAAATAATGGCTTCAGAAGCTTATGAGGTGCCGTGTTAAATTAATAGAAAGCTCCAAAATCATCCAGAACGCACGGTGCCGTTTAGAAGCGTTATTTGTGTTAGTAGAATTGGTAAATTATCGATATAAAGCTATTCCATCGATTACGGTGTCACATTCGATTTGTCATAACCTAGCAAATCAAAGTTGATGATTCTAAAACGCCGATGCAGTTAAATAAATTTTATTTTGCGCTCAATATAAATCCTGAAAGATCTCTAGCTCTTATTATTAATTTAGTTAAAACAATGGCTTCACTAGATTATTAAGTGCGGTATTAAATTAATATGAAGGTCCAAAAGCAGCCATAGCGAACGGTGACGTTTAGCAGCTTTATTTGTGTAAGTAGAATTGGAAAATCATCAAGGTGAAGCTATACCATACTTTACGGTGTCACATTCGGTTTGCCAGAGCCTAGAAATTCAAAGCTGGTGGCTCTAAAACGCCGATGGAGTTAGATAAATTGTATTTTTATTAAACGTAAATCCTAGCCGATTATTTCGCATTCAATATAAATCCTGAAAGCTCCTCGCTCTCATTTTTATATTAATTTAGTTAAAATAATTGCTTCAGAAGCTTATTAGGTGCCGTACTAAATTAATATAAAGCTCCAAAAGTACCCTGAGTGAACGGTGCCGTTTAGCAGCATTATTTGTGTTAGTAGAATTAGCAAATCATTAATATAAAGCTATTCCGACCTTCGCCTTGTGGCATTCGGTTTGTCAGAACCTACCAATTCAAAGTTGGTAGCTCAAAAACGTCGATGTAGTTAGATAAATTTAATTTTTATTAAACATAAATCCTGGAAGTTTTTTAGCTCTGCTTTCTATATTAATATAGTTCAAATTATGTCTTCATAATCTTATTTGATGTCGTATTAAATTAGTGCGATGCTATAAAAGCAGCCAAAGCGAACGGTCACATTTAGCAGCATTATTTGTTTTAGTAGAATTGGTAAATCATCAATATAATGCTATTCCGTATTTTACTGTGTTACATTCATTCGGCTTACAATAACTTAGCAAATCAAAGTTGGTGTTTTCAAGACGGCGATAGAGTTAGATAAATTAAATTTTTTATTCAATATAACTCCTACAAGTTCAATAGTTTTCATATCTATATTATTTTAGTTAAAATAGTGGCTTCAAAAGCTTATTAGGTGTCGTTTTAAATTAATATAAAGTTCCAAAGGCAGCCAGAGCAAACGGTGCCGTTTAGCAGCATTATTTGTATTAGTAAAATAGGAAAATCATCAATATAAAGCTATTCCGTATTTTACGGTGTTACATTCGGTTTGTCATAACCTAGTAAAGCACAGTTGGTGGCTCTAAAACGCCGATTATTTCGCATTCAATATAAATCCTGAAAGCTCTCTCGCTCTCATTTTTATATTAATTTAGTAAAATAATTGCTTCAGGAGATTATTATGTGCCGTATCAAATTAATATAAAGCTCCAAAAGTAGCCTGAGTGAACGGTGCCGTTTAGCAGCATTATTTGTGTTAGTAGAATTAGAAAATCATCAATATAAAGCTATTCCGACTTTCGCCTTGTGGCATTCGGTTTGTCAGAACCTAGCAATTCAAAGTTGGTAGCTCAAAAACGTCGATGTAGTTAGATAAATTTAATTTTTATTAAACATAAATCCTGGAAGTTTCCTAGCTCTGCTTTCTATATTAATATAGTTCAAATGATTTCTTCATAATCTTATTAAATGTATTAAATTAGTGCGATGCTATAAAAGCAGCCAAAGCGAACGGTGACATTTAGCAGCATTATTTGTTTTAGTAGAATTGGTAAATCATCAATATAATGCTATTCCGTATTTAACGGTGTTACATTCGACTTGCAATAACTTAGCAAATCAAAGTTGGTGTTTTTAAGACGGCGATAGAGTTAGATAAATTGAATTTTTTATTCAATATAACTCCTGCAAGTTCCCTAGTTTTCATTTCGATATTATTTTAGTTAAAATAGTGCCTTCAAAAGCTTATTAGGTGTCGTTTTAAATTAATATAAAGCTCCAAAGGCATCCAGAGCAAACGGTGCCGTTTAGCAGCATTATTTGTATTAGTAAAATAGGAAAATCATCAATATAAAGCTATTCCGTATTTTACGGTGTTACATTCGGTTTGTCATAACCTAGTAAAGCACAGTTGGTGGATCTAAAACGCCGATTATTTCGCATTCAATATAAATCCTGAAAGCTCTCTCGCTCTCATTTTTATATTAATTTAGTAAAATAATTGCTTCAGGAGCTTATTATGTGCCGTATCAAATTAATATAAAGCTCCAATAGTAGCCTGAGTGAACGGTGCCGTTTAGCAGCATTATTTGTGTTAGTAGAATTAGCAAATCATCAATATAAAGCTATTCCGACTTTCGCCTTGTGGCATTCGGTTTGTCAGAACCTAGCAATTCAAAGTTGGTAGCTCAAAAACGTCGATGTAGTTAGATAAATTTAATTTTTATTAAACATAAATCCTGGAAGTTTACTAGCTCTGCTTTCTATATTAATATAGTTCAAATGATGTCTTCATAGTCTTATTAAATGTATTAAATTAGTGCGATGCTATAAAAGCAGCCAAAGCGAACGGTGACATTTAGCAGCATTATTTGTTTTAGTAGAATTGGTAAATCATCAATATAATGCTATTCCGTATTTTACGGTGTTACATTCGACTTGCAATAACTTAGCAAATCAAAGTTGGTGTTTTTAAGACGGCGATAGAGTTAGATAAATTGAATTTTTTATTCAATATAACTCCTGCAAGTTCCCTAGTTTTCATTTCGATATTATTTTAGTTAAAATAGTGGCTTCAAAAGCTTATTAGGTGTCGTTTTAAATTAATATAAAGCTCCAAAGGCAGCCAGAGCAAACGGTGCCGTTTAGCAGCATTATTTGTATTAGTAAAATAGGAAAATCATCAATATAAAGCTATTCCGTATTTTACGTTGTTACATTCAGTTTGTCATAACCTAGTAAAGCACAGTTGGTGGATCTAAAACGCCGATTATTTCGCATTCAATATAAATCCTGAAGGCTTCCTCGCTCTCATTTTTATATTAATTTAGTAAAATAATTGCTTCAGGAGCTTATTAGGTGCCGTATTAAATTAATATAAAGCTCCAAAAGTAGCCTGAGTGAACGGTGCCGTTTAGCAGCATTATTTGTGTTAGTAGAATTAGCAAATCATCAATATAAAGCTATTCCGACTTTCGCCTTGTGGCATTCGGTTTGTCAGAACCTAGCAATTCAAAGTTGGTAGCTCAAAAACGTCGATGTAGTTAGATAAATTAAATTTTTATTAAACATAAATCCTGGAAGTTTCCTAGCTCTGCTTTCTATATTAATATAGTTCAAATGATGTCTTCATAATCTTATTAAATGTATTAAATTAGTGCGATGCTATAAAAGCAGCCAAAGCGAACGGTGACATTTAGCAGCATTATTTGTTTTAGTAGAATTGGTAAATCATCAATATAATGCTATTCCGTATTTTACGGTGTTACATTCGACTTGCAATAACTTAGCAAATCAAAGTTGGTGTTTTTAAGACGGCGATAGAGTTAGATAAATTGAATTTTTTATTCAATATAACTCCTGCAAGTTCCCTAGTTTTCATTTCGATATTATTTTAGTTAAAATAGTGGCTTCAAAAGCTTATTAGGTGTCGTTTTAAATTAATATAAAGTTCCAAAGGCAGCCAGAGCAAACGGTGCCGTTTAGCAGCATTATTTGTATTAGTAAAATAGGAAAATCATCAATATAAAGCTATTCCGTATTTTACGGTGTTACATTCGGTTTGTCATAACCTAGTAAAGCACAGTTGGTGGATCTAAAACGCCGATTATTTCGCATTCAATATAAATCCTGAAAGCTCTCTCGCTCTCATTTTTATATTAATTTAGTAAAATAATTGCTTCAGGAGCTTATTATGTGCCGTATCAAATTAATATAAAGCTCCAATAGTAGCCTGAGTGAACGGTGCCGTTTAGCAGCATTATTTGTGTTAGTAGAATTAGCAAATCATCAATATAAAGCTATTCCGACTTTCGCCTTGTGGCATTCGGTTTGTCAGAACCTAGCAATTCAAAGTTGGTAGCTCAAAAACGTCGATGTAGTTAGATAAATTTAATTTTTATTAAACATAAATCCTGGAAGTTTACTAGCTCTGCTTTCTATATTAATATAGTTCAAATGATGTCTTCATAGTCTTATTAAATGTATTAAATTAGTGCGATGCTATAAAAGCAGCCAAAGCGAACGGTGACATTTAGCAGCATTATTTGTTTTAGTAGAATTGGTAAATCATCAATATAATGCTATTCCGTATTTTACGGTGTTACATTCGACTTGCAATAACTTAGCAAATCAAAGTTGGTGTTTTTAAGACGGCGATAGAGTTAGATAAATTGAATTTTTTATTCAATATAACTCCTGCAAGTTCCCTAGTTTTCATTTCGATATTATTTTAGTTAAAATAGTGGCTTCAAAAGCTTATTAGGTGTCGTTTTAAATTAATATAAAGCTCCAAAGGCAGCCAGAGCAAACGGTGCCGTTTAGCAGCATTATTTGTATTAGTAAAATAGGAAAATCATCAATATAAAGCTATTCCGTATTTTACGTTGTTACATTCAGTTTGTCATAACCTAGTAAAGCACAGTTGGTGGATCTAAAACGCCGATTATTTCGCATTCAATATAAATCCTGAAGGCTTCCTCGCTCTCATTTTTATATTAATTTAGTAAAATAATTGCTTCAGGAGCTTATTAGGTGCCGTATTAAATTAATATAAAGCTCCAAAAGTAGCCTGAGTGAACGGTGCCGTTTAGCAGCATTATTTGTGTTAGTAGAATTAGCAAATCATCAATATAAAGCTATTCCGACTTTCGCCTTGTGGCATTCGGTTTGTCAGAACCTAGCAATTCAAAGTTGGTAGCTCAAAAACGTCGATGTAGTTAGATAAATTAAATTTTTATTAAACATAAATCCTGGAAGTTTCCTAGCTCTGCTTTCTATATTAATATAGTTCAAATGATGTCTTCATAATCTTATTAAATGTATTAAATTAGTGCGATGCTATAAAAGCAGCCAAAGCGAACGGTGACATTTAGCAGCATTATTTGTTTTAGTAGAATTGGTAAATCATCAATATAATGCTATTCCGTATTTTACGGTGTTACATTCGACTTGCAATAACTTAGCAAATCAAAGTTGGTGTTTTTAAGACGGCGATAGAGTTAGATAAATTGAATTTTTTATTCAATATAACTCCTGCAAGTTCCCTAGTTTTCATTTCGATATTATTTTAGTTAAAATAGTGGCTTCAAAAGCTTATTAGGTGTCGTTTTAAATTAATATAAAGCTCCAAAGGCAGCCAGAGCAAACGGTGCCGTTTAGCAGCATTATTTGTATTAGTAAAATAGGAAAATCATCAATATAAAGCTATTCCGTATTTTACGTTGTTACATTCGGTTTGTCATAACCTAGTAAAGCACAGTTGGTGGCTCTAAAACGCCGATTATTTCGCATTCAATATAAATCCTGAAGGCTCCCTCGCTCTCATTTTTATATTAATTTAGTAAAATAATTGCTTCAGGAGCTTATTATGTGCCGTATCAAATTAATATAAAGCTCCAATAGTAGCCTGAGTGAACGGTGCCGTTTAGCAGCATTATTTGTATTAGTAAAATAGGAAAATCATCAATATAAAGCTATTCCGTATTTTACGTTGTTACATTCGGTTTGTCATAACCTAGTAAAGCACAGTTGGTGGCTCTAAAACGCCGATTATTTCGCATTCAATATAAATCCTGAAGGCTCCCTCGATCTCATTTTTATATTAATTTAGTAAAATAATTGCTTCAGGAGCTTATTATGTGCCGTATCAAATTAATATAAAGCTCCAATAGTAGCCTGAGTGAACGGTGCCGTTTAGCAGCATTATTTGTATTAGTAAAATAGGAAAATCATCAATATAAAGCTATTCCGTATTTTACGTTGTTACATTCGGTTTGTCATAACCTAGTAAAGCACAGTTGGTGGCTCTAAAACGCCGATTATTTCGCATTCAATATAAATCCTGAAGGCTCCCTCGCTCTCATTTTTATATTAATTTAGTAAAATAATTGCTTCAGGAGCTTATTATGTGCCGTATCAAATTAATATAAAGCTCCAATAGTAGCCTGAGTGAACGGTGCCGTTTAGCAGCATTATTTGTATTAGTAAAATAGGAAAATCATCAATATAAAGCTATTCCGTATTTTACGTTGTTACATTCGGTTTGTCATAACCTAGTAAAGCACAGTTGGTGGCTCTAAAACGCCGATTATTTCGCATTCAATATAAATCCTGAAGGCTCCCTCGCTCTCATTTTTATATTAATTTAGTAAAATAATTGCTTCAGGAGCTTATTATGTGCCGTATCAAATTAATATAAAGCTCCAATAGTAGCCTGAGTGAACGGTGCCGTTTAGCAGCATTATTTGTATTAGTAAAATAGGAAAATCATCAATATAAAGCTATTCCGTATTTTACGTTGTTACATTCGGTTTGTCATAACCTAGTAAAGCACAGTTGGTGGCTCTAAAACGCCGATTATTTCGCATTCAATATAAATCCTGAAGGCTCCTTCGCTCTCATTTTTATATTAATTTAGTAAAATAATTGCTTCAGGAGCTTATTATGTGCCGTATCAAATTAATATAATGCTCCAATAGTAGCCTGAGTGAACGGTGCCGTTTAGCAGCATTATTTGTATTAGTAAAATGGGAAAATCATCAATATAAAGCTATTCCGTATTTTACGTTGTTACATTCGGTTTGTCATAACCTAGTAAAGCACAGTTGGTGGCTCTAAAACGCCGATTATTTCGCATTCAATATAAATCCTGAAGGCTCCCTCGCTCTCATTTTTATATTAATTTAGTAAAATAATTGCTTCAGGAGCTTATTATGTGTCGTTTTAAATTAATATAAAGCTCCAAAGACAGCCAGAGCAAACGGTGCCGTTTAGCAGCATTATTTGTATTAGTAAAATAGGAAAATCATCAATATAAAGCTATTCCGTATTTTACGTTGTTACATTCGGTTTGTCATAACCTAGTAAAGCACAGTTGGTGGCTCTAAAACGCCGATTATTTCGCATTCAATATAAATCCTGAAGGCTCCCTCGCTCTCATTTTTATATTAATTTAGTAAAATAATTGCTTCAGGAGCTTATTATGTGCCGTATCAAATTAATATAAAGCTCCAATAGTAGCCTGAGTGAACGGTGCCGTTTAGCAGCATTATTTGTATTAGTAAAATAGGCAAATCATCAATATAAAGCTATTCCGTATTTTACGTTGTTACATTCGGTTTGTCATAACCTAGTAAAGCACAGTTGGTGGCTCTAAAACGCCGATTATTTCGCATTCAATATAAATCCTGAAGGCTCCCTCGCTCTCATTTTTATATTAATTTAGTAAAATAATTGCTTCAGGAGCTTATTATGTGCCGTATCAAATTAATATAAAGCTCCAATAGTAGCCTGAGTGAACGGTGCCGTTTAGCAGCATTATTTGTATTAGTAAAATAGGAAAATCATCAATATAAAGCTATTCCGTATTTTACGTTGTTACATTCGGTTTGTCATAACCTAGTAAAGCACAGTTGGTGGCTCTAAAACGCCGATTATTTCGCATTCAATATAAATCCTGAAGGCTCCCTCGCTCTCATTTTTATATTAATTTAGTAAAATAATTGCTTCAGGAGCTTATTATGTGTCGTTTTAAATTAATATAAAGCTCCAAAGACAGCCAGAGCAAACGGTGCCGTTTAGCAGCATTATTTGTATTAGTAAAATAGGAAAATCATCAATATAAAGCTATTCCGTATTTTACGGTGTTACATTCGGTTTGTCATAACCTAGTAAAGCACAGTTGGTGGCTCTAAAACGCCGATTATTTCGCATTCAATATAAATCCTGAAAGCTCTCTCGCTCTCATTTTTATATTAATTTAGTAAAATAATTGCTTCAGGAGCTTATTATGTGCCGTATCAAATTAATATAAAGCTCCAAGAGTAGCCTGAGTGAACGGTGCCGTTTAGCAGCATTATTTGTGTTAGTAGAATTAGCAAATCATCAATATAAAGCTATTCCGACTTTCGCCTTGTGGCATTCGGTTTGTCAGAACCTAGCAATTCAAAGTTGGTAGCTCAAAAACGTCGATGTAGTTAGATAAATTTAATTTTTATTAAACATAAATCCTGGAAGTTTCCTAGCTCTGCTTTCTATATTAATATAGTTCAAATGATGTCTTCATAGTCTTATTAAATGTATTAAATTAGTGCGATGCTATAAAAGCAGCCAAAGCGAACGGTGACATTTAGCAGCATTATTTGTTTTAGTAGAATTGGTAAATCATCAATATAATGCTATTCCGTATTTTACGGTGTTACATTCGACTTGCAATAACTTAGCAAATTAAAGTTGGTGTTTTTAAGACGGCGATAGAGTTAGATAAATTGAATTTTTTATTCAATATAACTCCTGCAAGTTCCCTAGTTTTCATTTCGATATTATTTTAGTTAAAATAGTGGCTTCAAAAGCTTATTAGGTGTCGTTTTAAATTAATATAAAGCTCCAAAGGCAGCCAGAGCAAACGGTGCCGTTTAGCAGCATTATTTGTATTAGTAAAATAGGAAAATCATCAATATAAAGCTATTCCGTATTTTACGTTGTTACATTCGGTTTGTCATAACCTAGTAAAGCACAGTTGGTGGCTCTAAAACGCCGATTATTTCGCATTCAATATAAATCCTGAAGGCTCCCTCGCTCTCATTTTTATATTAATTTAGTAAAATAATTGCTTCAGGAGCTTATTATGTGCCGTATCAAATTAATATAAAGCTCCAATAGTAGCCTGAGTGAACGGTGCCGTTTAGCAGCATTATTTGTATTAGTAAAATAGGAAAATCATCAATATAAAGCTATTCCGTATTTTACGTTGTTACATTCGGTTTGTCATAACCTAGTAAAGCACAGTTGGTGGCTCTAAAACGCCGATTATTTCGCATTCAATATAAATCCTGAAGGCTCCCTCGCTCTCATTTTTATATTAATTTAGTAAAATAATTGCTTCAGGAGCTTATTATGTGCCGTATCAAATTAATATAAAGCTCCAATAGTAGCCTGAGTGAACGGTGCCGTTTAGCAGCATTATTTGTATTAGTAAAATAGGAAAATCATCAATATAAAGCTATTCCGTATTTTACGTTGTTACATTCGGTTTGTCATAACCTAGTAAAGCACAGTTGGTGGCTCTAAAACGCCGATTATTTCGCATTCAACATAAATCCTGAAGGCTCCCTCGCTCTCATTTTTATATTAATTTAGTAAAATAATTGCTTCAGGAGCTTATTATGTGCCGTATCAAATTAATATAAAGCTCCAATAGTAGCCTGAGTGAACGGTGCCGTTTAGCAGCATTATTTGTATTAGTAAAATAGGAAAATCATCAATATAAAGCTATTCCGTATTTTACGTTGTTACATTCGGTTTGTCATAACCTAGTAAAGCACAGTTGGTGGCTCTAAAACGCCGATTATTTCGCATTCAATATAAATCCTGAAGGCTCCCTCGCTCTCATTTTTATATTAATTTAGTAAAATAATTGCTTCAGGAGCTTATTATGTGCCGTATCAAATTAATATAAAGCTCCAATAGTAGCCTGAGTGAACGGTGCCGTTTAGCAGCATTATTTGTATTAGTAAAATAGGAAAATCATCAATATAAAGCTATTCCGTATTTTACGTTGTTACATTCGGTTTGTCATAACCTAGTAAAGCACAGTTGGTGGCTCTAAAACGCCGATTATTTCGCATTCAATATAAATCCTGAAGGCTCCTTCGCTCTCATTTTTATATTAATTTAGTAAAATAATTGCTTCAGGAGCTTATTATGTGCCGTATCAAATTAATATAATGCTCCAATAGTAGCCTGAGTGAACGGTGCCGTTTAGCAGCATTATTTGTATTAGAAAAATGGGAAAATCATCAATATAAAGCTATTCCGTATTTTACGTTGTTACATTCGGTTTGTCATAACCTAGTAAAGCACAGTTGGTGGCTCTAAAACGCCGATTATTTCGCATTCAATATAAATCCTGAAGGCTCCCTCGCTCTCATTTTTATATTAATTTAGTAAAATAATTGCTTCAGGAGCTTATTATGTGTCGTTTTAAATTAATATAAAGCTCCAAAGACAGCCAGAGCAAACGGTGCCGTTTAGCAGCATTATTTGTATTAGTAAAATAGGAAAATCATCAATATAAAGCTATTCCGTATTTTACGTTGTTACATTCGGTTTGTCATAACCTAGTAAAGCACAGTTGGTGGCTCTAAAACGCCGATTATTTCGCATTCAATATAAATCCTGAAAGCTCTCTCGCTCTCATTTTTATATTAATTTAGTAAAATAATTGCTTCAGGAGCTTATTATGTGCCGTATCAAATTAATATAAAGCTCCAATAGTAGCCTGAGTGAACGGTGCCGTTTAGCAGCATTATTTGTGTTAGTAGAATTAGCAAATCATCAATATAAAGCTATTCCGACTTTCGCCTTGTGGCATTCGGTTTGTCAGAACCTAGCAATTCAAAGTTGGTAGCTCAAAAACGTCGATGTAGTTAGATAAATTTAATTTTTATTAAACATAAATCCTGGAAGTTTCCTAGCTCTCCTTTCTATATTAATATAGTTCAAATGATGTCTTCATAGTCTTATTAAATGTATTAAATTAGTGCGATGCTATAAAAGCAGCCAAAGCGAACGGTGACATTTAGCAGCATTATTTGTTTTAGTAGAATTGGTAAATCATCAATATAATGCTATTCCGTATTGTACGGTGTTACATTCGACTTGCAATAACTTAGCAAATCAAAGTTGGTGTTTTTAAGACGGCGATAGAGTTAGATAAATTGAATTTTTTATTCAATATAACTCCTGCAAGTTCCCTAGTTTTCATTTCGATATTATTTTAGTTAAAATAGTGGCTTCAAAAGCTTATTAGGTGTCGTTTTAAATTAATATAAAGCTCCAAAGGCAGCCAGAGCAAACGGTGCCGTTTAGCAGCATTATTTGTATTAGTAAAATAGGAAAATCATCAATATAAAGCTATTCCGTATTTTACGTTGTTACATTCGGTTTGTCATAACCTAGTAAAGCACAGTTGGTGGCTCTAAAACGCCGATTATTTCGCATTCAATATAAATCCTGAAGGCTCCCTCGCTCTCATTTTTATATTAATTTAGTAAAATAATTGCTTCAGGAGCTTATTATGTGCCGTATCAAATTAATATAAAGCTCCAATAGTAGCCTGAGTGAACGGTGCCGTTTAGCAGCATTATTTGTATTAGTAAAATAGGCAAATCATCAATATAAAGCTATTCCGTATTTTACGTTGTTACATTCGGTTTGTCATAACCTAGTAAAGCACAGTTGGTGGCTCTAAAACGCCGATTATTTCGCATTCAATATAAATCCTGAAGGCTCCCTCGCTCTCATTTTTATATTAATTTAGTAAAATAATTGCTTCAGGAGCTTATTATGTGCCGTATCAAATTAATATAAAGCTCCAATAGTAGCCTGAGTGAACGGTGCCGTTTAGCAGCATTATTTGTATTAGTAAAATAGGAAAATCATCAATATAAAGCTATTCCGTATTTTACGTTGTTACATTCGGTTTGTCATAACCTAGTAAAGCACAGTTGGTGGCTCTAAAACGCCGATTATTTCGCATTCAACATAAATCCTGAAGGCTCCCTCGCTCTCATTTTTATATTAATTTAGTAAAATAATTGCTTCAGGAGCTTATTATGTGCCGTATCAAATTAATATAAAGCTCCAATAGTAGCCTGAGTGAACGGTGCCGTTTAGCAGCATTATTTGTATTAGTAAAATAGGAAAATCATCAATATAAAGCTATTCCGTATTTTACGTTGTTACATTCGGTTTGTCATAACCTAGTAAAGCACAGTTGGTGGCTCTAAAACGCCGATTATTTCGCATTCAATATAAATCCTGAAGGCTCCCTCGCTCTCATTTTTATATTAATTTAGTAAAATAATTGCTTCAGGAGCTTATTATGTGTCGTTTTAAATTAATATAAAGCTCCAAAGACAGCCAGAGCAAACGGTGCCGTTTAGCAGCATTATTTGTATTAGTAAAATAGGAAAATCATCAATATAAAGCTATTCCGTATTTTACGTTGTTACATTCGGTTTGTCATAACCTAGTAAAGCACAGTTGGTGGCTCTAAAACGCCGATTATTTCGCATTCAATATAAATCCTGAAAGCTCTCTCGCTCTCATTTTTATATTAATTTAGTAAAATAATTGCTTCAGGAGCTTATTATGTGCCGTATCAAATTAATATAAAGCTCCAATAGTAGCCTGAGTGAACGGTGCCGTTTAGCAGCATTATTGGTGTTAGTAGAATTAGCAAATCATCAATATAAAGCTATTCCGACTTTCGCCTTGTGGCATTCGGTTTGTCAGAACCTAGCAATTCAAAGTTGGTAGCTCAAAAACGTCGATGTAGTTAGATAAATTTAATTTTTATTAAACATAAATCCTGGAAGTTTCCTAGCTCTGCTTTCTATATTAATATAGTTCAAATGATGTCTTCATAGTCTTATTAAATGTATTAAATTAGTGCGATGCTATAAAAGCAGCCAAAGCGAACGGTGACATTTAGCAGCATTATTTGTTTTAGTAGAATTGGTAAATCATCAATATAATGCTATTCCGTATTTTACGGTGTTACATTCGACTTGCAATAACTTAGCAAATCAAAGTTGGTGTTTTTAAGACGGCGATAGAGTTAGATAAATTGAATTTTTTATTCAATATAACTCCTGCAAGTTCCCTAGTTTTCATTTCGATATTATTTTAGTTAAAATAGTGGCTTCAAAAGCTTATTAGGTGTCGTTTTAAATTAATATAAAGCTCCAAAGGCAGCCAGAGCAAACGGTGCCATTTAGCAGCATTATTTGTATTAGTAAAATAGGAAAATCATCAATATAAAGCTATTCCGTATTTTACGTTGTTACATTCGGTTTGTCATAACCTAGTAAAGCACAGTTGGTGGCTCTAAAACGCCGATTATTTCGCATTCAATATAAATCCTGAAGGCTCCCTCGCTCTCATTTTTATATTAATTTAGTAAAATAATTGCTTCAGGAGCTTATTATGTGCCGTATCAAATTAATATAAAGCTCCAATAGTAGCCTGAGTGAACGGTGCCGTTTAGCAGCATTATTTGTATTAGTAAAATAGGAAAATCATCAATATAAAGCTATTCCGTATTTTACGTTGTTACATTCGGTTTGTCATAACCTAGTAAAGCACAGTTGGTGGCTCTAAAACGCCGATTATTTCGCATTCAATATAAATCCTGAAGGCTCCCTCGCTCTCATTTTTATATTAATTTAGTAAAATAATTGCTTCAGGAGCTTATTATGTGCCGTATCAAATTAATATAAAGCTCCAATAGTAGCCTGAGTGAACGGTGCCGTTTAGCAGCATTATTTGTATTAGTAAAATAGGAAAATCATCAATATAAAGCTATTCCGTATTTTACGTTGTTACATTCGGTTTGTCATAACCTAGTAAAGCACAGTTGGTGGCTCTAAAACGCCGATTATTTCGCATTCAACATAAATGCTGAAGGCTCCCTCGCTCTCATTTTTATATTAATTTAGTAAAATAATTGCTTCAGGAGCTTATTATGTGCCGTATCAAATTAATATAAAGCTCCAATAGTAGCCTGAGTGAACGGTGCCGTTTAGCAGCATTATTTGTATTAGTAAAATAGGAAAATCATCAATATAAAGCTATTCCGTATTTTACGTTGTTACATTCGGTTTGTCATAACCTAGTAAAGCACAGTTGGTGGCTCTAAAACGCCGATTATTTCGCATTCAATATAAATCCTGAAGGCTCCCTCGCTCTCATTTTTATATTAATTTAGTAAAATAATTGCTTCAGGAGCTTATTATGTGCCGTATCAAATTAATATAAAGCTCCAATAGTAGCCTGAGTGAACGGTGCCGTTTAGCAGCATTATTTGTATTAGTAAAATAGGAAAATCATCAATATAAAGCTATTCCGTATTTTACGTTGTTACATTCGGTTTGTCATAACCTAGTAAAGCACAGTTGGTGGCTCTAAAACGCCGATTATTTCGCATTCAATATAAATCCTGAAGGCTCCTTCGCTCTCATTTTTATATTAAATTAGTAAAATAATTGCTTCAGGAGCTTATTATGTGCCGTATCAAATTAATATAATGCTCCAATAGTAGCCTGAGTGAACGGTGCCGTTTAGCAGCATTATTTGTATTAGTAAAATGGGAAAATCATCAATATAAAGCTATTCCGTATTTTACGTTGTTACATTCGGTTTGTCATAACCTAGTAAAGCACAGTTGGTGGCTCTAAAACGCCGATTATTTCGCATTCAATATAAATCCTGAAGGCTCCCTCGCTCTCATTTTTATATTAATTTAGTAAAATAATTGCTTCAGGAGCTTATTATGTGTCGTTTTAAATTAATATAAAGCTCCAAAGACAGCCAGAGCAAACGGTGCCGTTTAGCAGCATTATTTGTATTAGTAAAATAGGAAAATCATCAATATAAAGCTATTCCGTATTTTACGTTGTTACATTCGGTTTGTCATAACCTAGTAAAGCACAGTTGGTGGCTCTAAAACGCCGATTATTTCGCATTCAATATAAATCCTGAAAGCTCTCTCGCTCTCATTTTTATATTAATTTAGTAAAATAATTGCTTCAGGAGCTTATTATGTGCCGTATCAAATTAATATAAAGCTCCAATAGTAGCCTGAGTGAACGGTGCCGTTTAGCAGCATTATTTGTGTTAGTAGAATTAGCAAATCATCAATATAAAGCTATTCCGACTTTCGCCTTGTGGCATTCGGTTTGTCAGAACCTAGCAATTCAAAGTTGGTAGCTCAAAAACGTCGATGTAGTTAGATAAATTTAATTTTTATTAAACATAAATCCTGGAAGTTTCCTAGCTCTGCTTTCTATATTAATATAGTTCAAATGATGTCTTCATAGTCTTATTAAATGTATTAAATTAGTGCGATGCTATAAAAGCAGCCAAAGCGAACGGTGACATTTAGCAGCATTATTTGTTTTAGTAGAATTGGTAAATCATCAATATAATGCTATTCCGTATTTTACGGTGTTACATTCGACTTGCAATAACTTAGCAAATCAAAGTTGGTGTTTTTAAGACGGCGATAGAGTTAGATAAATTGAATTTTTTATTCAATATAACTCCTGCAAGTTCCCTAGTTTTCATTTCGATATTATTTTAGTTAAAATAGTGGCTTCAAAAGCTTATTAGGTGTCGTTTTAAATTAATATAAAGCTCCAAAGGCAGCCAGAGCAAACGGTGCCGTTTAGCAGCATTATTTGTATTAGTAAAATAGGAAAATCATCAATATAAAGCTATTCCGTATTTTACGTTGTTACATTCAGTTTGTCATAACCTAGTAAAGCACAGTTGGTGGATCTAAAACGCCGATTATTTCGCATTCAATATAAATCCTGAAGGCTTCCTCGCTCTCATTTTTATATTAATTTAGTAAAATAATTGCTTCAGGAGCTTATTAGGTGCCGTATTAAATTAATATAAAGCTCCAAAAGTAGCCTGAGTGAACGGTGCCGTTTAGCAGCATTATTTGTGTTAGTAGAATTAGCAAATCATCAATATAAAGCTATTCCGACTTTCGCCTTGTGGCATTCGGTTTGTCAGAACCTAGCAATTGAAAGTTGGTAGCTCAAAAACGTCGATGTAGTTAGATAAATTTAATTTTTATTAAACAGAAATCCTGGAAGTTTCCTAGCTCTGCTTTCTATATTAATATAGTTCAAATGATGTCTTCATAGTCTTATTAAATGTATTAAATTAGTGCGATGCTATAAAAGCAGCCAAAGCGAACGGTGACATTTAGCAGCATTATTTGTTTTAGTAGAATTGGTAAATCATCAATATAAAGCTATTCCGACTTTCGCCTTGTGGCATTCGGTTTGTCAGAACCTAGCAATTCAAAGTTGGTAGCTTAGAAACGTCGATGTAGTTAGATAAATTAAATTTTTATTAAACATAAATCCTGGAAGTTTCCTAGCTCTGCTTTCTATATTAATATAGTTCAAATTATGTCTTCATGGTCTTATTAGATGTCGTATTAAATTAGTGAGATGCTATAAAAGCAGCCAAAGCGAACGGTGACATTTAGTAGCATTATTTGTGTTAGTAAAATTGGGAAATCATCAATACATAGCTATTCCCTTTTCTAGATATTTACAAAATACATCTGTATGCCAAAAACATGTTCTAACTCAACAAGCACAGGAAATAATATAGATTCTATAATTGTCCCCTAATACAGATTCGCACCTTTAGGGGTTGATTAGGCCAAAATCCTGAAATGCGCTTTGAGACATTTGTATTGGCAACCTTTGGAAGAAAACACCAACTCGATATCTCAACGGGTCTGGGAGATGTTGAAGATTTTGGGAAAACATGTTTTACCCCTTTTCACCCCCTTAAAAACTGCAATTCGAAAAATCCTTCTTTGTACTATCTTATGTAACAGAATGAACTTTCCTCCCAAATTTCAAGTTCCTAGTATCAGTGGTTATGGCTCTGCGTTGAGAAGGCACACTCGTAAAATATACAGGTTGTCCTGTTTTTTTTCCGCATTTTTTGTAGATAGTAAATGTTATGCTGATCAAAAAATGTTAGGTAAACTTATGTATTTCGACTCCTTAACAAGTTAGGGCACATTTAAGATATTAAACAATTTCTAAATAAATCGATAATCTGCCCATTTATCATTTTCAACATAGATAGTTTCAGTTAGATGGTCTTCCAGCTGATTATGACAGATTGGTGAGAGAATGGTTAAACATCCATTACAACCAGCATTCGATTGGTCGTTGTGAACCTGTTCAATGGCCACCTCGCTCGCTAGAAATTACAGTTTTGGATTTTCATTTTGAATATCTAGTATAACGTGTTTGTTCTTTTACATCCCATTAAAACTATTTATTACTCACTTTTTTATAATTTTTTTATTTGGTTTATTATATTAATAAATGTTTCTATTTCTTTTGTAACATACTGTAACTTGTTAAGGAGTCGAAGAAAGTATATATCTATATTCAAATTTTTAATCAGAATAACATTATCTACAAAAGAAATTTGCTGGAAAAAAGCTGGACACCTTGTGTATATAGATACATATTACACTAAAATTATTTGTAAAAACTGTTAGGTTTTTCTGGAGAGAAAAACTTTGAAAAAAATATAAGTAAATTTCAAGGAAAAAATTTAGAGTTTAATAAAGCTATTTAGCAGGGTTTTTAATGTTGAGGCATATTTTGACTGGAATCCATTTTAAAGTACTTATATAAACACAAAATAACATTAAATTATACCCTTGACAAAGTAAATGACAATTTTAAAAATTCCTGAATATTTCACCGACGAATTTCAGAATTAAATTATTCGGTATTTCGATTTTCTTTTGTTCTTAATTATAAAGATTACGTATGAAACTATCGAAAACCAAACTTAATAATTAGAAATACATAAAAGTAGCAAAGATTTTATTCTCACGCTATTTCGAATCACCAGCGTCTGCTTTCAACGTTGGATTTATTTAGAGGTAGCTTTGTTTGAATACTTTTTAATATTTTAACATTCAAAACTTTAGTAATTTCAGAGTCTTACACGCCTACGCACCAGAACAAGTTGTTACGGTATTAAAACAACTTTACGACACCCACCCAAGGTGAGCATCCCACCACGGAATCAGTCCTGGAAAACTGGCACACTTGCCCTGAGATTTGCTAGAAACAGGCTAAAGGGCCACGGCTGGAACGCTCAGGGAGTCGGGCGTGAGTCACACGATACGTTCTGGGCAAGCGTGTTGAGGCATATATATATGGTACGTCAAAATTATGAGGGCGCCACCAAGCCTGTCTTAACTCGAATAACCAGGCCTGGGCGGTTAAACGGGAACGAAGTATTCAAGATACTCCGTCGATAAGAATTCTCATGAGCTGCAAGCTCAAATAACAATTTCGTACTGGAATGGTAATATTGGGACTCTTTGGCCGAGACTGCGCAATCTTTACACTGTAAAAGGCGCTATCTGAAACAAAGCATGCACAGGTCGAATAGGAATAATACGTCCCTTAACTAAATATGCGTCTATTGATCGCTAATTAAATCTGGGCAACAAATCGTGCCGCCAAGCTTATGTTACTGCTTACGTTAAGCACCAGCTGATGGACGCGCTATGCTAATGAACAACACGCTATGGGTGGCCGGCCGCAGTGGGCTCGACCCTTTACATATTAGAGTACAGTTTAGAAATACGCACTCCGGAAAAAGGGCGCGTTAGTGCGCGATAACAGTGCTACAATATAGTGAAGCTCGCGCACCTAACGTTACTGAATTAAAATTTAGCACAAACGTAACACCAAATCATAGGCGCAGAGTTCTTTAGCTATTTAGGCGATGAAACGCGAAACTCGCGCACATGAACTTACTAGCAGGCTACCAAAGTAGCGTCTTGCAGCATGGTGGCCTCAAACCGGCATTAAAAGCCGCGACAAGCAAGCAAGGGGCATGCATCCGCCCACATAAAGTTGAGCACAAAGCACCAACGCTCGCACAAGTGACAGTTACTATGTTTAAATGGTTGCAGTTACAAATACCTTAGTCCGCAGACGGTCCATGAGAGTGGCGTGCAGTCAGTTGGTAGAAGGCGGCAGTCTGTGGCAGCTCAATTACCAAAACACGGCATTAGGGGTAAACGGGCTGGAATCCGCCAAGATGGCGGCGTTAGGACGCTCTCCTGAGAGCACACTACAGCGGCAAAGAGGCCTACTTCGTCCTGCCTAGAAAGATCCTCGAAACAGCGAGTTGCAAAGGAAAAGCCCCTTTTCTCACCAACGCAGAACTGGCCCCAAGAAGCCCTTCACACACCTACGCCTTGGCGCAAAGACGTGCCACTCACACAACCACACGCGACCTCTTAAAGGATGGCATATTCGACAACATTCGCTGAAACAGCACGAGACGGGAAAAACAGGCTGGCGTCCCCGCAAATAGCGGGAACGCCGCGAAACGGCACACTCTGCGACTTCTTCGATCAACGGCCTGACTTGAACCCCTCAAGCAAAAAGCGTTAGGACGCTTGAAGTGGCATGAGCCAAACGGCGTTGCCACGTGACTCTCGGCAGCCAATGGCGATGCGCTCCATAAAACAAATTAATTCCGGTATCAAAGACAGCCAATGGCGAAGCGCCTCAACGGAGTGATTTCTGGAAGTTTCGGAATTCTTGCGAGCGATAACACCCGGCTGCCAAAGTAGCAGCAAAGGGGTGCTCCAACTGACGAGAAATACTGCGTTTGGGGCCAAATATGTGCAAAATCATTATTATAGAATTAGGCGATGAAGCCAAATAAGTAACTAAAAGCGTTTAGCATACGGGCACGCTGCCCTAAAGCCTAGGTGGCTACTTAAAATACCAAATGACCTGAATCAAATGTGCGGAAGATGAGATTGTACTTGTACGCAAAAATTGAAAATGGTTTTAAAATAGCAACAAGTTGCCCTAAAGGCGTGAAATGCAATTAAGCATCTACAACAGCAAAATGACTTAACAAAGTACGGTTGAACCAACGGCGTATGTTTACATAAAACACCAATGGATGATTTTCGCGCAGTTGAAAGTAATTGGTAGAAAGTTAAAATTACGCTTTATAATGTACCTGCCTTGTGTGTTTACCTACATAAATTTGTATTTTAGTAAAAAGTAAACAGTGACCTATTGTAAATAAATTGGTTCCTGCTCTAGAGATTTTTCTTAATTTTTACTTTCTTTTACAATAAGGAAGTATTGCATTCACCCCAAAAATTCTAAATTGAATCTTTAACAGGTCTTCACGTTTTAGAGTCTCCTGAACCTAAAAAAACATGTTTTTGTTCATTGGTCTGTTTGTGAACATCCGCAAGCTTTTGAAGAAAATCCCATAACCGGAAGTATGGTGTTTACTCTTTGATTTTTCAGTATTTTTCGGATTTTTTTCAAAAACGGCTGTAAAGATTGTTTTTTAAACTTTTCCTTTTTATTACATTTTTAATGTCTATTGATGTGAGATGGGTGATTTTCCAGTTGAATACCGTCAAAATGGGTTTCTTTTGTTTTTTCTTTTATTTTAATTAACTTCTATTTTAAATTGAACACCCGGTATGTTATTACATTTTGAATTCAGCTTAAAATTTTAGAGAAAATCGTACGACACTCATTAATGACCAATATAAAAATTAGTTCAGGAGTCGTAACCAAGACAACTAAAACGCACTCAAAAAATTTTCCGGAAAGAATTAATGCTCTTATGAGATTATATGTGAAAATATTTCTCTTTAACTAACGCTCTATTTTGTACGGTTTTTGTAGAATTTGTTATTTGTGACTGTAAAAGGAAATTATGTGCGTGTATCACACCAGATTTTTTTATTTAGTTTAATAATAATATCAACATATAGACTAATGTGTTTACATATACTTGTTAGATAAGACGAATTTACACAGCGAACCTTATCTTTCTGATAAAAATAGCGGACACCTTCAGAAAAGTTCAATCGCCCTTCATGCAAATGTTACTTTCATTTATTATCGCGACTGAATTTTAAACATGTGATTGTGTCACTTAATTAGTTTCGGGGTTCATTCATTTAAAACTAAGTGTACTGTGTGCTCATTTCTTGCTTGTAACTTGGGAACTTTTTATGGAAATATGCATTATAGATTTAGTATTCACCTTTCATATTCGTATAGAGACTAAAATATTACTTTTTCAAAACATATTCTCATAGCAATGTAAATAATGTAATACAAGATCGTTATCTCCCATTTTACAGTGAAGAAAAGAGTTTGTATTGTTTAGAATCTTTCAAATTCGTTAAAAACGAATGTGCCAATTTTATGGTTGTCATTTGATTGTGACTATGTGCAAATTTAGATCCACGATCATTTTAAAGATATATTCAATCCGAGTACAAAGCCAAACGTTGCTGACACTTTTTGAATTTAGTAGTTTCCTATGGTGCATGTGCGTAAAGAAACATTTTATTCGTCTTAGCTAATTTCTCCCAATGGCTAAAATCTCTTTATTCGCGTGTGGCATATACATTTTTTTCCAGTGCCTCTATTTAATTATATAAATAAGTTTTTAAAAATTAGTAAATGTTTATTTGTTATGGACAAGGTCTAGGCATGATGAGTACCAGATACTTTCGACACCGACTGCTATGGTCATATGGTCAAAGTCCCACTTAGAATTTTGCCGAGACTAAAGAGTTCCGTCAACCCTAGCAAGAGATCTTTTACATGCTACACATCGTAGTAACTTGGGACATTCTTTACAGGTTTTCATACACATTTTTTATTTTTAAAAACCTCACCGGGACTGAGAATCGAACTCAGGATGCTTATCACTGAGCTACCAGCCCCGGCTTTAATAAATATTGTTAATTAAGTAATCATATTATCTGGGTATGTGCTAGTTACCAAGATACACGCATGAATTTTGTTAGTTGTTATGGATTACGGACTGTTTTATTCACTAGTGAATAAAGTAACATTTTATCCACATTCATCATTAAAATGTTATTCTACCACACAATTTTACAAGTAGGTAGGCATTGGAGAAATGTATTTATTTATTTTAACGCCAAACTCCAACAGGAAAATTTATAGTAAGAGACAATCTAGTAGTATGTCATCAAAATCAATAATTTTTTACCTGTACCGTCGAAAGTGATGATTTGTCGTGATTATTATTCAAACGTTTTTTGATAATTTATCGTTATTTTGTAAACTGTCGTCATTATTATATTTTGATATAATTTTGAAAGATTACAACTATATTAGTTATTAGATGAACGTATAATTTATTTTAGCAGTCACATGAGCCATGATGAATCTCTTGCCAGAAACGTATACAGGCTGATTTTTTTATCATGTAACAACAATGCATAATGCATACTTGTGCATAATTGGTTGCCTACAAGTTGTTATATGATAAAAAAATCAGCCTGTATATGATTGCACATACGTAGAAAAGTTCATAAATTTATAACAGATGTGGGCAATGGTTATGTAAAGAATATTGAAGTATTTTTAGTATGTTCTAAGTAATTTTGACGTTACATAAAAGAAAATGTTGTAATAAAAATGAATGCATACAAAATAAAAAGTAAAATTGTTGACGGTTGTTTTTTGTTGATCTGTCTATGTATAATGAGTCCCCAACCACTAAATTATTAACGTGCTGGCGGCCGTTGTAGTTCTCCCGGTTCTTCTGTGGAACGGCGATTCCGAACTCCAGGTTAACAAGGGCTCGAGGAAGCGCTCGACCAAGGTGCGGACCTAGAAAGTGAAAAAGTAAAACCCCAAAGCCAGTGGTGGATTACCATATAGTCTAACAATGCACGTGCCTGGGGCGTCAGAGAAAATAAAGCACGTAGCCAAGCAAATTCTGTTTTTATTATTATTCAACCTGGACGTAGCTGTCGCTAATGCACACAATCTGCTAAAGAAATGGCTTCAAGGCCACGAGAGGTTCGACTGCCCACGGTACTGGACATATACTTCCATACTCTGTGCGAATAATGGTTCGACTGCAAAGATTGGATGCCAAAGCTTTCGGCGAGCAGGATTAATTTCATCTTAATACTTAGTTGCCCCATCTCTTAGGCGAACAGGAAGGGTTCAACCTAGAGAAATTGTCTGCCAAAGCTCTTAAGTGAATAAGTTGGTTTGACCAGCAGAGTTTGTCTGAATTATACTGCTGGTCCTCGATGTATTTAAACACCTTGTGACCGTTATTTTTAGGGGTCGACGTCGCAGTGGGGTTAAGTTGCTCTGTTTTATAAAATTTAGCTAGATCATTTTCCCAGGATCAGAGCAGGCCAGTAATTAAATTACTAATTAAATTTCTTTTTGTTGATTTGTCTTGGGATTGAATTACTTTTCAAAATACGGTAATTGTAATTGCTAATTGCCATTTCTGTTAAGAGGCACTTGACAATTACTTTCTAAAAGTAATTAATTACTACATTCAATTACTCAGTTACTTTTGAGTAATTAAATTACTCTAAAGTATTTAAATTACTTTGTAAGTATTTCAATTACTTGTAGTAATTGAAATTACTTGCGGTAGCTTAATTACTTTCTGGTAATTCAATTACCAGATTATTGTCTTCAATAGGGTATTAAATGACTAGAACGCAAAAAAATAGATATGACCTCGTTAAGTTTCATGTTAAGCAAATGTCAATAGGGCGTTGCTGGAGAAATATAAGTATAGTTTATGATTTCCTATGACTAGTTAGATTGTGACGTTACGAAAAGTCGCTGCGAAGAGCGCGCTGTGACATTTTACCCCCTTACTAAGGGTGTCAGAATTACTACCTCGGGTTAGCTCGAATCGGAGATATTTGTCCCCTCAGATATACATTTGATTAGCAAACAAACACCAGGAAATCACCTTAGATAGCTTTATTTTACTTAGCTATGTTTACAATCCAAATAAAATGTATATTGTACAAAATCACCACTTATTCGGGAGCGCTATTTCTCGCCTTCCTGGAATTGCAACCGTTCTTAAGCCGGTGTATTGAAGGCGAACCTGGCTCGTTGAACGCCTCCTCTCGCTTCTTGCTTGTTTTTGGAAGGCACCCCGCGAAGACAAGCGGCCTACAATAGGTAGAATGCGCCGATGTTTAACCTCGAAACTCGGTCCGGCTTTATCGTGTGTGGTGCTGTAATTACAGAAGCAATTAAGGTATTTTGTGCGTTTCTTACACATGAAGCGTGTCTACAATTGCCATTGAGTTCCACCGGAGGTCACGGCGTCGCTGTGAATTTGTGCGGTGAGCGAAATTTGTTCGCCGAAGATCAGCCGGTTTCGAACGAGCGACCTCGAAGTAGCCACGGAGGATTTTGTGTTTGACGGGGATGTTTACCGGGGAACAGCTTACTCTTGCGGTGTCGCGGACTACTCTCCACGTCCCTGGGGAACCCTTTGGTAGGTAAATACCTGCAGGTTTCAGGTGGCCGCGAAGTTTGCAGCCCGCAAGAATTTTGTAATTTGATATCTGTTATGCTTATTGCAGGATCAATTACACCGTGAGTTCTTTATGTATAATTATTAACAGAAACGAGGAATCCATCTCTCAAGGAGTCATCGATTTAGACTGGTTTCCGGGTGAGCCTGTAGGTTTAGCAAGACAGGAAACGGGCTACCGGTTCAGGCTGATTTCAGACAGGAATTTTCGGGTTATTAGCTCAGGAATCGGTCTCTCAAAGAGTCGTTGACTCAAACTGATCTCCGAACGTACATTCAGGTTAATGAACCAGAAATCGGTTTCTCAAGGAGTAATCGATTTAAAACTGATTACAGGTAGGTCCGGAAGATTCTCCAGGCGGGAATAAGGGTAAAAGGAAAGATAGGACGGAACAGAAACAGGTAAACTCAAGTCTCTGAATAAGGGCAAAATGGGAATTGGAATACTCTCTGGGAATTATCTTGTGAACTGGTCACGAAGCTTGCTTTTATATGTTCTGCGTCGTGTTATTAAAACAGCCGTGGCGGACGTCCTTAGGTGGGAGAGCGGCACGTGGATCGCTTCTACGTGACTTCGGCGCAGACTAAGCCTGCGTTCGTTATCTCTTCTTCGGACGTCAGCAAGATGCAACCCGTAATAATGCTTGGATGGGCGATGCATAAATTAAATACATTATTTAATGTTTAATTATAATTTATGCCGAAGCTAGCATTACAAGATAACAGCTAGTTTCGTGCACGAACAAAGAGATATTTGGTGCAGGCGCGTGTGTTTGTAGATGAGATGTGTGTGTTTTGTGTAAGTAGGCTGTGCAGGATGTAGCATTGTAGCTTGCTAATAATAATTGTGTTAGAAGCGAAAAATAAGTATGCGGTAATAGTAGAATTATATTTTGTCATAACAGTTTACCACAAATAACCTCATTATACAATATTTATTTATAATAATTATTTATTTATTTCAATAAAACGATGTACTATCACATTGCTATCTAAATACAAATATATGACAACAATTTCTAGTAAAAGTAATTGGGAAAGTCGTTTGTGTTGTGCACCTACAATTACCAGGTAATGGATAATGATATTACTATTTTATTTTAGTAATTGTAATTACTTTTTTAACGTAATTTGCCCAGTTCTGCCAGGGGTCAACCAGAATTATTTGATCTGCATCATGTTCTGACCAAAAAGTACGCATTTTGACACCAAACTCGATCCCATTGACGCACCAGATAATGTTGATAAATGTGTGTTTATCTTGGAACTGTTTTTTAGTCAGTTATAAACAGCGCAGTTCGACGGTTAAATTTACTTTCCGAAGCAAGCGGTTTAATGGCCTATGTCTAACCGTTAGAGGATGTTTCATGTACACAGAGTGGTCTTTGTTTCGGAGAGCGTAGATTTTCAAATTTGTATCAATTCGTTGTTTGATTTAGAATGTAGACATCGCGACGCCATCCCCAGTGGCTGCCGGGACCTGTGCGCGGAAGGGGCAGTTTAATTCATATCACTGTATTAATGAAGCCTATTTTTAAATCAAGCTGGTACTCGTAATATTGTTATTGGTCAATAACGCCTTTAAGTACTATCGCTACAGTATTGAAGTAAATCATGCAGAATAAAATTTGGAACCATATAATTATCAGCATGATGATATGTCAAAAATAGCGGTTAAAGTAATTTCAATAAAGTTTGTTTTTATATTTACAAGCTTGATATTTCATTGCAAATCATGACAGAAATGCATCTGATTTAATTTAATGCCATTTTATATTTAGATAATATTCCAAGAGCTTGTTTGCAGATGAAATGCAGTTTCATTAAATAATTAACGATTGTTGGAGTACCATCATTATTATCATTGGCTGCTCAGTTTTCTGCTAGCCATAGCCTCGCTAAAAATGTTTTTCCATTTGTCCTTCTCGGCGCTTTTCTTTTCAAATATTGCATGACAATAACTCGCAAGCCTTCTTCTATGCGTACAAGCAGATACTAATAGAATTAAAGGGTAGTATAATAGTCAGTAAGTAAACTATTTTTAATATAGCTGAACAAAGCAAACCACTATGCAGCGCAGCCTAGAAAGACCACAATGAATGTGGTTAGAATATATCAAGAAGGTAACCGAAAGAGAATGGTTTCAAATCGCCCAAGGCTGGAAAAATTTTCAGAATCGCAAGTACAGTATTGTAATGAATATTTTAATTTCACGTGAAAAATGTGTACTATGGGTTTTGCATCGACAATTTTCATGGTTTTCGAGATAAAGGTACTTGAAGTTACTATCTCGTTCTCAAAATTCCGTTATGACGGGTAGTTTTAACAATAAGATTCGTAAAAAGTAATATCTCAAAGAAATAAGCGAATTATAATCAATGATATATTAAGTGCCACATCCGTGCTTAAAAATTACTTTAAATAGCTATATCTCAGAAACCATTAAACTTTTTGATACGATCAAGCGCATCTTTTTCATGTGGAGATAAGGAATATCACTCTTAATGTCAAGCGGAAGTAGAATTGATTAAACTACATCATGTGAAGAACTACCGAAAATAAAAAATTTGACGTTTTAGGCCCGTTAACTTCTTAAGAGTGCATATTTTATCAAGGCATATTTAGCTGTGCCCCATTCTTTTCGGAACAGCCTGTATAATTATTAAATTAATCATATAAATCTCTAAAAAGTTAAATTGTTATATGTAGATTTGAGAGTTGATAGAATTGGGGGTTAAATATTGTCGTGATGAATAAATTAATGGCTTAACTTATATTCTATTATTAGGCAATTCAACAAATTTAAACAAATGAGAACTATACGGGTTAAAGTAGATGAAGATATGTCACCTAATATGATAAACACACTTAGAAAAACTTACATAAACGAGTAAACAATTAGATGAAGCATTTAAAGTAGTAGATTTAAAAATTAATCTTAAACAAATCAAAATCATGTACACGAAAGTGAAACGCTTGGACACATGTTAAGATCAGTTTAAAATCCCGCACGCGCATTTCAAATATCCTCCCTTTCCCGCATTTTCTATTTCAAATATTGGCAATTCCGCGCTTCCTTTCCAAATTCAAATACCGACGCTTCCCGCTCGTTCTAATATGTACAGTTTTGATAGCTTAAACGTGTGCGACTTGACACAGGCATATATGTAATACTTATAATAATACATATATAGACACAGGTCTGCTATCGCACCACGTCGTAAAAATTAGTCTGGTGATTTAAGCTCCGCCCTACAACAAACCTGTCGTTACGTAGTTATCACGGTGTACCGCTTGTCGGCTTGAGGAAGCTGTTGTAATGTCGTATTAGAGCGAATCAGTTGCATAAGTGGGACAGAGAAAGCAAGCAAAAGCAAACAAAAGCGCCCCATACCCTTCTTTCTTCAGCAGCCCGCGTCTCGACACTCAAGTGTGTGTGTGTGTGTGTGTGTGTGTGTTTGTACTGCATTTACTATGACCTCGGGTGTGTGCATCACGCTGCACTATGACAGCTTCAAAAATTGTGACCTCATACACTCGATGCCACAATATTAAATGCAGTTTTTTGAACTCTACGTCAAATTTTAAGTCTAGGTGTATTTTCTTTTTCCATACGTAATTTTTCGTATACACTCAGGTCAGAAACGTGGATAATTCACAGAGTTCGCACACCCCACATTGTAACCTCGTCATTTTGGTTGAACGATGGCGCCCCCTACGGTCAGACTAAATTGTGTATCCAAAACTATGGCGGACCGATTCTGTGGCATCAGTTTATTTTTAGAACAGCAATTAAGATTAAGTCGAGCTATTTCATGGTTTCGTGTTCTTCGCGGGGGCATTTAGGCCGTGGTAACCATATGCTGTGTATTAACTGTTGTGACCTCATTACTGCAGTTGACAATATAATTTAGTTACGTACAATTTGCTTATATAAATGTTGTAGATACGAAGACGGTGCACATTAGTAAAATACTTTTGATTATACAAGGTGGCCCAAAAAATTGTGGCGCCAATATTTTAATAGCTTAACGGATGCTGATTATCTTCTATACATATATAAAGGAAAGTCACAACCCTGACTAATCAACGCAGAGCCGAAACCACTGACACTAAAAATTTGAAATTTGGGTGGAAGGTTCAATTTGTTATGTAAGGTAGTGCTAAGAAGGGATTTTTTGAAATTCGACCCCTAAGGAGGTGAAAAGGGGTAAAATGTGTTTTCACGAATTCTTCAATATCTCATACACCCGATAAGATATCAATTTGGTGTTTGCTTGCAAAGATTATCAATGCAAATACCTAGAAACGTGTTTTAGGATTTTGCCCTAATCAACCCCTAAAGGTGCAAATCTGGATTGGGGGTGAATTAAAGAACCCTTCGAATCTCCTATGTTTATTGAGTTAAAACATTCTTTTTTGGCATATAAATGAATTTTTGAAATATTTAGAAAGAGGTTTAAGGAAATTTGAAATTTTTTAACCCTAAAGGGGTGAAAAGGGGTAAACTGCGTTTACACGAATTCTTCAATATCTCTTACACCCGATAAGATATCAATTTGGTGTTCACTTGCAAAGATTGTCAATGCAAATACCTAGAAAAGTGTTTTAGGATTTTGCCCTAATCAACCCCTAAAGGTGCAAATTTGGATTGGGGATGAATTAAAGAACCCTTCGAATATCCCATGTTTATTGAGTTAAAACATTATTTTTTGGCATATAAATGTATTTTTGAAATATTTAGAAAGCGGTTTAAGGGAATTTGAAAATTTTTAACCCAAAAGGGGTGAAAAGGGGTAAACTGTGTTTACACGAATTTCTGAATATCTCTTACACCCGATAAGATATCAATTTGGTGTTCGCTTGCAAAGATTATCAATGCAAATACCTAGAAACGTATTTTAAGATTTTGCCCTAATCAACCCCTAAAAGTGCAAATCTGGATTGGGGTTGAATTAAAGAACCCTTCGTATCTCCTATGTTTATTGAGTTAAAACATTCTTTTTTGGCATATAAATGTATTTTTGAAATATTTAGAAAGTGGTTTAAGGGAATTTGAAAATTTATAATCCTAAAGGGGTGAAAAGGAGTAAACTGTGTTTACACGAATTTCTGAATATCTCTTACACCCGATAAGATATCAATTTGGTTTTTCTTGCAAAGGTTATCAATGAAAATACCTAGAAACGTATTTTAGGATTTTGCCCTAATCAACCCCTAAAAGTGCAAATCTGGATTCGGGGTGAATTAAAGAACCCTTCGTATCTCCTATGTTTATTGAGTTAAAACATTCTTTTTTGGCATATAAATGTATTTTTGAAATATTTAGAAAGCGGTTTAAGGGAATTTGAAAATTTTTAACCCTAAAGGGGTAAAAAGGGGTAAACTGTGTTTACACGAATTTCTGAATATCTCTTAGACCCGATAAGATAGCGACTTGGTGTTTGCTTGCATAGGTGTCCAATAGAAGTATCTAAAAACACATTTCAGGATTTTCCCTAATCGACCCCTAAAGGTGCAAATCTGGATTCGGGGTGAATTAAAGAACCCTTTGCAACTCCTACGTTTATTGAGCTAGAAAATTCCTTTTTTTGGCATATGGATGTATTCTTAAAATATTTTGAAAGTGATTTAATTGATTTTACAATTTTACCCCTAAGGGGGTGAAAAGGGGTAAACTGTATTTTCACTATTCCTCAATATCTCTTAGACCCGATAAGATATCGACTTGGTGTTTGCTTGCATAGGTATCCAATACAAGTGTCTAAAAACGCATTTCAGGATTTTGCCATAATCAACCCCTAAAAATGCAAATCTGTATTCGGGGTGAATTAAAGAACCCTTCGTATCTCCTATGTTTATTGAGCTAGACCTGCTAGAGCATTTTTTTTGTCATATAAATGGATTCTTAAAATATTTAGAAAGTGGTTTAAGGGATTTTAAAATGTTACCCTTATGGGGGTGAAAAACGGTAAAGTCATATATATAATACACATATATTGCTGGTAGGGCCTGGAAACTTCAGAAAACATTACGGCGCCGACATAGTCTCACTTATAGTATAACGCGTCTCGTGCGCATGCGTGAGAATTCGAACTCCGCCTTTAGAAGCGAATTTTAAACTTGACCACTTCCCCATTGGGCGGGGCCACTTCCCCATTGGGCGGACGACGCCGCCGCGCTTGCGCACAGCTCACCGTATACATAAAGGAGTTGGTTGTGTGTTTCACTTCATCGGCCAGTTTCCCACTCATAGCCGCTAGCAATATAGTAAGTATTAGATATATGGGTAAAGTGTGTTTTCACGAATTCCTCAATATCTCTTAACCCGATAAGATATCGACTTGGTTTTTTGCATGCATAGGTATCCAATACGAATGTCTAAAAACACGTTTCAGGATTTTCCCAAATCAACCCCTAAAGGTGCAAATCTGGATTCGGGGTGAATTAAAGAACCCTTTGTATCTCCTATGTTTATTGAGTTAGAACATTGTTTGTTTGGCGTACAGATGTATTCTTAAGATATTTAGAAAGGGGTTTAAGGGATTTTAATGTTACCCCTGAAGCGGTAAAAAGGGAAAACTGAAAAAGGGTAGGGTGTTAAGTTTATCTTGCTAAAATTTATGAATACAATATTTAGTTTGTGCATATATATTTTAATTTTATCTGATTGTTATACTAAAACTGTAGTTTTATCAACATATACAAGGTGAACGACAATTACGTACACATCTCCAGGGGTATGTGAAGCATAAAAAAAAGTTGTGGAGGATTTTTTTCGAAATAATTTTGTTTCCTTTTTTCCTACCATATTGTTTTGCAGCGTTTGTTAGTTTAGCGTATTGAGTGAGGGGGAGGGGGGCGCCCTAGAATTCATTTGAAATTTAGAAAAATAAACATTTGTTACCCGTACGAAGAACGGGTATCTTGCTAGTTTAAATATAAGGTTATATCAGTTTAATGTCAACTGTTTTGAAAATATTAACGATTTTATGTCAGAAAATGGTGAATTTTAGGTGACTGCTGTAAGTATCAGAAAAGAATTGAATGAACGAAGACGGTATCAAAAAACTAAATTTCTTCTTAAGTTGCCTTTTCAGTGTAGAGTAGCGGTTCTGGGTATTAATGCTATACAGGGTGGTCAACATTTGCTAATTTAACAATTTCGACTTTTTAAATGGAACGCCCTGTATAATTTTATATTTTTGCAAAGCACTTTTAATGGGCTTTGACTAAATCATCTTGAGGGTCTTAAATTGTTTTTTATGTTCAAAGTCGTATAAACAGTTGAATGCATGGCTGTGAAGTAAAATATACAGGCTGTCCCAAAAAGAATGGGACACCGATTAGTCATAGATTCCTTGCATCATAATAAATCGATTAAACCTAATATACCTTAGTACTGTTGCGATCTAGCCATCTGGTTCGTGTTGTGTAGGTTACGATCGCAAACAAATTTATAAACAGTTCATTATATTGGTTCATAAAGCAAACACGCGTTTTATTTCAACCAGTATATATGAGCATATTTATGTAAGATATAACGCCCAAAAGGCTCTATTCTTACAAAGTTCCTTCAGTAAGAAGTTATAGGGCCTTGAAGTTAAATTTTAATTTCTTATTTTTTTGTTAATTTTCACAAATATAGAGATATCAATTTGAATTTTCGTATACGTACTTACTATTATGTACTGCACTAATAGGAAAAATTTCATAAACTATACGTGACTGTAAGAGGCACTTTACCTATCTTTCAAAACTTTTTTTAGCTTTAACTTTATTATCTGTAACAATTTTTAAAATTTTAGGTTACTATCTGAAAGAGAATTAAAATACACAAAAATAATGTACTCCTAGTTTATAAGCGTAAGAGCAACCGTTTAACTTAAAATGCCTATTAAAGGGTTTTGGTTGTCATTAACACGTGTAATTATCAAGTAGCCATGATCACAAAAATTTCAATACACCCTGTATAATAAAACCTTAGTCCATAAACATTGGTATTTAGAAAATGTATTTTAGTTTGTTTTTAACATTTAAAATACTCAAGTACCTAATTTTAACTTTTGAAGCGAGCATCTAAATACAAGGTGGCGCACAGCCGACTGACACATTGTATTTTTTGTTTTCTGTCGAAGTGACAGTGGTAACAAAACTTTGCTATTCGCAACAGTTAGTGTAAGTTTTCAAGTTAATGTTTAGTAATTATAATGGAGCAATGGACCTTAGTTCATCGTACAGCGGCAGTTCGGTTTTATTATGAGACTAAATCCATTACACAGACAAGACGCAATTTTCAACGGCATTTCGGTATTCAACCGCTTGCAGCATTACCTTCACGGAATACAATATTGTCATGGGTTAGTAAATTGGAAAATACGGGTTGTTTGTTTATTTAATGTTAAACACTGTACTATACGAAAAATTCGTACCATTGCGAATATTGAAAGAGTTAGAGTATCAGTTCCAAAAAGTCCTCAGCGTTCAACACGGCGCAGATCGCAGACTCTTGGAATATTAAAAAAATTAAATTTGGTGTTTTTGGTTATTATAAAATCCATGTTTCGTTGTTTTAAAAGAAATATTTCCACTCCAACAGTGATTTAAAATGTATCAGTCGGCTGTGCGCCACCTTGTATAATGCCATGTTTTGCATTTTGGGGTGGAAATTACAGGTCACAGCTTAGGCTACTATCACCGCAGCATAATCATTGTGGAACAACACGTTTTGACTATTAGAGTTAAAGTGTACGTCTAGAAGTGTACATTATATCAGGATAAAACTTTAGCTCTTCTGACTTGGTCTGTACACATTGTTAACTATACAGGAAAGTAGGTAATACGAGTATTCCATCTGCTTTATAAACATTGTCTACTGCAGTTGGTGCGCTAATAGATACGGGACGCTGATAATAATATTTATAATAATAATAATAATAATTGTATTCCAGGCGGTGAAAGTAAAAGATGGACACCTGAATTTATAGAGTATGATCAAAAATTACTTTCATCTAGTATGGCCATGAAATAGTTCCTAATTTATGAAAGCAACTATAAGTCACTTAAAAATCAAATGCCAAGTTTGACATTTAATTATAAACATAGTTGCATTCATAAATTAGTAACTATTCCATAGCCATAGTAGATGAAAATAATATTTGATTATACTTTATAAATATCAATGAAAATTTAGTTTGTGGAATATACTGGAAATTTTAATTATTTGAAGTGGGAAATTACCTCCACTTCCTTATTTTAAGTGAAGCACCCTCTATATTATTATATTTTTGGATTTTATATTAAATTCGTTATACTAACTTTTGTCATTTAGACATTAAAAGGTATACCTCAAACAAAATTTATATACAAATTTTCCATGTTATAACTTGGTTAGAATAAATCTAAAGGAATATCATTGTTCCTTAAGACATGGTTTTCAGATATTAAACGTTTATTTTGTTTAGAAAGGCTCCAACATGTTTTTTTAAAAGTAAAATAATGGTGGGACACCTTACCATTTAAAACAGCGTTTTAAAGCATTCAAACTAGTGATGGGCATAAGCGGACAATTTTCATAACCGAAGTATTTGCATTCGAATCATATTAATAACCGATTGATTATTTGAATAATCATTCGAATCAATTTTGGCTCTCGATTCGTTTCGATTAAGTCAGCCGGTTTGCCGGTTGGCGGTTCACCGGTATCTGCATCGGCATCGTAACTTGCAGATAGCAGAGGAACTCAGTTAATCGTTAATTATAATAATTGTATAAATGATTTTTATTTGATTTCTAAGGAGTTTAAACCATTGAGAATAGCTATAGCAATACTAATCATAAAGAAATTATAAATATGCGAATACAAAGTATCTATTGAACCTATCTTTAGTTCCTAAAATTCTCTAGTAGGCACCCTTCCCTTTTCGCTTGCACATCATACCGGTATATTTTAGAATCCATAATTTATCTACCTTCAGCATTCCGCGGTTCTAAGGACGCACACTTAAAATTTTCAACATCGAAATCCACTTCTTGTCCCGACTGCTCCGTTATTAAAAATTAAATATAAATCTGTTACGATATTGGAAAATCTTATTTCGCTTTCTGTTTATTCCTCATTAGGCATAATCAACCGCGTTTCGAAGCAAAAATTTAGGCCGTTATAAATTAATACCAACACAGCTTCGGCAAATCTCATACTCAGCAGAACGTTATCTTTAATAGGAACAGCCCCATAAATTTAACTCGTCGACTGGAAGTCTCAAATGTCTTAATAACATCAACAAGCAGCCGCGAGCCTCACTTGGGTCAATCAAGTACATACGTAGAAAAGGTTATATGAGTTATGAATGACGTATTATTTACAGAATTTCGATCACTCGCAGGTCGCTGAGACGCGGCACGTAGTACGTATCAGGATGAAGTTATTTTTCATCCGAATACTTGGAACGAAAACCGAGTTACACAGGTTATTTCAATAACCGGATAACCGGTTATTTTTTATTCGAATAAGCCCATCACTAGTTCAAACACTGTCAATTACACAAGGTTTACTTAAAACTGTAATTTGCGAAATTGTAATTTTTACTTCTTTCGCTTCAAGCGAAGAGAGTACCCATTGTAATTGTGAAAATATCATCCTCCGAGATTTTTACAGATCATTATGTTTCGGGGTCCTTCGATGACAAAAAACATGTGTTCTCAATTCTGTCGGTCTGCCTGTCTATTGTCACTCGAGCTCAAAAACTATTTCTTGGAGGAAGATGAGATTTTGCATGCATATTACATGTCTACCAGGCTCGAATCCGAATATGATTCCGGTCAAATATATACAGCGTGAGCACGTTAAAAAAATCAATTGTGCCTATTTTTGCTTTGATTGAAGTAATATTTTGCATACAGAGTGTCTGAAAATTGCTGGGACATAGAGCTACCACGTATTGTAGAGGTCAAAATAAGACGATTGGACCCAATTTATATATAGTACAGTGTGCCCCCGGATAGGTGAAACGACTCTTGTGAAAGGTAAAAAATTTTCGATTTAAATTTTCATTTTTTGGGGTTCAGCCCGGCTTGGTTAAAGGTGAATTTCTAACATAATTTCAGTTTTGAAAATTCAAGTATGCCTTGGAAATTTTCAAAAAACCTATTCTTCTGTAGAGTAAAGTGCCTTTTATGTGACAAATACGACGAAAAGTTATTAATAAAAGTTGTTTAGAATCAACATCTACGCCCCTATACCAAACTTCAAAATCCTCAGCCAACTTTGATCTCCCACAATTTATTTTATGTTTAGGTCCCAAATCAAAGAATTTTACTTTTAACAAAGATTTTTATTGGAAAAACAAATAGTTTTAACAAGGTTTTTATTTCATAATAAAAAAACTTTGTTAAAAATAAAATTCTTTGAATTGGGAAATAAACTTGAAAGAAAATGTGAGAAATCAAAGTTGGCCGAGGATTTTGAAATTTGGTATAGTGGCCTAAATGTTGATTCTAAACAACTTTTATCAATAACTTTTTGTCGTATTTGTCACATAAAAGGCACTCTACCTTACAGAAAAATGGGTTTTTTGAAAATTTCCAAGGCATACTTGATTTTTCCAAACTGAAATTATGTTAGAAATTGGCCTTTAAACAAGTAGGGCTGAATCCCAAAAAATAAAAATTTAAATCGAAAAGTTTTTACCTTTCACAAGAGTCGTTTCACCTATCCGGGGACACACTGTATATACCAAAATGCACCGTTTGTCTGTGAGCAGAGTTCAAAGTTTACTTAAAAAATCACATTTTTGTACGCTGTTCAGAAATTCGTGAAACAAATTTAATGAAATTCGGCAAAAGTGCATTTTAGAGGATTACCCTACTTTCAGTAATCAAAGAAACCCAAAGAAAATTGTAGAAGGGTTAAAACCCTCCTCACACCCTGGTAATTTTTTTCAAAATTTTTTTAGTGGTGGTAATACGGTTCTAAGACCTTTTTAACGGGAAGGGTTACTCATTATATTCATTTTTGACTCTTGTAAAAACTCAGTATTTCGCATAGTTTCGAAGAAAAAAAATTGTTTCTCAAAAACTGATAACCGATATTATCAGTACAATTTTAATAAAATTGTAATACAAAATTTAGTTGGCGGTGGTGGACACAAAGACAAAACTTTTTATACAACAAGTGCTCAATGTGACCTCCACCTTCATTAATCCAGAGGTAAATTCGACGTAGAAAATGTAAATGCACCCTTCTTAAAACATCGTCGTTTTCTCGTAGTGCGTTTACAGCATTTTGAATTCTGCTCCACAGCTGTTCGGAATTATTAATTTGAACCTCGTACACTTGTGTTTTTAACGCTTCCCAGATGAAGAAGTCGCAAGGATTTAAATCTGGAGACCGCGGAGGCCATTGAATGAGTGCTTCTTGTCCCCTACCAATCCTCTAACAGCAAATTGTTCATTAGGTTATTCTCTTACGACACGTGCGAAATGAGGTGGTACACCGTCGTGCATAAAGAACATGTCTCTACGCAAATTAAGGGGCAAGTCTTCTACTAATTTTGACAAAATTTATTGAAGGAAACGAAGGTTACTAGCGCCATCCAGACGATCAGGCAATCGGAACGGCCCAATCATAAAATTGTCAATAATTTCGACCCAGACATTAATTTTAAATTCTCGTTGATAAAGTATACCTTTAATAGCATGTGGATTTTCATCTGCATAAATATGCTCATTATGTAGGTTCGTCTCATCAGTAAAGAAGATATTAGTGTGGAATCTGTTGTCGACTACTCTGCACTCCCGAACAATTTGTGAACAATTTAATGGCAATAATTCTTGCACTGGCTGAATGTGGAATGGACGAATTAATTGTTCGCTAAGATCCGACTGACAGTGCTTTTTGGAATCCCGGTCTCTCGTTGCAATGTTCTGCTACTAGTAAAGACCAGCTTCTTCCGCAATGGATGTTCAGGCTTGGCGAGGTCTTCCAGCGTTAATTCTGACTGGCTTCAACCTTCCTGTTTCTCGAATACGTCTTTTGATTCGTTCTGTGATTTGGAATTCTCCGGTTTGGATACCTCTCTTGATACACGCGAACACTTTCGCGGCAGTTACCTTGACAGTATCCAAGAACTAATAGCATGTCGGTCTGTTCATTAAAAAGGAAATCCATATTTGATAGCTGATAAAGTAGCAGCAACAACAACTGCGATAGCAATTAAAGCAATAACGGTGATCGCGACAAAGAAAACAATACAAAAGCAACTAAAAGTGAACAAATTATTGAAACGTTTACTGTCAACAGAAACTGGGACGATTACGAATTTGTTTCCTGCCAAAATCAGGAATTTTGTATTGCTTGTGTATCCACGGCCAACCAAATTTTGTACTACAATTAAACGTGTACTGAGAATATCGGTTATCAGTGTTTGAGCCAACACTTTTTTACTTCGAAACTATGCGAAATACCGAGTTTTACAAGAGTCAAAAAAATAGTATGATCTTTAAGCCTTCCGGTTAAAAAAGTCTTATAGCCGTATTACCACTCCTAAGAAAATTTTGAAAAAAATACCAGGGGGTGAGGGTGGTTCTAACCCTTCTACAATTTCCTTTGGGTTTCTTTGATTACTGAAAGTAATCCTCTAAAATGCATTTTTGCCAAATGTCATTAAATTTGTTTCACGCATTTCTGAACAGCGTACAAAAACGTGATTTTTTTCAGCAAACTTTGAACTCTTCTCGCGGACAATCGGTGCATTTTGGTATGTATATAAATTGGGTCCAATCGTCTTATTTTGGCCTCTACAATACGTAGTAGCTCTATGTCCCAGCAATTTTGGGAGACCCTGTATAGCTTAGAGGATTACCTTTGATGAAAATATACGTATTTTGGATACCACAAATACCGGGTAAACACCGTAAAGAATAAATTTTGTTTTTCCAGTTTAACGATAGAGCTACTATTACCTTTGATGAAAATATACATATTTTGCATACCACAAATGTAGTGTGGTGAACACGTAAAAAATTAAATATTGTTTTTCTACTTTAACAACAGAGCTACTGATTAGAGTAAAATAGTAATATTTTCCAGCTTCGCACTTTACCCTTAATCAAAATAAGTACATTTAGGACCCAACATATACAGGGTGACCACCTAAACAACTATTTTTCCTTTAGTTCAAAAATAAGAACAGAATTGTTTTCATTTGGTGTTTCGAACATAATTAATTTCAAAACTTCAACTTGCGAGGAAAATTCGGTGTAAAGCGTTTTACAGATTTTTTATTATCTTTTCAATTAACCTAACTCATCGGCCTGGCAAATGTATGAAATCAAATGGAACCAATGAAAAGTAGTATACTATTGAGAAATGCCACGTGTCTCAAGTCACATATATGTTTTTTAATCATGTATTTCTTTCATTTGGTTTAACACATTTATAAGGTTAATGAAATTTATAAGCAAAAGTAAACAAATCAATTTTGCAAGTTACAGTTTTGAATACGATATTGATTCATTTTAAAAAGTTAGGTGTCCGATGTTGCACCACGGTGCCATTTGAAAAAGGCTATTTACAAACAAAGAATGTTGACGCTTCTGGTCTTTCTAAAAGATCACCAAAAATTTAATCTTTGATATCTTTAAAACTTTTTTCATATAAAATTACATGCATTTGATTAATTTCAGCCAAGTGTTTGGCCCTACATTTATAATTTATAAATGCTTTTTTTATTGTCAAAATGACAAAAATCAAAGAATAAGAAAAATTACCAGTCCATGTTACATACAATATCAGATTTTATTTTGATACATGTTTCATGGTCATCTATTGGTATTTGTAACTTAGAAGCCACAATATGGGTTACTTTAGGTACATATTATATACATTCGCACACTTGCCTTGTGCTCCAATATTGAGACGTCAGTTTACACACATTTGTGGTAGAACCATTATTGTGCAATGGAGGTCACAATATCTATGCTCTAGGTATGAATTTACACTCGCACAATTTCTTTGTGGTCCAATACTCTGACCTCAGTTCACACATTGCTGGTGTAGAGCTATTAGTGTGACATAGAGATGTCACAATCGATGATACATAATATCTCCGCTCTCACGGAGTGTAAACGAAATCTAGTTGAATTGGCCTTCACGTCATGGATATGTGCTTCTATTGCGCATGGAGAGATCGTTGTGGTCACAATCGATGCACAGGATGGTGATGCCGCAAGAATGGTAATACCTGTATAGGTGTGTGTGTATGTGTGTGTGTGTGTCTGTGCGTGTGCGCGCGCGCGCGTGTGTGTGTGTTTTTTTGTGGCAGAACCGATCTTATCCGTTGTATAGTAGCACTGGTTGTGCGATCAACGCTTTGAGCAGATCCTAAAAGAGAGGTTTTCCGGAGTGCCAAAGCTGGGGAGCTGTGGTAATTAGATGTCGTTTTGTCCTCTTCCGAATACTTGTTGTTACGAAGATCTACGCGCCAAGCCCAGCCTCTTGGCTGTGGGAATCAAAAACTTCGCCGGACATCATCCAGGTATTGTGGGACGATCTTGGTTTGTCTTGAAGTGACGTAATTTTAAACGTGACAACATCCATATTTGGGGATCGACGAAAGTGTTTGAGACTTTGAGAGTTAACTGTCATTATTTTTGCGTCATAACATACAGAATTTTTGTGTGGCTTGTTTACCACTGTCGTTTTAATGTAAACAATGTACTTGTCACACACACATCTATCATTGTTAAGTAGATTTTAGAGTTTTAAACTTCTTGGACTTTTATTTATGATGCTTGATGTACATGTGTTATGCTTTCTTATCTTTATTGATAGTGAGATGACTGGTGAAGCTAACAGACCGGCAACGGTAGGTTCCCAAGCAGCCGGACTCGACGAGGACCAAACGAAAAGCTTCTTTCCCATTCTATCAATGAAATTCGTAGCGCTCAATCTCCCCCCCCCCCCTCTTATTTGGATTACAACCAATCCCTATTGTGACAACATCTTGCTTTAAATTACGTCGTGTTGATCCAAACCCGCCCTTCCCTCTGAGAAAATTGGTGGAAAACCTTCTGTTACAGCAAGTTGTGGCGTAATTAAAGTGAACTTTGTATTTTTAGATTAACGTGTCCTAGCAAGCCATTTAAACTATCCGCAAAGTGTTTTAAAGTTGTAAAAGTCGTTTTGTGCTGTAACAGATAAACATAAATTGTGGAAGTAGAATCAAACAGCTGCAACGGCGATGCGGTGAGATTTAAATTAAGCAGTAAGTTCGACTACATCACTAAAAACCCACATATAGATTTTGTATTGTTTCAGTGTACGCATATGATATATAAACATTAACTCTAACGAAAACGACCGCAAATCACCTATGGGTAATACAGAAGCAAATGAAGAGAATCGCTATGTATAAACACTCAAGTTGCGGTTACCCAATTAGAAATAATAAGAAGAACAAAAGTCGTTGATGTTATTGAAAAAATCGCAAAATTAAAATCGCAATAGATAAAATACACCGCTAGATAAGACGTGAATATAGAAACACAAAAAGAACACGCACTGGAGACCAAAAACTACTAGAAGGAAAAGAATATCCCCGCGAAGCATACAAGAAAAAGATATTTAAAGAGCTGGAAGACGTTTACACGCAGAAATGCGTGATAGAAAGAGAAATAAAAGGAATATATTTTTTATTTACGTATTTATACTGTTTATCCCCGCAGTAGTTCAGAAATCTTGTCAACGATATAAGATGGAGACTCGCTGCTACCCCTTGTCAGTTTTGTTAGAGAATGGGTCAATTAAGTTTCAAAATATTTACATTAACTTTGGTCTTGTGTGTATATAAGATGGCTGTTCTATCATTAGATAGCTCTATTTTTCATGTTTTTAATAATAGAAGATCGAAACTTCTAAATAAAACATGAGTTTTCCACGATAGGCTATAGTATAAACCGTCGTTTGCGTTGATTGTTTATAACAAGTCTGTTCAATACCCTAAAACGTTTGCTTCCTGACAACCGAAGTTTTATAACAGATGTAACCAAGGTCGCGTGTTACAGGAAACTGTAAATAGTCACCAGTACTTCAGAAATACTAAATTCAATGAAATAGAATAGAGAAAACTTATGTGAAGTGACAAATATGGTGAAATTTGGTATAAATTCTGCTTCAATGGCCATATTGCATACATTGTTCATACTTTAGAAGAACGAATCGATTGTACTTGTCTAGAAACATTGACTAGTGTTAACACACCACTAGGTATTAGACTTAATATATTTACAAGACAGAGAATTTTTGTACGTAATGCGCTATTTCATTTCCTTAATATGTAATGCCTACTAGTCACATTGTAATAAAAATAATTGCATATTTTCCACCGGTAGGAAATGCTATGAAAATTAGTGTATCTTTCTTAACAGACCCAAAATTACATTTTGAATGTAGAGATCACAATCAGCCCATTGTTGGTAGAATGTTATCAAAATTGATTAAACCTCTGCTTAGCAGTTATTGCAAAACACGAACAAATATATATATATATACTTTGCATTCTAAACCACTTAGTGGAAAGACACTAAATTTTTTACGGTTTTTTGTGTTTATAAGATAAATACAAAGTTATTTTAAACTTACTATTTATTCTATATTTAACATTAAAGGAGACATAAAACTGTTCTTTAATATTTGACAATGTCATAACATGTGTATAACCAACATTTGACAACGACATCGATTGACAACTTACCAATCTCAGTGTAAAAACCCTGAATCTTAGATTCCACTGACACGCGATAGCAGCGCCTCTAGTTGTAAGTTTAGATGGAATGGACAGACTTGTTATAAACCATCAACGCAGACGACGGTATAAACTATTCTCCAACGTAAAAGAGAAACATATGAGTAGCAGTGAACTTACAAAAATGTTTGTATTAATTTCATTTGTTTAGTTAAGATATTTGTATAGTTTCCTGTTTTGTAGTTCTATTTTGTGTTGCAGAACAATTAAAAATTAAATAGTTCTTCGTAAAAAGGTACCTAATTTAAATGGGCAAAACCGAACTCGTATAAGTTTTCAAACATTGTAGGTATAAATTAAGTGAAGCACTATAGCGTATATAGTATAAAACTTTCTTTAAAAAAGCGCCAGTTTTAGGGTCCACTATAAATATCACAACATAAAAACCAGTGAAGCTGAGTGCGTCCATCACGCTGGATCATCACCGATCGAACTTACTTCGTCCTGAATCGAGGTTGTTCCTTCAGAGCCATTTAACGCCAATGACAGGATGCCGTGACATTATAGAACGAATATTCATTTTAATACAGGAACTGATCCAAATAATTAATGGGGATGGGTGGTGCATAGGTGAAACTGGAAAAGTTCCTGAAAAGTAGGGGTACCAGCCAATCTAGAAGAAATAACTAAATTGGTAAAAAAATGGCTAAAGGTGGTAGAAGAAGACAGAAGTTGTCAAAACCAACTTGGAGTTGAAATAGTTGAGAATGACCTCTTCCCCTTTCATCTTATGATGGACATGCTACGCTAGTAAAATATAATTATTAATTTATAAATCCTGATTACAATATTTACGAAAAAATGTAATATGCCTTTTCAACTAATTACCTTTCATTTGGCACTACAGTCGACCGTATATTTTCAATTAATTTTATTTGTAACACTTATCTGTTTTTGTTGTATCCACTGGTATTCGTCTATTTATTTGTTTTTCCCCACTGTTATTCTTTTGTTTTAAAGTCTGCCATGACTATGTAAAACTAGTTTCTTAGTTGTCGCTTTTATGATGTGTAAAACTAAACCTATAAAAGTTTACAACACTGCAAACAAGAAAAGCATCTCTAACTAATTACGACAAGGCTGCCTTTGGCGCGTTAAAAAACAATACTGATGTGAATATTTGCAAAACCTTGTATACCTACAAAATATTTGAATTCAAATAAGAAATCTACATAAAGAAGTTACTTAATGATGTTAAAACGGCTGTTCATTATTGTTAATAATAACTAAATAATGCAAAATATTAGTTTTCCAGTTCATGGTAAACCTGAAATAAACATTTTGGTATTTTCATGTAACCCTTAGCAGTACTAGAGAATTGAAACGCCAGCTAACTTATGGATTGCGACCCATATTTGGATCTCCATGTTATTATATGTATGGGTCGCGCAACATTGTCGCACTTCATAATTTTGGTTATTAAATATGTGGTAATAATAAATAATAACTTTTTAAAGAATATATTAAACATTTCTAGGCCAATAGATATAGATTTTGGTATGATATTTATATGAATATTTTATTACTTTGACATCAGATAGTTGAACGAATAAATTTTGTTTAGCGATTCCGTGTGGTACCCACTCAATTCTTAAACAAAACAAAAAACACCTATACAAACTACCAATCACAAACTAGATGGAGTTAACTGACAACACAAACCAGTAAACAACCTGGCATTGTAACAGAAGAAAGTAGAGAAAAAGAACTCATTTTTCCGCAAGTGATCTACTTATTGGTGATGCTGACAAAAATTGAAACTTAATGAATTACGTAGATTCTTTTTAACAAAATGAATGAACAAAAACACCTAAACTATATTCAATTATTTCTAATGTTTATTTATGCATTTATTTCTGTAATGGTAACATTTTTAATTTTACTCGAAACTAACTTCAACTGCGCCTCTGTTCTCGCTTTCATGCATTTTCAACTTTTTTGAGAAAATTCTACCGTCGCTCACACTTTGCTACCAAATATCGAATGGTCTATTAATCAGCAATTGTTTGTTCTGAAGTACGAATTATAGTCTAAGTCGCTGTTGAATAATTTAAAATTTAGCCAGTGTTCGAGATGGTTCGACTATTTCAATAATTCAGCGAATTCAAATAAAAAATTAAGAGGTATATAGCTATTATTTGAGTAAATTTTGATTAAATATAAAGCATTAAAAATAATACTCTCTTGTGTCAGTACGTATGTGTTAGTTTAAGTTTTCAGGTCTTGTACTCGGAACTGTAAAATCTAATTACGAATGTAATAATGCAAGACACTATTAAATCGCGTTTTTAGAAGATTTATTTGTTATTTCTATTAATATTAAAACGTATAAAAATGTAAAATCTCTCTGATTTAATAATTAGACTGACCTTTTCAATTATATTCTTGTTTATATTTGACGTTAACGTATGTCCAAAAGGAAATATATCGTAATCCACAAAGCTAACAATTTTTAATTTTTGGAGTGATAGAGCTTTTGGCTTGTTGCTTTACTGATACGAGCATAAATAAAATACGTAAGTAGATAACACACACTAAAACGTGTACAAGTACACAAATAGAGAAACAACCAAAATAATGCTATGCGACTGTTAATGGATTGAGCTGGACTGACTGCGAACTTACGTCAAACCCTTTTATACAGTGCTGTTCAATATCTGCTCCATAGGAATTTGGTAATCTCAAACTTTCCTAAAAAATGAGCAAACATGGATTCGACATTTCGCGATTACCACGAGCTGTTTGGAAGGCCCTAGATCCCTAATGTTGGTTGAAATGAGGTATTACAATGATCTGTACACTGCTACAAGTTTGCCAATATAAACTTTAAACATAATTATCAAAGTTGGTACCTTTATGGCTTTAGATATATTTTTATTTTGACATATGGACATAAAAAAATTGTGTAGCTCAACACCAATATAAAAAAATAGTTTTTATGAGCAAAGATTCGGAAATGCATCTTAGAGAGCTACAGCTTTTTGTCTTATTTTTACACACTGTATATATGATTCAGCTCTATAGGCTTTGAATCCTTGGGCTTCGTTCAGTATTCTGCTCCATTTCTGTCTTTTGCAACCCTTGTCCAGTTTCGAACTCGTAACTTCTTTAAATCTTCCACTACTGCGCCAATCCACCTTTTACTCGGCCTTCCTCTCCTCTTCTGCCCTATTAGTCCGCATTGTATTGTAAACTTTGTTGTTCTTTCTCTTGGTAATCTCTGAAAATGTCCCAACCACAGCAGTCTATGCACTTTAACTACTTAGTTACGTTATGTTTGGTGCTCCATAAATCCCCACTATATCTTCCTTAGCTCTTTGTTCTATATTTCTCCTACTTTTCTTCGCTTTATATTCTTCCCAGTATTTTTTCTCTATTCATTTTTTGTTTCTTTTTCAATGTCTAGCTCTAAGATTAAATCACTGTCTGTATCACTGTAGATTTTGACTTTAGGTCTTTGGGAAACTTGTTTGGTTCTTAACACCGACATTAAGCAACCCGTATTGTTGCTTCCTCTCACTATCCTTACATCAATTTCTTCTCCGCCATCATCATTATGATGAATTATTATTAACACAGCCAGATATAGAGAACTCTCAACATTTTCAACAAGTTTTGTCTACTTTCCCAACTCTTTCTTATCTGAATCAGTCGACGTGGTACTGTTGTGATCTACGTCGCCTTGGGTTGCCAGCGCTAAGTGGATCAAACAAAATGTAGTTTATTATATTGGTTCATGAAACAAGGCGTGTTTTCTTTGACTTCTATATATAAGATTATATTGTAAGATATACCTACCAAATGGTATCTTACAAATTAGTGATGCCGACGTGATCTACACCCTACAATCAAAACTAGACCCATTACTAAGCCGTCGTCCACTGGAGAACAACTGAAATTACAAGATCATCCAGTCCACTAAACTCCACCACCAACAACCTGATTTTCATAATCCCGGGCGATCCCTGAACTTGCGATCTACCAGACCTAACACAAGTCTACCTGAACTTCCAAGCCTTGATTTACCGGCCCGAACACGAGCCTGTCCGCTGCACACAACTATCCTCCGTCTTCGTCTTTAACCATCAACAGTGCAGACGAAACTAAGTTAAGTCACTCATTTATTTTGTCAACGAAATGGAAAGTAAGCTGATCTTTCCGCCTTTCATGCCTCTCGATGTCTCTCTTTATTTTGTTCTTGTTGACTGTTTTCTCAACCAATTAGACATAAATAAAGAGCTCCAAAGGTAAAGCTTGATTTTGCTTAACTTATAATGTAGGTGGCTGGTATCGAAATTTTGAATTTTAACTTTTAAGTGCTTACTTTAACTTGACCAAAATTCGCTACATTTAGTTTCAATCTGGTTCCCTTGGGTAAAGCTCAAATGCCCATAGGTTTGTTGTACTCAAATGTATAATTACAAGGATAACACAATGTAAAGGAAAGTAACTCGTGTAATGTTTTTAGCTATATACAAAATAATTCGTAATTAAGAAAATGTTGTTCACAAGTATAAAATTTAAAAAAATCTGGTGTCTTGTGTTCTGTGTCCCTAACCGGACCGCAACCCAAATAGCACCTCAGTTTGGCTCGGTTGCTGCGCTTGGACCTTCTTAAAGAAAATTCGAATAAAGTAGAAATGAGGGCACTTTGGTTTGAATCAGCTAATTCCTTCGGACTTAAAGAGAATCTGAAACAGGCTACATTTATGCCATCGATAAAATGGCCCTGGTTTGTTATGATTTTGCACTTCGATTGAATAAAGTGTTTTACGGTGCCTGTGATGTGTGTAATTCGGATGTTAAGCTCGTCAGGCCGCGGGCCTCCCTTGGCATATAAGTTCGGAACCCCAGGAATAACTTAAACAGGACCCGTTCCCTTGAAGCGAAGTCCATCGTTTCACGACCTGGTTTTGCGGGAGCCGTTGGAAGGTTGGTTGCGCCCTTCAGTGCTCCGGCCGGCAAAGTGCGACCTGCGTTTGGTGAACTACCAGGGTGGAGCTGTTGGACTAACAATGACGTTACTAAAGTACGCTTTTATTTAAATAAGATTTTGGGTGAAGCCGGTTATATCTGCTCAACGTAAAGTAGTAGACGTCGGGTGCAGGGTTTAGGTTAACAGTCTGTTCTACGATACAAGTTCCTGGCACAAAGTAAAACTCTGTCAGGTCCAGGTTAGGGCAAGAAGTTTTACGAAATAGATTTCCGTTACAAGCCATAACTGCGTCAGGTTCAGGTTCAGGAGTATGCTCTGCGAGACAGGTTCCTGTCACAGGATAGAGCTAGGTCAGAAAAGTATTAGGAGAAGGCAATTCTAGAAACTCAAGTGTTTGAAATGGATTCTAAAGTTGCTTTTATACTTATTGGCCCTCCTTATCGTTGCAGCTGCTTCGGGTATATTTAAGTGGGTCGGAGCGCATCGCTGGTGGAAGTCTTCTTGTTCGTGCGTTAGGGCGATGTAACCGCAGATTGAGACGAAAATTAGCCATGAACAATTTGGCTACATTATTTAATGTGAAAGAAACGCATTTGCTCCAACTAACGTCACAAACCTGCCTCCTGAAATTATTCCAAAATTGAAAGAATTGCTCCAGAAGATGCACATAAGATCGCAATAATAACACCATTGGGCAGTTATAAATACCTAAGAATGAATTTTGGGTTGCGGAACTCTCAGAGTAATTGATCAGAAATTTTGGAATAAAACTTTTCTTTGCTATTTAGAAAATTTACTAGTTTTTAGCACTAACAAATCTCAACATTTTCAGCATGTAGAAAAAGTCTTCACCAAATTAGTTGATTACGGATTATTACTCAACATAAACAAATGTGTTTGTGAGTTCCTAACTTAAACGTCTTGGGGTACAGAATATGTTAAGAAGGAACTACACCTTACGAGTCAACGGTAGATGCAATCAAGTCATTTCCGCGTCCTACTACTCAACTCAACTCCGAAATTTCATAAGAATGATCATTTATTATCATAAATTCATACCTAATTGTGCAAGTCTAATCGCATCTTTAATTTCAGTGGTTATCGCTGGAAAAGCAACCGATAAACAAATTCATTTAAACGCTTTTCAATTTGTTAAGCCATTTTGTAACCTTTAGCAACAAGGCTGACTATTTAAGCTTCTGTACAGCCTATCTGTGCTTCAAATCTGATTCCAACATTTTTAACTTTTATCACAAAAACTCACAGGCGCAAGATCACGTCTTGTTCATTTGAATCCGAATACCCTCTATATCGACGCGGCTGCCCCGCTTCGATCATCTTGGGCCACCCTTTATCACCGTTTGCGCGCGTAAATCCAGTTATTTCCGCCGAAGCTTACGCCTCTTGATTGGCTAAGGCTCCGTGTGGTTACGCGGTTGGTAGACCTTCGCATGTTTTGCAAGCAGAGGAGAGTCGGCTGAAAGCTATCGAGTGCGACGCACGTGGTTGTGGAGTGTCTTTTTCCTGGGGTTTTCTAAGGGCCGCGTCCAGCGATGTCGTTATGAAGTGTTCCTTTATTCCCCACTGGTCTTGGGGGATTTGTTAGCAGGACGCGCAGAGTGCCCGTAATTCTCTCGTTGTACCCAGTCGCATGTGTGTGACCAATAATAAACGCCGTCGTCCGGCGGATTCGTTACCAAAGGAAATGCTCTCGTACCGCCCCCGCAGCTAACCTTAGGCGCTGCTAGCCTGCTGTACTGCACCGCACCGTTTAGGAGACGTCGAACAAATACAGGTACCATTTTAAGATATTGTGTAACCAAGTAGCTATTTCGCTTACGATCTGAACTTACTACCATGTGTGTGTTAATGATTCTGTGTCTAACTTGTCGCTCTCAGAGTGACTGAATTGTCATGCATGTAGCAACCTATAAAATTACCGTATTTCCGGCCGCCATTGTTGTAAATCGAAACGCATCGGCCGTTTGTGATTCACAGCTTTGGGCGCGGCAAAATCAAGTGAATTTGTCGTTGTGGTCTGCGCCGTGTCGCAGGCTCACTTGCGCGAGCAATCAGCTGTGTAGTGCGTAACTCAATTACGCGAGTTTGTCATTGTGGGCGATGGACTTTGATCGCTCTTACCTGCAAATCAATCGTTGTTTGTATCTGTACTAAAAGTAACCATTACTGTGTTGTAAATTTATGTATTTCTTTTAACATTGAACCTTTGCTTTGTGTACGTCCAGTTAAGCGATGCAATTACTGCCAATTTATGTGCAACGGGCACCTTCACCGATAATTAACTGTTTGTTCTGCGTTTGGCTTCACCCCGCGACACGGTCGCTGTAAAGTAGTGGGCCTCGGCCGTATTTATTATTCATATTTAACCAATAACGTTCGGCAGTTTGCTTAACGGGTCGACCAAGGTCTGTTGTTTTGGTATTGAACGTTTGATGGATTTGTGTGTTCTAGTATTAGCGCGCGAACTCCAGTTGGGGGCACTAATTTAAGCCCGACGTTTATTTAAGGCGACATATTCGTTGCCCCTTTGATTCTTTGTTGTAACGTCAGTCAGTAGATACCTATGTGATTAAGAGGTTTACTATTGTGTACGACCTCTGCGTGCTCTTTCCAGATTAAACAACTAGTGTCAAGATCGATGTACAACGGAACTTGAGCGTTGGAGTGTGCAGATAGGTCTGGCAACGCCCCCGCAGTGACAGTACTTACCCGAATTAGTAACGCAAGCACCTATTTCTCGAATTTGTAATCTGAGCTCGATATTTCTCGAGTACTTTCATGAAGTAGTACCCAGTGTACTTCCCGTCCCGTCTAACCGTCCAGGTCCGGTTACACGAGTATACTTAGAGGCAGACTTGGTGGCGCCCTTCTATTTTTGATGTACCCCGTTCATGTCACGCCACGCTTGCCAAGTGACGTACCGTTTGAACCACGCCCAACTCCCTGAGCGCTTCATCCGAGGCCTTTAGCCTGTTTTAACGAATCTCAGGGCGAGCGTGCCATCCTTTCCCGGACTTAACCAGTCGTGCGATACTCACCTCGCGTGGGTGTCGCTAAGTCATTTTAATACCGTAACAAATTGCAAACATTCGAAATACTCAAATTAGCTTTCGCAAATGCAAGTTTATTAGTATAGGGTCTTCTCAAGCGAGCAGTTAAACATTTATTTTGCAGTTAAGAAGTTTCGAGTTACACTAATGGATAAGTTCCGGATAGATTTAGTGATACGTATTTTCAAACAAATAGTGGGGTACGCTGAATATTTTTGAGAAAATCAAGATTTAGTAAAGATTGTCGTCAGTAACATCAACTGCCATTTGAATATCCAAATTTTATAAAACTGTTGTAAGTTTATATGTTTTATACTTTTTCATTCAAAGTTTGGTTTGGACAACCATTGCAGTTTTCTAAATTTATTGTGTTATCATTAAATCTGTGCGGACCCTACAGACGGTAAACAATTCAATATCTTTACCGATCATAAATATCTCAGTTACGCAATTACTATATCAACAAGTGATCACTAGGGTCCGGACAAATTTAATGATAACACAATAAATTTACAAAACTGCAATGGTTACCCAAACAAAACTTTGAATTAAAAAGTATAAAACATATAAACTTACAACAGTTTTATAAAATTTGGATATCCCTGCAGGATTTGCCGAAACATTTGCATCTGTGCAGTTGACCAGGTACGCGCGGCTATTATTGTATTAGAGCAATCATACCATAACTTGATCCGCTGCATCACATCTAGTTCTACCGACTTTTGAAACTAAGATAATAATTAAGAGTGAGGTCTTACCAAAATAAATGTAAATTACAATACAGAAAAAAAGAATAATTATTCAATTACTTATGCACTATTAACTATTACACACAAGCAAACTGGAGCTATCTTAATAGTTATTTTGGAAAAAAACACTGCAAATGTGTTTGATGTAAAGCGATAAGGCACACGTATTTATTACAATCACTCTAGACATTGAAAGCCAAAGGGCAGTTGATGTTATTGACGACAATCTCTTCTAATATATTTTTTTAAATATTCAGCATACGCCACTAAGTAGTTGTTTGAAAATGCTTATCGTTAAATCTGTCCAGACCTTAGTAATCACTCACCTTGTCAGTTGACATTGTTCCAATACATTTTGCAATTTTGTACAAATATACAATACCTCAAAGACGCAGATAACATACCAGCAGATGCTCTGACTAGAGTTTCATTCATTGGCCTTCAAAGTACAATCAATTTTGATGATTTAGCAGTAGCTCAGCAGAACGACCATGAATTAGAAAGCCTACTGTCAAACCCAAATTTATTTTTCACTCAAACCGATTCATTAAACGGAACTCCTATTTGGGTTGAAACTTCTGCGGGTATAGAAAGACTTTATTCTACAATCTTTCCGCTTACAAACCTTCAAAACAATTCATTCGTTGTGTCATCCAGGAATTCGCAAGTCTAGAAAATTGATCAGAAGATGTTATATCTAGCCATTAGTGTAGAAAGATATACAAACTTGGGTCAATACATGTCCTTCCTATAAATAAATTAAAATAAATAAAACTTCAAAACCAACAATTTATCCATTTAGTGAACCAGATTTCCGTTTCCAACATATACATATAGATTTAATACATCTTCCCCAATCTCAACAGTACAAATATATTTTAACTATAATCAACTGTTTCACACGCTGGCCTTAAGCGATTCCATTGAAAAAATGCAACAGTAGATGAAATAACTTCTGCAACAACGCAAGTTTGAATTGTAGGTTTCGGCATACCAAAATTTCTAACTAATGATAACGATTCTGTTTTCCTTTCAAAATCATGGTTAGAGTTTGTTTCCGTTTTAGGAATATAAACATTTATTCAAGCGCCTATTGTAACGTTTCGGTCTTTCGAATTTAATTTCAGTCCTGGTAAATTATTCTGGAAATTTATGACTTCCATTAATTTCGAAAAAGCCCAAACAGTTTTGTTAATTTCTACCTTTTGGTAAACTCAATCGGAAAAATATTCATTCAATCTTAAATGTATAAGGTCAGAAAAATACAATTTATAAATCAACGGTATAATATTGTTAGCTATTTATACAAAATAAGACTTAATTTTATGAAACTAACGCCGGCAGTACGGCTGGTACGGGTGCTGCATCGAGCCTGAATCTGTGTAGGTCTGTTGCGTTGTATACCCCTGATCGCCACGTTTGCGATAGACTATAGATGGGACGGAAAATATAACATTTTGTTTACATTTTGCAGTCTCTAAGAATATCGTAAAACACTATAAATACAAGGTACCTCGTGTTCACTGGCAGTGTTTTAAGCAGTACAGGCCGCGGTGGTTCTCTGGTATGCAAATTCGGGACTCCAAGAGCAATGGAAAGGTATAACTTTACCTTCTGCAAGAGTCCGAAGACTGTCGGAAAATTCTCTGAGATGCGGCGGACGATTCCGGGCCGCGGCCGGTGAAGTGCAATACGCTTTTGGAGATGGTTTAGTGAAATATCTTCAGGTTCCCCAACAGGTGGTGTACAGGTATGTTAGTATTTAGGATGCTTCGATTGTACAAACACTTCGGTAAAGTGGTTCGTTGCGCAAGAATTTGTCCTTAGGAACAGGGGATATAGGGGTCAATTTAAGCTATCCACCCTATGAGTCAGTTCAGCTGTTACAATTGGGCTAAGCCTGGAGGATTTTATTTCGTGAGACAGTTCAGCTTTCACGACAGAAATTAAATCAGGGGGTCTTTGCTTCACGAAAAAGCTAGGCGCGGAAGGTCAGTTCTTAGTGAGACAGTTCAGCTGTCACGACCAAAAGCTCGGCCAGGTAAAGGGTTGCAGGAAGAGGAAAGTTCAGGAGAATTGGCCTCAAGCCTTACGGTTCAGGCAGGACTCGGGACTAAGCCTAAGAGAGCCTAAAGCGGGAAACTCTTCCAGATTAGAGCAGCTGCTGGTCAGGATCGGTGGACTCAGCTGAGTTGAAACCACGGCGAAAGTTGCTTTTATACTCTCGTTATTTGTGCTTTTCTAGAAGGGTTGAATACGGACTGCTTGATGTACTGATTTACGCTTCGTCTGCGCATAGCTGCTAAGATCGCGTTACCGCAAAACCGAGCGTTGGCTTATGTAACGCCTGATTGTGCTTAAATGAGCGATGTACAAATTAAATACATTACTTGATATACAATTTTTAATTTACGGCAGACGCTAGCGTTGCACTATCATCCAATTAGCCAAGGACTCGTTAAACGATTTAATCGTGCATTAAAGGATGCAATTAATGCACAAAGCACAGGTATTAACGCATGACCCTATAATATTCCAGGGATTCTACTGTTTTTACGTAAGCATCAAAGAAAATCTACAAGTATCATCGTCAGAAATTCTATACGGTAAAATTCTTCGGTTACCCAATTATTTTTTCGATGACATAAACTTAACCCAACCATCTGACACATTAATGTCGTCATATGTATCTAATTTAAAACAATCAAATGGAAAACATTTTTTTCTTTACCAAAAATTACCTTACAGCCAGTGTTCATATCAACAAGGATTTGAAAACATGCGCAAATGTGTACCTCCAAAATAGCACACATACTACGGGCTTTAAACCAAATTAAGAGCATTTAGGTCCATTCAAAATTATACAACGTTCAGAAAAATACATGTCGCTGGAAGATATAATCGGGACAGTCAGCTATTATCGACTGAAATTCGCCTACTTTCTAGATTGATACACACTTACATGCTTCCATATGTTTATTTTATTTTATTTGTTACATTACGTTGTCTTTATATATACGCTTTCTCTTTTTTCATTTCTTTCAGCTTACATTTATATTTATATTTATATCGCACTCAGCCAACAGCCGTTAGGCCAATTACAGGAGTCGCTGTGTATTTATGGGGACTTCCGACCCCACTAACGACTCTCATAATGTTGTTATGACCGCCGGGACCAACTATTTCCGTAACAGCCGTATCACGAGGTGCCGAGAGATGCAGCTGTGGAACTCCCATCCAAGTTCTGACCAGAAAGAGCGTTGCTTAACTCTGCTGATCAAACGTGAACGCTTGTTCAGGCTACACCACCCGGGACCCTGTTACATCTTTGAAGTAGGGGACAAACCAAATTCAGCGCCGGCACAGATACTTCCAGAGAAGTTTGTGATAAGTGTTGTGTTACTATATGTTTAAGTGTTATATATTATGCATTACATATGCTTTGTTAATAGTGTTAAGGATTGTTAAAAAGATTCAGGAGGTTTTATAGCTAAATGTAATATTGTTGATTTGTTCACATCCGAGATTATATTAGCATTGAAACAAAGGCCTCTAACTATAAAACCGCACGTGTTAACGCAATTCAAAGTTTTATCAAACGCTAATGCATTTTCTCCTAGGGATCAGCTGAAAGCATTATGTACCCTGTACAAAATCCCTTGCGCAGTGTGACCTTGACCACCAGGCTTATTCTCTTTTTAATTTTACTAGTTTGCAAGCCGGTCGAAGTGCGATTCATTCATTTTGCTGGATATTTACATGGAATCCAGACATGAATATTTTTTCATCTATTATAACTTACAATTTGTAACTGTGATTTGTTGAATGGGGTTGACTTCTTTTGCAAAGATTTTGTTTATTGCTGTAAATAGTCGGTATTTCCTGATTTAATTTGTTACTTAACCATTCTGGGCCTGTGAGTCAATTGTAAATAATTTACATTGTTATTGTGGCCATGTTGGCAAAATTAAATTTTTACCCCTGTTACTGGTTAAACGTTATCTTGTTATTACCCTTCACGAAGTTTTTCGTTTTTTTATCTAGGTGGTGAAGTTAAAAGATTTACAAGGTAGGTAGTGATTTGGTTGCTAGCTCAATTTGGTTTATGTTGTGTTTAACGACTTGCGCCCAAATTCTTAATGTTATTAAAGATTTTTTATAACCCTAAGAACAGCTGCCTAGTCGTTATTCACACTTTAATTTTGCCGACAGTTAGAGCTAGCTAGGGCTGTGCTACCCTTCGTTTAAAGGTGGTACCTACACTCGCAGCAACTTTCCAATAAATACTTTCTCGACGACATGGTCATACTGAAACTCACTCAGTCTCTTCCTTTTCTTTGTTCCTGATTCTTCTTTCTTCGCTTATACCACCCTCCCCACGGTTATAGTCACCTCCTTCGCTTTGATCGACGTTAATACGAAGATTATCCACATCTTTCTCATCTGGTTCCAAGTAATGAAGACCGACACTTGGAACTTTTAATCTTTTTTCTGGCTATGTTTAGTTCTAGATAATCATTTTGATACCGCAGTACCTTTAAGAATTGGTTGAGATTATCATTAACCGGAACTTGATTTCTTTGATTTTATGAAGCGGGGTGAAGTAAAGACGGAACTATTTCAAAGACTCTTCCTTATTCAAAGATAATTTCCTCCTTTGTTAAAATCTAAAGATGTGTTCTTTTCAAGTTGATATTTCTCTTTCATTTTGTCTAAAGTCTGTTTGAGGAGTCCAGGAAAATACTTCTTGTCAAATAGCCTATTGCTGTTCTTTCCCTTGCTCTTCATTTTTCCAAAACCGTCCTCCAGTGATTCTTAAACAACCTGAAGACGGCAACGCCCAAAGCTCTGTAAGCTGTGTTGAATTGCCCGATAAGAATGCAAATAGAATGTTATTTTTAACACATATTTTGACTACAGCCGGTGATAAACGTGAACTGAGGTTTTTTCCAATGGGACTTTTCTTCTTGAAACTTAATTGCATTAGAGCACGATAATCTTCTGTAGCTATCCAGTGGAGGAAGCACTGACCATCGATTCATCCTGATTTGCTTCTAGTGTATTTTTCCCCGCCGGGATATTATACACTTATACTGAGTTGTAAATTACATAGGACGGAAGAAGTGCCTCTGGTGCACTCGCAAACTACATCCCGTTTTAAAGCTTAATTTTCGACGTCCTGGACTGTCTGACAAACAAGACTCATTCTAGTTTATGTGAGATGGGACGATACGTCTTTAACAGTGACTTCAGCGAAGTATTCATTTATTCTTCTTGATTCAGCATGATTCGTCCATCTTTGAAACTATGCCTCCCCTAATTCCTTCCATTTGCTTCTATCCTGTGCCGTTGTTATCCATCTTCTACTTGATATTTTCCTAATATCGTCTTACATCTAGTTGTAAAACGCCCCGCGCTTTTTTCCATTCCTCGGTCTCCACTCAGTTGTTTTATTCGTCCATCTTTCATCATCCATTAGAACAATATGACCCACCCAACGCCATTTGGTTCGTGCTGCCACTTCAGCCACATCTTTCATCTTCGTTTTGTGTCGGATCCATGTTATCGATTTTTTACCTTTCAAGGTATAGCACTTTTCAAGTGGCGTTGTGTAAATTGTAATTTATGGATCGTTTTCTCCGTAAGTGCCCATATCTCTACTCCATATACAGAGTGTAAAAAAATTCTGGAATATAGCAAATATTTCAAAAACTACAAGATATGAATTTTCAAAATTTTCAGACTTATATAGGTAAAAACGGCGCATCTAGGAAGGACAAAACCGTTTTTGTAACTGTATAGGGTTAGTCAGAAAAAATACCAACTTTTGTATTTTAAATTGGACACCCTATATATTACCGAGGAATCAAATAGTCCTTCAAAAGACAAATTCAACGATATAGGGTTTGACGGATTTATCTGTCAAAATGACAGATGTGAGGTGACTTAAAGAATAAGGTTTACAACAATAGACCGGTTAATATTGAAGCTTTAAAAGTTCATATTAGAAATGAGATACGTCAAATTCGATGGGATACTGTCTTTAAATTCTCGTAAGACGTTGTCAAAAGTATCCCATCGAATTTGACGTATCTCATTTCTAATATGATCCTTCAAAGCTTCAATGTTAACCGGTCTATTGTTGTAAACCTTATTCTTTAAGTCACCCCACATCTGCCATTTTGACAGATAAACCCGTCAAACCCTATATCGTTGAATTTGTCTTTTGAAGGACTATTTGATTCCTCCAAAAGTTGGTATTTTTTCTGACTAACCCTGTACAGTTACAGTTTTGTCCTTCCTAGATGCGCCGTTTTTACCTATATAAGTCTGGCAATTTTGAAAAATTCATCTCCGGTAGTTTTTGAAATATTTGCTTTATTCCAGACTTTTTTTACACCTTACATATAAGCACTGGTATAACGCATTGTTCTAGAACTTTTACTTTCGTGGCGATTGTAATGTTTCTATTTTTATTTCTCAATATATGACTAATTTACCAAACGCGTCCATGCCATTCTTATTCGTATTTGCAAATTGGTTTCTTCTACTTCTTTGTCAATTTTTATTGTTTGCCTCAAGTATATACAATGGTCGACTTCTTCTATTACTTCGTCGGCAAATATTATATTATCGATCTGTCGCACATGATGTGTTCGTCTCATTATTTTTGTTTTTTGCACATTTAATCTAAATGTTCAATCATAGCCAGGGAATATTACCCTTAAATTTTAGTATAACCCTCCTCTCTCCCTTAAAGTGAAACTTCAGAAAGCATCGAATATCAGTAGCACTTAGTGGATAGCCCCACTCAGCACATTTACAATTGACTCAACATGATCTTTGGCAAAACTGCAGAATCCGGGGCCAATTCCTCTCTTATTGTTAATATGAATTATTATTAACAGTGTTTCTCTAGTAACCATAACTAAAATTCTAAGGGAAGCAAATAAAAGGAGGGGAATTAGTCCCATATTCTGCTGCTTATCAATGCTGTCTATCTATCTTTTTCCCGAACCTGCAGAGTTGGTTTTGCCCGGTATAGTTGAAGAGTCGATTTTGCTAATCCTCATATCTCAGCTGATGTTCTTATTATCATTCCTCCTTTACAGTCAGAACTGCCTTTTCATTCGTGTAGGATTCCCAGGTCCGTTTTTTTAAATTGGTTCGTTTTTATACGTTCCATCCATGGTTGTACGCTGATCTAGAATTGACCTAAACAAAAAATAGCTTCTGTCTATTTAAAATGTACTTTATTTAAACAAATAAAAAAAATAGAAATGTTTATTCAACTTTATATATTAATGATATTCCAATAGCGATCGAAAAACTTAATTTTTAATCGCGTTCCCATTCATCTCACTGTAGATAGATATTTAAATGTGCCGATTCACATTTTTTTTAAATACAGCACTTTTAACTTTTGAGATATATTTTTTTTATTTATTGTATTCAGATCAGCAAATTGTTTGCTATACATGTTTTTTCTTTACAATTAAGTAAATATTAACAATCGCATATATGTATAATTATTGAGGTCAGCGGGAAGACCCTCTGTCGCTAGTGGCTAGTTGTGATAAACTAAGTACTTTGTTATAGAACTACATTAAAGGTCTATTCACTATTTGGTGCTGACTCATTGTCCGAGGAAGAGTGAAGATCTTATGAGAGTTTTTTCTTAAGACTGGTGTGAAATTTTCTTTGTCCTATGTTATAGTGGGTAGTCCCGGAGCACTTGTTTAAATTATTAATAAACTTTTTAGTAACTCTTTTAATAAAGTCTGTAATTTGTTCAACGTCGAATTCATTGTATATCTGTTTATTTCGTATGAACCACGAACAGTTTAGCATTATTCTCAGCACTTTGTTTGGGAATACTTGAGTTTTGTTTAATTGTATTTTTAGAGCGTCACTCCACACTAGACAGCAATATGTGAGCAAGGATCTGAGTATGATTTAAATATTAGGAGAGAGATCTGAAACTACTTACCAAACACAACTAAGTTTTACACTATATTCACTGACGTGATCAATCCGACCACCTACTTGCATCACCAAACACTTTCGGGGTTACGAAAACTGACTTTAAAATAACAGCTTAACACGACTCTGGTTTGCTCAGCGGTGGCGACGCAAAATGACGGCAGTCGAAGAGGGCTGGAGACGTTGTAAGAGAAGATAGACGGTCGGCCTTACCTTTTGGCGAAAGTTATATTAGTTATTTTGCCGGCTGGTAACTATCGGCCTAATTGGGCTAGCTCGCAGCGAGGGTCGCAGGGTTCCAGCTATGCTGAAAGAGAATACAAAAAAAAGGAGTGGGCGCCAGGTCCTAGACTCAGATCCAATTCCTTGTGCCGGACCTTACACAAGGTCGAAGATAAAAACCAGCAAGTCAAAAATAAAAAAATCAACAACCAATGAATAGATCACAGCTTTATTTCAAATATTGGTGCGTACTATAGTGCAAGGCTAACACAAGTATATATATAAATCACAGCAGGCAATATTTCTAGCGACACCCAAGAAAACACACAGTATGCGACATGCAATAATAAATATAAATACAGATATAAGCATAAATATCGAGCAAATAGTAGCCCACGAGCAGCAATGACTATGACCGGTGAATGGGCTAACACATTAAAACATTGCGCGGTTAAAAACGGAGCGTAGCGAATATTAAATTAAAAAAAAATAATCCCTGTGAGGCAGGATATAGCAGGGCCAGGTTATGCAAGCGCTCAGCTGATGCGAAACCCCGAATATCAGCTCAGAAAGACTCTAAAGTAATTATTCCAAAATTTCTAATGTCAAAACTACGAGGGTATATGACCATATAGCAACAGAGCAGTTTTCTTAAGTGGAAATACATCAGGTGCATAAATGAACGCTAAAGCAATCGCTTGAATAAACCTTCGGCAAACTTGTACCTACGTAAGGACTCGCAAATAAAGTACAATAACGCGGAATTGACAATTATTCTACCGGCGGCGGGCCTTGCGACACAACCGTTACTAACCCGAGATTAGTTATTAGGCAAGAACTTAAACTGCAAACGTCAGGCGGCTGACACGCAAATGGCGACGAAAATAAATATAAATATCGGTATATTAAACAATCCGCAGGCAAAATGCGGTAAGTACTGCCTTAAAACTGAAATACTAGCGCGGATGATCTAACATACAGTTTGTGGGGGAGTTCTATGGGGCGCGGCGGCCTCCAGCAGCAGCGGAGCCTCCTAAACAAGGTCCTCGCAGGCCCCCACGGAGACGCCGTGGTTCGAGGCCAATTCGAAACCGAAGGCTCCTACAGGATTGAGCCGCAGAGCTGTTTGTTTTACCAATTCGAGTGAGCTCGATTAAAGATTCAATAAAGGTCAGTAGCCTGCACAAAATGGGCGCTCAAAATTTGCAATAGCCCTATCACAATAACGCATTAAAATTATACAAAAGCATGCACTAACATCTAACTCGACGAAACATTACTATGCCAAAAATATCCTACATGCCCTATCTGTCAATGAGACGAGATTCCAATAACTAACTATAAAATACACCAGGCGCAAATAGCTATATCAGTTTCTTGCCTGTAGTAAAAACATGTCAGCTCCTAACCTGTGACTTGCGGAGGGCCGAGGACGGCAGAAGCGATGGACGTTCCGGCAGACACAGCGGGAGGCCCAGCGGACCTAGGAAGCGGTGATTGTATCACAGGTGAGTGCGGTGCTACGCCCTCCAGCGTAGCTTCCAGGGAATTTGTAGAGCTCCTTGACAACTCGATAGTTTCAGGGGCCCAAATCGACGGTTTAGGATGCCCGCAGAGTGCAGCCGAACAAGGAATGCTAAGCCTCTTCAGGGGGGGAGTTCAACCTCTCGCAGGAAGCGTCCGAACTCTCCCAAGGTCGTAGCCGACAGGAAATGGCATCCCACAATAAATCCAAATCCACAGTAAATTGAAATCCACAGCAAATCGAATCCCACAGGGAATGAATGGCATCCGGCAGTAAATGGCTATAACGCACAACGCCCAAATAAGTCCCGAATAAGAAGAAACTGGCCTTATCTTACCTCACGCTGGAATTGAGCCAGAAGAAAGGGCAGAAGCAATGCTGGCCTCAGACGAATCCGCAGTTGCGAAGGACGTACGTATAACCAAATCAAATACGAACGTCTTAAGGGCACATGTGCTTTTTCAGATCCTCCGAAAAATCAAAACGGAGCTGAGCTATACTAATTAGCTCAAAAATTTAAGCACACGGCCGAGGCACTAGCAGCCTGCACCAAGTTTAAAATGGGAAAGACCTCAAAAATCCACCAGCTACCAGTTATCAAAACTTTCCAAAATTTTTGGGCCAGAAGATGCAAAAAAAACAGCCTGAAAAATTTGACTGCAAAAAGTGATATCCTTTATCTAGCAACAAATAGAATAGTGCAGAATAATTTGTAACAGGGGTTGCCTAAGCGCCATATACAAATATATGTAGGAATATGACCAAAATAGATTTAATTAGTAGAATATGGGTAATTATTCGAAGAGTTGCTTACCAAACTGCTTGATAATTATAGGAAAATAATTAAAAATAAGATACAGCTAATTATACCTAGTTTAAAGCATCCAAAAATTGACAAAAGCCAACCATAAATATTCAAGTTCAAAAATTCAGCTAGCAGAAGTTCAATACTACGGGGGACACTCCAAAAGTATCGTAACAACGTTACCCTGAATTACACAGGCGATTTGGTTGAAACAAAGTTTATTATAACTTAGCAATATGTACAATGAATGTTCTTATTCTAACGAAGCTAAATTTTACAAGAGAGAGAAAAGGCAAACTAAAAACTAAATGGAGTAGGCCTCGGGGCGTAGCCTGAGGCGAAATAGTAGGCGGCGCGGGCTCTCTGAGGTCAAGGAGGCGGCGGTGTGGGCTCGGCTTGGATCTGGTCCTAGGCGGTCCTGAAGAGGTGGCAAGGGAGGGAATAAACAGTTAAGTCCTACAGAGTTGGCGGGCGTCAAAGGCTATGTTCCGAAGATGTGACCGGCTGCCGCGGCTATATCCTGAAGTGGCTGCTGGAAGGTCCTGTAGAAGACTATGTCCAGGAGGGGCGACTGGAAGGTCCTGTAGACGGCTATGTCCAGACGGGGCTGCTGGTAGGTCCTGTAGACGGCTATGTTTAGAAGAAGCAGTTGTCCACAAACGGCAGAGTCCAGGATAGGCAGTTATCCGCAAACAGCAGAGTCGAGGATGAGCTGTTAAGCGCTGGGTTCTGGGTGGCTTCCTTCTGGCTGGAAAGCGGAGAGTTGTTGTGACTCACAGCCGGGAGCTGAGAATGATTTTCTCTGCCAAACACCTTACTATTTAAAGGCTCTAGTCCTTTGTGTGGTGCTTCCTCGCTGCCCATTGGTCAAAGAGAAGGGATGAACATATACTTTCGGTCGCGTGGGAAAGTCCCGCTGTTAATTACGCGGCGCGATTAATTAGCGGCCTGATTATTGCGGCACTGTATTGCTGAAAAAAAGATGATTATTTTGATACCAAACTCGGGGTTTTTTGGTACTAAACTCCCCGCGTTTGTTGTTAATTGTATGAACATAGAGGTTTCGCGACTTCCGCGCTCGGAGGTCATGTCTGGTTGAGGCTAGAACGTGGACTCATTAAATTTCCCATATTGTGGCGCGTATTTTGATACCAAATAACCAGGGGTGTGGATTACGCTTCCGTTAATTATTTTTATTTAGGTTTTGAATCTCACGAAATCCGGTGGGAGCTGCATGCAAAATTTCTTCCTTTTGTTGGCGCAGTTATATTTTATAGCGGGTCGCTTTGAGCTTCGAGCAATTTTCGAAAGCATGTATCGCGGCTCTGTGCCGCTTGAATTTGATCCTGTATATTGGTTTTTGTTGGCGCGCTTGGGCTGACTCGTGGATGGAGCTGCACTTGTTTGAAAGCACTTAGCGTTCTCTTCCTTTTGACTCTAAATGCGCGTGTCTTAAGCAGCTGGATGTATTTGTTTTATTCGCTTTTCCGCACTTTGGTGCGGCGTGAATTTACGTTCGCCTATCGCTTTCGGGTGGCGGGTGGCTGGCCGGGAATAATTTATGGAGCTCTCGTTTAGTGTTGCTGGTATGTGCCTTATTTTCAAATTCTTCGTATATTAGCCGTATAAAGTTTATGATATTTTTCCCAATATTCGGGGAAAAATGCGCGTAGTCGAGGCGGTTGGCAGGCAGATGTTAACTGAACTGCGTGTTTCCGCCTGCCTATTTCATATCAAGCTGACTTACAAAAGCTTCTACAAAAAACCGATTTTGAAAGAATTTGCCAATAATTTAAATTTGTTTAATGTTGTCTCTATTTGCCACGTTTTACGATTTGTATTTCTGCGATCAATAAACCTCGCTCAACTCCAGTTTTCATACCCCATAAGCTCAGCACTGAAATGTGTACCCGCATATATCTCCCTTCCTGGAATTTTTGGGTAGATACTGACTATGGAGTATCACTTATGAGTGAAAGGAAACTGCCATCTGTGAAAATAATCAAAATCTTTAGAGCCATTTTTGAGAAAAAAATATTTCTCGTTTTGTTGACATTTTTTGGGGTATTTGGGCTTCCCCACACCGGAAGGTGGATCCTAATGAAAACTAAGTCTGGTACTATCGTTCCAAAGCTTCATACAACATCTTCGTACATTTTCATGTAAATTTGTCTATATGTAATTCGTCTTCCTTGCCCAGATATCCCCTCCCTGGAATTTTTGGGTAGATACTTACTATGGTGTATCATTTAAAAGTAAGGAAAATATAGTCTGTGAAGATGATCACAATCGTTAGTCAGTTTTGAGAAAAAGTTTGATAGGTACCATTTTTCTAAAGCTTCATAAAATATTTCCGTAAATTTTCATAGAAATTCGTTTGTATGAAATCAGCCCCCCCCCCCCCTACCCCAAATATCTCCCTTCCTAGTATTTTTGAGTAGATAGTAACTATGGGTTATTACTTATGAATAAGGGCAAAAGTCGTCTGTGAAGATCATGAAAATTGAATATTGGTCCGATAATTCTCCGGCGAAAGCACGCTACCCAAACGCCTATTTTAGGGCAATGCAAAGAAGCTTCAGAAAAGAAATGTAGATTATCAACGCTTCATAAGCGCATTACTTGTACATTAATGTAGCCATTTAAGTAAAACCACGACTCATCAGCAGGGCCGTAACTAGGTATAGGTCGAATAGGCCCCCGCCTACAGGCGCCAGCGGCAAGGAGCGTCAAAATTGTACTGAAAAAAAAATCTTCTACACTAATAAAAAAAACAAATAAATTTGTAATATTAGCCTAAATAATGCTAATTATAATAATGCCAATTGCGCCCAATCTGGTCAATACATTACATTGCCTTGTACAATTTACAAAGGGAATGTTATATGTTTGCCAGATTGTAACGGCGTTTGTTTTGTAATTCCCACCTATATCAATCAAAGCATTAGAATTATTAGCTTTCTAGCGCACAGCATAGGTAGCCTTATTCTAATTATAAAACTTTTTGAATTTTTAAAATTGAATGTAATGCAGCAGTGGCGACAAACTAACTTAAACTTTAAACGACTATTGAAGCGGGTTCACTGATTGCACATATCACATATGCATTCACTGCTTTGGGCTCATCGCTGGTATAGTGGCCAATTGCCAATTGCAACTTGTTCCACTATTATAGCATTTTTCGCTACAATTAGTTGCACGCTAGAATTTGTTCAATTTAAGACACTTATGCGACCCTACACGGTAGCAGCTTTTATTAAAAAAAGAATTATCGAAATCGGTCTGATGCAAGGCTCATACTAGGTGCCGACAGAAAAAACTACAAGACTATGTGAAAGTGTAGTAGCGAGTACAGAACAGTATTCTGCGTAGATATGTTACTACGCATAATAATATGCATTATCTGTCCATATTGTATTATTTTAACATATTAACATGTCTGTACTAGCTTTTGAGGGCACCATGTAGAGTAGGTGGTCTTATTCTAATTAAAATAATGTTTATATTTTTGAAAAATTGTACATAAAAAACATACAAAAGAAAATGTTTACGTCTTTAATACAGAAAGCGTGCTGCAAGAAAAACAACTTTTGCTGGATTAAGTTATTAACTGCCGGTCTTATAAAGGCCACTAATCTGACGTTAACTTTAATTCGCTGTTAAAATAAACTAAAGCGCATCAAAACGTCAGTGCTTATGACATTTTCTTCATTAGTAAACAAATTTTTATGCGCTTTTGTTTATTTTAACAGCGAATTAAAGTTAACGTCAGATTAGTGACCTTTATAAGACTGGCTGTTAGTCTTCAAAATTATTTACAAAATAGGTAAAAATACCTTAATGTTGCTAATAATACTGAAACATTTAGCAATGCGAATCACTTGAATTTGGAAATTAAGAAAAACATTGCAGCCAGTGGGATACGAACTCGCGTTCACTGGTGACTGCATATGCTTATCGTTGCGTTATAAATGGTGTAGTGGGGTTCCGATTTTGAGGAAATGCGATACCGATGAAATGGCGACGCAGAGACGCAGGTACACCACATACATGGTGTCTCACTTTAGACGGCACCACCCCAGTATTTTTCTTATATATTATCGATTTAAAAAATTTCCTTTTTCTGATTATACCCCTCACTAAATTCTACTTTTAGGGTATGTTACTTTCCCTTCACGGTAAAATGCTAGCCTACTGTGATTTAAAATAAACAGCAAAATGGGAGAAGTCGTATTAGGGATTTTTTATCAAAAAATCTTGTTAATAATAGTTGTCCAGAATCGTTCAAATAAGCTAAATGCGAAATTTCATTAAAAACAAAAGATTTTGAAAATCTTTCAAAAAAATTAAATAGGTAACGATTTATGGGATGCATGGCCTTCCAGTTGGAGTACGGCAAGAAAGTACTATTAATTATGCAGTTGTGGTTAGGGAATGGTAAAATGAGAATTTTCCAGGAAGATGACAGTCTCCTAATCACATTGCGACCATTTTCAACATTTTTGTTTTTAATGAAATTTCGGATTTAGCTTATTTGAACGATTAGTACAGTAAAATTGTCGTTTTACCTTAAAAAAAATTAACCGCTGCGATTCCTCTTGCCCAGTGGTTTAAGGTCATTAGACATGTGTAAAACCAAAAAGGCGTCACCCCACCGCTTGCCAAACAGCCGCCATCTTGATAACAATTGAATTTGTTTTTTCTCGCGATCTATTGGTCGCACAGAAAAAGTTATTGAACAGAAATATTGGAAATAAAATTCTCCACATTTTTGATCCTTGCCGTGATACCGAGAAGTTGGTATTTAAAACGGTAGAGGGCGACAAAGTTACCAAAAATCTGTTTCCGCCATTCTAGCGCGGTGGGGGTGATTTTTTCCGAAAATTGCGAATGTGAAAGTTGTAGTGCTTGAAAAAGTATACACGAATCTCTTTTAATAATGTGATTGATTTAAATAGTCTCCGAGTGACAGCCCTTCAAAGTCCACGCAGCGCGGAGGAGTGGAGAGATGTAAATTATTTATATCCCGCACTTATTATAACTAACGAGATGCCATGTCTGCCATTTGGTTAACATAAAGAAAACCATTATCGCTCGTACTATTATCCATTTTTAATCAGAATACAATTACGAAACAGCACTCGCAATCGTATTCACGGATTTTTTCCAAGAATTTTTCACATTGCGTTTATAACAAGTTGTGAGCTGTTTCTTCAATAAAAGTTTTAGCAACATTTCTATCATGGTCGATAATGACTCGGTTATGTCCAAGGCTCCGAACCAAGACGAAGAAACAGCCCAAAAAAAAAGAAAACGTGTCTGAGTAGACTACAATATATCTTAGGGTTTATGCAAAAAGAAATTACTTTCAATATACGAGCCCAGAATTAAATCATTTGGTACAGTTAAGATTTTTCCGGTATCTTTATTTTGTACCCATAAAAGAAAATCTTCTTGGTCAATATTCTTACATCGTAATTGTAGACGTTTTTAGCAGTATTATAACAGCTTTAACAATAAAGAATTGCAAAAATTAGTCCGGAAACACTAACTTTGATAAATATTATACACCAAGTGAATTAAACATATGTTTATTCACGAAAAGATGTTGAGCTCACGAGCACGTAGTGCGAGTGGGATATCTTTGAGTTAATAAATGTTTAATTCACGTGGCGTATATATGTTTTTATTCAATTTTGACGAAATTTTGAATAAACAATTTAAAAAATATTCAAATTAAGATATAAATTTGCCCATTCATCGTCGATTTGATCTAAATTTTAGTAATTATATATTACGCACTACAAAAAGAAAGAACAATTGAATGTAAATATTTGTAGATAATAAAAATATGTTGTTCTTCTCTAGTGAATTAAACTTTTTTAATTCTCTAATGAATTAAAACACTTTTATTTCACTTGTGAATCACAGAGTGTTTATGCAGGTTATGGAGTTAATAATGTCACTTTAAACTGTCAAAATTGAATAAAATAAATTACCGATTCATTTCATTTGGCCCAAACTATCAAAATATAATTTCGTTCGCCGTAGCATGTTTTAGTTGAAGTGAAACAAACTGTTTGTTGTTTAATACCATATAGACAGTCGGGTATCTGTACTATTTTTGCAGAAATGGCACGTGGTAAAGCAATTGTCAATTTGTTGAATTTTGGACATTCCTGTGGCAAAATTTACAAACAATTACAATTATCATATTATATAATAAATATTATACCAGCAAATTTAAGATCTTGACGGATCTGAGCCAAATGATATTATTCTGGGCTCATATACTCCTTTCCCATCATTTTCATTTCTTTTACCTATACCAATTTCTCGGTATCGCGGCAATGTCCAAAAATGTGTAGAATTTTTGTAGGTTGTGAAAACCTATTCACATTGAAACTACTTGAGTAACGTGACGATTTTATCTCGCAAAAGAGAAATGGTTACTTCGCTGCCCCGGAATATATCGTACATTTCCCACACTGAGCGGACTTTGAAGGGCTGTCACTCGGAGACTATTTAAATCAATCCCATTATTAAAAGAGATTTGTGCATATTTTTTCAAGCACTAAAACTTTCACATTCGCAAAAAAACCACCCCCACAGAGATAGAATGACGGAAACAGATTTTTGGTAACTTTGTTGCCCTCTACCGTTTGAAATACCAACTTCTCGGTATCGCAGCAAGGATAAAAAATGTGTAGAATTTTATTTCCAACACTTTTTGTTCAATAACTTTTTTTGTGCGACCAATGGATCGCGAGAAAAAACAAATTCAATTGTTATCAAGATGGCGGCTGTTTGGCAAGGGGTGGATTGACGCCTTTTTAGTTTTACACTTGTCTAATAACCCTGAACCACTGGGCAAGAGGAATCCCCGAGGCCATTTTTTTAAGGTGACGGGGTATTTTCCGACAATTTTACTGTACTAGATTCTGAACAACTTTTATTAAGAAGATTTTTTGATAGAAAAAATCCCTAATACGACTTCTCCAACTTTATTTATTTTAAATTGCAGAAGGCTAACACGTTATTATATAATTGTAGGTGCAATAATGAGGTTAAGAACTTACACCAAAACGAGAAAAACGACAATACGTTCAATGTTTTGACGGCAGTGACTGGATGATCGCCCCGCACGCACTTGTGTTGGCATTGGCTTGTTTCAATAATTCCATGGCATCACTGATATTTGTAAAAATGCTAGTTTGATTTTTTGCATTCCTTCGCTTCCTGAAAATGAAAAATTGATAGCGATGCAGTATTTTTTTCTCTACAAAAAATATATTTACAATTTAGCTCTAAAATAATTAGGTGAGCAAATAATTTAATATAAAGAATTTACTATGCAAATCCCTATGGTGCGTCCCGCAAGTCAGCACCCGGTATACAGATTTGTAAAATGTTCTACTGACCACATAATACTCTGGACTTTTTTTGTAATTAGAAAAGTGTTTTATAATTTTGTTTTCTGTTCTTATTTTATTTGTGTTGTATTATTTTAACATTTAGTTGTTTATTTTTAAAACTTCTGAATTAAAAATGTTGTAGATATTTTTTAATATCCGTAAATCAATGTAAAAGACGTATAGTAACATTAGTATTTTTGTCACATGTATCGTTAGTGTACTGGGGGGCGCAAAAATGTTTGCTTGCCTACAATAAAAGTTTGCCTAGTTACGGCCCTGCTCATCAGAAAGAAAAGTTAAATCCAAAACATCATTATTTAAATGTTGCAAAAACCAGTTACAGTATAAAATTCTCTTATTGTAATCTGGAGCTAAGTATCATAACTCAAATTCACTACCGATTTCCCCCAAAGCAACTACAGTAGGCCGTACTTGATAAAAAAAATTACGTTGCTAATATTTCAACGTTAGGAAATCTTTCTCTAAATTCATTTAAACAAGCCTGTGCAGAGTACTGCCAATTACCATTGTTCAACCATTGTCCATTTCGAAAATATGCTTCTGTTATAAATATTTTATGTTTTGGTAACATTTGTTAAAATAAATTATTTAGAAATTATTGACAAAAAAAAATTACATAATAATAGCAAATGCCAAATGACGGTTTCTAATGTTCTGGAGTTATAAGACACATGAGTTTAAAATTCTAAAGGTATCTTTGATGGAGTTTCTTTTTGCTCATATGCTCATACTATAGATCAAGACCATTAGTTTAATTTTAGGCGCACCTTGAAAACGTTAAGAAACGCCGCCGCCTTTAACTCACACCACGAGATTTTTATGCACAGTGCACTTACTCGGGACAGGCTGTATATGATTGGTTCAGTATATAATGATTTCTATTGTTATGTAAAAATGTAACGGTTGTAAATTGTTAGCTCCAGACGGCACTTATAAATAATAATAATTTCAGCGACGCCCCAAGTGCGACGCCTATGACGTGCAGGTTCAATATTAGCGGACGTTGTTGGTGTAACTGAATGGGTCATGGTCGTTCAAGGCTTGTTTGGCAGAAGTGATTTATGCAAATTTCAAAGTTGTCTGCATCTTTTAAATATTTCAACTAATTTAAAAAAAATCGAGAATAATATAAAATAAATGAGAACCCCTCACGCACAGACGGGGGTGCGAAAAAAATTAAGCAACAACGCTCTTTAGTGCCTGCCAACAATTACATTGTTTTTTTTCCTTGCCCAGAAGGCGGAGAGGTGACATTTTATTTTTGGAACACAAATTGGAATAAACTTCAAATGTGCTGTTTGCGTGATGAGCGCGCATGTCCGCAGTGTGCACTCATGGGCGTACACGTGCTTTTACACACCATCGGGCAAAACGCACTTATCTGGAGGTAGATAAGATTAATTGGAGTAAAATCGGCGTAACATTTAAAAATAAATGTCTTATAAAGCCCACCCGTTTATCAATGAAAGACAGTGCGTAGTTTCGCTTAGCCTGCCGCTTGGTGCCGCCAATGCATCAAACCTGGTTTTACTTTCTGTGCTCGTACCAATAATGAAAATTTAGTTTGCTCTCGTCTTCTGTTGAAGTTTGTCGTGTTTACTGGGTCTTCCAGAATAGTACGAATAAGGTAGGTTTTACATTAACCTAGCTTCGATGGGCATTTATTCAGCTCCCGGCGCCTTGATCAATCGCACCGCGACGCCAGCGGCGATGCCCGGATTTTTAATTATTTATTTGAATAACTGTTGCGCAGTGTCTTCTGTTATTACGTAAACCGGCTAGCGTGGAATGAAAGTGTAATAATTATCGAGTTCAACGTTTCGTTCGCCTTGACACAAAATCGTCAAAAATAAATCTCCCCAATTGTTGTCTGTCCCGTATCTGGCACGATAAGTCAAATAATTTAGTGTGTATTTTTTGTATTTACCAGAAATGCCCCATTTGCTCATTTGTTAAGCTTTGTACCCGCACGATTATGGACGATCTTTAACCTTTCGAATCGATGTGTTTTGCTTAATTATTAAGAAAAAATATGTTTAATCTTGTTTTGTCTGTCTTTTGTACACAGTGGATATTTTAGAATGTGTCAGACTTGAATTTTATAAAAGTTTAACTCATATTAATGTCAATAACTGCCCAGTAATAACAGTTATTTTTGATTTATAAAGTTTCGGTGCATTTGCAATCAACAACTGCAGTATTAAAACAATTTTAATGTAAATTTAAAACATATTTTTAAAAGGGTAGGTTAGACTAGTGTTGTTTTTGAAAATGCTTGCCTATTTCTTCATGTAGCCTACTTTTAATTATTTTAACAATCGGTCACTGTCAAAATTATAGCCTGGCAATAATTAAACATTGAATATCAACGCCACCACATCAGTATTATTTAAAATTTAAATTTAGATCAATCTTAATTAGTCATTACATAATATAATTTATAAGCTAGTGTAAACAAGGGACTTTAGTTAATCAGCTTAATTTTTTTATTATTTCCACGTCATGCTATTGCACTAAACGCACCTCAATCAGTGCTTAAAAGTGCCACAATAATAGTAAAAACCAAATTACTGAAAACGTAAGCGATAACAGAAAAATACACCACGAAACCGCTTTATGTTATTCATTATTAAATACCCGTAAATACCTAACCGCATATGCGTGTTGATAAGAGTGTTTTCACTTGTCCTATCAAGTACAGTGTGTAGTAACGTGTATTTGCCCCTTAATGTGTCCAACAGTATTCGTTTAGAGGTCATTTTATAAATCTGTGAACTTCACTTATTGATTGCAAATGCGTTTGACCTTCAAGAGTCTTGTACAGAATTATATGACTTTTGATTGAATAATTATTTTGTAATGGTACTTCAGTAACATCGAACCACCCTCAATTTATTAATTGAATAAAACATAAATTCTATTTAACTTTCAAACAGTATCTCGAATGTGCAAAGTTTGTGTTGCTAGTTTATAATCAAAACAGAATATTTGCATTTTCAAATTACAATTAATAGGCGAGGTCGACATTTGTTTCAAGAAAAATGTCAAAGATCTGTATATAAAATGTATCACCTTTCATTTAAATACTATAATTTAACATACATTTTTAAATACACACAAATTATATACAGAGTTGCATCAAGATCGAATTTTATTAGCTTCAGAGTATATGAATTTTAAATTTATGCGTAACGAATTTCCCCAGGGATTCCCCTGTTGATATATTTGGCATTACGCTTGATCATCGGTGAGTCTGTGGTAGAGCCTCTAGTTCGAGACCAGAAAATATAGATTTGCTTCACAATTCCAGTGACCATAACAATTTAACACCGAATTAATTGCCATTTCCCAATCCAGCTTTGGCAACTGTGGAGTTTACAGTTGTAGAGAACTATAGCGAAATCAATGTGCTTTACTTACAAAAAGTGATTAGTTGAATTCATTGGCAAAAAAGAAGCACTAACCTCACTTTTCGTAAGTAAAGCACATTGTTTCTGCTGTATTTTTTTTTCAAAATATTGGCTTGAATAAAAAGGTTTTCTTTTGAACTGCTGCCCTGAAGAACGAATCCCAGTTATTTACTATATTGTTTATCAATCAATCGTTCGTTACTGTCTCACAGTTTTAAAAATACTGTTGATTATTCAACACTATAATGAACGAACCAATGAAAATTGTTCAATTTGTCAGAAACGGCCAATCAAAATTGACTGTCATTGAAAACACCTAATGTCACAGTATTTTCACGCGAGCCCGATTGGTTTCAATGATTTCAATTTAGTGAGTAGCCTTTGACTGACATTTCACCAAAACGTCAAAGTCAAAGTTTGCAAATCAGCGTCGTTCTAAGAACTCATAATAATCGTGTTGGAAGCTCCACTATTGAATTAATAGTGGAAGACGTTAAAAATGTGTGCTGTCGTACACGGTAAAAGTCATCTACCCATATTGTTGAATAATCTTTCCAAATACCACTTAAGGCAAAATTTTTTAAGAGAATTTTTTTCGTCAACATGCAAATTATTGCAAATTTCTCTCAACAAAAACTGCTCAAATTGCACTCGACCTACGATCTCGCGGAATTTTTAACGCAGTTTTCGTTTCGATAAATTTAAACGCAAGAATTTGCATGTGCACAAAAAAAATCTCAAAAAATTTTCACCTTTTGTGGTATTACCCTTGATTATTCAACACTATAATGAACGAACCAATGAAAATTTTTCAATTTGTCAGAAACGGCCAATCAAAATTGACTGTCATTGAAAACACCTAATGTCACAGTGTTTTCACGCGAGCCCGATTGGTTTCAATGATTTCAATTTAGTGAGTAGCCTTTGACTGACATTTCACCAAAACGTCAAAGTCAAAGTTTGCAAATCAGCGTCGTTCTAAGAACTCATAATAATCGTGTTGGAAGCTCCACTATTGAATTAATAGTGGAAGACGTTAAAAATGTGTGCTGTCGTACACGGTAAAAGTCATCTACCCATATTGTTGAATAATCTTTCCAAATACCACTTAAGGCAAAATTTTTTAAGAGAATTTTTTTCGTCAACATGCAAATTATTGCAAATTTCTCTCAACAAAAACTGCTCAAATTGCACTCGACCTACGATCTCGCGGAATTTTTAACGCAGTTTTCGTTTCGATAAATTTAAACGCAAGAATTTGCATGTGCACAAAAAAAATCTCAAAAAATTTTCACCTTTTGTGGTATTACCCTTGATTATTCAACACTATAATGAACGAACCAATGAAAATTTTTCAATTTGTCAGAAACGGCCAATCAAAATTGACTGTCATTGAAAACACCTAATGTCACAGTGTTTTCACGCGAGCCCGATTGGTTTTAATTAATTCAATTTAGTGAGTAGCCTTTGACTGGCATTTCACCAAAACGTCAAAGTCAAAATTTGCAAATCAGCGTCATTCTAAAAACTCATAATAATTGTGTTCGAAGCTCCAGTACTAAATTAATAGTGGAAAACGTTAAAAATGTGTGCTATCGAACACGGTAAAAGTCATCTACCCATATTGTTGAATAATCTTTCCAAATACCCCTCAAGGCAAAATTTTTTAAGAATTTTCACCTTTTGTGGTATTACCCTTGAAAATTTTTGGAGAATTTCCTTATCTCTTTGAGATAGAAAAATATCGAGACGATATTGCACCCCAGTGGCATCAGAACGAGCTATAATTAGATTTCAGTAATTGTAGGAAGCAAATTTTCGTCCAAGAAAACAAGGAATAATAAAAATCGAAATCATTAATACAATGAAATATTTTTGCTAGAAAAAACATTATAATTACTTTAGAAGCCAAACGTGAGGAGTAAAAAGTTACTCAGCCTGAGACGTTTTAGTAGGAAATCCCGAGCCGGTTCTAAAATATTTTGAAATATTTATTAAAAAATCAAAATCAATACTAATACGTAGTAAGCTGTGTCTAAAATTTGTTTCATCAAATTATGCCTGTTAATGGGAGCCCATATTTTCCAAGCCAACCCTGTACAGCATCTTTAACAATACTACATTTCATTGAACCTGACAAAAAAAAATAATTAGACACGGGTAACATAAATTACTATTGTCTAGTTTTTTATTTTATGTTTTAATTTGATTATCTCTTAACTATTTCAACTTAAAAACGGTTTCTTTCAAAGCAGTCACATTTCTATCATAAGGAGTTCTTATAAAATCTTGGAAAATAAATGGCTATCGTCGTGACTCCTGACGCAGTGTGGTTCAAAAAATGTCTAACAAATGGGAAAATGTTTGTAAACGTTAGTGCATACTTAGAAACTGAAATAGGGCTGTTCATAGCAATAAAGCTTGCATAATGAATAGAGTGGAGCACAGAATGAAACTCAGATGAATAACTTTTCAAGATATAGCAAAAATGTATCGAAGGAAATCTTTTACGAATTGAAAAATAGTTGCAAATATGAAATAGTCATCTATCTTTTAAAAAATGATGAATTTTTAGAACTCCCATCTGAGGTAAAATTCGATTCCACCGTTCTAAAATCCAAGATATAATTCCATATAAGTATATGTACTATTTTTTATTTATACTGACTATTCAGTTTTTTAAGTTATAAATTAAATTTTCTGGTGGATTTTGGAAATAGATTGTTAGTCCAGTCAAATTGTCAAAAATACCGCGTTTTCCTGACAAAAATAGTACCTGAAAAGTGGGGAATTCGTATGTGCACATGCATTAATTTACCCTTCCTTTTTTTCGAACTTAAAAAGTAGGTAAGGATATTACTACTGTTGAAACAATTTCGATTGTTTGCTCTACCCTGTAAGTTATATAAGTTTTCATGAACTGAGCCACGATATTTTTGCTTTTAAGCACTTTTTTCATACATTTTTAATGCCATACGCTATAGCAAAAAAGTTCATTACAAAACTTTAATGGGACTCTGCTTTACAGTTCTGTGCAGTCAATTGTTTTAGTTTTTACAACAAACTGTTTTGTCAGTGGCGCTATCTTGAATTTTTTAAATGGCACCGGTAATTTTTTCGTCATTTTTGATTTCTTTTTTATTCTCTTGATTAAGAGCATTAAAAATCTTGGCTTTGATGTATTTTTTCTATTTTTTTTTAATAATAGTATTGTTTGTTTGTTATTTGACAACGTCTAGGCATGCAGAGTAGCAGGTGCCTTAGACACCGACTACTTTGGTCATATAATAGTGTTATCTAGATAGATAATCTTAATTTACTGTCATTACAATTCTATAACAGAACTGTCAATAGACTTCTTTAATTCGTCTTTATTTCTTGTTTCCAAACAGCCAACACCTACTTGGTTCACTTCTGCACAAATAATTACCAAAAAATTCCCTCATTTACGTTTTTTTATATTTTAGTGAGAAAATTTTCCATCCACAACTATAATTTTTCATTTAAAAAAAAATCCAAAATGGTGGCATTGACAGAACAGTATGCCGTGAAAAACAACTAATTTCACAGAATTGTAGAGCAGTTATCATAAGTGTTGCCCCACCTTGTAAATAAAAATTAGACAATATTTAGTTGACTTAGACAACTAATTTTTATTATAAGCGGAACCCAATAACTCCATTCTGATTATTGACTTCATAGGTGTGTATTTAAACATATGTTTATCTTTAGGATGTTTAAATTTTCGTATTAATGCTCTGTTTATATTATATTACGATATTGTCATAATATTGACAAATACATATTGTATTTTAAAATTTGAACATTACTGTGGCGCAACTATAGACCCGTAAGACCCTGAAATGCGGTGGGGGACACGGGTAAGGGTGCCCTGATCAAAACATTTTTTTTAAATATACCATTGGTACTGTTTAAAGCTTTGGGAGCAAATATACAAATGAAAGGTTTGCTTCGGTCATCTTTAATATTATTAATAAAATTTAGGAAAAGAAATCATACACTTACGTATATATTTTTTTGTTATCATATAAAGTCTAGAAGCTTAAAAATACTTTTTCCGGATACTTTCTCGACGTACTATAATACTATAAAGTAACTTAATATTGTATTTACTAACTGATTTTCGTTATTCAAATATTATTTTATTCCTCATAACTTTGTTTTCAAATTAGACTTGCGTGATATTTTTTTTACACGTTGTACTATTTTGAGGGGGGGGGGGGATCTATTTTATAGCTATATTTGATACCAACCTAAATATGAGCTGATAATAGTAAGCAAATGGAATGAAAGTATTAAAAAATTGTTATTATTTGTAATATTTTCCGCAAATCTTTAAGTTTACACAGCAGAGAACACCTAGTATTAAATATAATAAAAACAGCAACTCAATCGGTAATAATTGAACTTTGTAACAAGAAGGCATTGTTTATATTAATTAACGTCACAGTTACTTCCCATATTTAATTTCAAAGTTCACTGTTTTACACATTGGGCTAAATTTACCTGTCTAATCGATGACATTTTAGTTTTTAAGCATGCTTCAACTTTCTATCATACTTTGATGAAGCTATTAATAAAGTAATTGAACTACACCGTATATATGTATAAAAAGCAGGAATTATTAATTTGATTTGATGCAACTCATTTTTACTTCCTTTTACGATAAAGGAAGTATTGGATTCACCCCAAAAATTCGAAATTGAGTTTTCAACAGATCTTCATGTTTTAGAGTCGCCTGAACCTAAAAAAATGTTTTTGTTCATTGGTCTGTCTGTGTGTCTGTCTATCTGTGTGCCTGTCTGTCTGTGTGCCTGTCTGTCTGTGAACAGAATATCTCAAAAACGAAAAAAGATATGGCGTTGAAACTTCATATATAAGTTTTGTGTACTATGTAGATGAGACAGCAAGTTTTTGAAGAAAATCGCATAACCGGAAATAGCTGTTTACTATTGTGATTTTTCAGTTTTTTTCGATTTTTTCAAAAACGGCTATAACGAATTTTTTCAGACTTTACATTTTTAATGTGTATTGGTGTGAGATAGGTGATTTTCCAGTTGAATACTTTTAAAGTGGCTTTCTTTTGTTCTTTTTTCAAAATTTTTTATTAACTCCTGTTTTAAATAGAACACCGAGTATATTATTACATTTTTGAATTCAGCTTATAATTTTAGAGAAAATTTGTCTCTTCAACTAACACTCGATTTTGTACCGTTTTTGTAGAATTTGTAATTTTTGAAAATTTTTAACAAATGGTTAAAAATTAAAAATGAAATTTTTGACTAATTATAAGATCACTGTAAAAGGAAGTTGTGTGAGTGTATCACACCAGATTTTGTATTATGAGCTGAACTTAATTACTCAATGCTCACTATTTACTTGATTAATATATTTAAAGGGTCCGGCTACGATGCGGGAGTCGGAGCTTTCTGTAAAAGTATAACAGTTACATACAATTTGCTTATATGAAATTTGTAGGCACCATCTTACTTTTTTAACTGGAATATCCCATCTTTATTTAGGTGGTTTAATAAAAGTTTTGCATCCAAATACTAATAATTTTAATAGCAAGTTGTATGGGTGTAAAGGTAATTGTTAACCGGAAGCAATTGAAGGAAAGTAAACGTTGCTAGAAAATTCTATTTTTATATTATATCTTCTATATTTTGTATTTTTGAAAAGCCCTTTTAATGAGCTTTCTTTTGATATCCTACTTCATAACCCTAAGTGAAACTGTTTTCAGATACTCAAGTTTGAACATTAAAAAACAATTTAGGCACAAACAAACACTGTTAAAGTGCTAATTTTATCGGTACCTACAATTTTTATTTTTGCAAATTTTCTATAACCCTCCAATTTTAGAAATATCTTCCACATATTGTCAAAACATTCTATTTTAAAATTGGTATATTCTATTATTTATTTGAAAATTTTACTCAAACGTGAGCTGGTAATAGTAAAAGAATGGATCAAAGTATTAAACTATCGTCATTTTTGGCAATATCTCCAATAAATCTTGTAGTTTACACAACAGAGGACACACAAAAATGTGATCAAAACAGCAGTTAAGTCCGTAATAATTGAACTCTGTATCAAGAAGGCGTTTTAATCACGTCACAGATATTTCCCATATTTTATTTCAAAGTTCACTGTTTCAATCATTAGGCTAAATTTATTTATGTGATTAAAAACAATGACAATGCTTATATGAACAGTTTTACATTGTACCTACTACGTTAACTGTACTACAACCATAATTGGAGATAATTTTAGTGTGGCGTCCAAGACTTTCACAATTCAGATCAATTTTTGGTATAATTTTACAGGTTTTGGTTTAATAGTTGTATACTACTAGCTTCACTTTCGTTTTGTTTAATGTGAAAGCCACAAAATTGCAAAATCATGTATCAATTTTCTTTGCTTTTTGCACACCAAACCCGTTCGGCAGACTTCTTTACTTTTATTTTTTGTTAGTTTTAGCTCCAGATCTTTTTTCATTTTAAGCCTCTGCTGCAACTACATTATTTTTGATTCACTAGAAAATTGTTTTTAAAATATGGTTTTCATTTCAGTGCATGTTCGTTGAAAAATGCTTCAAAGATATCGATATTTATCTATATTTAAATAAAAACAGGTAAAAATGTGTACCGGTGTTGTTAATGGTCGTCGATTTTTTTTTTGTTCAAGCTAAATTGAACTGGTAAATCTGTTGTAACTACCTACACGACTTTTCTTCTTATTTTTGAATAGTTCAGGCATTGTTTGTTCAAATAATTATAGAGACATAATCATGTATTTAGCGAGAGTTACTTCTCTTCCCATGTTTATGTCAATAGTCTTTTGTCTTTACAAGGTTAATACTTTGATAGTTTATTTTTAGTTTCTTCATTTAAATTATTGAGAATAAAAAAGGCAAATATTTTGTGAAAAAATTAAGAGCAAACTAAGTCTTAAATCCACGCCCATGTTACCATCGTAACAGCCTCACTAATCTAATCTCTATCCCGCATCGTTGTTTACTTGTTATGCAATTCCTGTCCACTAAAAAATATTTTTAGCAACCGTTATTCGCGCCTTGGTACAAATTGTGTTTTCGAAAACAATTGAATTCACACTGGGTCATGTGTTGACACGTCGCATTACAAATTAAAGTCCAATGTCCAATGCATTAACTGATTTCGAAGTCAACATTCTTTCCATCCACAATATTAATAGACTAGCCTGGGTTAGTGACCAGAGGTACCAGCAGGAAAACCTGCTTGTCCTTTTGGTCTGACAAAAATTCAAGGTTAAAAGGTCCATGAGGCGATTTAATAGCCAAGTTTTAATGCAGTCATATAAAAATACTGGATGCATACCTACTACTATATTCAGAATTCTCTTACTGAAAAAGTGCATATTTGCTAACCTGTTAAAGCTTGTAAGCATATATTCTTGTAAGGATACAAGGGGTGGGGGTAAACGATCTTCTGCGCCGTTTCTAGTTGTCATAACATACCTACATTCAAATTCAGTTTGTTCGACAAATAAATGTACATTAAGTTTCGACTTCCAGCCAGTTGTTAGTTTAATATCAACATAGCTTTGCAAGGTAAATAAGTTATATCTATTATACATAAATGAAAAACGAAATTAAAATTGACATTTTCTCGTAATATCGTTACTTTAAATTGCTATTTTAATTAACCTTGTTGAATATAATATTTGGAAATAATAAAAATATTTCCTTTCAAGTTGATGCTACAACTTACAATATGCTGTAAAACTATCACTAAAAGTTGTTTGTAACAGGGCAAAGTTTGAGTTATGCAATCCCATTAGATGTTTCATATCTGTTTGTTGACTATTTGGAAACTCCGCTGTAGGCGATTAACATAAAATATATTTTTGTCCCAACAAAATGAGTAGAGAAAAAAACTGAAGGCTGTATAGTATTTGTAAGTATTCAGTAATTTTTTATTGTAAACAGTTCTGTTTTGTTGATTTGAAAGAATGAGTCTATATTCTAAATATTGTATAGTTTTTTGTCTTGGGTTTTATTTTAAACTGGGCAATAAAATATGGTGTGTGGGCTGTCTAAACGTCACTAAATTATGCAAAAAATATTATTGAAGCAGCAAGGTAATTCCGGTTCTTCCGAGTTTTGCTAACTCTTGTTATTATCTTTATTTGGGCTGTATAGCAACCACAAGATAAATATATTAATATACTAAAAATAAGTTGTTTATATACATTTTGTCTACCAATATACTATTAGAAGTTAAATGTTATTTTAATATTGTTTAGCCTGCGAAATAAATTAGAAAGGGAGATCATTTTCAGGGCACAAACTTTTTGCTATGAATTTAAATTTGGCAAACGTTAGTAATATTAACTTAAATATAAATACAATTCTACAATAATGAAATTTAAATTATAATATACGGGGAGGTATAAAAACAAATCCGTAAACAACGCGTTAACATTAAATTGTGTTTTAACTTTTAGACGAAGAAAGCCAAAGAAATTCAATAAAAATTTTATCAGTGATCTTTTAAAGTGTTTACATATCGTTCGAGCAATTTTGTAATGGTTGTAAATTCGGTCAAGGACGCAGAGCGATCAGATCGCCCTTTAACTGAGAAAAAACATGTCAGTGAAGTGATTCGATCAAATAGGTGGTTAACTGTTTGGTTTTGAGGATCTGCACATATCTTACAGTTCGATTTCAGTTAAGCTGCAACTTTTGTTGGATACAAAATTAGAGTGCATTCAAGCATTTTTTTTTCAAATTTGTTCTCCAAAGTGAAAATTAATTCCCCGTAAAATTGTGAACAAATTGATGTGTTTTACATGTTTTTATTAAGTTGCGTGCATGAATTGTTATATAGGTACTAAATTTCAAATAAGAATGCAGTAGATGGCCCTCTAAAATCAAACTCAGTTTTACACTAGGAAAATGTAACTTTATGTGACTGCTCGTATTTTACAATAATATTCATTCTATATAATTCAAATAAACGTTATAGGCCAGCTTTTTTTATCCACTATTTATCGGTTTTCCTTTTATGTATATTTTTAGGATTCATACCGAATGTCTAGTTGACAATTTAGAAAAAATATTTGCTTCTCATATGCTTGTAATGATGACTTTGTTTTGACCAATCACGGCCATAGTTATGCTTACTATTTAGTTCCAACTACTACATGCTTATTTGAAATTTAGTGTAGAAGTCAAACTGTGGCATGAAAAGCTGTCATTTTTACAATTGCTCTATTGAAGTTCATGCAATTTTAATACCACAATACCGAAAATTATACGGAGGGAGACAAAAATGTAACTGGCAACAGTGCAGCCTTCAAAAATCATAACATTGAAAACAACATAACCCAAGTTTTAATTTTCGCTGCGTATCAACAAAACTGTCACCTTAACATAGCCCATTCGGAGAAGGAAACATTGTGCATTAATTATATGTATTCTGTATATTTTGAAATATTAAATTATTATATGATGTACATTTGTACATGCAGAGACATGCATAATTAAAGACCACGTAAGCAGTGGCATTTGGGGATTTAACGAATTTAATATTTGACATTTCTGTTGTGTGAGTTGTGTGAACTGTGATGTGCATAAAATTGGATTGCTATTCTTTTTCATGAACGAAAGCATCCTATAATATGTTAACCCATTAATGTTGCATGCCACTGCTACTGTCAGATTTTGTTTGTTATACATGATTGCCAACAGTGTTAAATGGGTGGTCTATACTATGTAATCACATAGTCTTTAAAGTTGTTCGATGTCTCTGTATATAATGGTTTATATGTCAGTATTTAAAGCTATAATTTTGTAGCACTTTTGGTTTTGTAGTAATTTGACCTGAATATTTTTACATTTTTACTTCCTTTTACAATAAAGGAAGTATGGGATTCACCCCAAAAATTCGAATTGAGTTTTCAACAAATCTTCACGTTTTAGAGTTGCCTGAGCCCTAAAAAACATGTTTTTGTTCATTGGTCTGTCTGTCTGTGTGTCTGTCTGTGAACAGAATATCTCAATAAGGAAAAGAGGTATAGCGTTGAAACTTCATATATAAGTTTTGTGTACTATCTAGATGCGACAGCAAGCTTTTGAAGAAAATCGCATAAACGGAAGTATGGTGTCTACTCCAGTAATTTTTCAGTTTTTTTCGACTCTACGGCTCTAACGATTTTTTTCAAACTTGACGTTTTGAATGTGTGTTGCTGTGAGATAGGTAATTTTGCAGTTGAATGCCTTTAAAATGGGTTTTCTTTTTCAATTTTTAAATTAACTTCTATTTAAACTTCTAAATAAAACACCCGGTATATTATTACATTTTTGAATTCAGCTTACAATTTTAGAGAAAATTTGTTTCTTAAACTAACGCTATTTTGCACGGTTTCTGTAGAATTTGTAATTTTGAAAATGTTTGACAAATGCTTAAAAATTAAAACTCAAATTTTTGGCTAATTATAAGATCACTGTAAAAGGAAGTTGTGTGCGTGTATCACACCAGATTTTTGGAGTATGTGTTAATTTTGAGTAAATATATCAAAATAGTAACGTTTTGATAACAACTCTTTAGTTATTCATTTAGACATCAAGAGCGTTGTGATTCAAATCAATTTGATAAAAATTAAAAATATATACATTTATTTAAGCTGAAAATTTGAAATTGTTGTTGAAAAATCAGCAAACTACTAAAATCTGCAGTCCCGCGTAAATTCGAGTTCAATTGCGGGATTATTTTGTTTTACGCGTCACAGGTTAATACGCTTTCGACTATGACACTCACACTGTGAGATCAGAAAAAGTTGCACATCATTGTGGAAGATATATATTTTGAAACTACCTTATATTAAACGTGCATTATACACTTACGTACTTGACATCCGCACTATCGGTATCAGATTAAAAATGAAACCCTGGAATGTAAATTAACAACGTTTTCAGACTGTACGGTAACTATCGTTACAGTAATTGTTTAAATCAATAGATTTAAATCAATTAAAGCAATTAAGTAAATTCAATTGCAAGTTAAAACGAATTATCAATAATTCGTTTGAATAACAAAATGTGGGATTCCCTTCTCTACGATGACATAAGTGCGTAATTGACACATAATATTGTGGAGATATTGCTTGTATCGATTTTTGCATTAAAGAAAAAAATTTTTCACTAAAAAATGAAAGGTGAAATACATGTCTTATGTAAACCTAAAATTTGCTATTTAAATTTGTGATACATATTAACAAAAACGTATCTATTTACCTAGAAATCTGGGCTCTAGGCATTCATCATTTATCATCCTTTGGAATTTCAACGATTTTATCGGTGTATTAGAGAAGCCGAAAGTAGACAAATAGTATGTTAAAGTATGAGTGGATAACAAGGTCTTTAAAACACCCACGAGTTTTCGAGCACGACGGTCTAGCCGGAGTGCTCGAAATAGAGTAAGTGTTTTAAATACCAGTTATCCACTCATACTTTAACATACTATTTGTCTACTTTCGGCTTCTCTAATACACCGATAAAAATCGTTGAAATTCCAAAATTTTTGTCGTGATAGATCGAGAGGGCATAATAATATTGCTACTATAGTTACGAGAATTGTTTACGTTTTGTCGCGTCCACGTCCGTTGTTTATTCAGTTGTTTCCTTGACAACCTTTAAAGCTCGGCGAGCTTTAATAGCCTGTTTTTGCACGCTCAGGCGTGCTTTAAACGGCGATTCTGATGCAGGTATAATAAAAAAGTAGTTTTTCGAGAATAATTCGCTTTTATCAAATGGTACTTTTAATGACGTTTTCACCAATTATTTACAACAAAAGCTCAACATGAAACGCCCATGTGCTTGACAACGATTTTAGCTATCTTTTTGTAGAACTTTGAATAGGTACAAGTACCTATATATTTTTTAAATAGAAGGTAACTATAACCGTTAGCAAGATATGAGTTTTTATTAGCTGCTACCTCCGATTTTTCTGTGCATTAAAAAACAGTGCGTGAACATAGGAAACTTAACTGCATAATTTTGATTTACATTTTGCTTGAAGAAAACGGAGGTACGCATTGCACAAAAAAAACGAACATTCTTTAAGATAAAATTTCGATATTAGGAAGGTCAGTGAAAACAAATCGTCGATCACTCCCTAAAAACTATAACCATTTTCGAGACCATGAATCAATTTTCCTCAAAATAGGACCATTTTTGTGTTGTTTGTGTTTAATTTGTGTAACGCGCTTTCACTTTATGCCATCTTTGTTTTCCTAGCTAGCTCAGTACACATGAAACTTTTTTAAATTACCTCATTTCGTAGCTCTGGCCAGGAAGCTGACCTACACTTATAGTATTCTCGGGGCTGAAATTAACTTCAAACACTGCACAAGAAAAGGCAAATTGCTCACACAAATAAACATGGATCTATTGACCTTCTAAATGCACTTACAATAAAGAAAATAGTATTAAACCCTAAAATAAATGGCCATTCCTACACACAAACGTGTTAACTAAAAATGGGTTATTAACGCGCAATCTTCTCCATTGTCGTGTTTTCGTATCCGAAAATCGTGATTTGTGCGATGTGTTTAGTTTGTAGCTTGTATAATGTTCTTCCAGTGCTTTCTGTCCTGAGCGTTTCTGGTGTTTTCTTCCATTTTGGTACCTGTCAGTCCTTCGATTTCATACAACCATCTTCTAGGTGATCTGCCTCTTAATCGTTTACCTTCAATCTTTCCCTGGACCATCAGCTTTTCCAGATTATCGTCTGTCCTTCGTGATATATGGCCAAAGAACTGCAAGATTCTTCTTTGGATTATAGTTATTATTCTGATATTTTCGCCAACTTCTTGAATTACAGAATCATTTGTTCGATGTTCGGTCCATGAAACCCTCAACAGCCTTGTCCAATACCACATTTCAAAGGCAGAGCAATAGCAAACATTAAACTGTATGAAAACCCCCAGTCGTGACTTTAATGCATAGAAACCCGGGTTCGCGATTTGCGTACGTATTTATTTGTCAAGTAATCGCATCCCCTTACGGTCAAGTCTTGACAACACAGGCTGGTGCGAACACTTATTTCTCAAACTACAAACATGTCCTGTATCTGAAGTTCGTGGCCTTGGAACTGCCGAGTAGCACTCGAAGTGGACTACGTCATCAAGCTTGGACGACTCATTGTATGGAAATTTACCACAAATGCTGCGGGGAAGTTCCTGGCTGCTGGCAATGTCTTCTCTCTGGCAGATGGCGTCACTGAGTCGTAACGTCACGGAAAATCTTGGCGGTGTCGCTATGGTCTACTTACTCAGTACACACAAACACTTATACAGTAAAGTATATTTACTGCGCTGCTTCAGCCGCTTTTTATTTAACTATGAAGATTTCACAGGCAGACGTGCGCCTCAAGGCTTAGCAAGCTGGTGACTACTAAGTTCCCCGCAAGCTCTTCACACACGAAAGCAGGACCGTACTCACACACTTTTTGTTATGCCAGATTACAAGGATTCAACCTAATTGACAATGAAAAAGCATGCAAACACAAACTGGCTACATATGTAAATATTAAAACACACAATTTAGGATTCAGGCAAAGAAAGCCAGATGCCCGTTTCACGTTGTACTAATCTCCAATCTGTATAATTTATTGCCCAATAGTAAATTGAAAATGTGTTGCTAAATAAGTTTTGATGGCATATGTATGGTAGTGAGTAGTACATACATCATAAGTGAATGATCTTAGTTCAGCGACATTACAAACGACGACAGGGCTCATATACAAAACTACTTGATATTCTACATTTTATGCCGGGACATTTTTTTAACTCTAAACATAGCTCATACTTAGTCCCTATGCTCAGTTTGAAAAACACAGGTCAATGCATGTATGTAATCAAGTAACCAATGTTACGTCAAAATAGCTACCACTTGACAATTTAAAAATAATGTGTCAAGTTTGAACTATTATTGTGATAAAATAAATTTAAAAATTCAACTGAAGAAAAAATACACATAATGCATTTATACCATACCAATCACAACATAAGAAATGTGCGTGACGTTTTTTTAGTCTCTTATCCCGATAGACCAATTCCATCAATCAGAACAATTATTTTTAACATTATTTCAAAATTTAACAACCATGGATGGGTCGAGTATAAACACCACAAGAACTAGAACAAATTATGGTTGCATAGCAAATACTCGCAATGTATTGATCTGTGCTTTTATACATTGAACATAGGGAATATGTTCAGAGTTAGGAAATGTCCCAGTATGAATGTATGTGGTGTCAATTACGATGATAAAATACTGTTACATTCAAACGAAACAGAAGATTGCCGTGCTTACTTGGAGTAAGTAGATAATAATAAATAAAACACCTCCGACTCTTTTTTACTTAGTGCTGTTACAGCAAATTTAGGAATTAAATTTTCAGATCTCAAATTAGTAATCTATCTTATTCCAGACACTTAAATATAAACATTTATTCATCTTAAGACTTTCTAATTTATGATTAAACTTGCCAGTTGTTATGATGTGATAACTTTATTTAAAGCAAATCATTGTTATGCTCTTGATTTGCTTTTACAGAATCTTCATAACATTAGAAAAGTAAAGGAGTGTATCCAATTTAAAGAAGTAGGTACCTACAATTATATTGAATTTTGAATAGTTAAACAGTGCAATAACCACCTGTTTAGGTAAACGCTTTATTGGTATTTACGTAAACAATGTCTAGACTGGTGTTCACATAATTATGGTTCAGTTGTATACATACTTATTTATCATCAGATAATAAAACATGCGGTGCAAAACCATAAAAGTTCAGTGTTCGGAACTAATACAAACAGTTATATCAACATACATCATCAAGGCTTCTTCTCATTGATTTATGTTGCAGCACAATCATTTTAATTATAGGCAGTAATTAAAATTCATTGATTCAGATTTTGTTCTGCTAAGGTTTAATTGATTAACATTAACCCGATTGAAATTAAAATTTCATTACTAGTGACTGTACGTTCTAAATGTGTTCATATTATTTCCGGTCATAGTCTGCTATAATTCTGCACTTTGATCCATACCACCACATTAATGTAAGTAAATTCCTTAATTAACCCAAGTATTTTAATTCCAGTTACTGCAACAAGTGAATAACAAGACCTAACAAAAACGATGCTCATCCGATTTGCAGCTAAAAACTCCCTGTTTGCAAAGACTAAGTACAAATGGAACCCCCGCAGCTACTCCACAAAATAGAATACAAGCCCATCCGCAGCGTATTGGTAGCAAACAGAGGTGAAATCGCCGTGCGCGTTTTCAGAGCATGTAACGAATTGGGAATTAAGTCGGTGGCAATATACTCAAAGGAAGACAGGGCTCACATCCACAGGCTCAAAGCCGACGAGAGTTACTTGGTGGGAGAAGGGTTGCCCCCTGTACAGGCATACCTGAGCATTCCTGATATTATAGCCATTTGTAAAGACCACCACATCGATGCTGTACATCCCGGCTATGGGTTCCTCTCCGAACGACACGATTTTGCACAAGCCATCATCAATGCTGGCTTACGGTTTATTGGGCCGAGCCCAAAAGTCGTACAACAGATGGGTGACAAAGTCGCTGCCAGAGAAGCCGCCATTGCTGCTGGTTGGTTGTAAATGAAGATATGCAGTTGCAAAGTATAATTGTTTGTTTGTTATTAGGTGTGGCTGTAGTGCCTGGAACTGATGGCCCCGTAACAACCAAAGAAGAAGCAAAAGAGTTCTGTGTGAAACATGGATTGCCTGTCATATTTAAGGTATGTGTATTGGCTGTTGTAACTGTAATAGTATGGGAAGCTACACTCCATGAAGGAGTTTGGATTTAGACTAAACAATTTAAATAACTAGAATCTAAAATCGATCAATCTGTTTCATATTTAATAATAAACAGCGTATGAAATTGATTCAGAAAACTACAAATTAACTTTTGTTTGAGTTTTACTGAAAATAACAAATTTTTATTGCTTTTAATGACATTTAGAAGTAATTTTAAGAATATTTGAGTCTATTATATAATAAATAGAATCTTAGGATGCTTAGGACTGCCCAAAAATTGTCTGTATGTGTTTCTCCCAGTTAAAACCCTTCTAATAAATATTTAGACTTCTTAAAGGCTTGAGAAGTTTTTCTTTCTCTAAGGCTCTGAACACACGGGATTCCGTATCCCAGATACGGAATGCGAGATACAGAATCTGAGTCTGTTCAGACACGGCGACTGGATCTCAGACGCGGGCCTTCAGTCACTTGCAGTGCCGTGCTGTTATGGACCTAGCATTGCTGTTCTTTGTTTCTGTCGAATTAGTCTAGAAGTGCTGTATTTAAAGTCAGGGATTGGGCTCTACTAAGCTAATAAATTTTTCATTGTCAAATAATGTATATTCTATGATCTTTGTATAGTAATGAACGTCTTGCTTATTCGATTTAAATAGAAGTTGAAGAAAATCTGCTACGCCTATGACATGATATGATATGTTCTGGCTGGCAAAAGTAGGCGAGTCCAGGCCGTGGTACACGTGGACTCCTATCCTCTATATGCTCCAATGGTAAATCGGTATCCGAGATACAGAATGTGTCGCCGGCGGCCGATTCTCCTTATCTCTCCATTTCGGCCGCCGGCGACAAATTCTGTATCTTGGATACTGATTTACCATTGGAGCATATAGATGATATGAGTCCACGTGTACCACGGCCTGGACTCGCCTACTTTTGGCAGCCAGAACATATGATATCATATCATAGGCGTAGCAGATTTTCTGCAACTTATAATTAAATCGAATAATCAAGGCGTTCCTTACTATACAACGATCATAGAGCGTACATTATTTGACAATGAAAAGTTTATTAGCTTTGTAGAGCCCAATACCTGACTTTAAATACAGCACTTCTAGACTAATTCGACAGAAACAAAGAACATCAATGCTAGGTCCATAACAGCAGGGCACTGGAAGTGACTGAAGGCCCGCGTCTGAGATTCAGTCGCCGTGTCTGAACAGACTCTAATGCTTTATGTCATCTGTTGTCGCATTTATGGAAAGTCAACCACTTCTTCCACCACTTTAGATCTTGTGCTAACCAATTAATTTCTTCCATAGATTTCAGACTCACAAGTTTCTTTATTCTGTCCTCCAATTTCCATTTCTCCATTTTTTTCATTTAACTCACTATTGATGAGTTTGGTTTTTCCTAAAGAATTTAATTTCCATTGCTGCTATTTTATTTTTGTGCTTCTTGTAGAGTGGCCAAGATTCACTTATGACATATAGAATTGATGAGATGATTTTTATTTCCAGCTCATGTTTAGCCATGATTATGTTCTTCTTAGCTGGTAGTATACTTATGTAACCTTCTTAGTTCTATTTAGCACTTCCATGTGTATTTTTTCACCCTTACTGAAGATTGTTTTTAGATATTCATAAACCACTATTACTTCCATCATATCTTCATTAGATATAATTTATGGCATAGCATTTTAACATTTTAAATCATCAGAGATTTTCATAATTCTAATTTTCTTTAAATATATTTCCATTCCCATTTTTGTTCATGTATTTACATACTTGCAGTTTTTAATTTTCTTGACCTGTTAGAATAATTTTGAGTGTGAAAATCAACCCATACAGCTGGTGGTATCTGATTTTTAGTTAGCACATTTTGAAAGTTTTTTTCAAATATGAACAGTAATGGATTTGTGCGATCCCTTTGCTTCACCCTCCAACCATGTTAAATGTTTCTAATTCCTGTTCGTTCGTTATAATGTTTTTGTATACGCTCTGTACCACATTTATCAAATTTTCAATTACACCTAACTTGTTCTTCATTATTACATTTTCCTCCAAGTTTACTTATTGTTCTTGAAATTTATTTTCACAGTTTCTTCCATGTTCTCAGAATTTCTTCTTTTTCCATCACTAATTATTTTCTGTTGTTTTTTATGTTTCACATTTACTTCTCTTTCTTGGTTCTCATCCTATTCCAGAAGATTCTTAAGACTTGAATGAAAAACTTTCTTATACTTACTCCATTTCGAAAATATTATTCACTATAAACATTTTTGTGTTCTTGTGAGAAAACCATTTTAGTAATCAATTGCAGATATGTTAACTAATCTAAGACGGTGACTTTGTTTTCTATAGCCACCCTTGTCGAAGGATTTTTATGATTACACTGTGTACCTGTCTACAAATTGATGGAAAATTAAAACGTTCAAAACACATTATCTTGCCATAACTCTATTGAATCATCTTTATAATTGAAATATCCAAAAAAGCATGAAATTTTTGTGTTTTATAGTGCTTCTATAAGAAAAGTAAACATTCTAAAACTTATAAGTAAATATTTTAAGTAGATATTGCAAAAGGCTGACATTTATATTACCACGTCCTGATAGTTATTATCTAGTAGGTACTTTTTCACGGCCATTTAAAGTGTAATAAATTACTAAGTAGGTATAGGCTACCATAATTAATTATTTTATCTACTTCTACTGCACAATGGCCATTAATTATGATTCATAATTCACAGTTTGCAGCCAATCATAAAATTCTATTTTCATTATTCAATAGTTTGCAAGTTGCAACCAATCAGAAAATTCTATTTTCATTACTCAATAGGTTGTAGCCAATCACAAAATTCATTTCTATTATTAAATGACTTTTGAAGTTAACATCTGTCACAAATGTCATAATTGGGAAATATGAACACAAGACTCCTATTGCATAAGAGTAGATAAAATATCGTATTATATTCGCGATTATGGCCATTATTCACTCAGATGACTTGCGCCACGCGCCTTCGGCTTGTGGCGCAAATGTCATCTTCGTGAATAATGGCTGTCATAATCGCTCATATAATAATATACTATTATCTACTCCTACTGCACAATGGCCATGAATTATGATTCATAATTCACGGTTTGCAGCCAATCATAAAAATCTATTTTCATTATTCAATAGTTTGCAAATTGCAACCAATCAGAAAATTATATTTTCATTATTCAATAGGTTGTAGCCAATCACAAAATTCATTCTTATTATTAAATGACTTTTGAAGTTAACAGCTGTCACAAATGTCATAATTCTGAAATATGAATACAAGTCTCCTATTGCAAAGGAGTAGATAAAATATCGTATCATATTCGCGATTATGGCCATTATTCACTCAGATGACTTGCGCCACGCGCCTTCGGCTTGTGGCGCAAATGTCATCTTCGTGAATAATGGCTGTCATAATCGCTCATATAATAATATACTAATTCCATACTATATTCAGTTATCAGCATTGCCAGTTAATACAACAAGAATACTTTAGTGCTTCTAGAGTAAAAACTTAATCAGAACGATTATTGTTGTATTCTATAGATAATTGCATTAATTGAGCAACTCAACATTGCGATTTTGTTTGTTTACATCTGATATCTCATATTTACTTTACTAATTTACCTTTGCTAACACTATGTTTATTTAATTAATTAATTCCTCCTCATACATTGGTTTTTTAACTCATTACCAGTTTAGAGATCATTCTATGTATTTTTAAAGATGACGTTCGCAGAGTAATTATTATTCTTACATTTTCCAATCTAAAAAATTAAACATATGGAGACTTTGAGTTTAATGAAATTTTAAAAATTCACTATGAGATGTTAAACATTTAAATATTAAATATAGAGAAGGGGATTATCTGAGCTAAATTTAGTTTTAACCATTTTAAATTATTACGTATTATTATACTGATAACAAAATTTATTATCGCTGTTGGTAGAATATGTAGATGTATATGTATGTATGTATGTATTATCGTTAACCTCATTTTACCTTGCGGTGTAGCATATACAGAAAAACCTTAATACATTTACACTGAACATATTTTATAATTTTATTTAAAATTTGTGAAGAAGCAATGAAACTTTTAATAATAAATAACATTTCTACACATATAACATACTTTTATATTAAATTAAAATAATAGTAATTTATTATACAAGACGATACGGTTAAATTTTATTCACGAGTGAATCGTTTAACTTTGAGATGAAGGAAAGTCAATCACATTTTAAAATCTCAGTAGCTAGATTGGGTTGCTAGGATAATACAAAGCTGTAATATTTAATTTAAATAAAAGTTAGAAAATTAATAGTTATTTAACCAACAAGTGTGTTAATGAAGGCAATTAATAATCGAAACTGTTTAAAGCGCAAACGAGCGATTGCAAGTGAGTGCCTTTAATAGTTGAGATTATTAATCGCCCATTAACAAACGAGTTGATTACAAAATTTTTTCGTTGACCGCAAAATCCATGCAAAATATCATCAAAACGTCAAAATCCCAAAAACAGTTAATTAAGGAAAAACAGTGTAAAATCAAAAACAGTGTATTAATGACGTCTATTAATCAATCCTTTTTTAGGACAAATAATTCATTAATATTGAAATTAACAAGCGGTCAAGGAAAAATTATTTTTTCTACTCACTGTATACAAAGACGGCTTTTGCGTCCTAGTTTTAGGAAACAAAACTGTCAATTTCCCACCAGCGGGAGCCAATTTTTATTTGCTCCCGGCGGGAGCCAATATTTATTTGCTCCCGCATTTGTGTTTATGTCACCATGGATATCACAACAAAGCTTGACAACGTTATGCTGATTGGGAAATTAGACAAAATGTCAGTACAGAAATCTAGAGTCACGGTAATGATTTACTAAAGCAAAATGTTTGAAATTTTGCGAAATAGAATATGCGTTCGAAGAAAAAATCATATATATATCACTGGAGCAAAGGTTGATTTCCTCCCTCGTGTATTTAATGCCCTCCGTTCACGCGTCGGGCATTAAATTCACACGCGGGAGGAAATGAATACCTTTGCTCCCTAGATATATAAATAGCTATTATCTACCCTTGATGTTAAAGTGCTACTTTATCTACCCTTGCTGTTAAAGTAAAACTTGACCTTTTGTTTTGAGTTGATTAAAGCACACTTTAACATTTGCTATAGAAAAAAGATATTTCATAAATAATGATTATTATTCACAGGCTGCATATGGTGGTGGTGGAAGAGGCATGCGAGTTGTACGAAAAATGGAAGAAGTGGAAGAGAATTTCCAGAGGGCTTCCTCAGAAGCTTTAAGCGCTTTTGGAAACGGTGCTATGTTCATAGAAAAGTTCATTGAAAGACCTCGACACATTGAAGTACAATTGCTCGGTAAATATACTATAAATATACTTCAATCATTAAATACATTCTTGCCATCTCTACACAGGTGACAAAGCAGGCAACGTTGTTCACTTATATGAAAGAGATTGCTCTGTGCAACGCAGGCACCAAAAGGTAGTGGAAATTGCTCCTGCCCCAAAACTCGATCCAGCAATAAGGAAGAAAATGACAGATGCTGCTGTAAAACTTGCGCGACATGTTGGATATGAAAATGCTGGAACTGTGGAGTTTTTGAGTGATGAAACGGGCAATTTCTACTTCATTGAAGTTAACGCTAGGTACTTAATATTCTTTAGCATAGAATATAATAAAATGTTGGTATAATACACAGGTTGCAAGTAGAACACACGATAACTGAAGAAATTACGGGAGTTGATTTGGTTCAATCCCAAATTCGTATTGCAGAAGGCATGACATTGCCTGAATTAGGTTTGGTTCAAGATAAAATTCATGCTAATGTAAGTTGCTTTACATTAATTATGTTTTTATTGTATTGCACTATAACTATTTAGGGTTTTGCCATTCAATGCCGTGTGACAACTGAAGACCCAGCAAAGAATTTCCAGCCAGATACCGGAAGAATCGAGGTATTTAGATCTGGAGAGGGTATGGGCATAAGATTGGATGGTGCATCTGCATTTGCAGGCGCAATTATTTCTCCATATTATGACTCTCTGTTAGTCAAGGTGATAGCACATTCCAAGGACTTACAGTCTGCATGTGCTAAAATGAATCGAGCATTGAGGGAATTCAGAGTTCGTGGTGTTAAAACAAACATTCCCTTCTTACTTAACGTACTAGAAAATCAGAAGTTCTTAAATGGTGCTCTGGATACTTACTTCATTGATGAAAATCCAGAACTGTTCAAGTTTGTTCCAACTCAGAACAGAGCTCAAAAGCTACTTAATTATTTGGGTGAAGTTTTGGTTAATGGACCATCCACACCTTTGGCAACCAAATTGTTGCCAGCCGAAGTAAAACCTCATGTTCCACCAGTATCGAAAGGTAAAATTAAAATATAGGTATAGCGGTAACGCAAATATGGATCACACGAGAATTTTGTAATTTGCTGGTGTCGCTTTACAAAATGTGTAGATTTTATTAGCTTTGTATGTTCGACACCCTGAGAGACTTTAATTGTTCGTCAATAATTATGTGTGATTTGATTCCTTTGCAGAATAATGTAACTTGTTTGCTATATTTTTATTTAAGGCAAAAGGACACATGATACTGTTACAAATGCATTTTTTTGTTTTCATTTGTGTTAAAAATCCATCTATTTTCAATTTATTGCTGTGTGTTAACCACTTCTTATTAATTTAGTTAAGTAACCTGCACAATTTTTTTTCTACAGAGTACTTGGAGGCACATCCAGAGGAACAGCTAAGTAATTACCTTTTTTTTCTTACAACTCCGCTTCTTATTTTTCTTTTCCTTTTTTTATTTGGTTTTGTTCTAACTCGCATAATGATTTGCATACTAATGTTGCTGCTTGAGATCATCGCATTGTACATAACTGACAAATGCTATAATAATTTTTTAATTAGATGTTCAGCCACCAAAAGGTTTCCGTCAAATCTACAAAGAACAGGGCCCAGAAGCTTTTGCCAAAGCTGTAAGAAAGAACAAGCCCTTGTTGCTGATGGACACCACATTTAGAGATGCCCATCAATCGTTGCTGGCAACGAGAGTGCGTACTCACGATCTTGTTAAAATCTCACCATTTGTGGCACACAATTTTAATAAGTTGTATGCTTTGGAAAACTGGGGCGGTGCGACGTTTGATGTTGCGCTCCGATTCTTGCACGAATGCCCTTGGGAGCGCCTGGAGGAGATGCGAAAGTTAATCCCTAACATTCCTTTCCAAATGTTGCTCCGAGGTGCTAATGCTGTTGGCTATACGAACTACCCGGATAATGTTGTCTTCAAATTTTGTGAAATGGCTGTAAGTATCTCTTCTCAATGAATTTGTTTAGTAAAATAAATAAATAATGTTGGCAGATGATTCCATACTTAAAAATTCTCAGTCAGTAATTAGTATTACAGTCAGAAGATTAGTGAAAATCAAATTTGTTTTAATTTTGTTATTCGTTTGTAAAGGTTAAATCAGGCATGGATATATTCAGAGTATTCGATTCTCTCAACTACCTCCCTAACCTGATTGTTGGAATGGAAGCTGCTGGTAAAGCAGGAGGAATTGTGGAAGCTGCAATTTCATATTCTGGAGACGTCAGTAACCCTAACAAAACCAAATATGACTTAAAGTATTATCTCAACATAGCAGACGAGTTAGTTAAAGCTGGTACACATGTACTTGCTATTAAAGACATGGCAGGATTACTTAAGCCTTCGGCAGCAAAGTAAGAAATATGTAAAAATATGTCCATCACTTTACTAATTACTATTTCTTTATAGATTACTAGTAACAGCACTTCGAGATAAATACCCTGATATGCCTATACATATTCACACTCACGACACAAGCGGTGCTGGAGTTGCGTCCATGTTGGCCTGTGCCGAAGCCGGCGCAGATGTTGTAGATGTTGCTGTTGATGCAATGTCTGGACTTACTAGCCAGCCAAGTATGGGAGCAGTTGTTGCCAGCTTGCAGAGCACTCCTTTAGATACAGGATTAGAATTGCCAAAAATTTCTGAATATTCTGCCTATTGGGAACAAACTCGTACACTGTATGCACCCTTCGAATGCACTACTACTATGAAATCAGGAAACGCAGATGTCTATCAAAATGAGATCCCTGGAGGCCAATACACTAACTTACAGTTCCAAGCTTACTCATTAGGTAAGTCTAAATAAAAAGTGTAAATTATTCCTTGTATTAACTATTTACCTGTATAGGTTTGGAAGAATTCTTCGAGGATGTTAAAAAAGCATATGCCGAGGCCAATTTGCTTTTGGGTGATATCATCAAAGTTACTCCATCTTCTAAGGTGGTAGGAGACTTGGCTCAGTTTATGGTGCAGAACAAGTTGTCAGCTAAAGATGTACAAGATAAAGCTGAAGAATTATCGCTGCCAAAATCAGTGGTGGAATATCTTCAAGGCCACATTGGTCAACCTTACGGAGGTTTCCCTGAACCTTTCAGATCCAAAGTTTTGAGGGACATGCCCCGAATTGAAGGAAGGCCAGGTGCTACTTTGCCGTCATTAGATTTTAATAAATTAAAGGCTGATCTCCAAGAAAGTTTCCCTAATATAAAAGACAGAGATGTAATGTCTGCAGCTTTGTATCCACAAGTTACAAAAGAATATCTTGCATTCCGTGATAAGTTTGGACCTGTAGATAAGCTAGATACTAGGATATTCCTCACTGGGCCTAAAGTGGGAGAAGAATTTGAAGTTACTATAGAAAAGGGCAAAACTCTTGGTGTGAAGACTCTTGCAATGGCTGAGGATATGACTGAAAATGGCGAGCGTGAGGTCTTCTTTGAACTTAACGGTACTTTGAGATCAGTATTTATTAAAGACAAAGAAGCTAGCAAAGAAATAGAAGTACATCCAAAGGCTGTTAAAGGTGATACTAAACAAGTAGGAGCTCCTATGCCTGGCACAGTAATTGATGTTAGAGTTAAAGCTGGAGATAAAGTAGAAAAAGGCACCCCTCTCGTAATTCTCTCTGCCATGAAAATGGAAACTGTAGTTCAAAGTCCTGTTGCTGGAGTTATTAAGACTGTCAACATCAATATGAACATGAAACTGGAGGCTGAAGATTTACTCATTACTTTAGAATAAACTGTAGGATTACTTTCATATTTATGAATTCGTACATCACATTTTGCGTTGTTTCAATTGTAGGGAAATCGGCTGTGCAATTAAGAATTGATAAAATAAGTTGTACAAATTTTTATATCGGATATCTTTCAATAATATCATATATGATTGTTATTTACTAATTGAGTATAGAAGATTGGCTTTATCCTATTTTAATAATGTTAATTTTTAAACACAGTCTGTTTTTATACATTTGTTGATTGTATTTGTAAAATGTCTCTGTTCATACCATACTTGTTGTTTTAATTATATTTTTATATAAAATTATCTTGTTAATACTTTTCTAGTGTTTTAAGTTTTACTTAGAAATAATAAAAGAGAATGTTTTTAATGGTCTACATTTAATACGTTTGGTAGTGTAAATGATAGTTTTCTTCTACTCCATCAATCCACTTAACCTTACAGTGCGAGTATTATGGTACTTCAAAATGATTTCAGAACAAAAGCACTTAATTAGGTGACACAAAACCACAAGATTTTATGATTACTTGGATGTTTTCACTTGACGCAGTTTTTCCACTCCTATTTTGAATTTTTAGTTTGCTGTAATTACCATAACTGTTGCTGTCTCATCATTCTCTCTTCCGTAAGGAAGACTTTCGGAAACTACTAGACGTCCTCTCCATCAAGACCCAGAAATTTGATGCCGCCATGCTGTCAACTTTTAACCACTACCATCCAAGAAGCTGTTTAGCTATTTGTACTCACCAAAAACATCCATATCAGCTGCGCTTCTTAAGTGATCACATTCATTCATGAAAGGCATTGCCTTGCCAATGGCGTTTTCTCAGAGTTCAGCTGGTGGCGCAGTTTTGGCGGAGCCACAGCAACAGTCCGAAATCTTCGCCGACACCTTGGTTCTATGACAACTATTGCGAAGTTTGTTGTGTTACGCTGGCAACCCCAGCCTTCATCTACTCTTAGTCATTCAGGCCCCCAGTTCACACCATCCCAGACATCAACCTTCCCCGTAAGAAAACTGCCCCTAGGAACGACGGTCTCACCCGCAGAACCCTTTGTCAACTTCCTGAAGTAGCCATCACACTCCTCACGTTACTTTTTAACTGTTGTTTTAATTCCTATTCTTTTTCCCTGGCTTAGAAAACCACCAAGTAGCAATGCTTCCGAAGTCCTGCAAGAACCCCAACCTTTTCTCATCTTATCGTTCCATCGCCCTTCTGAGTGTTCTGGGAAAAACTGTCGTGAAGCCTTCGCGTGTAGGGTTGACATTTTAAAAACACAATATTATCCACAACCTTCAATACTGTTTCCGCCCTCAAAGTATCACCATCAACCTTCTGCTTCACCTCCATACAGACGCCACTCTTGTCAAAAGTTCGGATCAATGCCTCATCTCTGTCATGCTGGACATGAGAGCTTTCAACTATATCTGCCATGAAAGATGACAAGTAGCCAGACTTCTATATAGCCATTCTTTATTCGTCCATATGTTCAACGGCTACTTCACCTCCCGTCAGCACCAGGTGAGAGTCCACCGAACTATTTCAAGACCGTTCTTTCCAAGACTGTAATAAACACAAAAAAAAAATAGAGTGAATAATTTTTGCTTAATTACTTTGCTCGATTATTTATTTTTTGCCTTAAGAGTAATTCCTACTCAAGTATATAGGAAAAAGACACATTAAACAGAAAGTATCTATTATTCTGTATATTACAAGTCTCTTAGATCAAAATTACTTATATAATGTGTGTACAATGTTAACAAGATAATAAAACATATTCGGGCAGCTGCTTCAGAACTCGACCGGAAAGAATTGTAACCAACAATACTTGGAATATACTAGCTAGCTCTTGATACAGTCGCCGAAAAATATTTGTTTACCGATGCACACTGTATTTCAGAACGGGTAATTCTAGCATTAAACATGACAGCACTTAATGGCTGTGTTGTTTATGATTACTGTCAAACTAATATTGCTAAATGTCGACAAATCACCCTGCTCGGAGTCCTGCTGGAGGGTGAATCGGGTGAATCTTCTTGGACTAAAAAACAATAGTTATTTCAGCTCTTGGGTGATCCGACAAAAAGAATTTGACTAATGTGTTAATCTTTCGAGATCGTTGGATCTAGCGTCTTATGTAAGTACATCCGGTATTTGACCCACAATCACACAAGACCTAATTTGGTACATTTATTACCAACGTTGCAAAACCCGGACCCAATTAACAACGTTAAACATTAATTAGGAGTTGTTAGCGTAATAAACACAGGGCCAGATAGTAAACGTACTAAATGAAGTCGATAGAAGGATTAGGATGAGATGTACTGCGTTTTATAGACCAGGTCTTACATTCAAAATTAATTAAATTCTTAAATATCTTGTAAGCTGTATTGTATGACGCGTATATCATCGGTGCTCAGTTTCAAATGTCCTGATCAACCGTAAATTCATGAATTGAGATAATTTCACTATGCTTGTCATGCTTGTGTTTATGTAGTAAGTATTTATTTAGGGTGCTATTGTTTAATACTTCGAAAAACTTGGACAAAGAAACACTGTTGTATGCTTTTTTAAATCAGCTGCGTTAGTATAATTAAGTTATCAAGGCAGGATCTATCCGCTTTGTTCTTCTATGTCTTCAATATTTGCCTTCACTCTTTTCTTTAGAATCCTACCGTACAACCCCCCAATCGAACACGTGACACTAATTCCGCGATAGTTATTGCCACTCATTTTACCACCTTTCTTGTATATCGAAAACATTTGAGCAACATTCCATTCACTTGGTACGTCTTGTCCTTGAACAAATAACATATTCATCAGGAGCGTTAGTTCTTCCCACAGTATTCTTGGTCCATGTTTTGCAAGTTCTATTGGAATGTCTCCTGGTCGAGACGTCTTTTCATTTTTCATTTCGGTACGCGTCTTCTAGTATCCTCCCATCTTTATTAAATTTAGGTTTTGATGTATTTTGCGATTTCTATAAATTTCTTTATCCCACTTGAATTCTGGCCTGTCTTCCGTTAGGAGCGTTTCAGTGTTTCGCCCATTCTTGTGTACTTATTAGCGATATATTTATTTGTTGTTTCTCATCTTTTCTCAGACCTTTTATTATTTTTCAAGCTACTGACAGTTTAGTTCATCCCATAAGTCGCGCAATATCTTCGCATTTCTGCTCCCATAATTCATTTTTTAAATATTTATTGTTCCATCTATCTATTTATCCTGGTATATATTTTCCTGTCTTCGTGATCCTTAGTCATTAGCCATTTTTGATACATGGATTTTTTTTATTTTTCGCAACTCTTCAATTTACTTCGTCCACCGCTCTGGGTGCTTCATGCGGCTCATCATTTTTTGTCCAAGTGCTTTGTTTGCCGCTTCTAGTATGCATTCTTTGATACTTGCATATAGTGTTTCGGCGTCTTCTTACCTTATTCTCTGTAGTTTGTGGGCCGATCTCATTCTATATAGAAAACTTACGGAGTCCTGTTTTAAACTCTCTAATTTATATTTAATTTTTCTTGCAGGTTGTCAGGCCATTTTTAAATTCGGCTTCTTGGAGTATTTTCTATTTAATAATTACAATTTCGCTGTATATAGGCTTTCCAGTCATATTTTTTTTACGTGTGCTAGTTCATCAAATGGTATTCAGGCAGTTGGTAGTTCACAATTTCAAGCAACCGTAATGGCCACTTTAATCTTTTCGTTCATAGTTATTTGCCTTGGCTTATTTAGAATTTTTGGATTTCGAACTCAGCTTTGTTCTGGAAAATTCGTCGAACGGTTGTTTGTTTCTCGCCCAGTGATTGGACACAGCTGCAGAAATCATGTCACTTATCGATTTTCCCCGCACATTGCAAGCCGTCTGTCTAGGACTGCTTCACATGGGTTTTTTTAAAAGGAGTTCGGAACGGGCCATAAGAGTGAAAGGTTGTGCGCCGCTTGTTGCTGTTCGTAAGCCTGGCAGGCGTATTCGTCCAACACTTGTTGGGATCTTTTAGTTCAAGCGTGCGAACTTCAGGCTTCGCAAATTTCGTCGTTGTCCAAGGGGGGCCTACATTTTCTTTCCCTGATGATAACGGGAGATTCTCGCGTGCCACTTTCGACTTCAAGCCCCAGCCCATATACTTTAGCGGTGAGCGCTCCGATTCCTGCCAATCAGCATTCAAGCGAAGCTGTTAATTAAGATAGAGTGCTGTATTAATTATATATCGTCACAGCCCCGCAGGCGGCTATCCGCTACGTTGTAGTTAGTTATATATTGCCGCAGGTAGCTTGCATTTGCTTTTAAATTAATCATATATTGTCACAGGCTCCCGGCGATTTGTATTTGCAATTAAATTAATTGCATATTGCCACAAGCTCCGCAGGCGGCTTGTATTCGAATTTATAGTTAGTCATTAAAGATAAAGCGCCCTAGCTGGGTGTAGTTTAGCCCGTATATTATGATATGATATGTTCTCATGGTGTGTAACGAATTTATTCACATGTGCGAAGACCAATAGATAGTTTATTGAAAGATGCCTTATGATTTCTCCACGTGTTTGTGCATGCTTATTTTCAGGTTATATTATTTATAAACTGTGTCCGATTTTATGTAAAGTGGAGCTTAAAAGCAGTTTAGAAACATCACAGGTAGGTCGGTACACTTGTCGCTATATGTGTTGGGAGTCGTTGGCTATATACTAAAATTCTACGTTTGGCTTTCGAGTTTCCGTTAAGCGTGGGTTTCAAGTTTGAATCTAGTGGCGCCCATTTATTTTGCAATACCCTATACATACCGCCCTTTGGTGTACCGTTTCTAGGACCACGCCCATCTCCCTGAGCGTATCAAGCAGCGGCCTTTAGCCTGTTTTGTGAGATTTCCAGGGTAAGTAATGACAGTTCCCGGACTTGTTAAAGCAAACGCTAGAGTGTCTTTAAAATCATTTGATACGTAACAAGGTATTTCGCTTTTACTGTCTATTTTCTGGGTTTTGTTTTCTATACTTAATTTCCATTGACGTTTTCAACAAGTAGTAGTCTGAACCACATTCAGACTCCCTGTAAACTCTTACATCGCAGGTTTTGGTACAGAAATTTTTATTTTGGATAATATAATAAATTATAGAAAATAGACTTCTGGTAACTTTACACCATGTGTACTGGTTGATGTATTTATGAGAAAAGACCCCATTCATTATTTTGAAGGAAACATTTTCGCACATATCTATTAAGCGTTGGCCGTTGTCATTTAGCAACTCCTAGTCATGTCTACCCACTAGCATTTTTCTGTTCTTTCCCTGTTCGCCCGTTGAGATCCCCTAGGATAAATATTTCTTTTCTTGGACTAACAACTGATAAAACATTCGTCGCAGAGTAAAAATCGTCTTTAGACTGTCCATCTGCGTTATTTGTAGGTGCATAAACACCTACTACCACAACATTCTGTTCCTTCAGAGTTAGTTCTGCGATCATTCACTTCCTCCCAGCTCCTGATATTTGTCTTTCATTTTTTATTTACTGCTACTGATACGCCTCTTTTGGCTCGTTCATCTTTGTTTACACTTGAGTAGAAGTGAATGTATTGACCTATTTGTTCATTACATCTATCTTTCTTCTTTGTCTCTGTCAGTACACGTACATCAATCTTCAATTTTTAGATTTCTTGGAACACCTCTCTTTTGGCTCGTTCATCTTTGTTTACACTTGAGTAGAAGTGAATGTATTGACCTATTTGTTCATTACATCTATCTTTCTTCTTTGTCTCTGTCAGTACACGTACATCAATCTTCAATTTTTCGATTTGTTGGAACACTTTTCTTTTCTTTTTGCCGAGACCTTGTACGCTCCAGGTTGCTATAAGAAAGTCCTTTTCGCTTGCCTAAGTTGTCTAATTGATCCGTTCTTGCTCCGAGGCCTGTTATTGGGATTTTTAGCTTTTAAAAAGATTTGACTGGTGATGAGGAGCTGGCCCATCGCTCCAACCCTCCTCCTTTTCTCGGGTTTGGAACCGGCAACGACATCGATGCATTAGTAAATCTACTCACCAAATGCAACAGACGGAGATGCATAATAGTATATTGATAAGTCTACGTACTATTTTTTTCCAATTGGAATAAATTCAAAAACATAAATTACTTTTTAGGATACTGCATTGGTAACTAGCGCTTACATAGTTACAAACGAGTCCGGTAGATAAAATTTACCGGCCTAGACCAGTAGTAGAACTACCGGCCGGTAAATTTTAGCTACCGGACTCGTATCCTAAAAAATCTTATACGATACACGACCGGTAGCATTTTTATGGCCTTGCCAAATATACAGGTCTCGCCCTACGGGCTCAACCTGTAAAGTATTGGAGCGGCCATAAAAATGTTGCTACCGGTCTAATAACGTAAATAGCTATTACGTTACATCGTTGCCGCCTAGGTCGAAAAGTGTTCTTGTCGTCTTAACAACTAGTTCATTTGCGTACTGTTTACTGTTTGTCGTCTAGCAACGACATATTGCTCCGTGATTATAGGCTACTAACAGTGTTTTAAACGTATTTCAGAAGTAGTTTCTATAACTTTGCAGCACTTCGATGCTCCTTATTTTTAAATATGACAATCATATTTAAGAGGGACTTCATTATACGACACAGCATCAAAGGTCTAGCGCACTGCGCAGGCTTGATTTATTTTTATTAATACTCTTATGAAGAACCCAGCCTTTTGTTTAGACAAACGCTTAGAGTAACTTACGTTATAAGTCAGGTAAATAAGGTTTTAGTCTTGTAGGGTAAGACGGTTCCAGATAAAATTTCCTATAAATTTTAAATTCCAGTTACGTTTTAGTACGTTATTGAGCTAATGGCTGCATTTATTTCCAATAAAAGATTTTAACAAAAAAAGACATACCTACCTATAATTCTCAAATTACCAGATAACATCAACGTCATTAGTGAAGAAGAAACCATAAAAATCATTTTTGATTATTTAAAACCCTTAAATACATTCCCAAATTTTCTTTTTCCAGACCCCGTAGGTTGAAACATTTGACAGATCAGACAGTAGTCAAGTGCTCCATTAATTTTATGACATTTTATTTTTTAATTGTCTGTCAAAAGGTCATGCAATTTATTATTTATCGGTTAGTTAATTTGAAATTTTAGTGATGAAAAACAGTTCGGAAAAAAGAAAACTTAATCTACAATGTTATTTGTTCGATCTACAACTAGAAACTATCTTCAAACAAAATTGAATTTACGGTTTTGTTCAACCCCTTCAACTCACGTAAAATACAAGCCCATCCGCAGTGTTCTAATAGCTAATCGAGGAGAAATTTCTGTACGTATATCTAGAGCATGCGCGGAACTGGGTATCAAATCCGTAGCGATATATTCAAAAGAAGACAGGGGCCACATTCATAGAGTCAAAGCCGATGAAAGCTATTTGGTGGGTGAAGGGTTGCCTCCCGTGAAAGCGTACCTCAGCATCCCCCACATTATAGCTATATGCAAAGATCATAATGTGGATGCAGTCCATCCAGGATACGGATTCCTTTCGGAACGTTATGAATTTGCCAAAGCCGTTGTCGATGCTGGATTACGGTTTATTGGACCATCCCCCAAAGTTGTGAAAGGAATGGGTGACAAGGTTGTTGCTAGAACAGTTGCTGTATCTGCCGGTTGGGTCGCTAAATGTAATAAAGTAAACACATGGTTTAATGCAGATCTTTTATAAGGTGTACCGGTTGTGCCTGGAACTGACAATGAAATAACAAGCAAAGAAGAAGCAAAGACCTTTTGCGAAAAGCATGGATTACCCATTATATTTAAAGTATATTCTTGTTTATTTTTTATTTCTTTAACTTACTGTTTAAACATATTTATATTTTTTGTGTGCCTTCTAGGCTGCATTGAACAAATAATAGATTAGGCATGCGCTGTAATAGATAGCTATCAAAATATGAATGCACAGAAATCAATAGAGCGTAACTGCAACCCATCCTAAAACGATTGAGAAGTACTGGAATGATAAGCAATTGGTTTCAAGTAGCAACTTCGAATTTAATTTTTATATTGTTAATCACCAGTTGCACCTACAACTAAAGCAGGCATTTTAAACATTTTTCCATATTTAGTTCCTGTAGAATTGCGCTACTTGGGACGTATGGCAACTTGAGACGAAATGACGTGGCAAACTTAATAGCGTTCTTATAATCTGTTGGAACTTGCGTGTAGGTCGGTGGGTGCTGGATATTAAAATACAATACAAAAAAATGAACAAAAAGTGGATATGTGAAATTTTTATCGCAAAACGGTAAGTTGTTACAATCCCAATAAAAAGAGGTAAACTTACCTCATTTTTAGAAAGTTAAATGGGGATGTATTATTTTCTATTTAATGTATATTAGTTATTGTTATATAGCATAAGCAATTCGCGTTCATAAAAATTATCAATGGTTCTAGTGGGACAAACCAAAATTGTAAATGTTTTGGAAATTTTGGCAGATATTGAATCACAGCATTTTTAATGCGTTCTAGGTATGTTTTAACTAATTTCCACCATAAGTTATACAAACTTATATGAGGGGTGTCCAAAAATGTAGTTTATTATTATTATTATTTATAGATATAATGGTTGGCAAATACAGAAAGATGTTGGGTGTCCTTAAATACTGAAATTTAGTTACGACGCTTGAAAATGCCTTGCAGAAGATAAGGTCTAAGGCACTATCAGTCAGGGATGCGGAATATGATATTCCAAAATCTACACTCCAAAGAAAACATAATGGAAATCATCCTAATCCAGATGGTCATCCAACCACCTTATCAAAAGGTGAAAAGAATTATATATTTAATGGAATTTTAATTGTCGCTAACTGAGATTTTTCTCTTACCAGGTATGACTTAAGATTTCTGATTAAATGGAAAAGAAATCAAAGTCGTAAGCAACTACTTTGAGGAACTGAAAATCTCACTATTTGGTATAGATCCTAAAATCATCATTAATTTATATGAGCCAAAGATGAGTTATGACCCAAGACGACAGAAGGTTATAATAAGTAGATGATCTAAACATTCTGAAATAATCGCTGATTCTTCTTAATCAAGTGCGTCGGTAATGTTTAGTGGTACAGCTTTGAAGCAACAATTCCTGGGCAAAAGGCGGCCCACCTGGAAGCCGGTACAACAGATCAAAGTTGGATGGTTCGACTTAACTACTTTTAAAGACTTTTTGACTGCATAATTGTGTCTTATTGAGTAAGGCTTGGAGATGGACCAAAATCATAATTTGTGACAACTTAGCAAGTCACCTTTCCCATAATATTATACAGCAATGTGAAAAATATGGAATTAGATTAGTTTGGCTGCCAACAAAATAGAACTCATACACTTGAACTAGCCCATTACTGCCTCCTAAAAGATAAATGTCGTCATACACTTACAGAATGGAGAAATGATAATAGGGGATACATTCCCAAAGATAAATTTCCTGCCATATTGGGAAGAACCTTTAAAAAATTGGAAAATTGCAGTGCTGCAGTGTGTGCAGAGCAGATCCTCAAGCGTTTTCATAGTAGTCAAAATGTTGAGAATACACAGGGAGCTAATAATGAGTGAGGTCAAACACTTCGTGAATTTTTAAAGATCAAAGAACCAACGAATTTTAAAGATTTGAAAGACTGTCTATCCTCATCTCCATCAAGATGATGCACAACCGTCTACTTCTCGAGATAGTTGACATTCACTTTATTCTACTGATAAGTCAGATAAAGATGTGGAGCTTGACATGAATTAAAACAGGGAAGAAATTATGGGTCAGTTGGGGATTTCTTGTTAACAAAAATTAAATATGACGCTGGTACTAAAAAGAAGAAAAAACGTTTGTCTGTTTGTCTACATTTATAGCAATCATTGGTGACCATGAAAATTTGTATTAGTTTCTCCCAAAATTTATGATGGGATATAGATGAAATACTATTAATACTACTTTGACACCCCGGGGCAACTTTGTCACCTGGTACACCCCGGCAGTTTTTTATTGTTGGGGAGGAAAGTATTAACAAAGAAAAGAAAATAACTATACTAACCTATTGTTACAGGTCCTAGCCACTAACTGAAATATCGGCACATACGAAAAAACACCAGGTGCTCGGCATTATGCCAATTACACGGAAGAGGATGTCGAAAAAACAGTGGTATGAGTAGAAACCAGGCAGCGTCAACGTATGGAATTCCACGTTATATACTCTTGTCAACAGATGCCTTGGAAGGCATACCAAATCTGTGGGTCATCCGACGATTCTAACTGGGGAAGAAGTGCAATTGATTTCGAAGACATTGGGAGTCGTAGATGAATGGGGTTTCCTCTAGCAAAGGTGGATATAAAGGTGGTTATTAAAAAATACATTGACAAAAGGGGTATTAGTATTCCGAAATTGAAGGACAAAACTCGTGGTGATGACATAATAAGTGCTTTCATATAAAGAAACAATTTATCGGTGAGGATGGCGTCCAACATCAAAAAATTCCGATCATCTGTTAACCAAGATGATGTAGGCAATGAAGTTCTTTAATAACATCATGCCAGCCTTATTAGAGTCAAATGGAGACCACATTTACAACTACGGGGTGCCAGACAGGTCGTCGTCCCACGAAACTGTAAAACGATGGGACGTGTTCAAAATTTTTCCAGAACATCCATCAGCTTAATGGTTTTGTGGAAATGCCATTGGGGTGTTATTAGTACCCATGGTAGTGTACAAAGCTGGAGATGTTTGCGAAAAGTGGTGTCAAGGGCAAGTGGTTGGTTTGACGCAAATCTATTCAAGATTTGGTTTAATCAAATTTTACTTCCACTAGTCATTCGAACAAGAAAACCTGGGAAAAAAGTAATTGTTGTTGAGGACAACTTAGCCAGTCATTTTGTTCCAAGTGTTATACAGGCAGATGAAGGATACCACATTTATATGAACCCATTTCCCCCTAAAGCCAAACATCTAATGCAACCGTTAGATGTGGCGGTGTTTGGGCCTATGAAGAAGAAATGGCGTGCAATTATCGATGCATGGCGAAAAGAAAGCCGCTATCCTGGATCTATTCCAAAGGAGTACTTTCCCACATTATTAAATAGACTCTGGGGACCAATTACGGACACATTTGCACAAAATTTGATCTCTGGATTTCGATTAACCGGATTAGATTCATGTATCCCAGGCGCAGTTTTAAAGAGACTTCCTGATGCCATTGTACAAAAAGATCAAATCGAACGTGCATTGGATGCAAGTTTGGTTGAATTGTTGTGGGAACACAGGGGAGTGCCAGACCATGTGAAAAAAAACGAGAAAAAACGTGGAAGCAGGCCAAAGAATTTCTTCCACCGCCACAGCCACTGCCACGGTAAATAGTGCCACGTATGCTGTCGATGCAACTGCTGAAGAAACTGTGGATTTTCAAACATTGTTGATACCCAACCCGGGGAAAGACGAGAAACGTCGGAATGAACAAAACGAAATATGTTGCTACGAGCCCGAAAGATGTCAACCCAAGAAAATCTTTACGAATAAAATCAAATTCCAACAAATGTGACATCTACAGATTGTTGTGAGAAAACTATAACAGCAGAATTGATTGGATACTACGGTGCTGTAAATGCCAGCAATACATTTGTGGTCTCTGCAATAGAGACAGTAAAGAAGCGCTCTTTATTTGTGCTAGATGTGATGATAACGCAGATAAGCAAGATCCATATCAAACAGACGATGAATACGATTATGTGCCTTCCTAAATGAATCCCAGTACTACTGAAACCAAATATGAAACCACTTGTGTCTAAGTACAGGTTTATTTGTTAAAACAATTCTGAATTCTGAAAATTGTTCATTTTATTTTTCAGTTTATTTGACTGTTTAGTTGTCAATAAAATCATATGATCCGCAAAAAATTAGTTGTTATTTTAAAAAATTGCTTTAAAAATAACCCAAAGAGTAGTTTGTATACCAAGGCACTGAAGTTTAGCTTTTTATCACGAATGTGGATTTAGTTGCCGAGGCCCGTAGGGCCAAGGCAAATAAACCACATGAAGGGTAAAAAAAACTTTAGTGCCGAGGAGTACATTATGTTTTATTTAAAAACGTAAAATTACAACATTTTAACCAACATTTGTAGGTTATTTTAACGTCGGTTGACGTTTATTTGTCGCCTCACCACCTACAAAAAGTTCGTAAAACAATGGATTTAATGACAATTCAAGGTACTTTAATGCCGATTTCAAATAAATAGTTATTAACCAACAAGTGTGTTAATGAAGGTGTTTCGCACATTAACAAACGAGTTGATTACAAAATTTTTTCGTTGACTGCAAAATCTTTTTTTGTGACGAAAAATTTGATCAATACAACTAACCTGCATGCAAAATATCATCAAAACGTCAAAATCACAAAAACAGTTAATTAATGAAAAAGTGTGTATTATTCAAAAACAGTTATTAATAGATCTATTAATCCATCCTTTTTTAAAAAACAGTTAATTAATGAAAAAGAGTGTATTAATCAAAAACAGTGTATTAATGACGTCTATTAATCCATCCTTTTTTAGGAAAAATAATTCATTAATATTGAAATTAACAAGCGGTCAACGAAAAAATATTTTTTTTTAAGTTTGAAACTAAAATTGGTAAAAATTACAAAGTTGCAAGCAAAAATATGCCTAAACGTTACAAAGTAGCCACGTTTTGCGGTAATGAAACTTTCATCTTTCCTATGGTGGATGATATTGCTGCTGTATCTATTGGGCAAATCATCCAGAAATTGCATCTAGTTAAAATTTTTAGAAACAGTAACACTTTTACTGCCGGTCTTATAAAGGCCACTAATCTTACGTTAACTTTAATTCGCTGTTAAAATAAACAACTGCGCATCAAAACGTCAGTGCTTATGCAATTTTATTCATTAGTAAACAAAGGCCGAAAAAGAGATGGAAAGATCAAACAAACTAATACAGAATGAACGTAATATCGCAACGGATGAATGTCCAAAGCTTGAAGGAGAAGAAGAAGAAGAAGTAAACAAATTTTGATGCGCTTTTGTTTATTTTAACAGCGAATTAAAGTTAACGTCAGATTAGTGGCCTTTATAAGACTGGCTGTTAGTAAGTTATTGTTGTTAGTTGTAAGTTACGTATGGCTATACAGAAATTTAAATGTTGATGTTTTGTTAACTTTTCAAGAAATAAAAGCTCTTATTTGACTTTTTTCGAGTTATTCTTTTTTTTAATATAATATGTAATTTTTTGTAATTTCTAGGTGTCCCAAGTTGCCCCTGACCGGTTCAACATTAGTTGAACGGCATTTTAAATATGTGGACCAAGATGCCCGGCCTTAAGCCTTCCTTGGACAACCATGAAAAAGTATGTCTTTTTTGTCTTTTAGTCAAAATTTGTCACAGAATAAGCTTCTTTGATACCTTATCCTAATTTTAGTCACATTTGCAAAGTTTTACCTTAACAAAGAAGCTTGCTATACTCCCCCAAATGTCAAAATAGTCCCAAATAGCTCGATTCTACGGTACCATGCAGTAGTTGTGCATGCAGTTTAACATAAAAAGGTTGAGAATTATCAAATGATAAGCTAATGTACCTGAAACTACAGCACAAAATTCAACGAAAGATTAAAATAACCCTACATTTTAATTTCATTCGTTTGTCATATATAAATTATCGAGAATGTAAAAATTACATTTAATATTTCTACCTAATCTGCTGTCAAGCAAAATATAAAAGTGAAGCATTTATTTCCTTTAAATGGTAACAGGTCACGGTGTGAAAGCGCTTGTTTTTTTTAAGTTTAACCCAATCGGAATCATTTGTTCTGATTAATTACATTATTTTCTATATAAATGGAAATTTATAAAACTTTCAGATCATCAGAACCGAATTTATTCAACAATATGAACACCATTACATTTTTAGGAAATATATCATCTCTTTTTTTATTTGAAAGATAATTATTCATTAGCCACACTAACATTTCTAAGTATACTAGTGCACTTTTTTATTAGAATCTGGCACTTTGCACTGGCGTTAAGAAATACAAGTTGCATTTTAGCACGCAAAATGGATGTATGAGGGTGCATTTTTAGTAATTTATTATACAAGACGATAAAGTTAAATTTTATCCACGAGTGAATCGTTTAACGTCGAGACGAAGTCGAGACGGTAATGATTCAAGAGTGGATAGAAATAACTTTATCGTCGTGTATTATACAATATTTTTTTCTATAGCAAGAACTTTAACAATTTCAAAAGAAATAATGACATTTCAAAATGTCAGTAGCTAGATTGGGTTGCTACGATAATACGAAGCTGTCATATTTAATTTAAACAAAAGTTAGAAAATTAAATTACTTTATCTATCCTTGATGTTAAAGTGCTACTTTATCTACCCTTGCTGTTAAAGTAAAACTTGACCTTTTGTTTTGAGTTGATAAAAGCACACTTTAACATGTGCTATAGAAAAAAAAGAATTTTTTAGGGCTAGTAATTTTCTTCAGTTATCAAAATGATCGAAAACACTATTCGGCATGAAAGAAGACATAAAATAATTTAAAGGTATACCAGATTGACTGCATCAATAACATTACTTAAACTGTCTTTGGATTTTTAGCAATTGAATTTATTTCACAGTTGACTTCCTCATATTGGTAATTGCATTTATCCTCTTGGTCTTTATCCGAGCAGTAATATCATTACATTTAAAACAATTAAATGCGGTGTTATGCACCATGTATAGATTTCCAGTAGCTATCTAAACAGTTGCACATATTGGAGAACTGTAAGAGCAATGAAAAATTACTCCATTGTTGTAGATCATCATCATTTATCAGCTCTAAGGTATCCCATTTCAAGATGTACGATTCCAGAAATTTATTCCATTACTTACGTTTCTGCTAGTTTATTAATATCCTCGCTAGAACTGTTCTGCTTTGACCTTTTTCGCATTCTTAGTCTTCCCCTGCTACTGTCTCACCCCATCTATTGTCTTTTCCTCTTCTCCTTGTCAGTACATTTAATATGAGTTTTTCATATTATTTCGCTTGTTAAGTTAAGCATCTCGAATTTTATGCAGGCCTTGGCATTATAACGTTAAGCAGCTGTGTCATCGCTTCGGTCTGTCTCGCTGCACACGTATTCATTTATCGCCTTGCGCTCCCAGCGGCGTTGTCCCTTCGGGGTGCGTCCACTTGGCACTTGCGAGTTGTCTAGTTGTGTGTTCGCGGACTTGAAGGGAGTCGATCGGTTGCAGCAGTGTTTGTTCCCCGCCGAATTGCCAGGCGCTTTTCTGTTTCGTCGGATAGGCCGTCGGCCAATATAACCACTTATGTGTATGTGTGATCAAATTGAGAGCGTTTGCCCCTGGTCAAATTTTGCGTGCGAGCCTTGTTGCTTACTCTGTTAGCATTCTGTCTTCTGGTTAGGAATCTGTGAGACTTCATTATCAGCGCCTACGCTTCGAGCTCTTTGGAGCTCCTCGTCTCGTTTCGCAGACTTTGGGACACCCCCCAAACCGCAATCTGGACTCCCTTCGACCGCCACAGGTAAAGTTATGTGAAGGTATTGCACTAGACGTAAGCTTTCGGCGCTAATCATAAGTGTGCACTACCTAACGCTTGTTACATCACCTCTTTTCATTATGCATTGCGAATAGCTTCTCAATGTACAGTGACATATGCAAGCGCATCACATTTGCGTACTAATTAATGTCTGTAATCAAACTGTGTACTAGCTAATGGTTGTTTTTGACATCTCCTTTTTCGGTACGCAATGCGAACTAACTAATGTTTGTGTACCTTATTTGTGTACCGTATGTGTCTGAAGAACAATAGACCTATTTGTCAAATGCTTCCGCTGTATTTTCTTTGTGTTGCATGTTGAGTTTCAAGGTAAGCAATCTGTTGTGCAGTCGCCCGATTGGTGGCTGGTGTAAGATTGGTGTAAAGCGGATCCTGGACGAATTTGTGAGCGTCAAGGCAGGTTAGAACGCTTCAGCTGCCGGTTCCAAGAAGTTCCAAGGTTGCACCCATACTCTACCCCGTTTGGCTTTCAGGTTTCTATCAGACGTGGGGTCAAATTTCGAATCCCGTAGCGCCCTATTATTTTGTAACACCCTGTATACGTTGTCACGCTTGTCCCTACGGGGTCCCGTTCGTAGGACCACGCCCATCTCCCTGAGCGTATTTAGCCGTGGCTATTAGTCTGTTCTCGAGAATTCTAGGGCAAGTGGTAACGTTTCTCGGGCGTGATAAGTTTGGTGGCACTCTCGTTCCCCGAGGTGTCGTAAAAACGGTTTTATACCGTAATATCATGTCCACTGTATTTTCAAGGTTTCTTTATTATTGTCACTGATAGTACTAGGTCCCTCAATCGTAAATAAGTGCTAACAACATAAACTTATTAAATAAAACTGTTTTAGGATGATGGGGCTGTGCCATTAAATTAAATATATTTGGTAGCTTTGCGTATGCAATAAATGTTAACTTTATTTTTCTCTCAGCCTATGTTGCTTGGGATTCAATTATAAACGAAAGTTTTTGTTCTGAATATAATCCTTTTATTTCAGTTTGGGGTAAAATTCGAGGTACACTCTATATTATTATTATTATTACTACAAGCCATATGATATACATAAAAAAATAGTATTGTTACATTTCAGTGACTGCATGTTGTACCAGTTTTTCTAATACTTTCACTTTACATATTCTGCACTTTCCATTCTATCCTGAGTGAAGAATAATAATTAGTGTTAAAGGGTTTACAATAATTTCTTCATGTTACTGATACTTTAAAGTCCTCAAATTTAATAGTTTCACGTTTTGTAAAAATGTAGTAGTGTCAGAATCTCAGTATATTTCTAAAGAAAGTACCCTGGAAGTTTCGATAGCAGTTTAAGAAGCGGTCTAGAATGATCTTTCAAACAAAGAAAGGTATAACGAAATGATCTCAAGCATTTTTGGAAATATTACTATGTATTTCCTTAAAACTGCATATTTATTTTTTTTTGTATTGTTTATTTTTATAAATAAAAAAGTCCCAACCACCTGGACGTTACTTAATCAGAATACGAGCATATGGGTCCGATTGGAAAAAACGATACATTTTTGGACTACACACACACACTCGACACTTTTTCACCTTCTGAAATTGTTTACATCAGAATATTAGTAATTATTAATTATTTTTATTTTCTTCTGAGGCTAAATAAACAACAAATTGCGTTTAATAGCTACAAATTGCAATTATGTATTCATATGATATTTACATAGTTAGTTGACTGAGCGAAGCGAGGGCTTTCGAAATGACTGGGCGAAAATTAATTTCTCGGTATTTACCTATACAGTGTGTCCCATAATGTTCTCTACATATGGAAAACTTCTTCATGAAAAGTCCTGCATTAACCCAAAACCAAAATGTGCTCATAAAATTCCAAAGCTATCTGATATTATACAGGATGGATCAAAAAATTATAATTCGGCTAAAGAGTAAAGTACCCTTATTTCTAGAGATAACAGACATTTTACTTAGAAGTGTTATTCACAATAAAAAGTTATGCATAATTATGAAAAGGCGGCCCCCTGTAATTAATTTCTTTTTCAAAATAATGTGCCACACAAATTCAATTCAGAGAATCAATTTACATAAATTTCATTCAAAGAAGCAACGGGTCGTTGGGAAATTACTTATATTAAATGCTTAATACAGAAACTATAATAACTTTCCTAAGTGGCATTTTTTTGTTATCTTCAGAAATAAGGGTACTTACTCTTTAGCCGAATTATAATTTTTTGAACCATCCTGTATAATATCAGACAGTTTTGGAATTTTACGAGCGCATTTTGGTTTTTCGAAAATGCAGAACTTTTTATGAAGAATACTTTTTTATAAATAGGTAATTAAAAAAGATTTCCATGTGTAGAGAACTTTATGGGACGCACTGTATACGTATGTTCCACATACAACTGCGAAAGTTACTGATTGATTTTCATGAAAAGTTACAAAGCTGTATAAAGTTTTGGAACGATGGCAACAGACTTGGGTTTCACTTCGTTACAGCGTTTTTTGTCGTCAGAAGGCCCAAATACCTACCGCTAAAAATGACGAAAAAAAAATATTTTCTAAAAAACTGGCACTAAAGCCATTTGCATGATCATTTTGACAAACATTTTCCTCTTACTCGTAAGTGTACGCCATAGTCACTATCTACTACTGAAGAATTCCAGGGAGGGAGCTATCTGGCGAGGGTTGGTGGGGTACTCATTTCATATAGACGAATTTCCATGAAAATGTATGGAGGTGATGTATGAAGCCAGACTTTGGTTTCGCTGGGATGCACCGTTCGGTGCGAGGAGACCTAAATAGCAAAAAAAGAAATACAAAGAAAACTATCTCAAAAATTACTTTAACGATTTTTACCATCTTTACGGATCTTTTCCTCTTCTACACAAAAATTCTAGGGGGGGGGGTAGATATTTACGGAGGGAGATATTTAGGCGAGAGGGGGGAGGACAGATTTCACACGGACGAATTTCTATGATTATTCAACACTATAACATATAAGCCAATCATATTGCAGACATTTGCTTTTTTCAACCAATAACAGCAGTATATCACTGACTATTCCCCTCAGATAATATAAACCAATCCCATCAATCAATTTTCAAAATTTAAACCAATCAGAGTCGAATACAGCGAATATTTTGCACTAGTGCAATACCCGGGTATTTGCACAAGTGCAATATCGGGTATTTTGCGGGAAGAAGAGCAAACCAGCTAGGTACACAAGCAATTTTAGAAAGAAATCTGAAAACTCTTTAAAAATGAATAGTGTGGTATACAAAGGAAGACATTTCTTCGAGGAATAGTCTTGCAATATTCCCCGCGTGCATTCTGTATAATTCGAGTATTTCTCTCGAACGCTTCGCGTTCTCGAAAAATACTCGAATATACAGAATGCACTAGGGATATAACTACTGAATATTGGGCACCATGCAAAATATTCACAAAACAATGTACGTACTCAAAAACTAAATAGCCTTGTTGCGAAATATCGCTTAGCAACTATGTTCTGTCCTTAGCGATATCGCTAGGTTACGTAAAACTAAACACCAACAAACTGTGTGAACAAAGTTTAGCTTGAGTTAAAAATTTTAAAATGTGTTTTGAAAGTATTCTGCTGAATTTAATTGAAGATGAATATTAATTGTTGGATTATTTTTCAATAAAGTTAATCGTTATGTATTAATATTGTTAAATAGCCTTCCCAAATACCACTGGAAGTGGATATATATTTTTTAAATATTTTGCCATTTCCATAGAAATTATTGCAAATTTTGTTTCGTGAAATTTAAACGCAATAATTTACATGGAAACGGCAAAATATTTGTCAAAAATATATCCACTACTTGTGGTATTACTCTTGACTATTCAATACTATATAAACGAACCAATGAAATTAATAGTGAGAAACGAGAAAACTTTGCCATCGAACCCAGTAAAATCGAAGTCATATATTTAGATTGTTGAATAATCTTTCCAAATACCTCCATAGTTACAAAAAATTAATAAATTTTTTTTGTTTACATAAGAATTATAGCAAAAACTATCAATTAAATCTCAAACTCCGACAAATGGATTGGCTATTAGGACGGCGCTCCCAGCTTTCCTTATCCAATAAGGTTCTGCTATACAAGAGCATCCTGAAACCAGTGTGGACATATGGGATCCAGCTATGGGGATGTGCAAAAGCCTCGCATACAAAAATCCTTCAACGCTTTCAGTCGAAGACCCTGCGAATCATAGCAAATGCCCCTTGGTATGTCAGAAATGATACACTGCACACCGACTTACAAATTCCATATATAACTGATGAGATCCGCAGACTTTCAAGAACCTACCATTATAATCTTCACGGACATCCCAACCAATTAATTGAACAACTCACCACCCAACCAATAGCCAGAAGGTTGAAACGACAGTGGCCGCATGACTTAGTTCGAAATTAATAAAAGACTCATAGTGGCTTCAGCACTGGCTGAACCCTTGCATGTCTAATTACTTTTCAACTATTTACTTATTACTTCAATATAAAGTAGATTGTAAATTAGCAGTTCAATAAACTAAAAAAAAAAAAAAAAAAAACTACTCAAATTGCACGCAGTATTGCTTTCGAGAAATTTAAATTCAATAATTTACATGTAAACAAAGAAAATCTCAAAAAATTATCACCGTGTGTGTATTACCCTTGAAAATTTACGAAGATGTTTTATAAACGATAGTACCAAACTTTGGGTTCACTGCGATGCATCGTTCGATGTGAGAGACCCAATTAAGCTTTGAAGCGATGACACCAGACTTTTGTTTCACTAGCATGTACCGTCTGGTGTGGGGAGGTCGAAATACCCCAAAAAATGTCGAGAAAAACGAGAAATATTTTTATCTCAAAAATTTCTCTAAAAACTTTGATCATTTTCACAGATGACATATTTCTCTTACTCATAAGTGATGCTTCATAGTCAGCATCTACCCAAAAATTCCAGGGGAGAAGATATGGGGAAGTACAAATTTTATATCAGTGCTGATCTTATGGGGTATGAAAACCGCAGTGGCGCGAGATTTATTGATACAGAAATACTAGTTATGTATTTATTTGTTATCTATTCAACTTCATTCATTTAACACTGCTGCCATTTTTTGTTTCTTAGTTTTATGTTCACATACCCTAGCCCCTTCGCGCTTAAAGTATTTTCCGTTGATTGTTAATTTATGGGTTTCATTACTGTATAGAGAATGACCCTTATTAATGAATAATTTTTTATTAATGAACAATTTAAAAAAAATCTGTTTATATTGGTAGCACTGTAAGTCTATATCAAATTCGAGGTTAGCAGGTTAGGTTGACACAAACTGACGCAAAACCTAACCTGCTAACCTCGAATTTGACATAGACTTACAGTGCCACCAACATAAACAGTGCCAACCTAAGAAAAACAATCATAACCATTTATGGTCACCCGGTACCATTAATGTCAAAACTTTAAGGGCCGGTTGCAGAAAGCAATGTTAAGTCTGGTGTTAGCTAACGTCACGTCAAAGTGAACAAAATCGCATCAAATTTTGTTTACTAATGTATTAGTTACCATAAACATTTGAGATTTGATTCGTTTTTGTTCACTATGAGGTCGCGTTAGCTAACACCAGACTTAACATTGCTTTCTGCAACCGGCCCTTAGTGTCAAATATTTTTCATGGAATAAAATTATTTTTTCTTTAAATTAATAATATACGATCAACGGAAAAATATTGTAACTAACTGACATACATTTTTGATCCAATTTAGACGTTTAACATATGTCGAACAAAGAGGTTATGAAAACCAATGTTGCTATCTTGCTTTTGATTGCATTGCTCATTATTCGGATCTCTAGAGGAATATACGGTCAACCTAATTAGAAGTTAGATTTGCATGTGTGGAACCATTGTCGTAATGTACCGATGGGGCCAATATTAAATATTATATCGCAAGGCGATAACATGAACAAGAAAATAACATGTATTGCTTGAGTAAGAAAGAGATAAACATAGTAGTCAATATTCGAGTAGGCATAACGCTTATTTTAATTATGACGTAAGTCAACTAAATATGACTACTAAAATAATTTTATCGTATGGTCATCTCTTTCTTACTAAAGCATTCTATTTTGTTGTTCATGTTATCTTATTACTGTTATATACAGGGTGTAGAAATGCTTTACGCACCATAGGGATTTCAATGGTAATTTTTTCATATGAAAATATTTGCTTCCCTAATTATTTTAGAGCAAACTTGTATGGAAGCTTTTTGTAGAGACAAAAGTTCTGTATCCACTTATGCCAGCATTTGTCATTTTACATTTCGGAAAACCGAAAATTAAAGCAATAAAATTACCATTTTTAGACAAATCAGCGGTGCCTTGAAATTATTGAAGCAACTCAAAGCATCAACAAATTAGTTTGTTGTTTATTTGTTTGCATCTGTCAAATGTAGCGGCAACCATGGCACTTATTGCACCTGATCTGCTTCCAGCATACCACCACTTCACAATTTGCAGCGATTTTTGAAAAAATTATAATTCTAGTTTCTTTCATTATTAGGTTTTCTGACGTAAAATAACAAAAATGATGGCATAAATGGATGCATAATTATTTGCTCTACAAAAAACCTATGTACAAGTTTGCTCTAAAATAATTAGGGAAGCAAATATTGTCATATGAAAAAATTACCATTGAAAACCCTATGGTGCGTAAAGCATTTCTACACCCTGTATAATTATGGCCCCTTCCGTATAACAAAATATGTAACAAAAGCAATATTATCACACATGCCTTGAAAAATTGATACAATCAATCAGAATGCATCACGCTGTTTACCCAACTCTTAATAAATTATGTAGTGGGATTCTAAATAATAAATAATAAAATTCTATTTGTTTATAACAGCTGTCTTTTAGGTATATTCAATATTGAATAATAAAAAATTTGGTGTGATACACGCACACAACTTCCTTTTACAGTGATCTTATAATTAGCCAAAAATTTGATTTTAAATTTTTAAGCATTTTTCAAAAATTTCCAAGAATTACAAATTTTACAAAAACGGTACAAAATAGAGTGTTAGTTCAAGAGACAAATGTTTTCTAGAATTTTAAGCTGAATTCAAAAATGTAATAATATACCGGGTGTGTATTTAAAATAGGAGCTAACAAAAAAAAACAGAAGAAACCCATTTTAGAAGTATTCAACTAGAAAATCACCTATCTCACATCAATACACATTAAAAATGTAATAAAAATGTAAAGTTTAAAAAAAATCGTTAGAGCCGTTTTTGAAAAAATCGAAAAAAACTCAAAAATCACAAGAGTAAACACCTACTTCCGGTTATGCGATTTTCTTCAAAAGCTTGCTGTAATATCTATATAGTACACAAAACTTATATATGAAGTTTCAACATCATACCTCTTTCCGTTTTTGAGATATTGTGTTCACAGACACGCAGACACATAGAACCCACACAGACAGACCAATGAAAAAAAAATGTTTTTTTTGGATCAGGGGACTCTAAAACGTGAAGATCTGTTGAAAACTCAATTTCGAATTTTTGGGGTGAATCCAATACTGCCTTTATTGTAAAAGGAAGTAATAATGATGTGTCATATATTGTCATTTAAATACCCATTTATACATTCTAGATGGCCATTAAAATATTACAAGGTCTGTAAATATAGCAAGCTTGGAAATCTAGGTCATCCCATGTATTTCCACCACGCAGTAGGCATGAAACCTTATGGTGTGCTAGCAATTTTTAACCCACATTTTTCGCATGATTTGGTCAGCGGGAAAACCAAATAACCGAAAACCACGTTTTGAATGATTAGTGCAATTCAAATATGCACATCTTGGCATTTTGAAACCATCTAACCTCAATCATTTAGCTGACATTCTGTGGCGTTTCTTGATCTAATCGTAACGGCTTTGCCAAGAAATTATTTCAATGGGCATAAAAATGGCTGCTATTGAGATGATATATATTTCCAAGCTTGCTATATTTTTACAGACCTTGATATTACAATGACTATTCAACACTATAACATATAAGCCAATCACATTGCAGACATTTGCTTTTTTCAACCAATAACAGCAGTATATCACTGAATATTGGGCACCATGCAAAATATTCACAAAACAATGTACGTACTCAAAAAATAAATAGCCTTGTTGCGAAGTATCGCTTAGCAACGATGTTCTGTCCTTAGTGATATCGCTAGGATACGTATCACTAAACCCCAACAAACTGTGTGGCTTGTTTCAAAATTTTAAAATGCTGTGTTTTGGAAGTATTCCGCTGAATTTAATTGAGAATGAATAATTATATTAATTGTTGGATTATTTTTCAGTAAAGTTAATCGTTATATATTAATATTGTTAAATAGTCGTCCCAAATACCACTCGAAGTGGATATATTTTTTTTAATATTTTGCCATTTCCATAGAAATTATTGCAAATTTCACTCAACAAAATCACATTTAAATGTCACTCGCCTTCGGCTCGTGACATTTTTTATGTGATTTTGTATCGTGAAATTTAAACGCAATAATTTACATAGAAACGACAAAATATTTGTCAAAAATATATCCACTGCTTGTGGTATTACCCTTGATTAGTTTATAGAGAATATAAACTGTTTAGGTTTTATAACTTCTACAAGAGAAAAAAATAATAAACTTAAAAACAAACACAATTATTCTATCGTATTCTATTAAAAATATATATGAAAAATGAGAAAAGAAGAGTTAATTGTAATTGAAACAATAAATTTGTTAGCAATTTTCATCCATTAACTTCTTGTTCCATGCTGAAGTCATTTTACACTGTTTTGCTACGTATTTATGATGATAAGCTACAATAAGCTGTAACGATCGAATGCAAGGCCTAGAACCATCTTATCATTAACTATCTTGCAAAAAATAATTCTTATTGCCAAATACAAGAGTAATCGAACACTCGGTCCGAATGCTGCAATTAAACGTATAATGAATATCTGAAACAAAATGTTTACTTAGTAGAAAATACATAAAGTTATTATTTAAAGAATATAAAAATCATTCTGTTTTCTTTGACGTTGGAAACCATGGTCTATTATTGCTTTCTTCTTTATTGTTATTCTAATAATAATCTTTGTATATTTCCTCTATTTCTTTTTACCAATCAAATAAATGTCAAAATGATTCCATTTACCGATAAATCTATTTAATACATATGGTTTCTATAGGCTGCATATGGAGGCGGTGGAAGAGGTATGCGTATAGTAAGAAAAATGGACGAAGTAGATCAAAGCTTCCAAAGGGCGTCGTCAGAAGCACTGTCTGCATTTGGAAACGGAGCTTTATTTATAGAAAAATATATAGAGAGGCCTCGACATATTGAAGTACAAATCCTTGGTGGGTATAATTTTATCAGTTTACAATACCACATTTACCTACATGTTTTATTCATCGTGAAGGTGATAAAGCTGGTAACATTGTTCATTTATATGAAAGGGATTGCTCTCTACAGCGCAGGCATCAAAAGGTAGTAGAAATAGCACCTGCTCCAAAACTAAAGCGGGAATTGAGGGATAAAATAACGGCATCTGCAGTAAAAATTGCAAAGCTTGTAAAGTATGAAAATGCTGGCACTATGGAGTTCTTAGTGGATAATAAAAATAATTTCTACTTCATTGAAGCAAATGCTAGGTAATCCTTTATTAGCAATGTAAACAGTAACTATTTTAACTAAGAGCAGGTTACAAGTTGAACACACAATAACTGAGGAAATAACTGGAATTGATATAGTACAATCGCAAATTCGTCTAGCCGAAGGAGTTACTCTACATGAGCTAGGCTTGATACAAGATCAAATCCATCTACATGTAAGACTGAAATATTGCCACGCCGTTTTTGTTATTACAATCACTTTGTAGGGCTTTGCTGTACAATGCCGCGTAACCACAGAAGACCCCGCAAGAGGTTTTCAGCCAGATATAGGAAGAATTGAAGTTTATAAGGCAGGAGAGGGCATGGGAATACGGCTAGATGGTGCATCTACTTTTGCTGGTGCAGTTATATCGCCTTACTATGACTCTTTACTAGTTAAAGTAATCGCACACGGAAAAGATCTTCAGATGACATGTTCAAAGATGCACAGAGCCTTGAATGAATTTCATATTAGTGGCGTTAAGACGAACATTCCTTTTCTGTTAAATGTGCTTCAAAATCAAAAGTTTTTAAATGGAGTCATAGACACCAGCTTTATTGATGACAACCCAGAATTGTTCAACTTTGTGCCCTATAAAAACAGAGACCGAAAATTGCTCAATTATATAGGCGAGGTGTTAGTCAATGGACCGACTACACCTCTTGCGACCAACTTGAAACCGGCTGAAATTGTACCTCATGTTCCTAAATTTGAAAAGGGTAAGCTTGACTCGATTTATGTATCTTTGTCTATTGAAAAACGACTATGATTGATTGCTGGTTAAATTTATATTTTGTAAATTATAAGTATTCTGGTAATTTAAAGCTAATATAAGAAATATCACAGTGGTAAATGATCATGCGATACTTCAATTACGCCTTTCCAATCTTATAGTTTTAGGCTCTTTTGCACCAAGTAAAACTATTTGTACTTATTACTTGAGCGAATCTGTGAACATGAACACGAAAGCTGATTTAGGATATGTAATTGCATAAACGATGCACACGGCTCACGTTAGTGGGACATGGGCGGGGTTTAACTCTGGAGTGGGTGCAGTTCAATACGTGAGCTGCGGCTAAGGTAAAAAGCCCCAGGTAGCCACGACGTCCTAGCGCTAGCCAGTTGAAGGCAACATTTGTGGACCTTGGGACGGCGCTTGAGGATGTGGACATTTTTGGGTAGTCTCTAGGAGTCTCCCAATCAAGAAGTGGGAAGTTTTTTCCAGATCGGCTTCGATGCACGGGGCGTCGGCGAAAGCGGTAGATAAAAGACAATATGGGATGTTCCTTTGATAATATCCGATCTGAGATTGGTATGAAACTCCGAACAAATCGTAGACGAGACTATAACGGCACTCTGCAGTGTGTGAGCCTTCAATGCTGGAATATCCGACTAAATGGAAACTTGCACAACCATCAGGCTAATTCTTCTCCACCACGCACCATTTCTATGACTTGTGATCTTCTCTGAGCAACCTCTAACTGACACATTGAGCACCACTCGGAGGGACGAACGGAATATTACCCCTTCTACTTTCCATGACGCGCGAAATATAGGCTGTAATTTAAATGATTCCAATATGTTCCTGTCGTGAAGAGGATTTTCTCGAAGTTCGTTGCGCTTATACTTAAAAACTCATTTATGACATGTAACGGCTTACTACATTGCAACATTTGTACCTACGGTTTTACTCTGAAAGCGCAAATTATTTCGAATAAAAGTCAGTTCGGTAGTCTTGGACTGCCCCTTACTCAAACTAGTACCACGGGGAAAACTCTTTAAAAGGTGACGTCATGGTAGTGGCCGCAACCCAGCCGACGTGTTCAAATGGCAATTAGCCTTCCCAGAAGAAGAAAACTCAAACCGTGTGTTTGTTAGGCTAACAATTACTAATAACACATATATAAACAGCATAAATGTCAATTACAAAACAAAAGAGGCGTTACCATTTTATCTACGATGAAAGATAATATATGCATAAATTACATTTACAGTAACAGGGCGATATAACATAATGCAGAATTTAAGAATACCAAATTCTTAAAGCATGGCTTCTTCCACCTCGAAATGGCGACCTCAATGGGTAGCGATGTTCGAAACTCTAGCTCAGGTATGGTAACCTGGGATGATGACGGGGTGATTAACGGGGTTCAAGAGCAAACCTGTGGTATTATATCTTGGACTCGGAAAGTTGAGGAGAAGCCAATGGCAGCAAAAAAAATTATGACAATGCGTGATGCTGATCCATCAAATAACGAAAGTACTGCGAAAGCTGGTAGTTAATCCAGGATTAACCGATATGTTATACTAAAAACCGGTAATTTACTATGTAATTTACATCTGTGAACCGACGTGAAGTTACGCGTTTTCTTGCAGTAAAATCGGCTTCTTCAGAAGTCTCGCAAGGTAAGCTTTTATTATCTGTAGCTGATCATGCACATTTCCTATCGCCAAAGAAACATTCTCCTGGAGAGCTCGTTTCACGAAAGTTACAAGTTACAAAGTCACAATTTCACAATTACAGGTACCTGTAGCTACAAGTGTACAAGCACAATTGTTTTACAAAGACTATTCAACTCACTTGACATCTATCAAAAACTGTCCAATAAAAATACAAGATTTGACGTCTTTGAGCCAATAAAAATGAACTATATTGACAATTTTCACTAGTGAAAATAATCGACAATTTTCACTAGTGGTATAGTGAATATTTTAAACAAATGTGATTTTTATTAGAAAAAGAAAAGCGATGGACATTCGTGATACCACAGCAAAAATATTCGACATAACTTTGACTACTCATGGTATTATAAGTGAAAATTAACGCTTGTCGAAAATAGTTACACCCCGAGTTAAAATGTGTATGTGTATGATATCATTTAAGAAGGAAAGTTTCAATTTTTTAAAGATGTACAAGACGCAAAAGCAATCTTGTTTGGTGCTTTCTGAGACAAGTTCACGAAAGAGGACAAAGTGAAAGAGTGAAAGATATCGATGAGAAAGCTCTGGTATTAGGAATTGTGTCGGCTAATAAGGAGTACACGTATACTAGAGACACTTATTGGCAAAATCTTAAAATATACATTATGGTAAGTGTTTATCTGTATTTCTATGATTTATACAGGGTGATACCAAACGGTTGGATTAAATTTGTGGACGTATTTCATTCCAAAATAAATAATAAATGTTATACATCTTAATATATACCGAGTGTTCGTTCTCAAAGTCGAACATAGGCGATTAACATTGTATTGAACGTTTTTACCTATTCCTGCTCGCCAATTCAAGTTACAGGGAAGGCAATCGTATCAATGGAAAGATAAAATTATTACGCATCAAATGATACCAATAGTAATATTCAAGATGCGACTTTTATTTTAAAGTACTAATTTAAAACTTGAGAATTTTTAAATATACCATGCCTTGCTTTTCAAGTTCGATAGCGTTTGTCAAAAAAATTGGTATTTAGTTGGCGTAAACCAGGTATTTTCTGTCAACGTCTGTTAAAATTATTTACAGAAATAGTATATTAAAGTATGAGTGGATAACAAGGTCTTTAAAACACGCGCGAGTTTTCGAGCACGACGGCGTAGCCGGAGTGCTCGAAATAGAGCAAGTGTTTTAAAGACCAGTTATCCACGAATACTTTACGCTATTTTTTATTATACCTCCAATACTGGAAATAAATTACGCACTAAAAACTTGGAAATAATTTTTGTCGTGATAAATCGAGAGGGCATAATAATATTGCTACTATAGTTACGAGAATTATTTACGTTTTTGTCGCGTCCATGTCCGTTGTTGCATTCAGTCGTTTCCTTGACAACCTTTAAAGCTCGGCGAGCTTTAATCGCCTGTATTCGCACGCTCAGCCGTGCTTTAAACGGCGATTCTGATGCAGGTATAATAAAATAGTATATTAAAGTATGAGTGGATAACAAGGTCTTTAAAACACGCGTGAGTTTTCGAGCACGACGGCGTAGCCGGAGTGCTCGAAATAGAGCAAGTGTTTTAAAGACCAGTTATCCACGAATACTTTACGCTATTTTTTATTATACCTCCAATACTGAAAATAAATTACGCACTAAAAACTTAGAAATAATTTTTGTCGTGATAAATCGAGAGGGCATAATAATATTGCTACTATAGTTACGAGGATTATTTACGTTTTGGTCGCGTCCATGTCCGTTGTTGCATTCAGTCGTTTCCTTGACAATCTTTAAAGCTCGGCGAGCTTTAATCGCCTGTATTCGCACGCTCAGGCGTGCTTTAAATTGCGATTCTGATGCAGGTATAATAAAAAATAAATTATTTCAATGAAGAGCGAGTGAATGCACTAATGTTAATTACTATCTTCGACTTTGAGAATGGACACCCGGTATATAAAGCAAAGTCCTGACAAACTCACTCACTCACTCACTGACGCAGCAAAGCCCAGCCCAAACCCTTGGACCTAGAAATCTGAAATTTTGCACAGAGGTTCCGTTTATGATGTATACAAGGAATAAGAAAAAATATTTCGAAATTCAACCTCTAAAGGGGTTCAATGGGACATTTCGACCTGAAACTTAGCAAATAAGCAAACACGTATTTCGTGATTTTCCGAAAATCAACCCCTTAGGGGGTGGAATGGGGTAAATAAGCCTTAACATCGATATGGGTCTCGTTATTGAGGTTTTTTGGGACGTTGATTGCGAAAATGGCATTTATTTTCAAATCCAAGACGGTGGAAATGACATAAAATTAAAACCTAATGGGGAAACGGGGTTTCAGAGTTTGCATTGGCAAACAATATTAAACAGGCTTTTCAATTCGAACCTTCGTAGGTGTACTTCAGTAAAAAGTAAGTAATTATTTTCATAAAATCGACCCCTTAGAATAGGGAATAACAAGGATAATTATATATTTTCGCATTTCCGTAAATATACCTACTCTATATATATAAAATCGAAATACCTCTCACTGATTAATCACGAAATCTCAGAAAGTATAAATGCTACAAACTTAAAATTTGGCAGGCAGATTTCTCATAGGGAGTAGGCATCCGCTAAGAAAGGATTTTTGAAAATTCAACCCCTAAAGGGGTAAAACAGGGGTTGGAATTTTGTAAGAAATTTTGAAGTAAGTCATTCAAAGTTTTTGAAAATTTGTCCCCTGAATGTGAAAATAGGAGATGACGGGAAAGGACGGGACTGAACGGGATGGGACGGGAAGGGACGAGACGGAAAGGGAAGGGATGGGAGGGGTTGGGAACGAAGCGGGACGGGACGGGAAGGGACGGTACGGGACGGGACGGGACGGGACGGGACGGGGCGGAAACGGGGACAGGGAAAGGGACGGGGATGGGATGGAATAGGATGACAGAAAATAATTAGTCATTATCTAATATTATGAACCTCGCGGGTACGAAGTCGCGGATAACAGCTAGTATATACATATGGCCAAGCACGATCTTCTCAGGCGTTATAATCATTTAAAGTTTATATATTGCTGGCGGTTTAATAGCAAAACAATAGAAGTAGTTTGTGTCAATGTATTTGCTTCGGGAATTGGCAGATATACATTTCATGTACGGACGAGCGTATAATATTCCAACCAGAAATTGGAAAGTTATTTAAAATCAGGCCAGCTTTGAGAACAGTAAGTCACTTTGTAATTTAATTCATAAAATGACTGTTTGATTGTCATTCAGTGACATTTCGATAATAACCTTGAAATTTGACAAATGCATTAGGAATTTTAGAAGAGATATACGTTTTTCAACATTATCTATGCTAGCATACGGTTTTAAAATTTGAGTTGAGAAACCTAGTGCCTACTTAAATCATATAAAATGGTACTGAAACAGTTAGATGTACAATTTACAGATAGCCTGTCATTACTTGAAAGCTGCTTGACATTAGAAACTTATTTATTGATTGTATGAAACCAACTTAGACATGACTTACACTTTCCATGATGTACTTGATTTTAAATAGCTTTCCAATTTTTGGTTGGAATACTATACAGAGTAGGTAGTTTGGAGGCGAGAAAATTGTATGCCGAGTGCACCTTAATTTTTTTTGTAAACAATAATACGAAATATTCTTTATGAGATCTAACTAACAATAAGAATTTCTCTTCAAGGAAGCGTTTTCAACCATAAGTATACTTATTTTACTTATTTTGGAGTGTAAAACACGTTCACATATTATGTTTGGTGAATGCAATGATGTAGCTAATTGCATTTAGATTTGATTATTACCTATGATTTTGTTTTTAAATCTTACAAATTGCGTTAGGACCATATTTATAGCGAAGTTGTATGAAAACGTCATTATATTCTGCTATGAACACATTTTGGTAGTCTTATATTTCAAATAATTATTATTAGTAATAAATAACATAACCAGCAAAACAGATATTTGTAATTTCAGTTTTGTTATAAAATAGTGTAAGCCTTGAAAATAATTGATAGAATGACGTTTTTGTTTAAAAACAAATTCAAATCAGAGCAGGCTTGGCATTTCATGCAACAAAACATACTGTAAACAAGATAGTTGGGGTGGTTTCTTCAAGAGGTTTGGTTGTGTTTTGCCAAGCTGCCTCAAAAATAAGTAATTTCTATGTGCTATTAAATATCAAAGTTAATGAAAGGTAGTGTTTTATTGAGAGATTGTGTCCTGGGTTATTTGTGTAAGTTTTTCCTTGCTGTGGACTTCCGCACAGGAAAATACGAGGCGTCGATTGGGTCCAGTAGAAGCGATGGTATTAAAGTTAATGAAAGGTAGTGTTTTATTGAGAGATTGTGTCCTGGGTTATTTGTGTAAGTTTTTCCTTGCTGTGGACTTCCGCACAGGAAAATACGAGGCGTCGATTGGGTCCAGTAGAAGCGATGGTATTTGGATGTTATTCTACGGAAGAACAGCCTGTTTTCTAAGTGTGTGTACAAGTGTATAAGCAAGCAGCGTACATGTGATGCAGCGGAGAACTACATTAAGGCCCCAGTGAAAGCAATTCGGAAGGTCTTCGAGAGTGGAAGCAGTTCATCAGGTAGATTAGCGCACATTTTTGCCTTGCTAACTGCAGACCGGTAACGAGGGCTTGTCCAGAGCATCCTATGAGGTCCAGCTTGGGATAGGTAGCTCTATATTTATCCCAGAAGCCATCAAAAGGTCAGATTTGCCACCTAAAAGTGTTAGTTTTTGTAATTGTGCATCACTTAGCATCCCCTAGCGCGTCATTTCCGGTTAGTTGCGTCAGTAGAAGTGTTTTGTTTTATGACGCTAAATACTTACGTTCGATTATTATCGCATAGCAACAGCGTTAATTGCGTGAACATCAATAATTTAATTAAAATCAAGAGCCTGTTTATGTACTTTCTAGGCTAGTAATCATCTTGAATTAATGTCGGTTTCTTCAGTTAGACACTTGTTAATACCCATTAGTTAAATGTGTAATAATAAAATCGAACTTTTAAATAATGAATAATAGCTTATTAGTAGTTTTAATTTGAATGTAGCTATCTAACCCGGAGAGAGATCAAATCGTAGCCGGACAGTAGTGGATATAATTAGAGCCGATTTATAATTTAAATTCATTGAAACCATAAAAGGCTATTGAAATTATAACAATATACAGTGTGTCCCCGGATTGAGTTCACTATAGGTATACAAAAAAAATTACAATTTTATTTTAATGTTTTGGGATTCCGCCCTGCTTGGTCTGAAAAGAATTTTAAGAATATTTACAGTTTTACAGAAAACACAAGTTGGCATTGACAGTGAAGCAAAAACTATTTTCTTTTCAGGTAAACTACCCTTTCTGTTTATGATACGGCAACATTTTACTAAGAACAGTTGATCAGAATGATAAATTATGGCCCTATACAAAATTTCAGGAAGATCTACGTACTGTTAAAATTGTATTTATTAAAAATGACGGTTTGATTTAAGTAGGTAGAACTTCCTGAAATTTTGTATGGGGCCATAATTTCCCATTCTGAACAACTCTTCTTACTAAAATTTTACCGTATTATAAACAAAAAGGGTAGTTTACCTGAAAATAAAATACAATTTTTTTGTTTAATCTAAATATAACGGTTTAATCTAAAGAAGTAGATCTTACTAAAATTTTGTATATGACCATAATTTATGATTCTGAACAACTTTTTTAGTAAAAATTTGCTGTATTATGAATAAAAAGGGTAGTTTACCTAAATAGAAAACAGTTTTTTCACATTTTTCATGGCCGACTTAATTTTTAAAATTAAAACTCTGCTTAAAATTGTTATTAGACCAAGCAGGGCGGAATCCCAAAACATTAAAATAAAAGTATTCACTTTACCCAGAAGTTGCAAAGTGACTATGAGAAAGTGTGTACACTCTTCACAGGGCTACCGTCTAGACTCAAGAGAAACATAAAAAAATACGCCCTCATTAGTTAAAACCGTGGACCAACAGAACAAAGAAAATGAGGTAGATGTAAAAGAACAAACGCCCCCCACACTTGTCATACTCAACACTTCTCAGGCAAAAAAAAATCAGCAGGAGCTCAAGGACTACTTCAGAAGGAATCGGAACTAAGAGGAAAAAAACTTAAAGTCTGGCTTGAGATTATTAGTCCAGTCACTATGTCCAAAAATAAGGCCTTTGCTGGAAAGTGAAGGGAAATTTGAAATTCCTTTTTTGGGGTGTTTGGGGGTCTAGCAAAGCTTAACTTCAAGTTGTCGACCAAGATTTCCTATGTGCTATTTCCGCCATCTTGATAAATGAGTGCGTTTGATTTTGTTGCGATAAATCGGTTCCCGTTAACACTACATGAAAATAATGCAGACATCTTTGTAAGAATTTTGAATGTTTTACAATTTATGTTCTATTACTTTTTCACGTAGGAACTATATTTGTCGAGATATCGAACGCGAAAGGAGAGCGTGAAAGGGTCGAGATTTTTTTTTCCAGCTTCTGGGCTTGTGTCTCTTTTCTCTTTCTATTTAGCGAAAAAGTAGTCATTATTAAACTTGTAGAGGTTGAAAATATCTTCAATTTGACCTATTATAAATTGATATGCGACTAAAATTACGACTTGTAGAGCGGGCCAAAGTTGTCAAGTCGGCGCTTAATTTTTATTTCATGTATCGTACTACTACATAAATGGCACAATAAACTTCATTGCATCATGAGAATCGTTATATTTCAAGTAGCCAATACGTAAATTGTTATTTTTGACGTTTCTGCTATAGACGATCGGTTTAGAAATTTCTAATGAAGTAAATTTATTAGTAGACCAGGATAGAATCCCAGTTTCTGATGATGATGCCAAAAACTTGGGTCTTTATCTTGATAATGATTTTAAATTTACTAAACATATTTCAAAATGTCTGCAAAAGTCATATAAAGTACGTTTTTTTCCTATAAAAATTTTCAAGGTCAAAGAATTTAGAGTTTATGTTGGCATAACTTGGATTCCTTTAAAAAATATATGTTGGTAAAATTTGTTTTAGTAACTTTTTAGAACTAAAAATTGGTGAGAAATTTAAAATCTGGCATTAAAGTTCTACGTACATCAAAAGCTTGCTAATCTTTTGTACACGTCTTCTTCTGGTATGTTAGGATGCAGATCCAACAGTTCCCCTGAACACTTCAGAAATGATTTTTTTACATTTAATTTTAAAGGATTCCGTTTTTACGCGTATTCAGTTTCAAAAAAGAAAAACTGACAATTTCATTTTAATTGTCAAAATGACACGTCGTTTACAGAAAAACCTGACAAAAATAAATTTTCTAATAATTTAAAAAAAGCAGTTTTGCCAATTTTATCTTGACCTTGAAAATTTTTATAGGAAAAAAACGTACTTTAGTTCCTTGAAACTTATTTATAAAAATACAATTGTTAAGTGCAAATGTGAAAATCGTTTTGTGTAATATATCAAACTTGTCCTGTTTTGATTATTGTGAATTTGTTTATCATTCGCATTTAAGTAGCTTTAATGTTGCTAGAATTCAGAAGATTCAGAACTCATGTTTACGCCTCATAATTGGAATACGAAAATATGAACACCGAGTTACTTATACAACAAAATAAAGTTTAGAACCGACGTACATACTTTAAATATAAGATTTAAATGAACGCTGACTCCACCTCAACATAAGTCACAATTTTTCAAGCGATCGTTTTCTTACAGAATAACTAAATGCTATAATTCGTTACCAAATGTAGTAAAAGGCTATTGTACGTCAAAATTTAAAAAAGCTATTTTTCAAAATTTTATGGATAAACATCAATGAATTAATTATTAGGGTCAAAATAACACACTTACAGCCAGTCTTATAAAGGCCACTAATCTGACGTTAACTTTAATCCGCTGTTAAAATAAACAAAAGCGCATCAAAATTTGGTTACTAATGAATAAAATATCATAAGCACTAACGTTTTGATGCGCTTTTGTTTATTTTAACAGCTGATTAAAATAACGTCAGATTAATTGTTTTTACAAGACCGGCCGTTAGTAAATTGCTATATCACTAAACACCGCCATAGCTGTTTTGTACGTAATATTTCGCCTGGCCCCAAAGCAGATCGTTGGATTTTTTTGTTTTCTTTTCTTTTTGTTTTTCACCGGGTTAAGTTGAAGAACAGCGGATAGATCTGTTGTTCTATCAAGTTGAACTTCGCCCAAGACAATATTACGTTTATTTTTTCTGTGTAATTTTGTAATAATTTAATAAAGACCTTCGTTATTATTATAATTTTTATTATTATTAATATACAATCATATAATGCTGTATACTATCTACTTGATGAAATATAATGATTTCAATAATGCAATGAAGTTAGTTATGTCATCTACGTAATAGTACGATACATGAAATAAAAATTACGCGCTAACTTGACAACTTTGGCCCGTTCTACAAGTCGTAATTTTAGTCGCATATCAATTTATAAAAGGTCAAATTGAAGCTATTTTCAACCTCTACAAATTTGATAATAGCTACTTTTTCGCTAAATAGAAAGAGAAATGAGACACAAGCCCAGAAGCTGGAAAAAAAATCTCGACCCTTTCACGCTCTCCTTTCGCGTTCGATATATCGACAAATATCGCTCCTACGCGAAAAAGTAATAGAACATAAATTGTAGAACATTCAAAATTCTTACAAAGATGTCTACATTATTTTCATGTAATGTTAACGGGAACCGATTTATCACAAAAAAATCAAACGCACTCATTTATCAAGATAGCGGAAATAGCACATAGGAAATTTTGGTCGACAACTTGAAGTTAAGCTTTGCTGGACCTCACCAATACCCCAAAAAAGAAATCTCAAATTTCCCTTCACTTTCAAGCAAAAATGACATAGTGACTGGACTATATGGAGAAAGAATTACACTTAAAAAGCCTTGACATATTGAAACTGAAAAGTGTGTTAAGACTGCCCCCCCTCACATTTTACTGCAACAAGTAATACTTGTGGAAGCAAACACTGAAGTCGGTGTTTGCATGTCGAAGTCTGTGCCTTATGTCTCTAAGGAGAATTTGTAAATGCTAACAAAATCCAAGTTTATCCTTGCCATAAATGTTCGAGGTCTTCGGCAGCGGTGTTAATGTACGGGTAATTTATCGTCAGAGGAAGAGTTCCACAAGTAATTTTTAATAATTAAAAGCGTAAATTAACACTGACATACAAGGTGATTCGATTCAGGAATAGTGTCTGATTTAGCGCCTTTATTTCTGCAACACAAGTTATTCTCTCATAGAATTGTCAACCTTTGACAAAGCAATTTGTGTTGTAGAAAAAACGTCTCTAAACCAGACACTATCCGTGAATCACCCTGTTTAAATAAACTGACAGCACAAAAATCTCGTGAGTTAGGTGAAAATCTTTGCTTATTTTCACCAGTCTAAACTTGTAACTTGAGAAAATGCTTAAACCACAAGAGTGAAACTGTAACAACCTCACTTGTGGTTTTGTGAAAATTCACAGGTTGTTATAACTCTTGTAACTTTGTCTTTGTGAAACACTAGTACTTTCTATTTTTTACAGATTAGTTAATATTTACTAGTGAATACGTAACTTGTAATTTTCGTGAAATGGACCCATGGTAGTAATTTTGACCATTACATCACTGGCAAACAACCCACCAGGTGGCACCATAAAATAAATTGTCTTCGTATCTTTCCAAGTACAATTGTTTTAACTATCGCAAGCGACATCCTTTCTATTTTACTCACCATCAAACAGGAAAAAGTAGACAATGAATTTAAAATTGGATAACGAATTAAAGAGAGAAAAATAAAGAACCGAAAAATATTACAAAAGAACTTAACTAGGAAAAAGGAAAATTTTAAAATTCAACAAGTAAACAAACATAACAACAATTGTGAGAAAAGGAAATAAACACAAAGCTACCATTGGTATCCGGACAGCGACCGATGGATAACTGGCGAAAACTAAAATAGTAAATCTTGCCTTCAGTTTGGAGACAAGTGATTTGCCCTGTCCGGCCAACATTGTGCCTAGCGCGTAAACTCTGTGGGTACCCTTGAATTTCAAATTTAGCCGCCGCTCACGTATTGAACTGCAACTAGTTAAGTTGTCTCTTGTTATTTATCATTACCATTAGTTTTGTAATGTGTTAGATGTACTATGTACTTCGAATAACATTTGTAGTGTTGTATGTGTATGGACAATTAGGTGATACTTCTGAAATAACTATTGGGGTGTAACTCGGCAGCAGCGCATTGTCGCCTTCAGCGCTCTGCGACAAGTGTAATTTCTTATGGCGTGATATAACCGCGACTCTTTGATTGTTGAGGCCCCGGCTATCAGCTGGGCCCACTGAAATGTAATTTCCATGTTATCGGAATAGTTAAAATTTATATAGAACCTAACAACTAATAACATCTCTTCTGCTCCCGTACTGAATTGGTTCTTATGCGTAAAAATTATGTATAAAGTTCACCCAAAGTAACTGTGTGGGTGAGAAATGTATGGACAGCGGACAATTATAACGGAGTGTAACTCACTCTAATGAAGCGTGTGTACAGTAAACATCATTTCTGTTACAAGTTGGAACTAAGTATGAGCAAAGAGCATATAATTATATGCTCTTTGGTATGAGTATGGCACACTTTATTTCTGCCGAAGAGGTAGTCTTTTTTTGTGGAATTTACCCTCTCAGTTATTTTGGGTAGTAGTAAATCATTTTGCCCTAATTTAATTATTTTAAATATCCATTTAATTTCTTAGCTGCACCAAAACCTCCTAATGGCTTACGAGAAATTTATCTGACTCAGGGTCCTGCAGCCTTCGCAAAAGTTGTACGACAGAACAAAAACCTATTGCTTATGGACACCACATTTCGAGATGCTCATCAATCACTACTAGCAACTCGAGTGCGAACGTATGACTTACTGAGAATATCACCGTTCCTTGCCCACAATTTTTCCAATCTGTTTGCTATGGAAACATGGGGTGGCGCCACATTTGATGTAGCTCTTAGATTTTTGCATGAATGTCCATGGGAGCGACTAGAACAAATACGCAAGCTTATCCCTAATATTCCCCTTCAAATGTTGCTTCGGGGCGCTAACGCAGTCAGTTATACAAATTTCCCGGACAATGTCGTTTTTAAATTCTGCGAAATGGCTGTAAGTTTTACAATAAGTGATGAGTAACTGTTTTATTTTAATTACTACTTTGTACAGGTTAAAGCAGGCATTGATGTATTCAGAGTGTTTGATTCTCTTAACTATGTTCCTAATATTATAATGGGTATGGAGGCTGCTGGAAAAGCCGGTGGAATTGTAGAGGCTGCCATTGCATATACTGGAGACGTCACTAATCCCAAACGAACCAAATATAATCTAGAATATTACCTTAAGATAGCGGATGAATTAGTTAAAGCTGGTACACACATATTGGCTATTAAAGACATGGCAGGGTTGCTTAAACCTAATGCAGCAAAGTAAGACATGCAATAAGAATTGGTTACATTATAATTAACGTGTGTGATAATTTTGTAGGTTGCTGATAACAGCACTTCGTGAGAAATATCCCGAGATGCCTATACATATCCACACGCATGACACAAGTGGTGCAGGAGTTGCTTGCTTATTGGCTGCTGCAGAAGCAGGTGCAGATATTGTAGACGTTGCTGTCGATGCAATGTCTGGGCTCACAAGCCAGCCAAGTATGGGGGCAGTGGTTGCTAGTCTACATCATTCACCACACGATACAGGATTCAAACTATCAAAAATATCAGAATACTCTTCCTACTGGGAACAAACACGTACATTGTATGCTCCCTTTGAATGTACTACTACGCTGAAATCAGGAAATGCAGATGTTTACAGCAATGAAATCCCTGGGGGCCAATACACCAACTTACAGTTTCAAACTTATTCTTTAGGTTAGTAAATTAATTACTAATGGAATAATTATGATTTCGGAGGTTTTTATGTCCAATGTCATTACGTAACAAAAGACTTCCGGGATTGGACCGTGTCATTATTGAAGTCGAAGAACTCAAAGTTTCGCACACTTTCCTAATGGGCTTCATCAGGAGAAAATGCAAAAGAGCATGGTAACTCAACGTGTAAATCACGCCAGAGGGGAAACTATTCTCTTCTTCGACCTCAATAATGACACGGACCATTCCCGGGGGTCGTTTGTTACCTAATGGAATTATTCTCAAAAAGCAGCTGATATGGTGATTTATTGGAGCAGCACAGATTTGGGATTATTTTTTTATTCATAAAAAAATCACGTTTAACTTCTGGCACTTACATTTTACAATAGATATCTCTCTCCTTCTTCATTACATGGACTATTTTCCACAGTGCCTAAAAACCTGTTATTGATAAAATTAGTCCAAAGTTGCAAATTCTAAGTAACTTCTGGAAATCATCCAAGCCATTTATGAAATTCTAAAACAATACGGGTCATTTATTCTTTCTTCAGTTTTGGAATAATTGAACCAACTAATTTTGCTCAGTTTTCAGTAGTTAGTTTTCATCTGTAGCGCTAAAAATCTGTTTTCATTATACGTCGTAGCAAATTAAGTTGATGTTGATCAATTTGTATTGATTTTGAGTTCAAGTACTGATACCTACTCCTTGTTGTTTCAATATTTAAAGTATTTGTAAGAAGTTCTGCCCAACATTTGAATTGTTGTTCAAAACCAAAACATTAACAAACGCTTTCCTAGTATTGCCTATATAGCTAATTATGTAAGTTTGGCGATTTTATCTACATTTATCTTCTCCTTTATTCTGTTTTTGCATCTAAATTCCTTCATTTTACATTTTTCTCTTGTAAGGTATCCTTTTCTCATTTGTTTTTGCTCATCCACTATTTTTACATTATTTGGTTCCTCAAATATTTGTTATTACTTTGTTACAGTCGAAAAGCTACACTTCGATTCCTTCTTGCCATTCAAGCGTCTTTAGTTGTTTACATTTTGAGGTCGATGAACTCGTATTTGGTTGCGATGCTCAATTCATCGATCCGTATTCGGATCTGCTAACTGGGCGCGATGTCACTTTGTTTATGATGTTTGCAGCTGTCCTTTTGGCCTGTGTCTCTCTTTCGACTGCCAACTTGCATACCCAATGCCCTTTGCCCTTAGTTTAGGAGTTTTTTTTATAGTGGTTATGGGGTTATGTCCTGTTTACAGTAGCGAAGGTCACAGATGTTCAAATTCCGTAATTCAACGCATATTATGGGACTCGTCTCTCCATTGTACTTGCTACGATTTATTCTTCTGCGTAGCATATCGAGTTGTGTTTAGCCGGCTTCTACTTTCTTTGAGATATATGTGTGATTATTCTTTTGTTCATCATTGTAATTAGGCACTCGCGTTACGAATTATAGAGTCAACTCTCCCGGAGTCGTTAAAATCGAGCTGCTAGTTTTGTTGCTGAATTACGGAACCACTGCTGATGTACCCGACGTACATTTGAGAGCTTTTGTAGCTGAATGTTTGCCGTTTCTGCGTCCTGTTTTCTTGTGCAGTTCTCCACCACTCTTCCACTGTGAAAATATATGCACATTATCCAAGGTAAACGCAAACCTGTGTTGATTGTGAAATCTGAAGCTTGAACGCACCAGCTAATTTTGACCTTATTCGAAATGTTGCTCCAGTCTTCCCTGTGCTAATTTTGAACCAAATTTCTACGTATCGTATTAACCCCTTGTGATTGGCTTTACGGTATCACTGTACACATGTAATTATTTACTAATTAACCTGTCAGCCAATTAGACTTGTTTGCCACCTAAGTGTTTAACTACAATTTTGTGCTGTGCTAATGTAAATATGTGTGTAACTTTTATGCCCGCTTACTTCTTAGGCGAATTTTGTAAATTAAGCGATCGTTCGCAATCAAACAATCTGATAACACTGATGCTTTGAAGCTCCTGTAATTAGCTTGTAGCATTGGCACTGGTTGTACATTTAAGTTTCACCTGTAGCTTTGGCTCTAATTGTTGAGAACCTCTTACTGCTTCTAATATGATTTCATCCACAGTATCTTTGGTTTTAGGTATGAATAACGCAAGTAATTTATGTAACAAACCTTTGTGAAAAAGTTTCAGGTCGTAGTAAATTCGGGTACGCAAAGTTTAACGAGTTTAAAAGTTCTCGTAAGTTGATGGACATATCGATTTTATTTAATGACTCGAGTAATTTGAACACCCTTTGATACAATTCGTTGAAAACACTTAACCACACAAATTATTAACAACCGCTAAATAAGTATTTCGACAGCTATGCTGTCATCTTTAGTAGCCTTGAAGAGCGAGACTAACCCGACAAAGTTGGCTGAAGATATGCTCTTCACACTATCTGACCCGGAGGGCATGACCTATGCGACCAATCAGGTGCCAACTTCAACAGATAAAAGACCAGAATGAGGGATGAGACTTCCTTCTTTGTTCAAAATTGTATTATCTTAATTATTAAAAGTGGTCAAACTTTCAAAAGAATTTAGCTGCTTACTCTTTACTAATTTAGAGTAGGACAGCACACCGCCTTCACTGTGGCTGGTCGGCCCTCTGATTTGTTCATGTAGCTTTAGCGTTTATTTGATACGATTTGAAGCTGGTTTTTAGTATTTGAATGTGATTTGTTTGGGACTTGGATTTAATTGTTAGAAACTATCTGCCCATTATTTTCTATGTAGAAAACTTCTATCAAATAAGACTGCAAACTTCACATTGGGTGGTTTTCCAATAGGATTGCTACCAAAAATATAATAATTTGTAGACCAAACTGAAGTTTAACTTTTTATCAGGAAACGAATGTGGTATAGTCGCCGAGGCCCATAGGGCCAAAGCAAATAAGCCACATGTGGGATAAAAAGGAACTTCAGTGCCGAGGAGTACATTATGATTTATTTGAAATCTAGAAATCGTGAAATTACAACATTTTAACCAACTTTTCTAGGTTATGTTGACGTCGGTTGACATTTATCTGTCGCCCCGCAACCTACAAAAAGTCGTAAAACGACTCTGTCGATTTCTCGTATTTTAATTACGATTTTGACGTCCTTCACTGCAGATTTCAAAAAAGATTTGTTCCTACTAATGGACTAATATTCATATTGACTCATTAACACGCGTTAATGAATAATTAAATCCTTTCATTTCAAGTGATACAAATCTCATGCAGAAAGAGAAAAGAAAAATCAGCTCTTGTTAACACATATGTAGAATTTAAAAATTTTTAAAATCAAGTTTCCTTTGTATTTCTTTCCCGAATACCTTTTCTAAGCAACGTGATTCATTACAGGTTTAGGAAAATACTTTGAAGATGTTAAAAAGACTTACAGAGAAGCCAATCTACTTTTGGGAGATATCATCAAAGTAACCCCATCGTCAAAAGTAGTAGGCGACTTAGCTCAGTATATGGTACAAAACAAACTCTCACCAGAAGCTATGCTAGAAAAAGCAGGGGAATTATCGTTGCCAAAATCCGTAGTAGAATTTCTTCAAGGGCACGTTGGGCAACCTTACGGAGGTTTCCCTGAGCCCTTTCGGTCAAAAGTTCTAAAAGACTTGCCCCGTATCGAAGGTAGACCTGGACAAACCTTACCGCCTTATGATTTTGAAAAGTTGAAAAAAGATCTTCAAGCCAATTTTGTAAATATCAGCGACTATGATGTAATGTCAGCAGCTTTATATCCGGATGTTGCAAAGCATTTTTTTACATTTCGTGAGCAATTTGGGCCTGTTGACAAATTAAATACCAGAATGTTTTTCATCGGGCCTAAAGTGGGAGAAGAATTTGACGTTGTTTTGCAGAAAGGCAAAACTATGGGTATAATAACGTTAGCCGTAGCAGACGATTTGACTGATAACTTCGAACGTGAAGTTTTTTTTGAGGTCAATGGAGCTTTGCGATCTGTATTTATTCCAGATAAGAAGAGTGTTAAACACAAGGTTGAGCATCCAAAAGCTAATAAAGACGACAACAAACAAATAGGAGCACCGATGCCTGGAACTGTAATTGATATTCGGGTTAAAGAAGGCGAGAAGGTGATTAAAGGTGCGCCCTTGGTAATCCTCTCAGCGATGAAGATGGAAACTGTCGTTCAAAGTCCCATTGCTGGAGTTGTTAAAACTGTTCACATTAAATTAAATATGTCGTTACAACCAAACGATTTACTCGTTACTTTAAAATAAGTATTACTTACATCTACTTGGTTCTTTGATGTAGTTATCCAACACGATTTTCTAGAAAATTTTGAAGTAAAATTACTTTTATATTGATTTGTACATTTATATGATTTTTATATTTATATCGTATATGTCCATATATTATTTGAATTAAATGTAATTGAGTATTTATACATCCAATTATAAACAAAACAATAAACAATGGTGATTTTTTTAAATAAAGATTTAAAAATGATTGAGCTTTAAATTTCGGTTTAAACTCAGTGGGAGCATATTTTATGAATTTCTACAATATATTATTTAATCAAATTAAATTAGAAAATTTAATTATTAATATATTGTCTTTAAATCAAAACGACAAAAGTGGAGCAACAAAAGATTGATTATATTTAAAAAAATCTGGTGTGATACACGCACACAACTTTCTTTTACAGTACTCTTATAATTAGGCAGAAATTAGATTTTAAATTTTTAAGCATTTGTCAAAAATTTTCAAAAATTACAAATGTTACAAAAGCGGTACAAAATAGAGTGTTAGTTCAAAAGACAAATTTTCTCTAGAATTTTAAGCTGAATTCAAAAATGTAATAATATAGCGGGTGTTCTATTTAAAATAGGAGTTAATAAAAAAAATAGAAAAAAAACAAAAGAAACCCATTTTAGAAGTATTCAACTGAAAAATCACCTATATCACATCAATACACATTAAAATGTAATGAAAATGTGAAGTTTGAAAAAAATCGTTAGAGCCGTTTTTGAAAAAATCGAAAAAAACTGAAAAATCACAAGAGTAAACACCTACTTCCGGTTATGCGATTTTCTTCAAAAGCTTGCTGTCGCATCTACATAGTACACAAAACTTATATATGAAGTTTCAACGCCATACCTCTTTCCGTCTTTGAGATATTCTGTTCACAGACAGACACACAGACAAACACACAGACACACACACAGACAGACCAATGAAAAAAAATATGTTTTTTGGGATCAGGGGACTCTAAAACGTGAAGATCCGTTGAAAACTCAATTTCGAATTTTTGGGGTAAATCCAATACTTCCTTTATAGTAAAAGGAAGTAAAAAGAGAAGAACCAATAAATAAGAGAGGCCTAATTTTAGGTATAGACAAAATCAGATTGTATATGACCATGTACATAACTTCTTATCATTAACAGACAATTGAATTTCTTTGTTTATTGAAATTCAAATAGATATTTTTGTATTAAGGGAGGTGAAAACATTCATATCTCCAGTGGTGCAGACAGTATTTTATTTGCCAGCATGTTAGTAAAACTAGTATAAAATTTCAAAATGTTATGTGTCATATGTTATATTTAAATTAAGAATCTGTAAGTAACATCAAAGATTGCCTGAATTTTTGGTTGCTAAGACTTTGTTTGTAGTTGCATACTTGATGGAGAAATCATTTGAAAAACCTCTAGGGAGTTATGAGTAGGTTTTCATATGTCGTACTTGTCCATGATGAAAATGAACAATATCATGTTCCTAGTAATAAAAAAAAATGTTGCCTTCGATGTCAATTTTGCACTACTGTCAGGGAAGATAGAGGGTCGGCCTTACCTTTTGGCGAAAGTTGTACTAGATATTTTGCCGGCTGGTAACTATCGGCCTAATGGGCTAACTAGTCGCGAGGGTCGGGGTTCCAACTATGCTGAAAGAGAATCAAAAAAGAAATAGGAGAGGGCGCCAGGTCCTCGACTCAGATCCAATTCCTTGTGCCGGACCTTACACAAGGTCGAAGATAAAAACCAGCAAGATGAACAAAATAGCAACGACCAATAAAAATATCACAGCTTTATTAATAGATTCAGTACTATAGTGCATCACACAAAATAACACAAGAGCAAGTCAAACACAAACAGGCAAATCATCAAACAAAATCAAACATTATACGAACAAATCGAAAGCGCAGCAATAAACAAATAACAATATACAAACCAGTACATCAACAATAAACACGTTAAAATCGGCAAAGGCACTGCATCAATACATTTCATATAAATCAATCAAAGGCTAAAAGTAGGACATCCTGGGCTATAATCTATCACGAATAAAGAAAATAAGTTGCTACCCAATTGGCAACACAAGTACAATGATTCGCACGCATACTGTGAGGCAGAGTGCTGCGAAAACTAGAGCTATGCAAGCAAAAATGCTAACTACAACCCCAAATGTTAGCTTACAATTTAAATGTGACATCAAGATTTCAAAGGCTCGAAGTCCGCTGTTACGGTTGTATGATCATACAGGGCGTGGCGGTTTCTGTTTTAAACTCAAGTTCTTATATATGACTAATAAAAGCAACGGCTTGAATTATGCTCCTAACAAAAGCTACAATAACAAATAGCCCAAAACGATTTACGAGTATCCGAAATTTGAGCATTAAACTACCGTGAGCTGTTCACTAGTTACAACCCTACACCCTAATGACATTCAAGAAACTAACCTCTGCAATTAAGTTGTCAAATGCAGTGGCCAAAGTTGTGTAAGAGTACAGCTAGCCTATGATCTAGGTAAGCTAAACTGTCTTAAAATAGTTCAACAGCATATATGAATGTTTTGTTACGTTACAGGGCCCAGTTCAAAACGGGCTTCATCACATTTACTGCAATCCAACGGTAAGCAAAATATGTCCTAATGCAAGTTACACACAAATAATCCTACAATGCAAGTACTACTATAAATATGAAATGCCTACAATTAGCTAAGCGGTTGTTACGCTAGTACACATACACACACCTTGTCATGTTACAAACGATTCACACATGCTGCTTTCCAGGGCCGAACACAGGCCAACAGCTTCTCCGAAGCACCTGGTGCGCCAAGGTCATACGGAGCAGGGGCCGACTTCCGACAGCATAGCGAGCGTCGCAGGGAGGGTGGCGAGTAGGCGATGCCAGTACCAAATGCCTCAATACACATAGTACCCAAACGAGGTAAGCGAACCAATTCCAATTAACAAAGCATTTTCCTGGGTGGATCCAGAAATCAATGGCAAATACGATCCATTTCCAGATTTTTAAAGCAGATTTTTAAACCAGATTTTTAAACCAGATTTTTAAAGGCTAAAAATACAAATTTTCCCAAATAGATTACGGCATTCAAAAGAGGGAAACGTAGGCAAACACCATGTACGAACCTTAAGATGTTGTGCAGCCAACTCGTTAAGCCAAGCGTGCGAAGTGTGAACGTCCCAAGAAATCCGTCTGTGACGAAACGAATGCCGGAGACACCAATACCAATCTCCGGAACATTCCAGCAGGGGATGCGGAGCCTCTAAATCCTTCCAACTATGAAGATGGCTTCCAAAAGCCGCGAGACTAGCTCCCATAGGAAGCAAATGCTCCAAACCAGCCCAATTCAGCTTATCAAAAATTCCCAAAAATTGGAAAGTTGGCCAATGTAAAAACTAAAGAATGCAGAGTGCTCTGAACTGATAACAGCAGTGTAGCATTAAGTTTGAAATTAAAGGTAGATGTTAACAAAGTTGCCTATCCCAAGTAAAGTATTGTATTTTTAGGAAAATAAAGCAAATAACCAAATCTGACTAATTTATTTCAATCAATAAATAAGAAAATGTCAAAATGAGCGTAACACTACTTCCATCACCTTTAACGTTTCAACCTTCGGAATTTAATTTTAGTTCTGGTAATCAATTCTGGAAATGTATGACATCCACTAAGCTCAAACAGTTTGTTAATTTCTACCTCGAGTAACTCAAATCGAAGAAAAGTTTACTCAATCTCAAATGTATATGGTCATGAAAACACAATTTATACATCAACGGTATAATGTTGTTAGCTACTTCTACAAAATAATAGTTAATTTTACGATATAATTACATTCCTTTCTGGGCTCGCATTTTTTACATTCCTGGTTGGTCCGCAACCCAATCAGCACGTGTGCGTCGTTGGCGGCTGTCTTGGACCTGGGGCGAAGTATGTACGCTACCCGGTATACCCTGTGATCGAAGCGTCACTTTTGCCGTGGGTGTGTCCACGAATGTGGCAGTTCTGCCCTCTGCAAGCACACTCAAAAATTTAGTAATTACAAAATACCTGTTGTTCCGGGGCGTTGTATTAGCTGGCTCACATCCTGGTTGTGCCTTAGTATAGAAATTCTTTACTCCAGGAGTAACGGCAACGTGCTATTTTACCTGGTGAAATTCGCTCCCTAGCGGCCGATGGATTTGGCCGCGAAGATACTTGAAATCGGCGAACGGCTTCACGTTCGTGTCGGAGCTGAGCAATTTGTCTTCGGTCAGCTGCCAAGAAGGCGTTGCTGGACGTACAATGTGACTCCTACAGGTATGTTAATTATTAGGTTATAATCTTCTTGCCGCCTACGGTGGTGTTGGGGACGTGGTGTTTTAAATTTACAGCAGCAAGTGCTTTAGGAGACAGAGAACACTGTCGCATGCTTAGGCACAGGTCGATTTTAGCAAATGCTTTAGGAGAGAAAGAACGCTGTCACATGTTAAGGGCAGGAGAGGGTTGGAAAAAGAGAAGTCCAAAGACTCAAGTCGGACTAGTCGAGATAGGTGAACTCAAACGACTCAAGTGATTTAATACCACGGCGGAAGCCGCCTTTATACTCTCCGGTGCCTTCGTTATCTGTGATTTTCTAGAGGAGTTGGATGCGAACTGCGCGGCGCACTGATTTGCGCTTCGTCCGCGCATGGCGGGTGCTTGCTTTGTTATCACCAGCTCGAGAGTTGGTTAGATATAATGCCTGATTGAGCGATGTGCAAAATAAATACATTATTTGATGTACAATATAATTTGCTACAGGTGCTAGCGTTACACATCTACTCATCCAACAGGCATTATCATGGAGAGGAATCATACCTTTTCCAAAAGTCCGCTTTATTGTTTCTCACTCTGACTCTCAAAAGATATTGAGTTTAATATTTTTCATTTATAATCTTCCCATCAACTAAGAAACCTAATTACCAAAATTGGACTGTGAATAAACCAGAATACAATATTGCCATAACAGGTCTTGCAACAGGAGGGAATTTTAATACAGTTTTGTGGTCTATGACGTACGATTTATAACAAACAAATACTGAGCTTCTTAAAAGGCGTTCTTCACTAAATTGTATATGCAGCCGATGATAAATATACTGCTCAATAAATAAACTGGACCACCCTTAAGAATTGTATTTGTTACATTACGTCACAAAAAAATATATTAAAGTTTTTGTTTTATAGTATACTCATATTAAGCATATTTAATTTCACTATTCTCAACTATTAACTGACGCATGAACAAAATCATATTAATAAAATTTAAAAAAATTATAAATATAAAAAACTATATTTAACAAAAATAAGAGGAAAAACAAAAAATAAATTAATAGTTTTTTGAGTCTCCTCGGAACGTTTAAAAATTTTTGGCGCAATGTGCTATCAACATTTGGGAAAAACTAAAAATTTTCAAATGACAATATTTTATTAATGGACTTAGTTTTATTTAAACCAAATTATGAAATTAAATGTTTTTTCTAGTGACAGAATCCTGAAAGATTACCAAAAATGCCATGACTGTCCCGTTAGAAAATATTTTTTTAAATTGCACCAATATATGCAAATAGTACCAATTATTAAAATAAATGCTGTGATAAGTTATTTGCTCTTTGCTAATTTAAATTGCTGGATTTATATCCCATACCTTGAGGCGGTCCGACTTGAGGATTAGTCGACGTCGAGGACTTGGCGCCCTCTCCCTTCGTATTTTTTTTTCAGCGTAGTTGGAACCCCGACCCTTCTCAGCGAGTTAGCCCAACATGGCCGATATTTACCAGCCGACAAAATAACTAATATAACTTTCGTCACCTGGCCAAATCCTTCCTCAAAATAAGAAAAAATTTAAATGTATTTGTGAATTTTAATACGTAACCTGGCGGCAGGAAATCTAGCTTTACGTTAGTGTGTAACATGCTTGCTTCGTTCAACTGCTGCTTTTGTAAATTTAAAATCAGTGTTATACATGTCCTTTTTGGTTATTTACCACAAGTTGTTAGGTCTTGAAAATGGTTTAAATAAAATCGAAACGTTGCCTTTTAAGTGTAGAGGATGTGACCCTTCATTACAAAACAAAAAAAATCATTTTTACAATTATTTGCCCTTTCACTTCGAACCCGTATTCTCTCTCGAGATCAGAGCTTAAATCTGACGCCTTAACCATTCGGCCAACCTGTCTCCCTGTATAAACGAGCACTCTCTGCATAATTTAGAAAACATGTAGTTTAAAGGCCTTCTATTTGCAATTTCATACAATATTTTATATAAATTAAGACATATACAAATTTCTAAATAGGGTTTGATATATATTTATCGAAGGAGTTGATCCTCAACTGACGTTTTATTACTATTTGTCGTGATTCGTCATCGTTGAATTTTACAAGAACCAACCTGTCTGCTGTGTGACGTACGCAATGTCTGCAGCCCTTTTATTTTAAAATTTGTAAAACCAGAGGCCCAGGATGCAGCCGCACCAGGTAACAGAGTACAATGGTTTAAAACGAGTTGTGCGGCAGCAGTTTGGACCTCTGGTTTTATAAAATTTTAAAATAAAAGGGCTGGAGACATTGCGTACGTCACACAGTAGACAGGCTGGTTCTTGTAAATTTAGCGATGACGAATCACAACAAATAATAATAAAACGTTAGTTGAGGATCAACTCCTTCGATAAATATATATCAAATCCGATTTAGAAATTTGTATATGGCTTAATTTATATAAAATATTGTATGAAATTCCAAATAGAAGACCTTTAAACTACATGTTTTCTTAATTATGCAGAGACAGGTTGGCCGAATGGTTAAGGCGTCAGATTTAAGCTCTGATCTCGAGAGAGAATACGGGTTCGATTCCCGTACCTGTCATATTTTTATATATTTATTATGAAAGTATTGATTTTAAGTTAGTTTATTCATGACGGTTCTACCAGAACAAACGGCTGAGTTCCTTTTTCGACTAAAATGGACCAAGCCCGAAAGATGTTGGTTGTATCGCCGGAATTTGTCCAACGCCTTAAGTCTGGCGATAATGCGGAGAAAAATATATTATCTCAGCTTGATGACGAAATGCAAAAAGTTTTAAAGTCGAAATTAACTGATCACGATAAATGGGGGCAGTACAACCAAGTGTTACAAAGATTCCTTCATTTCACAAACCAGGTACGGCAGCCAATTAAAATACCTATTGAAACAAGCAGTAACAGCCTATCAAATGCCGTTATTTTATCTACACTTCCCAAAACTTTTAAGAAAAAAGCTGAAGTTTTCCTACGCATTTTGAGTGCCTCAAACGATGTGAGCTGGGATCACAAGGGTACCGCTACTATAAAGGGTGAAATTTTACCGGCTTCTAACATAGTCGATTTAGTTCACGACACTCTGAGGCCTCGAAAAACTACTAATCTACCCGGACGCCTACAGTTTGCTGATTACATCAAACACCTTAATGTTGCTCATGTGCTGCTGCCTAAACCTAAGCAGCAAAAAGTGCCAGCCCCGACTGGTACTACAGGAAAAACCGAAATGGAAACTGATAACTGCGAGTCCGATTTAGAATATAAATTAAAAATACCAGCTACTCATCCAAGTCCACATCAAAAAGGTTCAGTCAGAAGAACGCCGATAAAAAACGCCACCAAAAAAGGGCCGTTAGAAAAACACCTCTAAGGCAGAGGTCCTCAACATCAAATACGAACGGAATCCTGGATTGGGAGCGCCTTAAACTTTAAAATGCCACAACGAAATTTGTTCTACGATCCCATGTAAACGAATTCTGATTATATTACTTGCAGCTTTTTTAATTTGAAATGTTGTACTTCTCGAACTACAGTTTTGTAAATTGCTAGCGAATTTTTTAGACAATAAGACATTCAGCTGTACATTTATTTTTATATTATTAAGTATTATACGAAATAAGAACAATAGATTTGTTTATTACAAGCTGTTTGTGTTTTTTATTTCTACTCTGCTTTTGTTTTTTCACGAATCTGCAATAATTACAAAATCTAAAGCTAAAATATTAATATTTGAAGTTATTTTACAGTTACAACGTGTAAAACTTCAAAAAATCAATCTACGATTTCATAATGGCGTGATATAATTTTAAAAATTGTGATTTCTTTTAATTTTGTGCGATACATTTTATAAAACATTTGCAAAATTATGCTTAGAAATAACTCTAAAACTGTTTTACATCATTTTCGTTATTATAAATCGTTTTGTAAAACGAAATGTGATAATTTTTTAAGTGAGATGATGCGTAATTGCGTGATTTTTATTAAATTTTCATCGTGTGTTAAATTAAAATGTCATTTTTTGCATAATTTATGTGACATGATGTCAGTTTTTGTAAAATTTTAAGTGAAATGATGGGGTCAGACATTTTTTCAACGAAATTACGTGATTTTATTCAAATTTATGTTAATTTGTGGTCAACATACATATATTTTGTATAATTGCAAGTGACATGATGTCGATTTTTGTAAAAATTCATGTGAGATTATGTGTAATTGGGTGATTTTTATTAAATTTTTATGGTGTGTTGAATTAAAATGTCATTTTTTGTATAATTTATGTGACATGATGTCGATTTTTGCAAAAATTTATATGAGATGATGTGTAATTCGTGATTTTTGTTCAATTTTGAAGTAATTTTCGTAATAAAAATGAACAATGAGCCTACGTAACTGAAATTTTGTTTATCGAAATGCTTGTGGGAGAAGATTTTTCAATGAAATAGCGTGTTTTGATGGTGTCGGAACATTTTTTTTTCAACGAAATTGCTTATTTTTATTTAAAATTATGTTAATTTGTGGTCAACATACATATATTTCCATCAAAAGTACAAGAATTTTTATAATAAAAATGCTAAATTGTAGCATTATATCGATCAATCTGTAATAATTGCGTGATTTTTGTTCAATTTTGAGTTAATTTGTCGTCATCACATGCATATTTAGCCAATTGTACAAGAATTTTTGTAATAAAAATGCACAAAGAGCCCACGTAACTGAAGTTTTATTTATCGAAATGTTGGTGGTAGAAGATTTTTCAACGAAATTGCTTGTTTTTATTCAAATTTATGTTAATTTTGAGTCAACATACATATATTTCTATCAAAAGTACAAGAACTTCGTAATAAAAATGAACAACGAGCCTACTTAGCTGAAATTTTGCTTCTCGAAATGATTGTAGCAAAATATTTTTCAATGAAGTTGCTGTTTTTATTCAAAATTATGTTAATTTGTAGTCAACATACATATATTTCCATCAAAAGTATAAGAACTTCGTAATAAAAATGAACAACGAGCCTAATTTGAAAAAGTGTACGTTTGGATATACTGCTAGGGCCATAATTATACGGAAGAGGCCATAATTATATATAACAGCAATGAGATAACATAAATAACTAAATGGAATGCTTGAGTAAGGAAGAGATGGCCATACGAAAAAAAATATTTTAGTAGGCATGTTTAGTTGACAAATGTCATAACTAAATTAAGTGTCAAGCCTTCTCGAATATTTGCTACTATGTTTATCTATTTCTTACTCAAGCAATACGAGTTATTTTCTTGTTCATGTTATCTCATTGCTGTTATATATAATTGTGGCCCCATCGGTATACAGTGCAATTATACGGAATGCGAACATATGCAGTTAAATGAGTTAGAATACAGTTTATGGGCATTGTATGCGTTAGACAGAAATAGACATATATGCGATTAACATCTAGCATCCGCAGAATGAAGGTGTTTGTTTTCAGAAAACACTGAATTCTAGAATACTAGATTTTAAATCGTATATGTCTATTTCTGTCTAACGCATACAAAGCCCATAAACTGTATTCTATTTTTTAACAAAAACGGGGTAAAAACATTTTTTTTTAGTTTTTCTAAAATTACTCGAAAACTAGCCAATTTTGTAACTGTTGAACCTACATGAAATGAAAGAGGATACCATTTCCTACATTTTATGTACTAGATTTTTTTCTCTGACCAATCGTTCAGCCGCGAGAGCACCACGAAGTTAGGTGTTAAAAGCAAAAAAAGGGAATCATCCCAGTTTATTTCGAAGTAACTCGAAGACTATCCATTTTTTGTAAATCAAAATGGTATATAAAATGAATCTTTTTTAAATGAAATGTTGGCAAACCTGTAATTCGCGTAAGCGACACAAAAAACATATAGAAACCAAATATAAAAACTCCAAAACTTTCCCCTATTTTCCACTATGTGGCTGGACTATAATTTCCCAGTCACATTTTTTGAAAGTTGATATAGGAAAAATATATACAAATTGTCAAAAAGTTGTAACTCCCAAAGCTAGGCTTTCTGTAACTTGAAAGTGGGTATCATCATCATCATCATCACTTATAATAATGCAGAAGACTAAAAGCCGTGTTTACACAACTAAAAGTACTATGGTTGCGTTCCACCATTTCTATTTTTGGGTTTTTGTAAACAAACTTCCCTTAACTTTTAATAGCGATATTATCATCATCACTTATAATAATGCAGAAGACTAAAAGCCGTGTTTACACAACTAAAAGTACTATGGTTGCGTTCCACCATTTCTATTTTTGGGTTTTTGTAAACAAACTTCCCTTAACTTTTAATAGCGATATTATCACAGAAAACAATTATTTATTATGGCTATTTTTTGTGTTTTTTAAAACTATGCAGGCAGCTTCAAACGGATGTCAAATTTCTTTAATAGCCATATCTCGTCATTGAATGCTGCCAAACACTCAAACAAAGAGCCTTGCGTTTTAACATAGTGTAAAAGCAACTCCAATGCTTACGCTACATAACCTAACCTTCGGTGCAACTGTGAGCTAAGTGTTGTTTTATTATAATTAATGCGTTCAGCCGGCGTAGCGCTGATTTAGCGCTCGCTTTTTGCTAAGTTCAAGCAGCTGCGAGCGGCTAAACGGCATTATATTTCCTATGGTTAGCGATCGCTGTGTTTACTAACAAACGTCAGTTTTGAGCGCGTCAACAGAATGGAGCAAATTGATCACTTAATACTCGAATTTGCTGCAGATGATGTGATGGAAATTAATCCATTAGTGCAATTAATGCCGTTGTTAGAAAATAACGGAAACTTATTGCAGTTGATTGATTTGGATGCAGAAAAGAATGATGAGGCTGTTCATAATGTCAACTACTTTGAGGAAGTGGTACCACGTTATTCACCGCAGGAGTTTTGTGAACATTTTAGAATGTCCAGAAATGTTATGGAGGTATCTATCTAGCAATATTAGTACAATTTTGCTTACTTAAAAAATACAGTGCAACTGTATTAATTTGTATATATGAAATGCATGTAATTAGGTATTTATAAACATTTTACAATTATTTGTTTATTTCAGATGCTTGTGGTGGACATAGGCAATAGAGTAGACATCGAAGGCAGAATCGATCTTGGAAAAAAGACTCTGTTTACCATATGGATGTTGGCTAAACCGGAATCGTATTTGGCATGCTGCGATCGGTTTGGAATGTCGAAAGGCACCGGTCATCTAATTTTTTATCAAATTTGCAATATTTTGTTGCAAATGATGCCACAAGAAATACGATGGCCTACTAATGAGCAGGCGATTATGACAGCCAACACATTTCATGCACGAACAGGCTTTCCTGGAATTGTGGGGGCTATAGACGGTTGCCACATCCCTATAAAAGCCCCAGCTCATAACGCCGTTGATTCCTTGGTGATAGTGCATATCCATTAATGAAAAATGTAATGGTGCCATTTAGGGATACAGGCCATTTGACACCGATGCAAAATAATTTTAATACGAGATTAAGTACAGCTCGAAGCAAAATAGAGCAAGCGTTTGGACGGCTAAAAGGAAAATTCCGAAGGCTGAAATACCTCGATATGAATATTGAAAATGTCACACAACAGTCGTCACCGCAGCTTGTGTTCTACACAACTATATAATACGTAGGGAAGGACTGCAAAATGTTGATTTAGGGCCGATTCTACAATGCAAGTATTCTACTACTTGCTAGACATAAGTCTCCCCAAAAATAATACATACATAATACATATACCTAGAATAAGCTATCCCGAGTATAATTGTCATAGTTTCCTTTGTTACAGCAATCGTTTCTAGGGTATTTATTCCCCGGATAACTTTGAATTTTTCGATGACGTAAATATTGGGGTCCAAAAACGAAACAAAATAATGCAGCAAATTTTCTAAAAGTGGCAAATATTTAAATGTACGATAAATTGTAAATATGTATATATACAGTATGTCCCCGGATTGAGTTTACAATAGGTATGATTGACCAAAAATTTTCGAATTGGAATTTCATATTTTGGGATTCCGCCCTGCTTGGTGTGAAACGAATTTTAAGAATATTTTCAGTTTTTGAAAAACAAGTAGGCCTTGACAAGGAAGCGAAAAATATTTTATTGTCAGGTAAACTACCCTTTTTGTTCATGATACGGCAAAATTGTATTAAGAAAAGTTGTTTACAATGAGAAATTATGATCCTATACAAAATTTCAGAAAGATCTTGCGACTTAGATTAAACCGTTATTTTTTAGATTAAACAAATTGCATTTATTAAAAATGACGGTTTAATCTAAGTCGACAGAGCTTTCTGAAATTTGTTATAGGGCCATAATTTATGATTATAAACAACTTTTCTTAATACAATTTTTCCGTATCATGAACAAAAAGGGTAGTTTACCTGACAATAAAATACAATTTTCTAAAAACTAACAGTTTTTTATAAGTCGACAAATCGTTCTGAAATTTGGTATAGGGTCATAATTTATCATTATCAACAACTTTTCTTGATTAAATTTTGCCGTATCATGAACAAAAAGGGTAGTTTACCTGAGAATATCCCTTATGCAAATTTAGTTGGAAAGTTACCATGGTAACGGCGAAAATTGATAATCGGAAATTTACCGGGAAATTTCCACTTCTGTCACTGTCATCAAAGTATTTAGAAACAATGAAGCTCTGAACAAAGTCAGTAGGCCGATACTGATTGTTGCTACTGTGTTTTTTCATTCGTGATATTCTCTATCAAAATATAACGCGTGCTCAACAAATTTCCCTATGGAAATATTTGGAAATATGTTCTTCAGCTATTTTTTTTTCAACAAAAGCATTCGTGCATGCCTCCAAGAAAAAATCCCTCCTCCTTCGGAGCCGGGATTTTTTCAGTTGGCATGCACTCATGCTCTTATTGAAAAAATAGCTGAAGAACATATTTCCAAATATTTCCGGAAATTTTTCAAGCACTTGTTATATTTCTACTGAAAATAAAATATTTTTCGCTTCCTTGTCAAGGCCTACTTGTTTTTCAAAAACTGAAAATATTCTTAAAATTCGTTTCACACCAAGCAGGGCGGAATCCCAAAATATGAAATTCCAATTCGAAAATTTTTGGTCAATCATACCTATTGTAAACTCAATCCGGGGACATACTGTATACAGGCTGATTTTTTTATCATGTAACAACTTATAAGCAACCCATTATGCAGAAGCATACATAATGCATGCTTCTGCATAATGGGTTGCCTACAAGTTGTTACACGATAAAAAAATCAGCCTGTATATATATATGTAATTGATATTTTGTAAATATATTTTATAAAATTAGCATGTTTTTGTTGTGTAAGTGTAAACATAGTCAAAGGGTCATTCATGCAGCAGCAGAATTACAAAACAATTAGGCATCCTTTTTAGAGATCTTCTCTCGGCATTTTAATTAACAACTTTGAAAAGGGTTACATACAGGGTCCGGCAAACGGCAAGATTTCGTAAATACTTTTATTGTTGAAAAATTATTTTTTTTATAATTATTAATACATTAATGGGAAATAAAAGAGTAGCCATTTGATTTACAATGTTAAAAAAATTTTTTTGAATACTACATCTGCCAAATGTCCTCCGTTGACATTAAATTTATGCATTCTTGGAGTCGAGCCTGAAAGCTTTGCATCACTCTTCGCAGCATATCAACAGGTATTGCTGCAATCTCGTCACGAATTCGTTGTTTGAGGGCCGGGATTGTCCTGGGTGGATCAGTTGCAAACACTTTTGTTTTTAGGTAACCCCACGAAGAGTGATGCAAAACTTTCAGGCTCGACTCCCAAGAATGCATAAATTTAATGTCAACGGAGGACATTTGGCAGATGTAGTATACAAAAAATTTTTTTTTTTAACATTGTAAATCAAATGGCTACTCTTTTATTTCCCATTAATGTATTCATAATTATTAAAAAAATAATTTTGCAACAATAAAATTATTTACGAAATCTTCCCGTTTCATTGCCGGACCCTGTACAATGCAATAAATGCTAAAACACCAGATCAAAAACCATCAAAATACTACGGTGAATATTGTTACGCCATGCCATGTGTAAATGCGTTTATTTTAAAATGCAATATATGAACCGTAATTTTATTGAAAAAGAAGCATGAGAAAGAACAGGGCATGTAATAACCCACATACTTGCTGTAAACTGAAGTCTTTCTACTATTTGATCAACAGAATTCCTTCCCCCGTACAATATATTATGTTTTTACATACTCAGTAACGTTTCCATATTGCATTTTAAAATAAACGCATTTACACATATTGCGCGATGTAATAAACTCCCTGTCTAATAAAAAATCAGACTATACACCGATGTCAAAATATATTTATTACAAAACTTCTTACTCATTACAATATTAAGTGAATCAAATAAAAAAATATATACATTTAAATATAATTATACATAAAATAATGATACAATTTTACAACTAATTATTTTTATTATTTGTATTTTTAACTAACTCTAACAGTTGTCGCAAAATATCATTTTGCTCCTTTTGCGTTTGGAGTTGCTCCTTGTACACATTTTTAATTTCTTGCAGCTCTCTAATTTTCTGCTCTTCGGAGAGCAGCATTTGCTTTCGAAATTCTTCTAACTCTCTATTTTTACGTTTGGTACCTCGAGTATCACTGGCAGCAGTATTCAAACTGGGAATTCTAGACGGTGTGGATGACAGGCTTAATAACGATTCCACGGGTGGAGTTGGTGATGAAGAATTCGATGTTGAAGAGGCAAGGGATGATGAATTTGAAGGTATTGGGGGTGGCAAAGCTGACGAAGAGGGTGCAGGTATATATGCTGGGATTAAGGACGACTGAGTAGATGTAGAGGGCTGGTTTAGCACAGATAAGGGAAGCTTAGGTTGTGGAATGGACGATATTAAGTGTGGAGGATTAATGGTGGCATCAGTATGAAGCAGGTCATCCATCACGTCGAAATATTCCCAAGTTTGTCCACCTCTGCCAGTTTTTCTTTTGGTATCTTTTATTCCTTTATAAGTGCTCTTCAAATTTCTAAATTTTCTGTCACACATGTCCGGTGTCACATGGTAACAATTTTTTTTCATATTTTCGGCAATTCTCCCCCACAACAGACTATTTTTCATTTTGGGGTTTCTGAAGTTGCAGCATTCTGAGCGGTAGTGCTCAATCAACAACATGGTCGATTTCTGTGACCAAACAAACCGCTCGGCAGCTGAATCGTCTGCAGGCTCATCTGTTCTTTCCGGTACCATGCGTTGCTGCGTAATTTGATTTATAACATCATTCTTGATCGTCTCGTCGATAAGAAAAATAAAATCTTAGACTTAATTTAATCAACAGTAGGTAGTTTCAAAAGATTCAATGGAAATGTAACTTAGTTCGAACGAAATTATAGTAATATTAAGAAGCAATACACACCATCAAAAATAGCTTGTACCATATGTGATGGGACTTCCGCCTCTACAGTTTCTCCGTTAACATTAAACTGCAGCAGGGTCGTTTCAGAAACCATGATTTTCGCGCCTTTCTAGGTTATATTTACAAATTAGCCCAAACACCGTGTTCTGCTGAGTGGTCAAGCGTAAATGAAGCGACAATGGAGCGAAAATAAATTTGCTCCCAAAAATGGCAACTGCTGCAGAAGCGAAACCGAAGCGCTGTCGGTCAGCGAAGCGTTCAACGCAGTCGCTACCTCAGCGCTATGCCGGCTGAATGCACCCAATGACACAAGCAGCAGTGTCTTAACCGAAGCTGAAAACATGCTATTGAAGCAGCCGTTTGGACATTGCTACAAAGAAATTAGAGAAGCTGGAAATGTCTTTCAGCTTTACGCATACCAGATAACTAGATAGCATTTCTTTTTATGTACTAACAAGTGCAATGCACCCTGTATTTGGTGAAAATATTCATGGTTTTCATTTACCCCAAACTGTTGCAGTACCTTATCGTAAGAACAAATATAGCCTTTATCATGTGATTCCATCAAGTTGGAATTGCGATATTTAAATGGACATTTAACTTCCACAAGCTCTTCCTACAAGGCCATCTGGGATGGCCCCAAGGTATCCAAACTGATGGAGCCATAGTCCAGCAGATGTCACAGAAAGTCCAGTTGCTGCCCCAAATGTTTCAATTGCATTATTTTCATGTTCTTGCCCCTCACCGAATGGCCTTTACTCCATCTAAGTTATATGTTCCTGCATAATAACAGAACTTTATGAAAAATGTGAAAAATATTTTGCAAAGCAAACCTGTTAGTTTTTTGAAAAGCGATGCAGGGTAACGATTTCTTTTGCAAGCTGCTAGCACCGTACCGAACAAACTGGCTGTTAAACGAAACCTGCGAATAATTAATCACAAGGGATTTTTTTACTGCCCTATGGTTTTCTCAAATATAGTTATTACTTGGTCTTGAGAAACATTCACTTTTTGTTCAAAATAACAAATTTTTTCAGATATATTTTGATATTCTGCGAAGAAAATTATATAACTAATCTGCGGAACAATAATATCTTCCTGTGCAGTAAGTTTAGGTGCTAGAAGCCAACTGAATCCTACCAGCCCTCCAAACGAAGCCAATTTTTCTCTAAGCGTTTCGATCACTTTCTTGGTAACACTTCTCTTTGAAGCTCGATATTCCTTAGACGGCAAAAACAATTCATCGATTGTTTTCAAGTTTTCATCAAGTGCTTTAGATTGTTTACGCACTGACCAGCTACATGACTGGTCCGTAACTGATATATTATAATGGGCAAATGGTGCCAGTGCAGCAACATGGTGACATGAAACTTGTCCACGAGGACATGTGCAAGAAGTTGAGGTTATGTTTTTGTCTTCATCGAGGAAGATCTACAAAGTAAAAATATATACTTAGTATTCGTTACTGCTTAGAATCCATCTGAAGCAGCAATCAGTATTTTAAATAATTATACTTTTTAAGCTAAAATGTATCTTACCTCAACATATGCTCTTTGGTATCGCTTATCTTTCATGCTTGCGTGTACTGTACCATTTACCATTTAATACTGAACAGAAAAAGAAGACACTATTCAATTCAGCAGTATTAGCCGTATCCAATATGAAAGAAAGTTGCCCGGAGGCTATCCAAGAATGTCCATAAAACGCTCTCCAGAGGCGAGCGTTCCCTTTCCAGGAACTTTCCATTTGAAAATATATTTTTTTGGAACTTTTCCTTATTGCCATTCTCTAGCGTGGTTTTAAAACTTTCTTTAGTGCAACAAAAGTTATTAAATTCGTCCTAGATTTTAAATGCGGCATTTGCCGCGGGTTTCAGCTAGTTATATCTAATCTGTATTTTGTTGCTTCTTCTATTAAGTTTTTAAATGCTCCTTCTACGTACGTACCCCTTACATTCCATGTTGCCATTATAATTATATCTTCTACTTTGTTTTTGTCCTTAATTAATTTTTGCCTTTCCTTATATTTTTTTCGTTTACCTATGTCTTCGTCCGTTTTCTTTGCCATTTTTGTCGTCTCGTAGGATGTGGTTGCCAGTTGCATCAGTTTTTTGTTATTTCACTGCGGCTTTCGTCCCAGGTATATGTTTCTCCTTCAATCTCTATTTTTTTATAGCCAATTCTTGCCTTTAGACCTTCTTTCTTTTTTTCTTGCGCTATTCTCCAGAGTTCAGCTTGGATTCCCATTTCCTTAGTTGTCAAGTCATTCTCTATGTAAATCTGCGAGCCTTTCAGTTTATTCTTGTTTTCCATAATCTTTTGCTTGCTACTCCAGTTTCCCATCTCCACAATGTTAATCGGTATTCTTTTTTTGTTAACAAACGATCGCACTTCTTTTATTTGCGCTTCGCCGTTTATTGTTTCCTTTAAAAATTGTTGAACTTCTTGTTCCTTATTTATATTCTCAAAAGCTTTCCCTTTTATAACCACGTTTAGTTTTCTACCTCTTCTATCTTGATTTTCTATTTTTCCTTCTAACTCCATTATTTTACTTTTCAGCTCACTTCTTTCCTCTTCCCATTCTTTTTGTTTTGTCATTAGTTCAGTTCTCATTTCCTCGATCAGGCCCTTGCTTTCTTCTACCGTTTTCCGACTTTCTTCTAAATCAGCAGCTAATTTTTGATGTAATGTTTCATTATTTTTTCTCATCTCATTCCGCATTTCCCCCATAAAGGTGTTAAACATTGCTTGTACTGTTTTAAGTACTTCCTTATCTGCCATCTCGTCTCTGTTTTCACTGTTTTGCTTCCCTGATTTTGTTAGAGTTCGCTGCGTTCTTTTGCTTCGTTGGAAAATATCCGGGCTGTTTTCTGCTTCCCTTTTACGTCTATCTGACCAATCGTTTGTATTGTCCATACGTATCACTTCCGCCGCAATTTTTCAATCCGCTCGCGATCCTTTTTGTTGGTGTGCGGCCAGCTTTAGCTTGTTTACGCGCGCAAGTCCGCTCACAGTTATTAATGCACCAATCGCCAGCGACGCGCCCGTGACGAAAATATCGCTCGATTCGCGCGACCGTCGTCCTTATTAGCGTTGAGCCTACGCACTTTATCTTGGCTTTTATTGCTTACCGCTTCAATTTACCACCGCCGATTTATTACAGTGTCACAATGCGTCACTTGATGCAGCTAACCTCACACTTTTCGCTATTTGAAATACGCACCGAAATTTTATTCGCAATAAAATATGCTCTGCGAGTCTGGACTGCTTGTTTGACAGTTGCCTGACGTCGCGCAAAAAAAAAAAAAAAATAAAATAAAATAATCAATAATAATTACTAAAAACTGCTAAATCGAAATCGGACTACCATGAATATGTGTGATGTTGCTATAGTGCATGCATGTTAAATGTATTTTAACATTCGAGGACGCGAGTGCGTGCATGTTAAACGAGTGGATGCATGTTAAATGTATCTTAACATTCGAGGACGCGATCATCTTAAACACTGTTTAACATTTCAATAAATAATAAAATAATTAAAGAATGATCATGATCAGCAACCATTGAAGTTAAAATGAAAAGCATCGATTATATTAACATATAGAATAGTATTGCTGAAATGTTCAATTGCAATATCATTTTATATGTGTTAAAGAAAAGAAAATAGTAAACCGGGTGATCAGTTTCAAAACTGAACATCGCAAGTTTTTAATTTTCAGTAAACAAGATATTTCTAATGTAATTTATGTATAAGGACTCTCACACCCGTATTCATAGTCGTTCGCCAACGACTCGCCGGCGAAACGCCGGAGTTTTGCCACGCCCCTTACGAGAATTAACATAGCATAGTCGCTCGCGCATGCAGCGCGTCGCCAGCGCTCCGCCGAAAACCATAGTAACGCGCATCCTTGGTTTTACCGGCGAGCGACTATGCAAGGTTAATTCTCGTAAGGGGCGTGGCAAAACTCCGGCGTTTCGCCGGCGGACGACTATGAATACGGGTGTCAGCCTCCCCTCCCCCTATAATTTAAAGTTCTGATCTACTTTTGTTATGTTCGGTTTTGAAACCAGTCACCCAGTATGTTAAGTAACCAGCAAAAATATATTTATAATTTATTCTAACAATATTTTACAAAATTCTGTTACCCTGAACATTCTTTTTATCATTTATAGCAATTTTAACTTGTCTTTTATTTTCTTCCCTGAATGCCTGCGTGTTCAGCTTTTTCTCTTGCCTTCTTTCTTTCCTATACTCTTTAAGCATGTGTTTACGCTCTTTCTTTTGTTCAGGAGTTTCATCTTTTGGTCGCATAGACAAAGATGACAAAGTTGAAATAACAGATTGTGCCCCTGTTGATTTTAGACCACTCCTTATATCATTGCCGTTGCACTCATTTAGCTTCGATAAAGTTTTTGCTGTCAGTTTTCTGGAATCTAGCACATCTACAGGCATTCCCGTGTTCATGTTGATCTTGATTTTCTGTTGCTGCAAGAAAATAATTGTAAGGACAAACATTAAGAATTATAATTAAATGACAAACCTTTGGCTCTGTTATTAACTTGGGATGATTATAAATGTTCGAATATGTACTAAGTATAGATTCGCAGTCCCATTTTTCTTTTTCTGGAACTTGCATTGGCACTAGTTCATTTTCATCATCGCTAGAAGATTTACATTCCTGCAAACGCATTTGCAGAGCATCTTTGTCTAGGTGCTCTCGTTGTCTGTCTTTCTCGAATTCTTCGGCATATTGCAACAAAATGTCTGACGTTTCTGGCACATAACCTTCAATTTCTTCGCAATCCAGAGCACCTATTTCACTGTCATCATAGCCAGAATAAATCTATAAAGAATATCGAGATTTACCAAAATTAAGAATGACGAGTGTGTCTAAAAGGTATGTAAAAAATTTAATGGTATGTTTAGAACATTAAATTTATGCAAAAATTTAGTCCTAATCAGCTATGCCTGCAGTATAGGTCTCAATGACAGTCTAAAAACCGATTGCATTTTTACTTTTAAATTATTGTAATTAGTAGCTATAAAACTTGCGAGATTTTTGATGTTTTCAAGTCTAATGTGTACGTAAAAATAAATCAACAAATCAAACGTTACTATAAACTAAACAGATGCAACAACATATTCCAAGACCAGGACGATAAAGTTATAGCCACGCTAAATCATACACGCCCATTAGACTGACATAATTCTCTTTAAATTTATGGAAAAAATAGTGGATAGATACATAAGAGCCAATGTTTTGAAGGAGAGATCTCTACATCGACATCAATTTGCCTATCAGTTAAGCAAATCTCTAAGCAGTAAAGAAATAGCATTAGGAGTTTTCTTAGATATAGCGCGAGGCTTTGACAATACTGTTTGATGCAATTGAAAGCCTTAAAAGGCAGAGGAATTAACTAAACCATCTGTAGATAGATTTAGTTCCTCAGTGAGCGGAAGAAAGGTTATCTCCAATCTTGCAACAGAGACGGATATCCATCACCAGAGGCCCACAAGGAGGGATTCTTTCTCCTCTTTTTTGGTCTATGTTGGTGGATAAACTCCTCAGGAAGCTGGACAAGAAGGGAGTATACTAAAAGGATATGCAGATGACATTGCCACCATAGTAACGGAAGTATGACGGTGCAGGCTTGATCCAGCAAGTCATAAATACTATTGAAAGATGATGTGATAAAGAGGGATTGTCGGTTAACATCAATAAATCCTATATAATTTTTATTCGTAGAAGGAACCTGCAAGACCTAAAGGGACTTAGGATGTATCAACAGGAACATACCATGCGAACAGAAGTCGAGTACTTCTGTTGAAGAACTGTAAGCAACACATGGGGTTTCAAACCACATAAGCTGCTGTGGATATACACCCACTATAACCTACGCGGCCCTTACACATGGTAGCATAAAACCAGATTTAAACCAGAACTAGCTAAGCTGAAAAGCTGTATCGGCTTGTTTCTTTAGCGATTACAGCGGCTATGAGTGGGAGCATCTATGGAGGTATTGCTAAAATTACTACCACTGCATCTAATGGTGGAGTTAGAAGCTCTGCAGGCAGAATATTGCACAAATCGGACGACTCTCTCAAGGAAGGGAGACCATACCCAGATCTTTCAGGTAATACGCATCATTCCGTTGCTAAACATGAATCCGGCTTGAATAACTACTGTCTTTGACTTGAGAAAACATTTCAAAGTAGCGATACCAGAGAAGCGAGGAGAGAAAAAAAAAACAGGAAGCAGAGAAGCAAACAGAATAAAAATTGCAGCAAATACTGGAGTGCGACTCTACGAAGCTACTATCAGGGAAGACATGTGCTTGAACCTGGGAAGCATCACTATAATCTTCCAGACAGAAGTAACAGCAATTATTTTACGTGCACAATACATGGTGCAGCAGGCTTACGAAAATAAGCGAATCTACATCATGCTAGACAGCTTGACTGCCCTGAAAGCCACTGAAGCAGTGGAGGTTAAAACCAGGAATGATTGCAGATGTTAGTGACGCTGGCACAAAGGAACATGGTTACCCCCGAATGGGTTCCAAGACATAAGAACATACACGGCAACGAAATTCCAGACCGACTAGCAAAATTAGGAGGAAGCAAAGCCTTAATTGGCCTACCAAACCGCAAAGGGAGCAACAGCGACTGCTACATATAAAATATTGTCATAACACAATACCCCGTTATAGGTATTTAAAATTAATTATAAAATGGCATCGATGTTGCACAAACAACTACTTCTGGTTGGGCATTTCAAACATCAAATAACAAGTAGCAAGTTACCATCACATGGTGTGTTTTATTTTAAAGGGTGTCCCAACAAGAGAACACGATTTAATGGTTGAACCACGGCCTCCTGGATTAATGCGAGACTGATGTCTCTACGCGGCCCGCCGCATTTTTAGTTCAAGGCGTTTTTTATAGTTTGTAGAGCCGCTACAGTACGTTGCGTTTGTGCCCTTGGTTGCATACGTCCACGGCCTCCTGGATTAATATTTTATCTAGAAAGTCGCGCCTACGTTACAGATAATTTATCAAAAACCCAACAGATGGCGCCAAAGTACGTTGGCCTCAGAATCACAAAAATTATACAAATGTGGCGGGTAGGTCTGTGCGTTTGTATCGATAATTCGAATAATATATCGAATAATTCGATATATCGAATAACGATATTAAAATAAAAGTTATTCGAATTATCGAATAAATAATTATTCGAATAAATTTATTGGAATTATCGAATAAATAATTATTCGGATAAAAATTTATTCGAATAAAAGTTTATCCGGTTAAATATTTATTCGAATAAAAATGTATTCGAACAAATTTTTATTCGAATAAATTCATACCAAGAATTATTTATTGGATAATTCGAATAAGTTTATTGTTAATAAATTTATGCGACTATCGAATAAAGAATTATTGGAATAAATATGTACTTATTTATGTAAATAAAACGTATTAGAATACAAAGCCACATTATAAATATCAAACTGTAAACATTTTAATTACTTAAAATTAAAATGGTCAGAGCAATTTCATTTTTTATCAGGCTGGCTATGACATATAAATTATTTGTATTAGGGTTCATAGATGTGCGTGATTTTTTATTTTGTTTATTATCATTGCTTGAAAAGTTCTTTAGATGATCTTATCGGTTATCATTAATCATTAGTATTGTTAGTTCTCTTCAATTTCCTTACAATAATATTAAAACAAATGCCTGCCTAATGATTACCCTTTGTATTTAGCAAATGGCCATTAATCATCATAAGTCAGAAAACTTGTATCAAATATCAGATAGAATAGGTTAAACAGAAGATTACTATTTCTAGAAATTGTTAATTGATTTTTAACAACTTATTCTAGTAATGATACATATTGCCTATTGGTCGGAATCGTAAATCGGGGATGTGAAGAAGTGGGGATACCCCTCAGCGATAATTAAAAAAATCGCTGCAATAAATCAATGCCCAATTCTGTTCAAAAATTACAGTTTACGTTTGTGTTCGAAGGTGAACAGTAAATTATTTTCTGCATTAGTACTTTCTCAAAGGAGAAAAATACGGTTTAGTGCTGTTACCATTTATTGTGCTCCAAAGCTACTCACGTTTAGAATTCAGTGTTCAGAATCAGAAAAGGTAAGTACTGCTATTGTTATATATTATGACCCGATTTAAATAATGATTAAAATTACGTTAAAAAATGCAAATATAGGTACCTTGGACCTTTATTATTTTTATTTTATCCTATTATGTTATTATGACAATAACTCCTTAGCAACAAGTTGCGTTAAGATGCATTTAACAGCACTAGTGTTGTTAAGAAAAATAACGATACTTTATTAGCATTTAGTCACATGTTGACAGCACTGAAGTGTATTGTCAGTCTATGTCAAATTCGATATTAGTAGGTTAGGTTTTGTTTGTTATTTGACACAAACTGACGCAGAACGTAACCTGAAAATCTCAAATTTAACATAACCTGACAGTGCTACCAACAATACAGTATTGAGTTTTTCTCTAACTAGTGATACCACCACTCGCTGTTGTAAGTGTCATTAATAACCATTTTTCCTATTTTTTAATAAGATTAGTATTTTAGGATAAAATAAACCGTGTTACGATATACGTAACGTTATCTGCTTTCTACATTACTCGAGAATTTTAAAGAACTCGCTCCTAACGTCGCTCGTTCATTCAAACTATTCTCTCGTAATGTAAAAAGCTTGATAACGTTACTTGTATCGTAAATTACTATAACATTGTCCTACTTTTAAATATCACTTACTTTTTATTGCTCACAAATGTTTTTTTTCGTTCGTTTTGTTGATTAGTTTTATTAATGTTAAATAATTTATTTAAAACTAAAATCTAATAAAATGGGGTGGAGAGCAATAGTTTAAAACTTTCGAATAATTGAATAATTATTTCAATAAATAAGTTATTCGAATTAGTTAGTTATTCGAATAAACTGGTTATTCGAATAAGTTATTGCAATAAATTATTCGAATAAATTAGTTATCCGAATAAGCTATTCGAATAAATTAGTTATTCGAATAACTAATTTATTCGAATAATTCGATAGTTATTCGAATTTCGATATATCGAATAATATTCGATATTTAATTTTATTCGTTATTCGATACTTAGTTTGTGATATCGAACACCCCTAGTGGCGGGTCGCGTAGAGACGTCAGTCTCGCACTGATCCAGGAGGCCGTGGGTTAAACAAAACCCATCATTCCTTCAAAAAGTGTTGATATGTATACTGCAATATACACATTGCGAATAAGTGTGGAACAAACAATATTGAACAACTGGCTGCCATTACTCTGATAACAAATTTGCTTTTTTGAGTAAACCTTCGATTACATGTTCACATAATTGCATCTTAATTTCACTAATGAAGCATCAAATCTCGTGTTGTTTTGTAAAACCCATTTTTCAACTTGAGATTAAGAGCTACTTTAAGATTATGTGTTTTCAAATAACGTATTACATATAACAATTTTTAGAATTTTAGAAAACTAATTTTGACACCTCGTAATGCATAAAACTAATATTCAATAAAAAACAAATTTTGAATTTTTTAAGCCCCGAATGCTACGTCTAAATAATATTTCAGCTAAAATTTGGTGAAGATTTTTTAGACTTAAATGGAACAAAATTCCGTTCAGCACTCTCCAAAAACTCAAACTTCAAAAATAGTGGCAGCGTAAGATACAAAAATTTCCAATTTGTTGAGAACTACACTGTAGTAACTGAAATAAACAAAGGATTTACCTTTTCAAATCTATCATCCAATAGCGCCAATTGTTCATTTCGCCGCATCACTGAACTGGTCATAGAATATTCCGTAAAACGTGATTTAGTTTCCTCATCTCTAAAAGTATATTGTGGGCCATCTAATGATCCTACTTCATCCAAGGCTTCTGAATCAGCAAAATCTGAATCAATATCTGAGTATTCCTCCTCTTCACTCTCTTCATCTGCTCCGGTATTTGCTAGATCCATAAAATTATCTTCTAATTGATTTTCAGGGTCATCATAATCAAAATCTTCATCCATTGCTGCTACTACATCAGGATCTAAGTCCGGTCTGGGTCCTTAAAATATATTTGCTATGTCGTTCTTAAATCGTTTGCTAAAATGCTGGTTACCTGAATGTGGCGCTGCTTTATTGAGTAAACCAACTTCCTCTTCGACATTTGAAGCAAATACAGAACTAGGCAATTGTAATTTTGATTCCTTATTAGAGGTCGATTCCACTGGCACCCACTCCGTTGTGTTGCTAACATCTCGCAAATGTTGCAAATAATTGTAACCATCATCAAAAAAAATTCCATACTTATGCTCTTCTTCAATATGTTTTTCATTGTCTTTCGGTTGCTAGTATGCATTTTAACATTAGTTGCTTGAAAAAAATTAATTGGTGATTTATTGCAATGCCCTACCTTACTTGAACTTTCTTGGAGCGGTACCAGGACACGCTGCGGAGCAGATTCGTCTGCGGTTAGGGGATCCTGCTGACTTCTATGGACCAAGTGAAATGTAACAGCATTTTTGCGGTCTATAAACTTTTTCGATTTTTTTGGCTAAAAAGTAGTGAGAGATGATGTATTAGAACGAGCCACATAACCTTAGTTCTGTATAGAAGAATAAGTACTATGCTATGCACTCACCATTGTACTTATATATTAGTATTTACACGTTACGCTCAGCCACGGTTATTCTTAATGATTACGTTACAGGAACAATTGTAAATATTAAATTAACCACAGTTGACAATTTACTGTCAATAACTTCACCATGTGCTCAATAAAATACATGAGTGTTGCCAACTGTCAATTTTATTTATTACTGAAAATTACTAAAACCCAAAATTGATAAAAAGCAGCTACAGTCGCGGACAAAAAAACCGGGACACTCTCTTTTATAGTCCATTTAAAGTACGTTTTTTTCCTATGAAAATTTTCAAGGTCAAGATAAAATTGGCAAAACTGCTTTTTTTTAAATTATTAGAAAATTTATTTTCATCAGGTTTTTCTCTAAACGACTTGTGTCATTTTGACATTTAAAATTAAATTGTCAGCTTTTCTATTTTGAAACTGAATACGCATAAAAACGGAATCTTTTAAAATTAAATGTAAAATAAGCATTTCTGAAGTGTGCAGAGGAACTGTTGGATCTGCATCCTAAAGCATGGGTCACACGATCATTTTTTTGCATCAAATTTGCTTGTCAAACACTCTCCGTGACGTCATACGACAATGTTTGATTCTCTCTATCAAACAGGGTGGTCACACCATAAAACTTGTGCAACTATTAGATTCAGCTGTTATTGTGAAGTTATGGTTTGCTGTAAAGGCACGAATTGTTAACGTTTATTTTTGTTTCAAAATATAAGAGCAAGTGATTATCCTGTCGTTAGTAGGTTTAGGTCTAGCGTTGTGTAGGCTAATAAGAAACAGCGAAAATCTCGAAAAGTGTGGGCCCGCAAGTGGTTACAACGACGTGACCAAGAACGGGGGTTGTTATCAATGGTACACACAGAATTAAAATGTGAAGATGGTGGTAGTTTTAAAAATTATTTGAGGATGGATGAAAGAGTGTTTACAAACATTTTAAATATAGTCACCAACACAATTTCAAAAACCCTGCATTTGCAGGGTAATGCGCGTTAGCGCTTCATTCCGTGCTAGCTTGTTATGATAGCCGGGGTCTTTTACGAATACAAGACCTCCTCTTGTTGATAGGCGTCTATTAGGGCCGACACTTGCTCACGCGTCCAAGACATGGCTATTTTTGAAGTAAAAATGCGTTCTTAACCTAAAAACCCTGAACCGCGAAATAACACTTTCACGCACTGCGCAGAATCGCGTGAAAAAGTTGCACCGAAATAGAGCCCGTCCTATTTTTTAGAAATGTTTGACAACTATGAGGCTGACGTCATGAAATACGTCATCATTGGTGTATGACAAGCAAATTTGATTCAAAAAATGATCGTGTGACCCATGCTTTACACACCAGAAGAAGACGTTTACGAAAGATTAGCAAGAGCTTTTGAGGTACATAGAACTTTAATGCCAGATTTTAAATTTCCCACCAATTTTTAGTTATATAAAGTTACTAAAACAAATTTTACCAACATATATTTTTTAAAGGAATCCAAGTTATGCCAACATAAACCCTAAATTCTTTGACCTTGACAATTTTTATAGGAAAAAAACGTACTTTACGTGACATCTGCAATGTCAGTGTCAAAATTAAAAAAAAAATCTTGACTATACCTTAAAAATAATGTGTTTTATTATTAGACTGTACAATAATTTAATTGTTAAAATGTGACAAATAGCAGTGGTGCCAACATAATGTCAGTTTGACAGTGCAGATGTCAAGTAAATGGACTATACCTAATTTTCAAAATGCGAAAACAAGTGCTGACACTGACAATTGTAATTAATAAATCTCATGAAAAGTCATTGTTTAG